>CP045896.1:15175972-15259925 GCA_013387185.1 Caligus rogercresseyi
TCGTTTGATTTTGAAATGTAAATGAAAAATAAAAACTGATTTGGAATTCTTGCGAGCATACCTACATTTTGATGCAAATTATTTGAAAATAAACATTGAAAGTAAGGATATTAGAGGCAATCGAATGGCGAAAAAAAAAATTACTACATAAGTTTACTACATAATTTTTGGGCACGTTGCGCTGGTACTTTCTATTATTCAATTTCGTTCAAACTTCCAAGATGATCTCTAAGCACTAAAGTAAAATCCTGGGGGAGCCCGACTCTCAAATCGAAAAACGTGAAATAAGAATCCCCTAATATATATATATATTATTTATATCTAAAAACTCAAATGCTATAATTATTTTTTGGCTATGATTCTTGTTTTATATTCACCGACGATAAAAACAACCATCGGCATACAGCCATAAAAAGTGTTTTCCTGCACTGCATTAAGGGGTACGTTAGTCCATAGAAGAGGAAACCCCCGAGACCTTTAACCCTCTTCCCCTCGATGTTAAACATTATTTTCTCCCACCTATCCGTCTCAAAATAATTGATAAAAGGTTCGAATCCCAGAGGGGCTGGTCATTTTTTGGTCTACCTCATTGATAAGGTTCTAGGTTCATTAGATTAATTTTAATGCTATAATGTTTATTTATATCCTGTCGGATGCAATTCTATCGAACCAAAAGGCAAAAATTATCCTTCAAAACAGAAAAAAGTTTATGTTTTTTCGCAACCCATACAGTTATTTATGACTCCAAATTATATTACCACTCCTTTCATGTTTCCGCCACATTATTTAGTTCCTTGGCCATTTATAGCTTCCCTTCCCCCTCCCTTTCTCTATCTAAAACAGAGTGCATTTCGTCCTTGAAAGAAGGTTTTTTCTCCCCCATTCTATGCAATCACCATAATATATATTTTTTTATTAGTGCAATATTGTTTTATCTACAACATCTTTATGTATGAATCCTACTGGTCAGTAGTAGTAGTCCTTTAAATATATCGCAGAATGAGAAATCGTTGTAATTGTATTTCGTATGGAGGTTATATATTTTAATAATGATATCATTGTTCGTGAAAATAATAATAATATGAGCCTTGCTCCCTCCCTGTAAGTAACTCTTGATGGATGAAGATTTATTTCCATTACTTTATGCTAAAAGCCTGAGACATAAGGTATTAATATATATAAGGCCCATGCCTATAGATGATGCTCAGTCCATCCACTACTTCCATTCTACTCCTACCAATTCTTTCCCTCTCAAAAATAGGGTCTTTGTTAAATAATGGAGGATGACATCATTCATATATATATGTAGGTATGTTGAACATATCTATGGGCATAGATCATTGTGATATAATATATCACATTTGAGCTGAAAGCAAAGATAATAATCAATGAGTTATAATTAAGTAGTAAACAATTACTAAAGAAGAACGAATGTTATTACAGCATTCATTGTCCAGAAAAAATCCTAGGAAAAATGATCTAAACAAAGGATGGACCACGAAACTGTTTCCTTTGATATCGCTTTTAAAAAAGATGGATATTTTTTTTGATTATTCTATTACTATTATTTGAACGTCTCAACACTCTGGCTATTAAAGGAACACCACTTATTTCATTTTCGGATCGCCAAAATGGGCCGAAGACGAACACTTTTACCGAAAAACCAATTTTTCGACTGAGGTGCATTTCCAACTCGTCAATAAGTATAACTACCAAGTTTGGGGATAAAAAAATCTGCAAACAAGCTTAGAAAAATTATCCTCAACGAGCGACTGTCTGGTGCCGAATGTGGACTAGCGGCATTATCAGATCATAAGGAGCTACCGTATGGTCAATGGTGAGCGCTATCGGGCCATGTTGGACGATTTTTTTGCTTCCCCAAATAGAAACAATGGATATTGAATATATTTGGTTCCAACGTTATCTTGGGTCTTATGCGCACTGTTGTCGACAATCGTATCATAATCCGAAACGGCACCGTCAACTGACCACCTGGTAGCTGCGATTAGACTCCGTTGGATTATTTTTGTTGGGAGCCGTCAAGTTTAAATGCTACACCAACCATCCAGAGGAGATTGACGATTTGAAATCTGAGTCGCCATTATATATATATATATATATATATCTATATAGGGAATGATAGTCCTCTACCAATGAGGGGCTTAGGCCTCGATATGGCATCAACATAGTAACAAATAATTCTTTAAGATGTAGCCCAGACTTCTTAGAATAACCCGGTAGAGTTGTTTGTCAGGGTTGTTCCAATCATTAGTTTATGATACAATTCGTTACTTATAAGAAGATCATTCATTCTCTTCGAGAGAGCTTGGTGATATCAACAAATAATTTTAATTATATCTTGGGATTGATAGTCCTTCACCAATGAGGAACTTAGGCCTCGTTATGGCATCTACTTATCTCTTATGATAATAATATGATAATTGATAACGATTTTTTCTTCCTCTTGAAAAAATTTCCCGCCATAAAGGAAATAGGCCGTTGCTTTTTACAAGACAACTGGGACGACCTGAGTGTTATAAAGGTCAATCCTCTTATGTAGATTCTAGTCCCACCACAAGGTATTGGATTTACCAATGGTTGAAGAAGTCCCAGTTATTGGGATAAATCCCTTCGGGATCTATCCCTAAATTAAAACTTTTATTTTTCTTTAAGCATGACCTATGCTTTTCTGCTTCCGACGAATCCCAGCATCCAATGGGAAGAATGAATGTTTTTGAACGATTCAGTTCCAACCCAGACCCTCTTTTTTTAATTTTTCAAACATGTTCAAAGGACTTCTACTCTCTTGATGAGTTCTAACTCCGAATTTGCGTCCACTGTTACGTCGTCTGCTACTTTATATATATTGTAATTAAGCAGACAAATATGCTTATTCATTTATGTAAACAAGAGGCATGGTAAATAAGTCAGTCTATTCAAGGGAAGAGTTGAACAATGCTCTGAAATATGGCTACTCATTATGAAACAACAAAATATCTTTTGGAATAATCCATGTATATTATTAAGAAAATGAAAGGGAACTTGTAACATTTACTGATGATGCCATATTACTCTTCTTATTGAAGATTAATATACTTCACTGATTATTGGATATACTGCATTTACCGCATTAATTATTTTAACAAAACTATTAAAACAAAACTGATTTAGGTACATTCAGCCTTGTGCGTTAAGGCGTGTTCAACTCTCAATGTTGGGGGCGCAGGTTCGAATCCCGAGAGGGGAAGGTCAATTTGTTCTACCTCATTGATGAGATCCTAGGCTCGATAGACTAATTTTTATGTTATTATAATTATTTATATCCGGTCGGATGTAATTCTATCGAACTATATAAGCAAAAAAAAACTATTAAAAAAATCCCCTCCAAAAATATGAAAATTAAATTGTCTTTGTAGGAGAGCGTTCATTCAATCATTTAAATCTTGACTAGCAAAATTTCGTGATGTAATCTACACATTAAGAATATGGAACTTGTTTTCGAGGAAGGAATTTCTAATTTAACAAGTAATTTTAAATTTATTTTAATTATATTTTTAACCGAATCAGATCAATTTACGGGTCTCATCTCTCAATAGCATCTATTATTATTAAATAATAGGGCAACTCTTTATATTCAGGAAATGAATTAAAAAATATTAATTACACTATGTAACAAAATTAAGGTCTTTGTTTGTCCTTTGGCTGAAATTCCTAATTGAGTCCCATTTTTACGTTGATTCCAAAAATGCCACTTAAAATTTTGTCCGAAAAAAGGTTTGGCCTTTATGACCTTTTTTGAAATTACAATTTTCATCATTTCTAATGGTTCAGGCCCAGTTATCTTCGTGGAAAGTAATAATAACCACAAATGTTAGTAGTATTTATTTTTCTACTATATCTGTGCATTTCAAATCCGTTTTTATAATTTATATATCTTTTGTACTAATTGAAAAAATCGGCTATATATTTCAAAAAGTTGACCAAATTTTAGTGTTCTATTAAAGCGGTAATATATTTTTTGTTTCGAGTCTATTGACATAATCAATATGTAATATATTTTTGGTATATGTCAATGAATTTCAGAACAGTTTTTTATAATTTCGATATCTGGCATGAAAGTAAAGAAAAGATCAATTTAGTAGGACGAAGTATTGATCATATTAAGTAATCACTTTTAGGTGATTATTGAGCTTGCATGTAATATTATCGTGATTTGTTACGAAGAAAAAAAAATAGGTTTGCCTTTTTATTTACATATAATTATTTACAAGTGTCAAAATAATTTTATTTTTTAGAGAGTTACTGTGATTTGGAAAATTGCATTTCAATATTGTTATCAAATTATTTAAGGAACTTGCAAATAAAAAGGCAAACCTGTTTTTTTTTCTTCGTAACAAATCACAATAATATTAAATGCAACCTCAATAATCACCTAAAAGTATGTAGTTACTTAATATGATCAATACTTCGTCCTACTTAATTGATCTTTTCTTTACTTTCATGCCAGATATCGAAATTATAAAAACTGTTTTGAAATGTATTGACATATACCAAAATATATTACACATTGATTATAGTCAATAGACTCGAAACAAAATTATAGCCGCTTAAATAGCACACTAAAAAATGATCAACTTTTTGAAATATAAAGCCTATTTTTTCGAATAGTACGAAAGATATTGAAATTATAAAATTTATTTGAAATGCACAGGTATAGTAAAAAAATAATACTGCTGACATTTGTGGTTATTCTTACTTTGCACGAAGGTAACTGGGCCTGAACCATTAGAAATGATGAAAATTGTAAATTTCACAAATATCCTTATCCTGGACACAAAAGCAAAATTAGAAATGATTAAAAGTATTTTTTCATGTTTGCTGGACATAGGCAAATAGAAAATAACAGTTTCAACTCAAGGACAAAAACTTTGTTACAAGGTGTAATGTTTCATCATAATAGACGATAAATGGATCATCCTTCTCACAGTAAGAACCAGGAAACGAAAGAAAATTGAATTATTGACGGAAAAAATTCGGCTGGTTGCTGAGTTTGTGAGAATTACAATATTGGCATTCTTAACCGGTTAAGAATTATAACCGACACATTTCATTTAAACAATTATATGAGTGCTACGATTCTAGGAAAAACGACAAAGAAAAAAATGCCCACGATAAATTTGTCGAGAAGAGAAAATAATGGCGTAGGAAAAAACGATTTAAATTTTTGTATTTTTTTAGTGGATTACATCTATAATACTGTTAAAACAATAATTTGCATCGCAATTAAGTACTGTAAATACTAAATTGTCTGTATCTTTTTTAACATAATTAAGGTATACTATTCCATTCAAATTAGAGGTCGAGCGAAATTTTATGGACCAATATATAATTGATAGTTTTTTTAAAAGAAAAAAAAACTGATGGCCGATTAGTAGGTGTATAATTTTTATAAGCTAAAATATTAAAAATATATAATTTTATTTGATATTTGAAAGAATTTATTGTCTTTTTTGCGACAAAAATTAACCGACAAGAATTAACACGTCGCCCGCGGGCGCCATGGCGCCCTCGTAGACTACTTGAGTCGCCCACAAAGGCATTCTCAAAATAGTAATACTTAAGTAAAGTTATCATGTCTATTAGGGGAACCGGACTTTTGTTAGACAGCCATTTCTTAGACGGACACTTCTTAGACGGACATTTCTTAGACACGGACACTTCTTAGACAGCCATTTCTTAGACGGACACTTCTTAGACACGGACACTTCTTAGACAGGGACATTTCTTAGACACCCATTAAAATGTACTCACAATTAAAATAGGCCCTGGGGTTCTGCCAACACAATCATGGTGTTTCGGAATTACAAATCCTCCACCAATGCCTCGGGTTCCGCCAAACACAATAGGGGTGTTTTGGGGTTAAAATCCCCCGCAAGTGGCCCTTGGGTTCCACCAAACCTAATCGGGGTGGTTTTGGGGTTACAAATCCACCGCCAATGGGCCCTCGTTCCACGAACCAATCGGGGTGTTTTGGGTTACAAATCCACCGCCAATGGGCCCTTGGGTTCCGCCAAACCCAATCAGGGTGTTTTGGGGTTACAAATCCACCGCCAATGGGCCCTCAGGTTCGTCCGAACACAATCAGGGTGTTTTGGGTTACAAATCCCCCGCCAATGGGCCCTTGGGTTCCGCCAAACCTAATCGGGGTGTTTTGGGGTTACAAATCCACAGCCAATGGGCCCTCAGGTTTCGCCGAACACAATCGGGTGTTTTGGGGTTACAAATCCCCGCCAATGGGCCCTCGCGTTCTGCCGAACACAATTATTATATTTTCGGGTTACAAGTTCTCTGCCAATGGCGCTCGGATTCCGCCAAACACAATCGAGCTGTTTTTGGGTTACAAATCCTCCGCCAATGGGCCCTCGGGTTCTGCCAAACACAATCGGGGTGTTTTGGGGTTACAACTTCCCCGCCAATGGCCCTCGGGTTCTGCCAGACACAAGTAAGGCAAATTTGGGGTTGCAAATCCACTTTCAGTGAGTCCTCATGAACCTGCGGGTTCTGCTGGACATTATTAGGGCAAATTGGAGTCTTATCCACGTTGCCACGGAGCTCTTTTACTTTTCGACGCATATATAAAAGTAATGTCAAAAATATGTCTCATGTATTCAATTATACCATTATTAAAAAAAAATAAGAATTGAAACTAAGAACATCATTATGAAAAGTAATAAATTCATTTTAAAGGCATGAAGAACTTTTGATTAATTTTCCATGATTTGAATATCTGAGTACTTTTCAAATTATAATTCACGGCGCCAAGATTTATTTTTTCAGACGCGTCTCAATCACCCCTTTTTTCATTTTCCCCTTGAAATGCTTCTGTACTCAAGTGTCCTTCAACTATTAAATATCATTTTTTTTAAATTTCAACAATGAACCACCACTTTATTAATTCCTCGAAAAACCGACCAATTCTCATAATTGGTTCCTTCGTATCTTATCGGAACAAGACAAGAGGGGAAAAGAGGTATTGGAGATGCTCAGAGGATAACTGTCGAGCTACCGCCGTTACACGAGAGGATGATTTTAAAGAAACAAGAAAACAAAAACTATATTTTTAGGCTATGCTAGGCAATTATACTCTAGTATGTGGTAGTGCAGTAAAAAACATATTTGCAAAAATGTTCAACATAAATGAATGCCAGCAGCATCAATTGCACAATTATAATTTTTGATTCCTCAGTCACAATTATTAATAATTAACGGCTAAAAATTAATTACCCCATGGAAATAAAATCCAACAGATCATTCATCCATACTTAAAAAGACCCAAATAATGTATAACACAGATAAGACCCCAGATTCTTTAAGCGGTGGGTTTGAATTAGGTATAATTAGGGAAATTGACGTGGGATTAGGTTTTAAAACTCATATGTTGTATATACACTTGGCATATCCCGATATTTGTTTGGAGCTTGTTTAAAACACTCATAGTCGCAATATAAAAATCTAAGGGTTCATTGGCGGTATGTTATGAGATATTTCATATGGGATTTGTAACTCAAAACAGCCCGATTGTGTTTGGCGGAACGTGAGGGCCCATTGGCGGAGGATTTGTAACCCCGAAACACTATGATTGTTTTCCGCAGAACCCGAGGGCCCATTGGCGGGGGATGTGTAACCCCAAAACAGCCCAATTGTGTTCGGCGGAACCCGAGGGCCCATTGGCGGGGAATTTGTAACCCCAAAACACCCCGTGTGTGTTCGGCGGAACCCGAGGGCCCATTGGCGGTGGGTTTGTAACCCCAAAACACCCCGAGTGTGTTCGGCGGAACCCGAAGGCCCATTGGCGGTGGGTTTGTAACCCCAAAACACCCCGAGTAGGTTTGGTGGAACCCAAAAGCCCATTGGCGGGGGATATGTAACCCCAAACACCCCGATTAGATTTGGCGGAACCCGAGGTCCCATTGGCGGGGGATTTGTAACCCCAAAATACCCCAATTGTGTTCGGCGGAACCCGAGGTCCCATTGGCGGGGGATTAGTAACCCCAAAACACCCCGATTGTGTTCGGCAGAACCTGAGGGCCCATTGGCGGTGGATTTTAACCCCAAAACACCCCGAGTGTGTTCGGCGGAACCCGAGGGCCCATTGGCGGGGATTTGTAACCCTAAAATACAATAATTGTGTTCGGCGGAACCCGAGGGCCCATTGGCGGGGGATTTGTAACCCAAAACACCCCAATTAGGTTTGGTGGAACCCGAGGGCCCATTGGCGGGGGATATGTAACCCCAAACACCCCGATTAGGTTTGGCGGAACCCGAGGGTCCCATTGGCGGGGGATTTGTAACCCCAAACACCCCGATTGTGTTTGGCGGAACCCGAGGGCCCATTGGTGGAGGATTTGTAATTCCGAAACCCATTTTTAATGGGTGTCTAAGAAATGTCCCTGTCTAAGAAGTGTCCGTGTCTAAGAAGTGTCCGTCTAAGAAATGGCTGTCTAAGAAGTGTCCGTGTCTAAGAAATGTCCGTCTAAGAAGTGTCCGTCTAAGAAATGACTGTCTAACAAAAGTCCTGGAGCCGTCTATTAGTTATGTATAGTTGTGTGACTGTTGTATGTATATTTTTCCGTTATGTCTTTGTTATTGTCAATTTCGGGGAGTGCAAGTGGTTCAGCATTCAATGCGACGAGTCCATCGACAGCAGCAGTACGGCACAGCTTATGATGTTCGTTCGCATGGTCTTTAAAGATTTTTCTACAAAGGAGGAACTTCTCATATTACTCCCTCTAAAAACCACAACGAGGGGTGTTGACATTTACAATGCAGTGAAGGAGTTCTTCAACATCAAAAATATCCCACTGCAAAAATTGGTGTCAATCACGACAGATGACCGGACGGCATTTAGGGTTCATTGCGCACTGTAAAAGTGATCCAACATTCCCGAAATTCGTACAGTACCACTGTGTCATTCATCAACAGGCGTTGTGCGCAAAGGTGCGTTTTTTAAATTTTGTATATCATATATTTCATCCTTGTTGCTGTCCTGTTCAAGGCCCAATTATAATACCTATTAAATGGGCATATTTCATTTTTCAGGTGATCGGCTTTGAGCACGTTATGACTCCTGTTGTGAGATCATAAATAGCATGCGCTCCAAAGCCAAACAGCACCGAAGTTTCAAAGTGCTGTTGGAGGAGCTGTCGGCTGAATACAAGGACCTGCTACTCCACACGGACATCCGATGGCTCAGCAGAGGGCGGATTTTACTTCGGTTTTTGTCGCTGTTGAGCAGATCAAGGATTTCATGAAATCTAGAGACGAAGACACCTCTATGCTGGAAGACACTGCGTGGCTACTTGACCTGGCATTTCTGACAGACATTACTGGAAAACTGAACAATCTGAACCGTGCGCTGCAGGGGAAAGGAAAGACTGTTGCAGACATGATCAGTGCTTTAAATGCGTTTAAAGCCCAGATGAACATTTTCTCTGCGCATTTACAGAGGAAAAAGGTCCTGCATTTCCCCTCTTTGCAGATGGTGCTGAAAGACAATGTTTCTGCGTCTGAGAGTTTTGGCAAAGTTGCTGAGAAGTACTCTCAAGTCATAAACAGGCTAGGGCAAGAGTTTGAAAGTCGGTTTTGTGACATTGATAAGCTGGAGCCATGTGTGTCGTTCATTTCAAATCCTTTTATGAACGTGGACACAACGTGCATTGCTGAGCAACTAAGTGAAATGCTTAGCTTGGATGCTGGGCAGGTGGAAATGGAAATAGTGACTTTACAAAATGACATCCACCTCAAGGCCCATAAGGCTACAGAAAACTTCTGGGGCCTTGTTGATATAGAAAGGTTTAGTGGTCTATGCACAGCAGCTATGAAGGTGGCTAGCCTGTTTGGTTCAACTTACCTTTGTGAATCAGCCTTTTCTGACATGAATTACATCAAAAATAGACACAGAACAAGGCTCACAGATACACATTTGCAAGATTCACTCAGAATTGCAGTTTCAAGTTACAGCCCAGATTACAATACACTGGTGGCCGGCATGCAATGTCAGGCCTCCCATTAAAATGTATTTCTGAAGATTGTAAGATATTTCAAAAATATAAATAGTTTAGTTTTGTTGTATAACTGTGATGGTTAATTCATTTCTGTAAAAGATCAGTAAAATGTCATTTGTTTGTGTGCATAAGTAATAGGCCTATGTCACACATGTTAAGATACTAACCTATAATTTTGTTTGAATGTAAATGGTGCATTGTCATCCATGATTTCAGTTCCTTTTGCAAATCTAAGGAGTTGTTTGAAATGTTTAGAAATAAAGCAACAATTTTTCTTCCTTTTATAGTCATTATTGATGATTATTGTGCATTTTTTATTATGAAAATAATCTAAAGCAGGCGAATATCACTAATCAGTATTAATAACATACAGGTAAACCGAGTAAATTTGTTATATCAGAAGCGCATATCAAATTGGTAGCCCTTCACATGAATCCACACCCAAGAAGTAGCCCTCAGTTAAAAAAAGGTTGGTGACCCCTGCTCTACATGCTTACTATGTTTCAAACAACAGCACTGTGTGTGACCTCTATGACCATCCAAAAAAAGAAAAGAAGTTTATTTTCTTCTAGTTAATTACAGGATTGCATTACTTTTGAATATTATACCATATATTTTAAAACCCTGAAACGTAATCGAAAAAACGAAATGCTTAACTTTTAGGGTCAAAATTTTCCCTATAATAATAATTAGAAAATGTATTATCGACGCCAATTAGTCGGCAAACTGGTATATCGGTCGACCTTTGACTCAAATACTTACCTATCCACGTATTTTGAACGATTTTTCTGTACGCCATTAGTTTTTCTATAGGGTGTCCAAAGAAACCTTTTCCTTTTGATATAACTATAAAAAATACAGATTGATATTTGACAATATTTTTTATTTGAAACCCTCAACACTCCGGTTGATGATGTAACCCCTCTTCAATCACATGCCCGCCCTGAATGCCGAAAAATTGTATTTGCCGTCTTTTATACATTCCATAGACTTTGCAATGTTGTACAAAGGCCAATTTAACAAAGTATCGACAAAACATATGCTAATTATCCAGTGATATCGCGGAAGAAGTACCCTCGGTTATTATTTCAATAATGACTTATCCAAGTTAAGACGCAGAAATTGTATTGCTAATGCTCTTCGATGATTTGTGTACGCCATTCTAAAGTTTATTCCAATAGCAATTTATTAATGAATGAGCTACTTTTCTATCCTATCATAGTAACATATAAAATAACATTCATATTTCATATTTTAGATAGAAAATTTATTGATTTTCCCTTTTTTAAATTCAATAGTTAGTTCAATCAAATTATCTCCATAACTTAGATTATATTACTAGCCTTTGTGATAATATTCGATACTACATATAAAATGTGTTGACATTTTTGCATATATACTAGCCATAAAAACAGTAAATACTTTCCATATTTAATATCTTGTTGATTAAAAAAATAGTTATGTTAAAGTACTATTTGAAAGTTCACAATAGCAAACTACCCAAAGATCCAAACTTGGATTGGTATAAAGCAAACACTCAAAATTATGTTGATTAAATTTCACATTTATTACAATATTTCTAGGTAATTAGAGCTGAACAACGGTTCCTAGAAGACTTATTGTTTTTTTCAAGTGCATCTTTGTCAAGTAAATGAACTCCAAGTGTGATATGGTTATGTATAAATAATCCATACATTTTGTTCTACATTTCTATGTTTCATAGTTGGGGAAAGTAAATTGATTTTGATTTGAAAAGATCAAATATTTTTTTCTCTTTTTTATATTTTACTAGCCTATACCAATAAAATAACATAGTATATTATATATATATATATATATATATATATATATATATCAAATAAAGATATAAAACGCTTTGGACAATTGGGTTCAAAATTGTATTTATATTTCGGCAAATCCTTTTGTTTACATGAGCTTCTATTCAATCTTATTTTCGCCTTTCTCTCTTTGTGTACGCCTTAGTTTTTAATTTCTAACTTTTCAATTAATGTAATTAAAGAAGTTTTTCTTACTTAGTGAAAGCTACAAAATAAGGGAAGGTATTTTGTCTAACTGAGATGATAATAGAAAATAAATAATACTTTTCCCCGGCATTTATCCATATATAAGCCTTAAATGCTCATGGAACTAAGTTCTGAGTTAGTGAGCCATAAAATTTTATTTTAGGGAGAACAAAACACTCCTAAATTCCTGGTCCCCCCCCCCCCTTCTCTTCTTTTCCCACTCAACTGTCTAAAAACATAGTTTTATATACTCTACCGCAGAGAGCAATAATAAGAAAATGATATTAACTATAACTAAACTAGTAGGATTATTTATAAATCCCCTGGAAAAGACAAAATTGGGAGTGTGTGTGTGCAGAGCTCCTGATACTGCTGGAAATAGTCCTTTCTTTAACTAAGTACAATTAATACTTATGAAACTTTAAGAATTAAAAACTTCATTTACTGCCATGGAAGTTGGGAGGGCTGTATAACATTGACTGTATAGGGGGACTCAGAGTACTTGGCCTTGAAATATCGTTTATATCAAGGATGCCAAGCATTTTTTCATCGCAATATATTAATTTCCAAGAAATTTCATGTATTAAGTAATATTTTTATAGATGTCTTGAATTACTTATGAAACTCTATTATATTTGAAAGTATAAATTCGTTTTATATGTATGTGGTCAAGGGGTACCATACACAATATTTTGTCAGTTGGTAGCTTCATCATCTTTTTTCAACCTACGCACCATAATCAGAGTAAGGATCCATTTATTGTCTTATAAAGATCGATGTCCGAGTCGGCAACTGATGAAACAAAGAAAAAAAGAACGAAATACCTGGTTTTATCCCTTGAGTAGTAAAAAAGTATAAATATCAATTCTTAAGGAATATGAATGGGAAAAATGGCAAGATGAATGTGACGTCATTTTAAAACATAATTGAGGATTACATCTCTGGAGATTTTTCCTATTCCAAAAACAACTATTTTTTACCAAATGAGTAGCCATAGTGGTCATTGAATAGCTCTGGATTATTTTTTTCTTCTCTATTGAGTATCCATTGATTATTTAGGTCGATGGCCAAACCCGTCAAGTTGCCTGTCCCATCAGGTTTTCTCTCTCGAGTTTTACAAAACAGACATCAATATTTTATTTGTCATTAATGCTAGAGGCATTGATTGATATTGAGTGTTATAGCGATATGACCTGATGAAATGTTATAAAATTATCGTCTAACTCAAAAAATCTCTGTACTTTCCTTTGTAATGGAAGTGATTCAATCTAAGGGTTTCTCATGCTAGTAAGTTATTATCTTTTTGTGTTTAAAGGCATTTAATAACCTCTTTACAATAGGGCTATTCTTTTGATTTCAAGTTTATAGATACCTTTCAACATCCATATGTGACCAACGCTTTAAGAAGGTTAAAAAAATGAAATGATTAAAACATATTATTACATTTATAAGATACATTTAATGGGTGATGAAATCAATAGTAATTTATGTACATTCAGGTAGATCATTGAAATACTATCTTTGATGGTACGATACGATTAGCCATGCTAATATCTCTACAAAATATCTTTCGGACTCAAGATTCTGAACTCTTTAATATTTGACGGAATGGACTACTGTAAGGCCAGCCACGGCGGCCATATGAAAGAAGTGGCCACCATCATCCACTGGAATGTTCAGGCTTTCAAATAATATAAATAATTATTTAAAATTAACCATCCGTCTGTTTAAAGTGATTTCAAAAGGATTTTTTCATGGGTCACCCTTCAATACCTAGTAACCATTTAGATGTAAACGCTGATAGGAAGTCGATTCCGTAAATATGTATACATTTTTTATTTAAATTTAGAAGAAAGAAAATCGGATTCTAATCATATTATTTATTCTTAACAGAAAAATATAGGAAAATATATTTATTTTTTCCAATATCAGCCAGCATCTGAGAGCAACATAAATGCGAAAAAAAAGAAAATGGGAAAAATTCAAATGACTTACAGTCAAAAGTCAAAGAAAAAATAATAACCTCAGATTCGATTGAACCATGTTCAATGAATCAAATTTGGTCCATCAAACCTTGTTTTATATACCGCAGAAAGTTGATTACTACTGACCAAATTCATTCAACTTCTTCTTGGACCACTCAGCAACGTAATCTGGGACGAACCAATTCCATTCAAAACTCTCTTTTCACCCACATATTCATTCGAGAAGTTTAAAAGGAGCTAATATATTTTGGTAATTACATGCTACAATATCCGTTTATCATATAAATCAATACATATTATTTATATGAAATATGGTACAATTACAGGAAATGCGTATTTTGTGCCATTGGCTCTCCAACGAGTATTCTTGAATAAAACTGATAATGTATATTCTTCTTGAGATTAATGTTAAAACTACTCTGTTTTTCCAGATCCAGTAAAAAATGGTAGAATTTCTTGGGTAAACAAAAAGGGCAATCTTTAAGACAATTGGCCTAGACCAAAGATTTCACATCCTGAAGACATATAAATCTGTATTTAAAGATAAGAGATGATTTAACTGAGCATGTCTCCTCCTTCTGTCTCTTCCTCCCTAAGTGCTTAGGAAGATTATTTTCTTGATTCCCAAGATTGACAAGACATTTTTTCCACTATGGAGAAGGAAAATAAATATTTATGATGTTTTGAAGGGTTATAATTTTTCTCGGTTGACTCACCAGTGTCCGGTTTACTTCGTTTGCTTGCTCTGTGAGACCTTGTACGGTGCTCCAGGATCAGATTTGGATTTAAATAAGGTGCCTTTTAAAAGCTATACTATTGCATGTTGAGATTTGAGAAGATAAGTCAGTGAGAGGGTCCTAATTTGTATCTAAATGGGGCGCAGGAGTAATATCGGAGCGTACCGAGACTTTATTGGGGCTAGGAGGGTTGTCAGCCACTAAAACATTATATTGAGTAATGCCAGACGGGCATATTGAAGTCGTAGTTTCCTTTGGGTTGAAGAGATTAGCTGTTGCCAAGGAATTATTAACGTTATTTACCTCCAGAGTAGCAGGATATGCCATATTAGTATCTTTGGAACTTGTAACAATATCTCGATCGACCTGCTCTTCACAGACGTTCTTGAAAGGTCAATCTCAGAGCGTTTTCGTAATCCGCTGACCTTATTCTTTTTTCCGCGCAGTGTTGCTTCATGTGTTCGAAATTAAAACACTTATGACATTGCAGCCTTAACAAGGTTCCCTTCAAATGGTAAAATTTCAGGGATTGACGCCGGATCGGCTATAATTTCCACTACATAGTCTCCATCCCTCAATACAGTTGTATAATTTTGTATTTGGCTGCTGTATTTTCATCAACGGGGTTGCTTGTAGGCAAATGATTGATAAGTTCTCCGAAACTCTTCAGCCATTCCATTAATCTTATTTCATTAACACGTTTAAATGTGTTTATAAGGGTCAATATTATTTTTTTCTTCCTGTCAATATTGATTTTATCAATTCCTTTTATTTTAAAAGTGACCTCATCAGAAGTTCCGTCCTTATTTTTAATCTTAAGTGAATGAATTTTCTTCTGTTCATTGATCCGGGCTCTTATATCAATAGCAAATTTCGTGTATAAAATCATGCAAGTCCCTGCTATATCATGCTCCTTGAAGCCACAGTTCATAGCTATATCATAAACATCAATATGACGTAGGTTTTCTCCTCGGAAATTTTCCCGCTTAAAGTTACTGTCATGATTTTCAGTGTTATATATTTTTTTCAAAACATCTGCATATCTTTTAGAGATGACAGATAATGAAGAGGCTGAATCTAATGTTGACTTTGTTATCGGGAGTACTGTTGTAATGATTTGAATGCTAATTTTTACAAATTTATTTTTTAATGTTTGTTACAAAGTTTTATCATTATTACTCAAAAAAACTCTCAAAAATTAACGATAAAAGTAATATGAAAGGATATAGAACAATGCAAAATCTTTTTATCCCAAATGAAGTAAATTATCTTACTAAGTCAGATCTAAACTCCCCATTACGACCATTACTGTTTGGAATCTTCGCACACTTTATATTAATGTAAAAAAATATATTTTAGGAATGCAATAAATATAACAAAAGCTTCTCCGAATACGAAAGGACGTATCAAATGTTACATTTTCATTTCCACTCAATCATTCAAACACATGTATCCAAAAGCACAACAGCTTACTTATCAAATTGCAAAGAAACCTTTTAACAGAGTTACATATAGAGTTTCTCCATTCGCATAAGAGCAATCCACTCTTGTTCCACATCTATTAACTTTCACTCACAAAAAGGCATTCCATGGTAGGTAGGGATAGTTGTATCCATTGTAAAAAAAAATAAAAGGATAAATGGAGCCTCCAAAACATCGAGCATAGAAATTATGTGCCTTCATAAATATGTATAGAGCTACAAGTGCAAAAAATTGGTAAAAAATAAATATCTTCATAAGCCGGATATATAACTCAACTATTTAAATCAAAACTGGTAGGAGTTTTACAAAAAGATGAATGGTTATTTTATCTATAGTACATAAAAAAATTGTTGAAACATATGTTTTATAGATCGATTCATAATATAAATTATATATTAGTTATAAAATCACATGTATACATATACAGTCAACTTCGCCGAAGTCGATTCTCTCGGGACTGTGCAAAAACAATCGACTTAGGCGAAATTCGAGTTACAAAATTTGATTGCTAAGTCGAATAAAATTCGATAAACAGGTAGACGTGTGTGTGTGCACTCGCTCACATGCAGTCGCAAATCATCGGCGAGGCAGCAGGTGGGCAAGGAAAAAATTTCTTTCTTTTTTAATTTTACCTCGGTTACAGTGTGAACGGCAGGCGCAGTGCATGCGGGCTGTGTTTTAGAAAGTGAGCGCCCTCTTCGACTTATGCAAAGTTATTTTCTTGTTTATGTATGCGTTACTGTCAAAATATCTGTTCGACTTAGGCAAAATATCGACTTACAAAAATCGATTTGTACGATTTTTATTTCACACATATCAATGGAGAAAACAATGGGACTTTTTATAATATTCGAGTTAGGCAACTTTTCGACTTATGCAATTTCGACTAAGGCGAAGTTGACTATATATATATATGTATGTATTTATATCATAATGAATAAATCTATATACATAATATATAAATATATATATATATATTTAGCACAAATTGAAATTTAAGTTTTAGTTTATAAAAATAATTTTTAAATCCATGATGCCCTTTTATATCGAAATGCCGTATTTCAAAATTTGTGATTGAAGTAAAATGATGCACTTAAAAAATCTTTTTGTAAAATATATATCAGACGAATGAATACGTGCATTTTGATGTTTATAATAAGCAATTATTGTTTTGTTATGGTTTCCCCCTCAGTAAAGTTAGAATAAAACCTCTTGATACAAGAATTACTTCCTCATTTAGGCGACTAAGATTGACCAAATATATATATATATATAATAGTAAATTGTACATATTTATTAAATATATTTATATTTTATTACATGTTTATGAGTTGATTTAATAGATTTAGCATTATCATAATTTTACTTGTAGCTTCTTGATTAATGGACTAAAATGTACAATCATATTTAAAAAAATCATCGGCAGAAACAGTTTCCATGCAGAATAATAAAACTTTTTGCTAAAGATCAAGAATGGTACAATTTTTTTTGAAAAAGGCAAGATCACGATGATTCAAGTCCAAAAAAGGTTATGTTTTTGTATTAAAATATAAGTCCTTTTTCATAAAAAATATTTTCAATTCAATTGGATCATCTTATTTTATATTAATTGACAAAAAAAATATATTATTTAGAGATTCTCAAATCCAATCAAAACTCCGCAATATTTTTACTCGTAAAAGAATATATTTTTAAATGATTCACTTTCGATGGAATTTGTAAAAGAACATCATTTTTCTTGTAAAAAATACTTGGTTTAATTTATGTTGCTAATTTTCCCTATATAATTCAAATGTCCTCTCAGGGGCTGCTATTAGCCGACCGCCTGTTGTAGAAACTACAATATTAAGAATGAAAGTAATTGGGACAACTTTTTGACGATTGTATTTTGTTCCAAGATGACCAAAATTACTTTATAAATTTAAAAAAAGTAAAACTTTGTTTTTGATTAAAACATGTAAAAATACTATAAAAATAAGGATTAAAAATGACTCAGGTAAATAATAAAGGTGTGTAAGATATATTTAAAAAGAGGTAATAATAAAAGAAGAATAAATAATAGAAGAAGGCGTCAAGAGCGTAACATGAGGTGTAAAGCTCCATTTGTGAACAAACAGCTCCTCCACCGGAATCGGCACTACTGAATTGGGACGCCATCGAGGATCTACAGCTTCTTCTTGCCATGCAATCAATCCCACGGGAAGAGAAGCTCCCTTAACTCTAGCGGATAAAGGATCCCATGGACAGTCGAGATGATGTGTTCATTTCGAAGGTATGCTTGTAGGAGGCAGATGTACAGACCAGCCAATCCCTTGGTCTAATGCCATTCCATACACCTTTTGGATGTCTTCTTCCACCGCACGAACAGAGGGAGGATTCGGGGACAAAAATAGAAGAAATGAACGATGTCTCCGTTTCTTTTTTGCACCAATGGTTGTTCCTATGAAGAAACCTTCGATTTATTTGTGTAGAGGAACGATATTGCGGATCTGTATCTCAACACATTTTTGTCTCGGGTCAAAAGTTTATCTCTGTATCCATCTCAATCATTTAAAAATATTTTTCTTTAAATTATTTCTTCATTTGTTCGTATGGATGTTTTGATTTGCGCATTTTCAAAAACAGATATACCGTAGGATATTTTTTTATCACTTTTATAATCCGTAAACTGACTCCAATATATAATTCCATCTCACTCGGTCATTCAAACACGTGAATAGTGCAAGCTTGGAAGAGAATGAACATTCAAAAATTCATGTCATGTTGATGTTTTCTGATGCACTTTATAAAGAATGTATCGTAAATTTTAAGCGTGATCAAACACATGCATGTTTCACAACCTGGCATTGCATATATATTCACACCTTGGTAATTACTTCTAAATGTATTACTTGCTCAAACATTAATTAATTAATTGACTGTCGAACAAAAGCCCTTCACTTTTCAGCCTATTTTTTTTACAAAAGGAATGTTTAATTTCAACAACAAAAAAAGTAATTGTTAAACATAAGATAATGTATTTGTGTACAAAGAGTGAATGAATGAGACTCAGGGCCGAAAAAGTGATCAAAATATTTTTAATGTTTGTTGTTGGTTTAGTTCCTATATGAGCCCCCCCCCCCCACCAGGAACTCAATTTGGTATATGTCGGTAGTAAACTGTTTAGGATCTAAATTTTAATACAAAATAAACCAAATTTATACAAAATTAAAAATGATCGTAGATATTTTCTTCTCGTCATCTCCACGGCCATCTCCATCCTCGTACGGGGACACGCACAAATAAGGTGTAAAGTAAATGACAGATGTTTTAATAAAATAGTTTTCTACAATAGTCCTTGAGTGTTGAGATCTCTTACTCGAGCAAAGGAAAAAAAGTATAAATTAACTTTGTGTTAAAAAAATATTTTGTCCCAAAATTATTGATACATAAATTGATATATTTCGGTTTTATAATAAAATATTTTAAAGAATATTTATTATTAAATTCTATGTCACTTAAAACAATAATTTGTAATATGTAGCAATGACTTTTAAATTAATATTTGATTATATATATAAATATAATATAACTAATAATAATTACTGATAATTTCTCAAATAAAATATTAAAAGTATGGTTTGAAACCAGATAATGGCCCGTAAAAAAATATTAAATAAACTCACCCCACTGACAATAAACAAATGATTTCAATTCAATCATTCGCTTCGTCTGACATTATATGCATAATATTAAATTTTATGTTTCATAAATAATTTGTAACAAAGTTCATTTGTTTCCATCTTGATTTACGAGTTCAAAGAGGCAAAATTATCACAAATAATTTTAAATAATCGACATTTTAAAAATAAACTTTTCCTGTCATCCCGTTTCAATATTTAGTTGGTTTTAATTACATAAAAAGCCTAAAGGATACTTTTTTTGTTTTTGTAAACTTGACGAATTATTATATGTACAAGAAAAAAATTGATGGTACAAAACAAATTGTAGATCGCTGCTTTAGACATAATCTACTGGGTCGAGTATCCACAAAGTAAAATATTAATCCTCACTAAAAAATTACTTGCTATATATGTGACGTTTTGTATGCCATCAATATACTGTGCCTAATATACAAAGTCTTAATAGATAGAAACACACAGATTTATAAAATATACCGCAGCAAAAATACTAACGAGGACCCGAGAGGATAATAGGCCATTGAAGATAGTGATAAGGATCCAGGAATGTGCGTCTTGTACCTTTGTGTTTTGGCATATTCATCTTGAGGCCATGTGGATAAGCTTTTTCGTATTCTTTTATGTTATCTTATCAAATATATCGAAATTTATCGACCTGTAACTCTTTGAAAGGTCTCTTCTTAAACACAAATAAAAATACTAATATTGTTTCTACCAGTAGGACTCCATCGTTGTTTTTTGTTGTCAAAAAGATGAAGGTTTTTTATTCAGGTTTACGAATAACATACATTTTGGCTTCCATAAAATTCGCCAATAAGAATTGGTATTTTGTAGATTATTAATTCCTAGATGATGTTGAAAGTTTCTTATAATATAGATAACATACATACATGAAAACGTAAGGAAACTGTAAAATAGCCGAACACTCTAAGCGATCCCATTAAATTTGTGCGTGGTTTGATTGATTTGAGTATGTGAGGAAATTAATACTTTATAGCAGGGCTATTCAATTAGTTTTCAAGTGGGCCACATTTGGAATCCAAGAACTTGAGCTGGGCCGCAAACTTTCCGCGGCCACTTTTTTTCAAATAAGTCTAATATTATGTTTTTTTATTTAACATTAGTAGTATTACTATTAGTATTATTAGGCCGATGGTTACTATGCATATTATTATTTTTATTTTTATTAGGCCTATTTTATATGACCTTTTTAGCTTTCAACATTGAATAGACCTATAAAAATGCACACAAACAACTCTCTGCTCCATCTCCTTTATTTAAAACAACAAAAAATAGAACATTTAACTCAACATTTCTCATTGTTCATGAGGCTGGCTGCTAAACAGAACAAGGCTATTTTAGCCACTGCTGCCGGTGACTTTAGTGAGAGAAGTGGCATTTCTTGTCTTGCACAAAATCTGTGATGTTTGGCTCATAAGATGTCAATGCAATCCTAAGGCACTGGTGAATTTTGTTGTCTGTTAGGGAACACCGATAACTGTTCTTAATTGCATTCACGTGAGAAAAGCTCGATTCGCAAGTGTATGTTGACCCAAACATACTGAGCACAAAGACTGCCACTTTCTTAACATTGGGGAACTGGGTGTGTTCACACCACTCCAGAACTTTGCTGGCCCATCGTTGCGAAGCGCCACGGCCATGGTAGCAGATGACTGCATGTCAACAAGTTCAGGAATGATTTGCCCTCGTCGATGGAAGGGACTGCTTGCTTTGCTCTGGCAGATAAGTCTCCTTCTTTTTTCTGCGGTGAATGGGTCTCTGGCAAGGCCATAATCTCTGTGGGCAGAGTAAGTCCATCCAGCCGACCAGCGAAGTTTTCCTTTAGCTTTGCAATGAAATCCCTCATCACATCTGTGATTTGTGCCGGGATGCGATGTGTTCACGGAGTGTCGGGTGTGAGTGGTAAAAGAAGGAAAAAAACAGGTCACAAGATGGGAGGGAATGGGCGAGCGCATTTTTTATTTCATCCCTTGTGTCCTCTCCCATCTGTCTCTCTTTCTCTCCTTTTATGCTCCTCTCAGTTTTATAACATATCAGCATCAAGCTTATGGTTTACTCTGAGACACATCTCTTAAATAAAAAACAATCCCTTTACCACTCTCTTTTCTCTCTGGTTGATAGGGACTCTTATTGTTGCTGCACCCACTCTTCACGCTCTCGCGACACTTGATGAAAATGCATATTTGTATTGTAGCCTAGATTTACAATAACTTTGCATTATTTATAACTACAAAATAACAAAAGTGCTAAATACTTACTATAACATTATCAATTTATTCATATTCGGCTAATAAAGGACGCATATTAAGTTTGAAGACTAGTGACGATATTTTAGTTTTAAAAGTGACAAATCACGTCGGCCGCATCTGGGCCGTGTCCGGGCCGCATCTGGCCGCGGGCCGCCAATTGAATAGCCCTGCTTTATAGTATCGCCATATTTTGTTATTATTTAACGTCTGATCACTTACATAACTGTAGTTCTCTAACGTCTTTTGCCCCCACAATTATAGACTTGGAGAATTTCTGTTAAAACAAAAGCATTTTATAGCTGGAGGTCGGAAGCAACTTCTGTGCCCTGCTGAATAAGGTGATTTTTATTTCACCCTTGTCCGATTTGAAGACTCTTCGAATTTAACTTCTCGAATAATCAAATAAAATCGAATTATATTTAGAGGTGTGCTCATTGGCTTTAAAAATATATAGTATTTGAAAAAATCCCATTCAATCATATCCCAGATCCTAAGTTAATGATATAAATGATTTCAATAATTCCATATCTTTGAAATAAATACAAATTACAAAATGTTTTTGAATTTGAATTCACTCTTTTAAACTTTGCTCCCTTGTATTTATTTCATGCCAAATCATATTTCACTAAAAAATCAGAGCAATATACAGCCTTCCTCATCAACTTATAAAAATACTAATAAAATATGAAAAAGGCAAAGAAAAACGATATTCAAGTGTAACAATATATATTAAAATACATTGCAGCTTAAATTACTATGACCATTGTTTATACCTTTCAGTGGATGATTTTAAAATCCACAATATTTATAATAGCTTCTTATCTCTCTCATACAAAAAACTTGATCGGTAGCATTTATATCACAATATATTTTATAAGAATTTGGTTATAAAAACAGTTGAGTTTATGTATCTGCCGCGTGAGGACGTGTTTTCTTGACTACTCTGTTTTGATCTTAGTTTAAGTGATAAAAAGTGTTTAAATTGTGAGTTTTTTGTGATCCTGTGCTTCCTAACGGCACAAACTTACGGTCGTGAAACTCCAAGGACGTCTAATTATCCTTGCCGTTATACGGGAGGTTAATTATAATTTATTAGACTTTATTGTGTTCCTTCACACGCCTCCACAAGAAGTTCTTCTTTTCTTACTCTGAATAATCAGGATAAGAATGTCAATCCGGCCACCTGATAAACCCCCTGATGAAGGATATCAACGCCTCCTTTACTCAAGCGCGCTCAGAAAGGAAAGGAAGATGAAGAACTCGTGGAAAAAAGACGTTTGACTGGGAGAAGAAATACAGGTGGGAAGTATTTATTATTATGATAGGGATGAATCTTTTCGTGTGGAGGGGTTGAAACATATTGATGTTACGATATGGCTATGCTCTTTGGTTTCAAAGAGCATGAAATAGCCGGAGCAAATCCAAAATTTAGAATAATCAGGCTGCAATTTATTTAAAATTCCCTACTGACATTCGTGGTAGACTTGAAGACCTTAAGAAGGTGCATTCCTTTAAAGTAAAAACGTAGAAGGAAAAAGGATTGAAGCAAGTTTAAATTGAAAGGTGTGGACAAAGTAGACTTGGATAACAAAAAGAGTTGTGATTACTATGACGAATACATTCAAGAGAATTGACGAGGTCAGAGCAGTAGAATGGTTCAAAAAATTGGAGAAGTACTGGAGCATTATCCAAAAAAGAACCCTACGAATGAAGAACCTGAGCTTAAATATAGTCAGTATAAAGATGTGTGGAGGGATGGTAACTACATTATTGAAATAATGGCAGACCCCTCCATGATACCTCAAATAGCGCCCATTCAAGGATGCCTTATAAGACTTCAATATCGAGGGAGCTAAACTACAATGCCAAAACTGCTTTGGCCTAGGTCATACTAAGCATGTGTGCGCCAACAAAAGAATAAGTGTACGTGAATACGTACATGTTCTTAAAGGTATGATGGATAGAAATCTCTCTTAAAAAGTGGCAATGGAGCTCATATCAATGGAACTGTTACGCTGGACGAAGAAATTACCAAGGATTTGTAGGCGGAAGTTGGGACTCGTGAGGGCCAAAACACTGAAGATTCTTGCAATCCCAAATAACGGTGGGAGATAATGTGGTGAATTTGCAGGAAACTGGGGATGTGACTGTTGAAGTAATGCTCACAGAAGATTCCCAAAAAGCAGTAGAAAATGCCTCAGTGATTGTTGAAGAATCACCTGAAAATGTCACGCATAATGTGCTCTGTGTCAAAGGTTTGGGATGGAAATAAATTTACAGCGCAGTTCCAAGTTTCTTCTGGTTGTATATACTATAATACACCATGCAAAAACTGTGGACTATTGTATAATAGTACTGTCCATGCTTTTACCAAGTGCCCAGTTCTTGACATCTTGAGGGAGTTTGTCACTCTAAACGTCAAAGGGGTCACAAATAAAATCGTGCCTGCTCTACTTCTATTTGGGCTAAACTCAAATCCCAGAAGTGCCTCAAAAACCCATGCTTTGGAGATTTCTCCATCAAGTTGCAGAAGTTATATTGCACAGAGGTTAACACTCTATGAACATGTTTGCTCCGAGGACTTGAGGGCCATTTTTATTGCAACAGCAGCTCGATACTCGAGTTTATCTATAAAGATACCAAAAGTGGGCTCGTCGTCATGGAATTTTGCGGGAGATTTAGTGCAGTTTTATCCTTCTTGTTTTCAGAACCATTTACGGTTTTTAAAACATTTAATTAAGGTTAACCAGAGGTTTAAAAATTACAAAAATTAGTTGGCCATATTCCCTTCACTGTTTGGGTTTTTCTTGAGATTCCCTGTGTAATGATAATATTGCCTTCTCATGTTTTCCCAATCTTCAATCTTGCCGCCGTGGATATCCTGCAGTTACCTAGCGGAGATTTCTTCGATCTTTGGGTTCGAGGGAAACCGTAACTGGGTGGCAATCATCACCTTTGACATCACCGTCACCATGAGGAAGATATGAAAGTTTCCAAGGATCTGGGTTGGAAGGGACCAAATACTTTTTGTACTTGTTTTTGCTGTTTTAGATATTTTTAATCTTGATAAACTTTTTTAGTAGGTGCCTATAATCGTTGTGAGCTGTTTGTATTATTTTAGATAGATTTGGCTTTAGTTTAGGGTCTTAATTTTAAACTATAACGTTTATTTATATATAATAGTATATGTAACTACCCTAAACGAATAAAATCTCTTTTAAAAAAAATCACTAGTCAACAGCCAAAATGCTTAATGACGTTAACTATGATCCCAGGGTTTAGCGCTTATTCACTAATTCATAAAAGGCTAGTTTAATAGTTGTCCTGCTCCACATAGACGCTATTCTACCTTTTATCGCTATCGGCCATGCTGCTCATATGGAGGAAACTTATGAAATATGAAAACTCTGTTGAAATGCATCTGCATAAATGGCTACTTTGTGGTGGCCTGAAGATGATTTTACTTGTGCTTGGTGTTCAAGGTGGATACACCAAATTCAGATGCTTTTTATGAATGGGATCGCCGAGCTAGAGTTGCTCATTATGTTAGGCGAGTTGGCTAAAGCGTCAATAATTGCAGCTAGGAAGCAAAAATGTCTTATAGCAAAAGGACTGACGGATTCCTCCAAAATCTTGGTGCCACCTTTATACATTAAACTTGGTATGATGAAAAACTTTATCAACTGCACGGACAAATCCAAAACTGCCTTCTAGTATATATTGGTTAAAAAAATTGTGAGCTTAAACGAGATGATGAGTTCCAGAACTTACTTGTGGCAGAAGAAAAGACAGCATGGGAGGCCTTTAAGACGGTAGTTTATTGTTTCCTCGGAAGCATTCGTGCGGAAAACTTTGAATAACTCGTATAGAACTTACTGTCAACTTTTGTTTAACAGGGCTGCAACATATCCCTAAAAATACCCTTTCTCCACTCTCATCTGGACTTTTCCCCTGAAAATTGTGAATGAGTGATGAGCATAGGGAGCGTTTCCACCATGATTTCCAAATGATGGACATCAAGTAAAATGTAGTCCATCCACGCTTGCAGACTTTTCTTGGACGTTGAGGCGAGATGCAACATCAAATGAGTACAAAAAGACAAGCAAAAAGACAGAAAACTAGTAGCTAGGGCTATAAATCGTCAGAGGCGTACTCATGTGTTCTGGTAAGGATGTATTTTGATGTTGGAAAACCTGTTTATGTATTTTTATTGTTTTGTTAAAAATCGATGTTTTAAAATAAACAAATCTAAAAAATGAGAGCCAATATTTTTTAATAATGTTATATTTGAAATCAGCGCAAACACTTGGTAGAAATGAGCTAATATGATTGCAGAAGCAAACGACTTCCAGTGTTATAATCCCACTTTCTTAAATATATAAATATTTCCTTTTATCCAATTGATAATTTAATCCTTATAATTTATTCCAAAAAACCGCCATAATAATATGTACGTCAGTATTTTCCTTCTCGATTTATATCAATATATAGGAATGAACAAAACTCATACCAAATGTCTAAAAGAACGTTTTATTGGAGGAGACTACTTAACTTTATGGCTTGGCCTTTAAATGTATTTGCTCTACTATCTGATTCTATCAAGCGATTTTATTTTTCTTTCTTGCGGATGCATTTCATGGACATTGCTTGAGAAACTATGGGTAACTTATATGTACTATAAAGTATATTGAGTTATTGTTATGACTTAGGGTCGTTTTTCTTATTGTTTTTCTTCTTATTATTATTATTATCTTTTTCAATTGAAGCATTTTCACTCTTTGATTACATACTTCTGTTCCTGCATCATGCTTCCTTACATTTCTCATGTACTTCAATCTTTCAATTATCTTATTTATTGCCCTTCTTACGTTTGTAGGAAAAGTGTATGTGACCATTGGAAAGAGAGTACACGCCACATCAATACGTAATAATACTAACATTTGATATGGCTAAGGACCTTTTTCTCAAATGGGATTGGATAAGATAAAAAGAGCGGGAATATTTAAAAAAAGCAGTTGACATTATGAAACATCCTCCCTCATGGCTCTTTAGAAATAATACTTTCATCCTTTTTAACAGTAAATGTATCTTCTCATGAGCCATTTACAAATCATTTGAGATGGCTCCTCTAATATATCCTACTAATAATAATTAACTCCTAACACGAAGGAAAAATGTATGTTTTGTTTAATCATATCGGACGATACATAATTTTATCTCTTAATGATAGGACATAGAAAAAGAAAGACGTAACATTTTGAAAAAAAAATATTGTTTATTTGCCAGAACTACCATCAAAACATTCATTGGTATGACAATTATGTTTTGTTATTTTGCTGACGTCACAAAGTAGACGGATACTTTTGGATGATAAAAACAAGCATATTACTGCGGGTTTCTTTACGTGGGTCCATCATGTTATGCATGTGACAATTTGGGTTTAACAGATCACCATCATTCAATATATGTAACAAGGAGAAGCCGAAGATGTATTTCCTCTTCATTAGTAATCTCCAAATATCATAATTATATCCTATGAAAATTGAAAGCCGTAGACATCCTAAAATATAATAATCGGACAGAACCGCGGTCCATATTTTCGTGCATTTGTAACATCAAAAAACCATAATCAAAATTTGCTCAACTTAAAAAAAGTAATACCATTTCATGTTTACATTTCTAATAAATTTCTGACTAACCTAAGGACACTCTCGAGACTGCAGTCATAAAAAATTATGACTTTATTAATACACAAGTCTGTTCACATCAACATGCGTACTTCAAAGAGTACTAATGATATTACTCAGGCTTTTTTCGATTCTATCGGTTTTTTAAATACAATAAAGCCTGCTAGAATATTGAAAAAGTGATCTAAAGGCTTTTCAATATTATTATTCCCCTGATGATACCATTTTGAGTATTTTATTTATTTATTCGATGAAATATGATGTATGGGAGCATATTCTGTTTTTTTTACGTCAAAGCCTAGTAAGTGTTGCTTTAGCAAAATAATAATAAAATAGATTCACTTTAATTTTTCTTTTAGAACTACAAAAAATATTATGAGTTTAAATAAGCTTCAAATAGCAACAAATGTTTTCCAAGATAAATGAAGGTGCTTCATTATTATAGGTTCTACACTACCTTCCTACCATGCCATCAGAGAACCATGTATGTTAAAGAGATTGATTCGAGAAAGTATTTGTAGCTCGGTGTTAAGACGAAAATACGAGAGTGCATTTGAGGGCCATTATAATCAACCCCCTAACAATTCATACCCAAAAATGATTTTGACTTACGATTCTCCATTTCACCAACAAAACCTCGACGTCTTTAATGAAGAAATTCTAGAAAAAGTCTTTTATAGCTGCTTCTACGTTCATCCCCCTAGTAAACTAATTAAACGAAATCTTAAAATCAGAGCCGTGGATGAGTCTAACCAAAAAGGATCGGCTGTTAGTGACGCAAACGATTTTTTGAAAAGTACCTAAATGGAGGGCCGAATTGCAAAACTGCAGGGGGAAAAATAACGACACATTCCTACATTATCACTGTTGTAAAATTTAAAAGGTACATATGTATATTCATTAAATCTATATATAACATTACGATTACTATATATATATTTTTAGTACAAAGTACAACTATATTTACATCATTTCATAGTATTAAAAACGCAAAAACACCAAAATAGTTTAAACATAAAATATAATACTACATTACTTTAAGAAATTAAGATACAAAATCATTTATCGTATTCATTACAAATATGTTAAAATCATTTGGGAGGGTTGTTTTGTACCTCTAAATTTGTATAAAGCTTTCTGTATGTTAGTGACATAATTTTATTTCTTCTTTGAATGGGACCTGTATAAATATAGCAAAAATATCTTTTTGTCAAGTAAATTCTTAATCTAAAATAAAACTCTTCGATTAATTGTTCCCATACAATCCAATGGTTTGACAGTCTATTAAAAATGTGTTGATGTTTCCGTCGCTTCATTACAAAAGAAACAAATTCTTTCAGCCTCAGTCCTTCCAAAAATGTTACCAAATGAAAGTGTATTGGTAATAATTCGGTATTTAAACCAATATGATGCGAAATTCAGGTTCCCATCTTCCAAAGATATCAAAACTTCTTTTACTGAGCACTTCAGATTTAATTGTACTATCTTCCTACCTATTTGGTTTAAAAAAAGTTCTATAATTTTCTTTACCAGAAGGTCCCGTAATATACCATTCCTAATACCTTCAAGTAATTAAAAAAACAGTCTCTTGGACCAATCAGTCTCGTCTTGAAAGTAATCTCATTTATGATTTTTTTCCCGTTCAAGCTTTTCATTGCAAGTAAAACAACAGTTTTCACACAAAACCTCTCCAATAAAATCTATTTTCCGCTTGATTGAGGTACATGATAAAAATGACAATCTTCTATTTTCTAGGGTGGGCTCTTCCCATTGCATTTTAGCTAAAACTTTATTGGTTAATTCATACTTAATTTCAACATTTTGTTTCCAAAACTAACTTATAGATTTACAAGCATCGAAAAGCTTGTCTGGCCCTTTTCCTCTAACACTGTTTTTTGACATGCCAAACATTTCCACCATTTTATTCTCTAATATGTCAGACCATAACGTCCCAGGAGCTAGAATTCGCTTGAACCAGGAAAACAAATTTGTTTTCTAGTAAACTTCGAAATCTATCATTCCCAAGCCACCATACTTTCGGGGGAGGGAAATTCTTCTCCACGTTATTAACCTGTTCTGACCATCTCTGAAAATAAATTTTAAGGCCAGTTCTCGAATCTTGGACGCCAGTGTCTGAGAAAATATTGTAGATCTTAATAATGGGTTATCTTTGGAAGGACTAACCCATTCCATGCGTAAATCCTTGATGGTGCGTTCGAATTCAATAATTGGGAATATTTAGAAACAGCCCTATTTATTTTTGATTCTATATTTTTACAATCTTTAAGATCATCAGTTGAATTTAAGGAAATGTTGGATCCCAAGATTTTTAAAACTGTTAAATATTAATTTCCAATACTCCAGGGCATTTTGTAATTGCTTTCGACTTGTCAACGTTGACTTTAAGTCCTGATGGCAAAGAGTAATTTTCAAGAATTTTGAAAGTATTATTTATTGACTTCCTAATATCTTTACTCTCCCCCGAGTAAAGGACAGTAAGATCATCTGCAAAAGCCTCTACCTTGTGATGATTTTTGCCTATCTTCACCCCTCTTATATCTAATGAAGAGTTGATCTCGTATATTAACGGGTCGAGTGTCAATATAAAGAGGAACGGTGATATTGGGTCACCCTGACGGCAGCCTCTATTTACTGCAAAAGCGGTCTCTTTTCCGCCAAAATGCCTAAAAAGACCCTTCAAGCACATGCTGACCATTCTAATATAATTTTGCCCAAAACCTTTCCTTTCCAGGCACTTTATTAGCCATTCATGATCTACAATATCGAAGGCTTTCATAAAATCAATGGCTACCAAAGCCAATTTCTCTTCCTTAGCCTCCATTGTAGTTATGCAATCCTTTATACCTCTAACGACGTCTTCCATACGTCTACCTCGCAGAAAACCTTTCTGGGAGGAGTGTATCAAGGAAGGCAATACCAATTGTAAGCGTTTGGATACAATTCCTATATAAATTTTATAGGACGTGTTTAGCATTGCGAGAGGCCTAAGGTTTTCTACTTGTCTTGGGTCCTTCCCATCTTTGGGTATCGAAATTAGATTCCCCTTGGTTATATGGGTATCAAAAACACCATCACATATACCCTCATTGTATACTTTTTCTAATAAGGGTACCAAATAAGTATGAAACTTTTTATATAACGCAATGGGGAACCCATCAGGGCCTGGTGCTTTATTCTTTTTTTATATGCAAAAATTTATTCCTTAATTTCGGATTGCGATATCTTTTTTTCAAGAAATTATCTATCAGGGTGTGTTAGAATTATTTCTGCACTGGAACTCATTTCCTGGGATTCATCAATGCTACTATTTAAATTCATTTTCAAAAAACAAGTGATGTGACATTTTATACCTTCTTTGACACATCTCCAACATCTACACATCTTATCATAATATTCAGCTACTATTTGGGAATCAGAGTTACATCTTCTACCAAGTTACTACATCTACTCGTTTTCCCCATCCCATTTGCCTTCCATTTCTTTAACTTCTCAAGCACTGCATTTCTTTTGGTAATGATCTCAGACCTGTTCTAATTAAACTGCCCTGAGTGTTGTATAAGTATATTTTTCTCAGCTCATCTTCAATTAATTTGCCCTGCCCAGTGATGTCTTTTTCTCTCAATAGCTCTTTCAGTTTTGTTTATAATAAAATAGATTCACTTTAATTTTTCTTGTAGAAATACGAAAAATAATATGAGTTTAAATAAGCTTCAAATAGAAACAAATGTTTTCCAGATAAATGAAGGTGCTTCATTACTATAGGTTCTACACTACCTTCCTACCATGCCATCAGAGACTAATGTATGATAAAGAGATTGATTCGAGAAAGTATTTGTAGCTCGGTGTTAAGACGAAAATACGAGAGTGCATTTGAGGGCCATTATAATCGATCCCCTAACAATTCATACCCAAAAATGATTTTGATTTACGATTCTCCATTTCCACTAACAAAATCTCGACGTCTTTAATGAAGAAGTTCTAGAAAAAGTCTTTTATAGCTGCTTCTACGTTCATCCCCCTAGTAAACTAATTAAACGAAATCTTAAGATCAGAGCCGTGGATGAGTCTAATAAAAAAGGATCGGCTGTTAGTGATGCATGCGATTTTTTGAAAAGTACCAAAATGGAGGGCCGAATTGCAAAACTGCAGGGGGGAAAATAACGACACATTCCTACATTATCACTGTTGTAAAAAAATTCAAAATACATATGTATATTCAATAAATCTATATATAACATTACGAGTACAATATATTCTTGGGTTTGATGTATTTCATTTGTCCTATAATAAAATAAAATAATAACGTAATTTTTAATATACATTGAAAACCAATTATTTAATACTTTGACAGTAAATGATACTCAATATTATCAATAAATGGTATATATATATACATATCAGACTTGCTGATTTGTCGTTCATTTGTAATCGTTCTTCGTTTTGACGAACGACACGCAAAAACTCCTATTGTTCGTCGTTCATTTTGGTGCCATAAACAAAGACAAATAATTATCTTTTTCATTTGAAAATTTTCTTTCATTCAAAAAACGTCAATACTTTTTTTAGAGAGACGAGGCAAAAACTTCCTTTCTAATTAAACGTCGTCAATATTTTTTTCAGAATGACAAACGACAAACAAACGATGAATAACGAACAATTCAATCTTAAAACGAACGATGAATGACGAATGATAACTTTTGGTGAACGACAAACGAACGAGAATTTTTTCCGAACGTCAACATGTCTGATGTATATATATTCATATTTCACGCTTAAACTAAAGATTACTTAGGTATTATTGTTATTGAAAATAATATAATTGTAGGCTTAGGGTGTTAATAGGGAATTGAAAATAATTGTAATAAACATTTGAAATTTTTTCAGCATTTTTTAGTGATGCGTCACGAGTAAAACTCGTTTTTAATAATTAAGTTTTATTTAGTTAGTAAGATATGTCTTTAAATACTCGACCCGTGCATGAAATCGACGAGTTTTTATTCGTTACTCGGGGGAAAACTCGCTACTCGGAGAAAAACTCTTTACTCGAAAAAAACTCGTTAGTCATGTGGAAATTTCTTACTCAACGAAAAATCGTCCCTTAAAATAATACATCTGGACCAATCAAGAGCCTCAACAGTAATTGACTCTTAATAAAAATTAGTAATGAGACGGTCTTACTAAGGTTATTTATGTACTGAGTATTGTTTTTAAATGCATTTTACCGATTTCGTTTTACAAATCATCCTAGCTTCATAAAAATATGTAAATATAAACAATATATTATCTATAAGTCCAAAACCATTTTTATAGTACTTATTCTTCTTGTCTTCATCAAACTATGTACCATGTGACAACGGAAATCCGCTCAGTAAAAAAAGTAACATCCTCCAAGATAATTCCCCTTCCCAAAACTTTGTTAAGCAAGTACAAATAATTTTCTGAGGTTAGTAAAATTCCTGCCCACTCTGTAGATGGGATATTCATCCATGACTTGTATTTGGAAATAGACAAGCAATTTTCTGAAATAGAAACTTCAGAAGAACTGTGTAAAGCTACACTTCTTGATCCACATTTTAAGGATTACTCAAAAAGCTTTCACAATTCGAAACAAGCAGAACATTTCAAAATGAAATTATTGAGGAGTGCCAAAAAAACATGAAGAATCCTTTAAATAATCCTTTCTCAAATAATGGTATGCGTACCCCTAGGGTTCGTAACGTGATTATAAGGGGTTAGTTAGTTAAGTATTTATTGCTGTTTTACCATAGTACATACAAACATTTCAAATATACATTTTTATAAGCAAATACATATATCCTAATAGCAAAAGTTTGGGAATCACTGCTTTAAATGAAACGACCAATCAATGACTAAAAAAAAATTCTCTCAAACTGCTTCAATCTAGTGTTTGAGGGGATTTTTTTTTCAATCCACTATTCTAAATGAAGACAATATTGTTCAAAATGTTCAAAGAGAATGTAACAAGTATTTAAAAGAACCAAAAGTTGGAGTAAATCACTCTTTCATGCGTGGTTTTTAGATATTTGATTGTACAAGGAACACCATATATTTTCTACGGCGGGGAAAATTCTAACTAATCGTCGTAATAGATAGCTCACAGATGTTCATGCTGAATAATTGTTCAAATTAAACGCCAATTTACGTTAGTCATTCTAGATTTGCTAGAAAACTATAAAACAAATTTTTATTTAAAAAGTCGTATGTTAGTATCAAACTATAAGTTGTATTTTTTCTATTTATATATCTGTTAACTATCACATTTAAAAATATATATTTGTTTTACTTTATTATACCTTTGTTCTTATTATTATCTTTCTTTTTGTAAAATCTTGAAATCTCAAGGATCCAAATATTTGCTGGTTGACACGTACAGTCTATTGTAAATCAAAAAATTGTCTTTGAGATTATTTGCTTTTAAATACTAAATGTTGATTTAGACTTTGATATCAAGTAATTTATTTATAAATATTACTTCTAATAAAAAAAGCTATAAATCTGTAACATATTACTAACCAAAATTTATCAATTATATAAAAATGTACTTCAAGAATAAATTTTAGAATTTTACTAAATTAAGCCCTTAACCCTCATTTTTGACTTTTATAGAATTAAGAACAAAAAAATCCGACCTGCATAGAACTTATGATCATTTCACATCAATTTGGATGTTAAAAGAATGATCTAAAAAGCACGAGTATTCCTAGGAGTATCTAGTTCTTCACGAGTAACTTCCTTTTATATATATATTAAAAAGAAATGAGCTATTAAAAGTAACGAATTTTAATTTTTATCCGAGTTACGAGTGAAAACTCGTAAATACTCGAGTATTTTTTCTTACGACTTGCCCAAGCTCGAGTAGTAAATTTAAGCTCGTGACCCATCACTATTTTTTCTACAGCTTTTGATGTAGACATTGATTTATTTAATTTTTTATAGCGATAGAGCATCATATATATATATATATATATATATATATATATATATATATATATATATATATATATATATATATATATATATATATATATATATATATATATATATATATATATATATATATATATATATATATATATATATATATTCGTTTATTGATTTTGATGACTGATCATGGGATAATTTATCCTTCTTTGTTCATCCTTTTTATGATTCTGACGTTGATATCCCATTTTTTATTCGGTATATTGCACATCCAGTCATTCTATAGGTCTGTAAATCCACTACAAACAAATTAAGTCTAAAACACCCTAAATTATACGAAGGCTTTTTTACAATTACAATGATAGAGAGGTTTAGAGTAAATGATCAATACTTAGTTGATTTCCACTCCCATACTTGCTTACCCCTGAATTTGGGCCATTTTTTCCATGGTCCTAATTATCTTTTTCTATGTTGGATCATTTCTTCCTGGTTTATTTCTTTTGGGACACCACTATTGGCAATATCATGTTTGAGATTCGCAATAGATTTAATATATGAGAGCAAAGAGAGTAACATGATATCAGGTGGAAATGTAGTTTAGAAATTGTAAAAACTTTTGATGATAATAATCTATTCATTTACTTCAGATTTGATTATTATTGAAATCTTCACTGGTTATTTTACTTAAAACTAGAGGCATATATACACTCAGAGAGTGCAAACCTCCGCCGTCACGGGGTCCTTATGAGCCTTCCGAGGCGGATTTTTCACGACTGGGGCGGCGTAGAGGGACGGGGGAGGGTTCCCCTAGACGGAAATTCCGAGAGGAAGACGCTCCCGGCACCCGATTTATCAGCACAGCGACATCTATTGGCAGAGTAGGCTAACTTGAAATATTTATTAGTATTTAGCTCATTTTGCAAAATTTAATCACTTGTTCCTTTTGGCACTTCTAACAACTCCACAAAGTTTCATCCGAATCCGTTCGGTACTTTTGAGTTATCCTGTTGACAAACCAACAAACAAACAAACCAACAAACCAACGCCAGTGAAAACAATACCTCCTTCGGCGGAGGTAACTATTATTTTAATTATTTCAAGTTAAAGTATGTAAATAAAATGTTGAATTAAATATTATTTTTGAATATTTGTAAAATTTGAATGCATCCTGAAAAATAAAGCTCAAATGCTAACTAAATTAGCCAATCTTATGTCTTAATTGTCTACTTTTCTTTTCCTTTCATTCTCTTTTCAATTAATTAGTAGAAAAACGGAAAATGTAATAGAACCTACATAGATATATGCGTCAACTTACTTACATTTTTCTTCTTTTAGATAATAAGATGAATCAGTTTGAATTCAGTAAATGTAGATATACATTCTTCAATTTCTTAGAAAACTAATAAATCTTCTTAATGGTATGAATGCTTGGGTATCAGCTTTTGTAGGACCACCGGGGCAATGATATAGGAATGAACAGTATTTCAACGTTCCCCTCAGACTTACAGCTTTGACATAATGGGTTGTGTATAAAAAAAAACATTTTATGGCTCCTTTCAACTCCTCTTGATGGCAGTTCCAAGAGAGTCAAGCCCTGGGCGGCAAAGATCATGACCAGCAAAATATCTCTGTGAGAAAGATACAGAAGGGTTAACAAGGAAAAAAATGATTCCAGATCGTAGAAACACAATAAAATATTTCATTCATATGGTGTCAAGAAAAAATGAACCGAGAAAATATGGCCTAGGAAGAATTGACCTAAGAAATAATGGACTAGGAAGAAATTACCCAAGATAGGAAAGCAAAATGATGACTCATGGACAAATGTCCCAAATGCTATTTCTCATATGAATAGAATAAATACCAATTAACAAAAATATTTTTGCAATTATAAATTAATGATGTCATTTTTGTTGTTATTAAATGGAGTAAATATTTATCTGGGTCAATTTTATCATGCGTCATCATTTTCCTTCTCTATCTTGGGACAATTCTTCCTGGTCCATTATTTCTTGGGTCAATTCTTCCTACGCCGTATTTTCGGCAGCCATTTCTTCTTAATGTCCAAGTCAACATATCTCTCTATGATCAAAACGGTACAGTCTAGGGAAATGATATCGGCACGTGGACTCGTATACATTTGAGCTTCCAGTCGAATGTTATGGAAAATCACATATAAATTTGACAAGCCTTGCTCTTCCATTCTATAATAGAAACCGGAAAAAGATTTGACGTTCTCAAAGATGATAAAATAGGCAATGCACTCCCATCAACCTTATCACTACTCCTGACATGCAAAATATATATATATATATATATATATATATATAGACTTGTTGACGTTCGTGAAGAATTATCGTTCGTCGTTCACCAAAGTTATCGTTCGTCATAATTTTTAAATTGAATCGTTCGTCGTTTGTCGTTCGTCATTCTGAAAAAAATTGACGTTTTTTTGTAGAAAGGAATTTTTTCTCGCCAATCTGAAAAAAGTGATGATGTTTTTTTTAGGAAGGAAATTTTTCCCATGAAAATGAAAATCCTTGTCTTTTTTTGCGGGCCAAAAACTTTGTCATTCATCGTTCGCAAACGACAACAAATAAACGATAAATCAAGAAGTCTGATATATATATATATATATATCGCTGTTCAATATTTGAGACAAGTTTAACTCTTTTGGAGGCACTTTTTTCGAGAGATATTGTATTTTCCATTTCAGTCTCCACAACCTCGGATATCCTAAATACGTTGAATGTATCCGCCATTAAGTACCGGGCAAAAATTGAAGACGAACTAAGTATGTTTTCAATATCCTGTTGTCGCTCTTTCGAGCTTCTCTCTTTGCTCTCAAGAAAGAAGTTGTGGTAGATTGAATCGTTTTTGTGAAAACCCTCATTGCCGTGTCCGCGGAGTATTTGGGAGAATACGCTTTTCTTATGTGTGATTGCAACTTTTTTTAAAGCTTGGCGTCCTGAAGAACTTGAAGAGGGAGCTTGAAGCGGCGTTAATGATATCATAGGCGCAGCTCCAAATCAATTAACTTATGATCCGAGAAAGGTTCTGGTTTGTTTGTGGCATTTTTTATCATTTTAACAATACTAGGAGAAGCTAAGGCCAGATCAATTTTTAGTCTATATTTACCTCGAGACCACGAAAAACTATCATCCATTATATCCACAAGTTTGAAAATGTTGATAGCATTTTGAAGACTTCTCTTATTAGAGTAATAATAATCCTGCCTGTCCAAATCTACATTCAAGTCTCCAACCATTATCACAGGTAGATTGGTTGCTCTCACACTATCCGACAAGGCTCCAACAATGGATTCATAAAAGTCCGTGCATTGCACATTGGGACCATAAGCATTAATGAGTTAGAAAGCCATACCACTTGTCGAAATATATATTTTATGCCAATCACTCGTTTCGGATGTCTCCTTAACAGATTTCGCCGTTTTTATATTTTTTCGAGATAAACGTCTGAACCCCTCGATTTGAGTTATTACCCGTAAAGAGCGTTTTGAAGCGTCGAGGTTTGCATAACCAACAGTTCGGAGGACATGTTGATGACACCTCACATTTTACATCTTGTTGGCAAACAATGTCGGGATTCTTTTTTCAAAGATGGAGTTCATTAGAGCATGTCTCTTTATTCTGTTCATACCACCCCTTGTATTGATTGATATGATTATTTTTATGCCATATTTGCTTTAATTTCGTTGGAGAAATTATCTTCGAAAAAATCGGTGATCTTCATCTGGGAATGCTTATCTGAGAAAACACTCATTACTTGGCTGAATACGAAGTTGAGATTAGTTCTTTTATTTTCGTCGGTTTTTTTCTGTTATCGGGTGATGGACCTGAGAAGATCTTAATCCTTTCGTCGACTGAGACCGAGTCCTGTCCAATGGAATAGTATTCGTGTCCAGGTGAGAACGCTGATTTTCCAGAATTGTTTTCGCTGCTTGAGGTGTATTTGTGGCTATGTTAGTGTTCAAATTTGTCGCAGTTTCAATGGAAAGAGCCGGGGGGAGGGGATTCGTTAACTAGTCCTTGGTCTTGAGTCTCAGAACCATGTATAGAAACGGGAGCTTCCTCACTGACAAGAGGTATGCTATTCACATTCAAACTATCATCGACGTTAGTCTTCGGAATTTCATTCCCATAAGTCGTCAATGCAACAGGGACCTGAACTGATGTTGCAGTAGAACCGTTTATGTTTCCTCCGCGTACATCTTCATCCTCAACAGGAATAAAAAAATACAGTCGGAAATATTTATTACAGGAGCAGGTGATTGTTGTTTATCCGATTCTGTTGGATTAGAGATCTCCTCGGGCTGAGGAACAGACTTTTCTCCAGCAGAATTGGTCTCACGTTCATCTAATTTTTTCTTCAATAGCCGTTCATAATCGGTAGTTTTCATTTGATTCCGGTCGCAATATTGCCTTAAATGTCCGAAGTTAAAGCACCTTTGACATTGCAGTTTAACATCCAGAAACTTAAGTTTAACTAAGTAACCCAGAAAAGGTACTATCTGGGGAATATTGGAAGGATCTGCAGTGATCTCCACAATATAATCCTTATCCCTCCAAACTTCGCGATAATTTTGATACTTTTTCTCCACGTTTTTATCAAAAGGATTACTTTTTGGGTAGTTATTGCTAATCTCCCCAAATTGTTCGAGCCACTTGACTAGAGGCTTTCGTTAACTCTTTTAAAGGTGTTAACCAAATTAATGGTAAACTTCTTCTTCTTGTCAAGAGATATTTTATCAATTCTCTTGAGCTTGCAATTGCCTCTTCTTTATTTATAGTCTTTATTTTCATTATTTTTTTAAGTTCGCAAGTTTTGATCTAACATCGATAGGAAAATTTGTGTAGATATAAGATTGTCCTACCAAATCTGGGGTTCGCTCCAGCCACTTCATGCTCATGGAATCCGAATTCCATAGCCAAATCATACACTTTTATGGGCTTCAGTTTATCCGTCTTAAACGTATTTCCATCACAGTTTTCCATGGTAATAACGAAGGTTTCTCATTCGTAATCTACATTCAGGTTTAATCTCTTCTCAAAAACATGTTGTTGGAGCTCTTCTTCTTTTTCAACACGTCTGAATCATAGAGATATAAAGATATATGTAGAGAGCTGATTCCCTTCAATAGCAGAGAAACAGCGTTCTGTTGTTTCTGTGTGTTCAAAATAACAAGTAATTGTACTACGTCATCGTAAGCTTACGATGACGTAGTACAATTACTTTTTTTTTTTTGCCTTTGCCAAATTACTTTCTTTATTTTGAACACACAGAAACAACAGAACGCTGTTTTTCTGCCATTGAAGGGAATCGCTTTTTATATCTTTATATCTCTATGGTCTGAATAAGTACTCCTTAAAGAAATCGATTTGCCCTTATCATGACTCATGAGGTATATCAGGAGGAATATCCTCAAGGAGAATATAAAGGAGGTGAGTGAACAAGGAAACTTTACGTTGTGTTTTTTCTTCTTTTTTCTTGGACTGATGACGTCACTGTTGAAAACCTATGTTTACTTATAATTATATTTACGAAATCAATTTCTCAAAGGAATTGTTTTGTAGTGGAGTGATGTGTAAGTACCAGGAACAGCCTCAAGTCAATTGTACTGTTCAAGAAAAGTCTATGAAACCGACTGTGACTCGTAAGCCTGGATAACGGTGAATGGAGCCCATGGAGTGTACCTCCTCCGTCGAGGTGGAGGTCATGGAAATATATAGCCACTCTTCCCATGTCAAAGAGGGATCTACGTCTGTAAAATGCAGACAGAGTCCATCTTCTCCGTTACTTGGAAGATATATATTCTCATAAAGGACGAGGGGTTGAGAGAAAAGAACCTCCAATCCATGATTCAGGCTTTCCCTAACTAGAACTGGAATGAAAGGACGAATTATGGGTGTTTATCGACCATGAAAAATATAAATACAAAGAGGAACGCTAGGAAAACAACATTTATGGGCCTTAAGAGTCCTTATACAATGAACGTGAACAACAACCATTCAATGTCTTCTATTGAAGGATGATGACCCACAAACATAAATTATAGATGACAAAATGTGGTGGAAATTTTAAGAAAATCTGTGATAGGTAGTAATATTCTTTAAATCTTTATCTATGAACTAAATGAAATAACTTTTTACTTTTGCAGGCACTTAAATGATAATTACGAATTTCGATAGATATGGACTTCATCAGTGGCGTTCCTGATAACCCTGGGCACCAGGAAACTCGGGACCTTTTCACCACAGTGATGGGGCTCCCTCTATGCTTGCCCTCCCCCCGTATTGCATCGCTCCAGAAGAACTCTGAACTTCACTTACCTCTACATTGATACACGCCTGTGTGCACAGACACATCTAACAGCTTCACTTATTCTAAAAATGTCTTGCTGACTTTCTGCATATTATTTTCTTAAGATATGTCGTTTTATTCTTTATCAAGGTTTACTAACTTCCTGCTTCCATATTTTCTAATATTAAAAAATACGTTATCACTTTTGTTTTAAGTGCCCTCACTTAAAAATAGCCTTCCTTCACAATCTAGCTCCATCCCCTGGAAACAAATGTGTTAGTTCTTCGTGCCCCACCTATTTTGTCCCCCCTTGATATTGTAGTCTGGCTATGGGTCTGCACATAAATATTTATTGGCATATTACCACGAACTAGACCAGAACTGTAACAGAGTTGTTATGTATCGAAATATCTAAGCCACAGGATAATATTAAATTAGTTACATAAGCAAATGAGTTATGTCTTGGCAATCCGCAATATTTTGTTATGAAAATTATTGTGTTCATTTTTTATTGAAAGTTATAACAATGAATAAATTAAATGAAAATCATAAAAAGACATAACTTATAAATACTAATTGGTAAATTGACCATTTGTTTTAATGATCTAATATTTGAATTTTGAATTTGAGCCTTTGATTGAGATTTTTAATGCGGATTCTTGTTCTTGTTTTCACGAATGACATAATGACTTCTTGCGGCCAATCAGGATACATTTCAATAAGGGGATGATGAAGTCTTTCGAACACATTAGGATCTCTATCGACTCTATCCTTGTGTTTACAATGAAAAGCTTTCAAATGATTTTCTAAGCAGCGACGAAAGTGCAAGAAATCTATTGAAGGAGCAGTTATACCTCCTTTGGAGACCAGTGCTATCCAAGGACTTGTAGTCTCTTCGTATGATCCGAAGTCACATGTTTTTTTCCAAAGTCGGGATAAGCATCCTTAAATTTTTTCGCCAAAAACCCAGTAATGTAAGCGAGACCTTGTTCCGAACAACTATTGCTAATCATGGAGACTTGGGAATATTCTTCGTGGCTTGCTGTCATTTCTTCCTCCACATCAAGATCTTCAATAAAATCAGAATTTTCCAAAGTTTCTAAGATTCTTGTTCATCATTTTCTCCACGAATATTAGAGGAAGAGAAGTCGGAAGATATTTTTTTAGTAAAAATTTCGACGTCATCTTCATTATCATCTTCCACCTCAACCGCTGGATTCCTCAATATCAATTCATGGTTCTTCCCAATCAGTAATATCTTCAACCTTCGAAGAGCTTCGACGGGAGATTGATGATGGTTATTTCCAATCAGAGCCCTAACGCGCGAAAAAACATTTTCCAAGCAATCCTGATTTAATCGTGCAGTTAGGAGAAACTTCATCCGATCCGTTTTTATGTTACTAAATAAAGCCCTTGTAGATCGAATAGATATCAAAATTCCTTTTTGAAAAGGAAGTTGATAGGTCTTGTCAATTACTTTCATGGACAAAACCAATCGCTCCATTTCATTTGACGCACTCATTTGTTCATGAAAATGAATACCAAGACCACAGGAAAGCTTTTTTTTACCGTAAATAGAGCGTGAATTCATGGAATCGAACCAATCATTCACAATGTTAATTGTGAATGATTGGGATTCTTTTTATTTCCGTAAATAAATAAAAATGCCTTGGACACGGTGCTGGATAAAAGTAGTGCCGCATTTCTCACACGTTGTCTAGCATTACCATAACATTCAAGATGGTTTTCTTTATTTATTTAAAAGGCAATTTTTAATTCATTTGAATCTTGATCAAAAAGGTCTTGAAAGTCTTTTTTGACCAAGTAAAAACTATTTCCGTCACCATCTTTAAACTATATCCTTGGTCAAGTAGATGGTTTCGAAAGAGTTTTAGAAGATCGGGAAAGTATATGTTTGTCTTGATGTATTGGCCGGGTTTTCGAAAGAAAAAATTTCTGGTGAGAGCTTTAGCTCTGAGATTAAAGACTTATTCCCTAGATCAAAGGCAATGCCTTTCATTATAATCCCAGCTGTCTCTAATTTTCTTATAATAGTTATAAGTAAATCTTTTTTCATTGGCGCATCGAAGTTAACAAAAATGGGTTGCTTCCACCCGCTAAATAGACCATGTACCATAGCTATTTGCATTTTTTTGTGGGGTCCCATAATTTGTCTAGCTGATATTTCAAATGTTTTTCGCAACTCCATCTCGTAAAATGAAAGTATGGCCATTCGTTCATGAGGGTCTGATAAGGTCATGTTTTCAGAAAGTAATCTGATGATGTCATCAAGAAATCCAGGCTCACATTTAAAATCTTCAAGAAAAAGTTCTTGAGTCTGGCGATTCGGTAGAGGAAGGAAGTTCTTAGAGCGCAAGTATTCAAAAGCCCGAGAACTTATACTTCTTAGAATAAGGCCAGTAGTCACATCTTCTTTCGAGTACCCGCGATTGAATTTCTTTGAAGGATTCAAAAAATGTCTTACGTGAATTTTGGAGTGCTTCTCTTCAAGAGTTGTTTTGATTAAGTTTTGTTTATACTTTTTAGAACTTAAGAACTTGACTTTTGCTTGTATTGAGATAGTTCCTTTTTTGTTGAAGTAAATTCTCTCTACAATTTTCTGCATTTTCGCTCCCTTTTTCAGACTTAATGTCCTCAGAGCTACAGTCCACGAGGCCTTCGTTGTAGATTCAAAAACCATATTAGATTCGGAGTGGAAATCGTGTTCTTGAAGTAGTTTTTGTAATAAATCTTTTCGTTTACGGTTTTCCATGCAACACTCCCTCGAAGATTCATTCAAATATGGTGATGCGGAAGGAATATTACAAGATGGGAATGCTCCTGCCTTTAACTTCTTCTTACTATTCAAATTAAGGAGTTCAGCCTTAAGATTTCGTTGGAAGTCATCACAAGTGAAATGTCGTTCACAGACCCTCGCATTAATGGGGTTGATTTTATCCCCTCTTGCATTTCGAAATCCAAAGACGCTGGAGCACAAAATCTTTCCGAGGAAAAGCGAAATAGTGCACATCCGATGGACTTGGGCCAGTAGAAACTGCACAAACACGCACTGTACCTTTAGGCATTTTCAATAATTAATAGCAATGAATGGTTCCTTTTAAATGATTCCTTTTTAAATGAATGAATATATTATGCATATTTAACAACAATGACGTCATACTACAGCTGAGTCAACTAACGCCAAACTGCCTGCCTTAGAGAGTTGTTGTTACACCCTTTATATATGTGACGTGAGAACACTATTTGAATACAGGATTTTTTTTGGTGAAAATGAGATGGACCAATAATAGTATTCTTCATTTACTCTTCTCCATTTTGTATTAGTATTTTTTTGCAATTAGGCCTCTGATTGAGGCGATATTTAAGGATTAATTATCGATGAAGAAGCTAATCAAATGAAAAATTGGCTAGGAATATTGGTATCTTCTTGCGGGTTCTTGTGTTTTTAACCAATCATATTACGTTGTTCATAGTTAATGTACGTTTTCTTATATTAAAATAGAGTAGGCAGTAGTCTCCCTTTTTACAGCTGATTCGCTTCAATAGCAGAGAAACAGCGGGACTCATGATTAGTAGAGATAGAAAAGTGAGGGATACTTTGGGCGTGTGAAAGGGAGAATGTTTGAATGGACCATTCAACATGATATAAGTCTGACACGCCCAAAGTATCCCTCACCATCAACAATCATCAAATAATAGAGCCTCCACTGATCATAGTTGGGAATCTATTTTTTGGGTGCCATAAAAGCATTCTGACTAGACTTCAATCTTGTTGGAGATTCCTCGATCCCTTCCTCCAACCCTCTTTCTATCTTCCCGGGGCGAATGAGACGGTCTTGACTCCGGGATAAATGCCTTGGACACCAAGAAACGAGTCTCCTCCCTCCCAGTAAGAGACACATTCCCCTCACCTCGACTTCGTGAATGAATGGAGTCCTACCCCTCCCTCGTCTTCGTCAGTCAAAGGAGTTCCTTCCCTCATCTTCGTTAGATAGCTCCCCGTCTCTAGTCTCCGTTAATGGAGCCCTACCCCTCGTCGGACTTCGTTAGAGAGCTCCCCGTCCCTCCTCTTCGTGAATGGAGTCCTGCCCCTCGTCTTCATGAATGAAGCCCAATTATATTCATTAATCCTATCAATTTTATTCCTTAAAAAATTTATGATAAGAAAGAATTTATATACCAAATTTGTAATAAAAAATTTCTGAAACAATATGAAAAAGAGTATATGATTTAGCAGAGAAAGTTTTTTTGACTCTTACTTGATGAGGAATGGGTTTGTTTGTATTTGATTAAGAGAAAACCATTGGAGGTCATGATTAATCTGGTGCATCATCTTCTTCCACCCTAAACTTTCTAAGAGAACACAATTTCAAACGCTTCTCCGAACTTCGTTCTGCTCTTTGCCAATCCGCATTCGATGCTCGAAATGTACTTGACTCCCAAGCAGGAACGGAGTGGGAAGAATTTATCCACCGGGACAATTATGCCCTCACCGGCCTTATACAGGCCCCAATATGCCATTGGGAGACTGTCGTATGGTTGATTTCTTATTGGAAAAGCATGGTTTATCGAAGGAACGGAAGGAATACCTCATGAAGAATGTTGTTCCCCTAATATCTTCTGGAACCAAGAAACAGCTTTTCATCAATTCTATTGCCAGTGTAGATGAGTCGATCAGTCAAGAACATCAGACCAACAGTAAAACAAAAGAAAATGATAGTTTGATTGAAGGTAAATTCATAACTAACATAGCAATAAATTATTTTTTTTAGTTGTAGATACTTCTGTGGAAGCTGACAAATCTTATGGTTCTTCTGAATCATTTAATGTGGCACTAGAATCAATATCCAACGAAGATTATAGTATGATTGAAGGTAAATTCATAACTAGCATAACAATAGTGTATTAAAATAAACTATTTTTCTTTAGTTGTAGATCATTTTGTAAGTGCTGTGGAGGCTGACATATCTTTTGGTCCTTCTAACTCATCTAATGTGACACTTGAATCAATAAACAATGAAGGCGATAGTTTGATCGAAGGTAAATTCATAACGGACATAGCATAAGTATTATAATCAATGCTTTTTTTGTAGATACTTCTGTAAGTCCTGTGGAAGCAGACGGAGCTTCTGGCCTTTCTGATTCGTTCAATGCGGACAAAGATGAATTTTTTATAGATGTTTTGAATGTAAAGGTTGCACTTTATACAAGCAACGTTTAATTAAGAAAGTAAGTAAATGTTATAAGTGCAAACATTGTCGTAATAAACATTTTAAAAAGCAATGCAAGAAATTCATTTGTTCTAAAGGTTCGACAATTCAGACAAAAAATTATTTATGAAAAATTATAAAATAACGTAAATTTATTAACATTGGACAAAAAATGTGTTACAATAAATGAATAGTTAAATCAAATGTTTTTTGGATTATGTTTGATCAAATGAAATAAACAAATATAACAAAATACGCACATATAGCTTATTATTAGGTTAAACCATGTATAGTCTGGCCCAGTAAAACTCATTATTTTCATCAAATTAATTTAAAAAAAAACACTTTAAAATTAGAAAATATCCCCTCCGGCTGCAATGACGTCGCAGCAGTGCTTGCAGAGCTTCTTGAGTTGGTCGAATAGCTCGTCTTCGCTAACCCTATTCATCGTCCGCTGCACAGCAGTAGTGGCTTCCTCATGCCCCCAAAATCGTCATTACGGAGCAGATGCTTCAACTTCCGGAACAGGAATCGGTCAAAGAGGTTCAGATCTGGGCTGTAGGGGTTCTATTTGACCGGTTTCACGTCCCTTTGGGTAGAACCTCCCTTGTTTAAGCGGCAGCGTGAGGACGGGCGTTGTCCCATATCAGGAGACAATCCTTTTGGTGAATCCTGCGTTGAGGTTGATGAAGTGTTTCCCGGTCGTCTTCAGGTTCTCTCTAATGGTCTTCCAGTCGGCTGTGGTCCCTCTCGAGAGATAGTGCCTCAATGGAGACTCGCTTCAATTTGCAGCTGAACCCCATCAGAATAATCGTCTTCCTCGTCGTCAGCTTCACACGGGGGGGTTGAGATCCGAGCCCCATGGGATCCATCCAGACATGCCTCCGCTCCGCCGAGTCCAAGTGGAACCAGGACTCGTGGATTCGGAGGCATTTCCGTTGTGCCGGAGGACGACGAGGATGGGATCACCGGGAAGTATGAATCCTGGAGGGGGAAGAAGTCCTCGTCTCCGAGCGCCAAGCCCTCCATCGCGAGCGGCACGTCCTTTTTTGCGAGCGCAAACTCTTCCTTTGTGAGCGGCACGTCCACGTCCACGAGATGAAGGATGTACTGGATTCGACTGGATGGAATCTCTGCATAGCAACACACAATCAATTCGACAAAATACAATCCACGATTGGATTCCGAATTGTCTATCCAAGTTGATTTGAAGTACATGAGAATAACTAATTAATAATGATGTATTAATAAGAGATCCATTTATTGTTTTGAATTTAGATCACCCCTTTTTTCTCTCTCTCTCTCTCTCTTCAAAGCATAATTGTAGCCATTGTTTTGTTGGAGCATGTGATTGGTGGAGCATATCGATGCGCAGGGACACCAACATAAATATTTTGTAATGATTTCACGAAAAAATTACGGCCGTCCATCTTTGGAAGGATATTGCGCCTTGAAAAACCTTTGATTGTAATAAACAATCGACTTACAACAAACTACAAACATCCATTAATATGATCGAAAGCCTATATGTTTTTTTTTCTATATAGAACGTATAATTTCAAATCATAAAAAATGGAAGCATCATCGTATGAAGTAAATATAGCCAAAAATACGTATAATAGTTTTTCTCCTTTTCTTATATTTCGTTCTGTATTCAAATAGTGTTCTCACCTCACATATTTTGAATATCCTCCATCCTTAACATAGCTCCTTAGGCCTTATAGATATTAGCTCGTAAAGACGGTGAAAAACGTGAAGAAAAACTTGGAGGAAAAAAAAAAATTGTTCACTCTATTGACGCTCCTGCAAAAGGGAGAAGAATGGGAGGGAAAAAAGGGGAGTTAAAAAAAGAAGGACTCTTATTTTAAGCACTCCGTACCGTAAAAGCCTAATTTTTAACTGAAATAGAGGCGATGAGCAATATATTTATAATTTACTCACAGCCAAGATTCCAGGCTAACTGTCGAATAAAGAAATCCGTCCACATGAAGCTGATCCTGATAAATTTAATAAAATCTAGGGGAGCACCTCGGAGCACTTCTTCATACAACAAAATACATTAAAAACATCTTCCGTTTGAATTTCTTAAGGCTGGGTATTTAAACATCGTAAAAAGAAGTCATTCAGAGGGAACATAGAATGCCGATGTATGGTAGTGTTGAATATCAGAGTATTAATTTGATCTCCGTAGATGGAGGAAACAGCAAAAGAAAAAAAAACTTAAGAGGGACTGCAACTTCATATCGTTATCAAGAAAAGTTGAAAGTGATTGATTTCACTCTCCATCTCTTGGCATTATTAAAATTTGAATAGCGCCATATTGCATTATAAAAAGTTGTTATTTTCCACAAAACCTAAATTTGGGGAAGACAGGGACAGAAAAAAAAATTATTTTTAAGTAATCATAAAGAAAATAATTTCCGGTAAGCACCAAAAAAACAAAAACACGCCTTACTACCTCATAATCATCCACAGAAAATTTGGTGAAAATATAACACTGCAAGTTTAAAAAATCGGCAAAAAACGTTTTGGCGAATAAAATAAACAAGACGATGACGAATTTTCCGGGAGTTTACGACCACACTAAAATACTCCCTGAGCTCTCAAAACTATTCACTGAAAATTCGTAAAGATCTAATGAACCGTTCGGGAGATACAGGGAAACGAACGAACGAACGAACAAACGGAATTCTTTTTTTATTAGTATAGATGTTACCTTGCGCTGCCCAGGATTTTCCATCATGAAGATAGTCTCTGAAATAGAAAAAAAATCATACGAATAATTTTAATGTTGTCTTTGCATGTGATTTTTCATAATAAAATCAGTTCCTTAAAACACATCATTGTGTCCTTATTGTAATCCCTTCTTTTTTCATTACTTCAGGCTGGATAGTTGGGCATTGTAAGAAGAAGTTATTTTTAAGTCATTTTATAGAGTGCCAAAGTTACGTATGATAGCGCTGAATATCGGGTTATTGTTTGGTCACCATTGATTGGAAAAGGACAGCGTTAAATAGATCTGAAGTCATATGTTGTCAAAGAGAATATGTGTATGGTAGTGCATTATTTCTCATATTAAAAGTAGTTCCTTAAAAAGTCGTCATTGCGTTTTCATTGTCATTTCTTCCATTTTCTATTCTTTAAGGCTGGGTATTTAATCATCATAAAAAGAAGTTATTTTTAAGTCACTTCATAGAGAACAAAGAAGATATGTATGGTAGCACTGATTACACTATGTAACAAAATTAAGGTCTTTGTTTGTCCTTTGGCTGAAATTCTTATTTGAGTCCCATTACGTAAATTCCAAAAATGCCACTTAAAATTTTGTCCGAAAAAAGGTTTGGCCTTTATGACCTTTTTGAAATTTACAATTTTCATCATTTCTAATGGTTCAGGCCCAGTTATCTTCGTAGAAAGTAAGAGTAACCACAAATGTCAGTATTATTTATTTTTCTACTATATCTGTGCATTTCAAATCCGTTTTTATAATTTATATATCTTTCGTACTAATCGAAAAAATCGGCTATATATTTCAAAAAGTTGACCATATTTTAGTGTTCTATTTAAGCGGTGATATATTTTTTGTTTCGAGTCTATTGACTATAATCAATATGTAATATATTTTTGGTATATGTCAATGCATTTCAGAACAGTTTTTATAATTTCGATATCTGGCATGAAAGTAAAGAAAAGATCAATTTAGTAGGACGAAGTATTGATCATATTAAGTAACTACTTTTAGGTGATATTGAGGTTGCATTTAATATTATTGTGATTTGTTACGAAGAAAAAAATAGGTTTGCCTTTTTATTTACATATAATTATTTACAAGTGTCAAAAATAATTTTATTTTTTAGAGAGATACTGTGATTTGGAAAATTGCATTTCAATATTGTTATCAAATTATTTAAGGAACTTGCAAATAAAAGGCAAACCTGTTTTTTTTTCTTTGTAACAAATCACAATAATATTAAATGCAACCTCAATAATCACCTAAAAGTAGTTTGTGGGACTAACAAACCAATTAGGAAGTTTTGTTCCTGATCTACCTCACATTACAGAGTCTCTACGTCAATTATTAAAGCAAAATAACGATTTTGTATGGTCAAATGAACACGAAAATGCTTTCAAAGAAGTTAAAAAAATACTCACTCTTTCTGATGGACCAGTATTGTCCCATTTTGATCCAAAGTTATCCACCACACTTCTCACAGATGCCTCAAGATTGAAGGGACTCGGTTTTGCTTTAGTTCAATCCCATCCTGATGGTACTTCAAAACTAGTCCAGTGTGGATCCCGATTCATTAACGAAACGGAGTCCAGATATGCCACCTGTGAACTTGAAGCATTGGCTATTCAATGGGCTGTAAAAAAATAAAAATATATTTAATAGGCATTTCTTTTACAGTCATTACCGACCACAAACCTTTAACAGGAATCTTCGATGGAAGAAACTTAGACGCTGTAGATAACGCAAGACTTCAAAGAATCATGGAAAAATGGACATCTGGTAAGACCAACCTTATCTCTGATGCTCTCTACCGAAACCCTGTCTTTGACTCCCCTGAACAATGCGATATATCCGTTGCTAATTTTTCTGTAACGCACATAGATCCAGCTCTACAGCCTATAATAAAAGCAGCTAAAGAGGACGGTGACTATCCAATATGGAGCAATTTATCTATTGATGAATTGTTCGGTCTCCTTCTTCTAAATGCTAATAGGATAATAGTTCCTGTTCCTTTCAGACGAACAATATTAACAAAACTGCACTCCTCACATCAAGGCATACGAAGAGCAAGAGAAATGGCAAGGGCACTGTATTATTGGCCTGGAATGAATAACGATATATTAAACATTGTGAATTCTTGTTCAAAGTGTATTGAATACAAACCTTCGCAACCACAAGAACCTCTCCAAAGTACAAATTCATCGCGTCCACTTTCTTCAATTTCAGTTGATCTATTTCAGTGCACCGGAAAAAACTATATTGTCGTAGTGGATCGATTCACAGGATGGCCATCAGTTTCCCCTCTACGACGTACATCTACGGAGGGGATCATAACGGTTATTTACGATTGGTGCCTGGAATTTGGGTTTCCAGATACTATTCGTACAGATGGGGGCCCTCAATTTCGATCCCAATTTAAGAAGTTCTGTGAGGATAATAATATCATCCATGAGTTGACATCACCATATCACTCTCAATCAAACGGCCACGCAGAATCCTACGTCAAGTCAATGAAGCATCTCCTGCTCAAATCTGAGAGTTGGAGAACCTTCAAGGAGAGTCTTCTTGAGTGGCGAAATATACCTCGAGATAATGGACTCAGCCCAGCCCAATGGCTCTTCGGTAGACGGCTAAGGACATCTATTCCCGCAACATCATCGGCATACGAGCGAATAACGGAAAGACCTTCAGTGAAGCTCGTTACAAAAAGGAAAAAATCAAAGACTTAAGTACCCTTCATTATAACAAAAATGTAAGAAATTATCGAGACTTAACGTGGGTGATGACGTTGTCCTCCAGGACCCAAGATCCAAGCGATTGGAGTAGAGAGGGAGGATCTCCGGTGTTCGAGGAAGCGGGAGGTCGCTCGTCATTAGAACGGATCGAGGAGACCTCGTGAGGAATCGAAGATTCATACGGAAGAATGCCGAACATTAATTTTGATGACTTTCCTCTTTCACTAGTATTAATGTTTATTTATATCATTTGTTTATGTTTTGTATATAATTGAATAGGTATGTGCAAACGTCATGGGAGGGGAGATATGTGGTCATGACTTATAAGATACTTCTTGAGATCTTATAAGTCAACCGGATCATCCAAATCCCCTCTCCTAAGTTCTTTGTATGTGTGTATATAAACATTAATAAATAGTCTTCGTCAAGACCTTACAAGTTTTATTGTCATTTTTTCCGTTTTGTATTCCTTATGGCTGGGTATTTAAGCATCGCAAAAGGAAGTTATATTTTAAGTCATTTCATAAGGAACTTAGAATGCCAAAGATATGTATGGTAGCGCTGAATATCAGGGTATTGTTTGATCTCTGTTGATGGGGGAAAAGAGCAACAGAAAAAACTTAACAAATTGACAATATAATATAAAATGACAATAAATATCTAATGGCGAATGTTACATGTTAATGTTTTGAAATAATAATTGTGCCAAAAGGTAACCATGAAAAAGTCCAAAGGGGAAAGATTATGTTTTAAAATAAGCAAAACCAAAATTTTCTTTTTTTGTTTGTCATTTTTCTAAAATTGTTATAAATATTACTTACAGTTCACATTAAGGTAAAAATAGTCGGTCCTTTTTAATTTAATTTTTGGCATAAAAACAATTATTTCGTTTTGTTGTAGATTTATAGATGATAAACTAAATATATATTTCGTAATTAAATAATTTGAATGAAGTTCTATTGAAAACACAGTTAGATAAATCTAGTCACCAGACTTTATAGATTAATAAGTACTAAAATTCCCGTGAATGGTATCGTGGAAAGCATTTAAATAAACTAAAATATGAATCAAAAGTGCATTAAAAACATTTGATTTGTAGTATGTTACATCAAGACTATGACGCCAACTTGATAATATGTACGACAGAAGAACATTAAAAACCATTATGGATTGCCCGTTTTTTATATCTATGCCAAAAATATGAACATATTTATGATGTTGAAATGGGTGCACCGAAAGAATATAAAAATATTATGACTTAAACAGGATTGGAAGACATCAAATATCATTACAAATCAACATGTCTCTAAATACTGCCCCTTGTTATATATATATATATATAATGTGTCTGATTGTTGTAAACGAAATAAAAATATTTTATATAATACTTGGATCAATCTTTCACAATTTTTTATAATTATATTCAAAACATATTTTTTTTGACATAAATATTCTTATATAGCCTTCAGTTTATCGTATATATAAATACATAATAAATTATTAGGTAATCATTAACAGGAGGATTAATTGTCTTTTCATTTAACAGTTTTTGAACTTTATTAGTCTTTTAATTAAATTACAAAAGTAATACATTGATTAACATAATACATTATATATTCTTGGAGAGTTTTATTATCATATAATAATTTTTAAACTCTATTGTTCTTTTTATATAATAGTAATTACTAAAAATCACTTATTGTGCTTTTTTTGTAATCAGTGCTTTATTCGATTGTATAACATATGGATGAAGCAAAACGATTAGGGAATAATGTAAAAAAATACTTTGCACAAATAAAAAAGTATTGCTTACTCTTACGTTAATTATAGAAATATTAGGAGTGTTACCGCTTGTACAAGTCAACCGGATGTAAGATGCCCTAAATAAACTCCTGATGTGGGCTAACATAGAAATGCCAGATTTAACAATGCAGAAAAAGGCTATATTTGTTCCAAACGCAATACAAATTTCGATACCTCCCTATTTCTAGACGGGACGAGGATTGAACAATAAAAACATTTAAATATCTCTGTCTAGTTTTAGACGAAACACTTAATTGGAAGGAGCTCAACAATTACATTAATAAATATCTATGCCCTGAAAACTTTTGTTAGGTCGATTGGGCCTTAGTCCTTCAAAGTCGAAATGGATATACGAAACTTACATAAGGTCAGTTGTGAGCTAAAGGAGGAATAATTTTTCCCTGCTAAAATTGAATCAAATGGCAATGAAAAATTGCCTCAATCAGCAACAAAGATTTTGCTTAATGTCGGTTACTGGAGCTATGAGATCTACCTCAACTGCGATATGAGAGTGCTATGTGGTATAGTTCCACTACATACATCTATATAATGGAGCGAGCTGGCTTAGCAAGATTTCAAATAAGTTGTGAATCCTCTTGTTTGATTTGGTCTTCGAACAAGGGCCATTTTGAATTTAAAGATAAGTCATAAAAAATAATTGTATAGTATAACTCCAAGTCCTTGTTCAGTAATGCAGTCCGGGGAAAAAAGGATACAGTGTTACAAGAGAGTGTGCATTGTAGGTTTAATATTATGGCTATACTGAAAGCTCAAAATATGTCATATTATACTGTAAACATGAAATAAACATACCATATATATAATATAATATCTAATTATAGAAGTTCATATCGGATAAGTTCCGGTGTGGTGGGTTTCACCTAGTTGTTAATAAACAAGGCAATTCAAAAAAAAATTGAGAAACTCAAATTTCCTCTTGAAGAGTAATTTTAATACGATTCAACTTTTGTGAACTAGTTCTTTGAAAAAAAATGAAATACTTACTTAAAACCCAAAAACAAATGCTGATAAAAACATAATTATAACTTAAACATTTGCTATGGGGAGAAGTACTAAAATAAAATGGCCTTTAATATAAAACACAAAAAAATTTCATTAAAACCATATCATATCAATTATACAACTGTTACATATATAAAAATTCTAAAAAAAATGTGAAATATGCACAAGCCTATACATTAGCCTAGTGAAACTTTTAACATATAAGGATCAAACAATTAGACAATTCACCGTCTGATGACATCATACTAAATGAGATGAGATAAATGTATTTGGGAGCTAAAAAAACAAACACTTTATTTCTGATTGGCAATCTATAGAATTAAGCCTATAGTTGATACTCTGAACTAAATACTTAATATCATATATATATATATAAAACTTTATACATAAATCACGACCGTTAGGTTAAGATTTTATCACAATATTGTTTCAATTTCCAATGATAATGCAGTAGACCAAATGAGTAAAATAATGTAAAAAAAATGCCTCATATTATTTGAATGCACCTTCATCTCAATTGATGCAAAACATATGCAAACAATAAACGCAAATGCATATATTAGCATATTATATAATAAGTAGAAATCCGATTTCCCAATACCTAATATGTATCTAAATGATTGTGTAAAGACTAAATATCTTCTTCGATAATTATTTATGTGAGTAGAGTCTCAATATCCTTGTTAAAATATCGAATATGCTCCATTTTTGAATTATAAGAATCTCTGAAGGAACTCTAATGTATTACAATATTCATTGTTGTTGAGGAAACATTTTATTATATTTTTAATAAATTATAGTATATTTCATACAAATTATTTTAGTTATATCCATGGAGGTCAGCACCTAGAGGTATCGATTTAATTGCGAAAAAGTTTAAAATTTTATGTCGTAACATTGAAGTTGTCTTTCTCTGATTTTTATAAGATTGTTGATAGATGGCTAATAGTATGTGTTTTGTACAAAAAGGGATTTAACATATGACTATATAAAGAAGTTTTCCTTTAAGTAAATATAATAAGATCATCTTCAAATTAGTACTTTGTAAAAGAAATACATTTTTCTTAATTGTCTCACTATACATAATATCAAAAAATTGCTCAGTAAAAGACAAAAAAATAATTATTGAATTGCAAAATGCTTGAGTTTATCTCAACAGTAATTCTGAACAAGAATATGTATTGATGTTTTTACATAACTTTTTAATGCATTTTAAATTTGCACTATATTAATTTTAAGATAAACATGATAAAAATATAGAAGATTGTTTATGTATGTGTCGTGTTAAGAAGTGCTCCAAGTCACTCCCAATGATTTTATTAAATTTCTCAAGGATCAGCTGCCTTTGGAGATATTTTTTATATCGACAGTTAGCCTGGACTCTTGGCTGTGAGTACATAATACTTTTATGGCTCATTGTCCCTCTTTTAGGAAGAATTGGGCATTTCATTGGCATTGGGAGTGATTAAAAATAGGATTCCTCCTTTTTTACTCTTCATCCTCTCCCCCTCCCGTTTTTCCCTTCTTTGCGGGAGCGTCATAGAGTGAACACTTCTTCTTTTTGTTGTTGTTCCTCGAAATTTTGCTTCACGTTCTTCACCGTCTTTACGAGTTAATTTTTAAGGCTAAGGAGCTGAAGAATATTGGAAAGAATGGAGAATATTCCTCTGACATACCTCTGATAGGGCAATTCAGAAGTGCATATTCTGAGTATTTAAGAAGAAGAAAAATACGTAAACAATAACGTGAGAAGAATTAATCTCAATGTACATAGAATACGACTGAAAACTTTCGTATTTAATGGAAAGACTCAGAAGGAAATGTATTAAAAATGAGAAAGTGAAAGCACATTGAGGTAATGATATGCAATAGAATTGGGTTCCATGAGCATGAGGAGCGCGGGCCAAGGCCACGGTAGGAGGTCTCTTTGTATCTGACAAGATTTCCCATTGATGTTAGACAAGACCTTAAAACTTAAAAAGGAATTGAAGATAACGACAGTTCTGTGATTAGTTTATTAAATGACGCTGAGAAAAAAGGGGAAGAAGAGGACAAACGCCTTTTTCTGTTCTACGATTTTTACTCAGAAAGAAATTATCTATGAAAAAAAATTATTCCTAAAATTTTACTCTTATCAACAACTGACAAAGTGAATCATAACCAAACTATAAAAACAATGCTTAGATTTTATATTACCTTTGAATACTGACAAAAGGCTTCAGAAACTGCGCAATAGACCCTAAATTTGGAAAATATGTATTAAGCGATTGATGAGCATTAGGTTGTGGTCACTGTGCATATCAACCAGTTATTATCAACATCTTCTATGTTATCAAAGAAAACAATTCTTCTTTGCTCAGATTTTATTCTTCAAATTTTTTACGTATGAAATGTTAAGCTAAGGATACCAATAGTGTAGAAAGATTTATTTTTAACGGGATTTTTAAGGATTATTAATGTCCGAATTTGCATTTCCCAGAGAATTAATCGAAAAGTTGAATCCAAAAAATTTAGAACACTCTCCTAGCACACAAACGCTGGTTTTTAATATTTGAAAACTTGCCATGGAATTTAAGAAATAACACATATAAGGATGGCAAACATGAAGAAATAATTTGTAAGCTTAAGGGGATCGATAAATATCTCTTGATAAGAAAAAGAAGTTGACTATTACGTTAGATAACACTTTCAAAAGAGTTATGAAGGCCTTCTGGTCAAGTGGCTCGGACAATTTGAGAGATAAGCAACCACTACCCAAAGTAACCCTTTCGACAAAAATGCAGAAGATAAGTATCCAATTACCGCGAGGTCTGGAGAGATAGCGACTATTGGTTTGTTGAGGTCTTGCAGACCCCTCCAGTATTCGGAGGTGAGAATAAAAGGAATAATTTCCCTGAATACATGAGCGGATTGAACAGATTACGCAGACATGCTTTTTTAAACTCTATTTTTGAAAAAAATCCTGACGTTATTTGCCTACAGGACGTGAAACGTGAGGTATCATCAACATGTCCAACCAACTGCTCGCTATGTAAACCTGGACGCTTCAAACTTTCTTTACTGGTAGTGACTCAAGAGGGGTGTTCTCACGTTTATTTCAAAGAGAATTAAGACAGCGGAATGTGTTGAGGAAGTATCCAAACAAATGACTGGCACAAAATATACATGTCGACAAGTGGAATGAGCTTCTGTATCATTAAGGCCCTAATGAAAAATGCTTAGACTTTTATCGATCTACATCGGAAACGTTGAGCAAAACCAAAATACAGTGCTCATGGTTGGAGACCCAAATATTGATTTGGACAGACAGTGGCACTTATTACCCTAATAGAGACTGTCTACAATTTCTTATCAGAATTTCAAACTAGTGGATGTATTACTAGTGGATATTATCACCCGAAGTTTTTCTTGGTCTAGAGGAAACTCCAGGTCAAGATTGACCTTGCCTTAGTTTCTCCTTGCTTTGGTGAGAGTAGTCAAGAATGCCACATACAGACCATAATTTATAGAGTTGGAACTATACTCCCACTATAGTCAGCCGTTTCAAGATTCCTCGACAAATATTACAGGATAGTAAGTTTTAAAAGAGGATTAGTTCGAATATAAAAAGCATTTTCGACAAACTATTCGGCAGGTACAGCATAAGGTGTTGACCAAAACTATTCAAACCACGACAACTTCTTTTTTAAAGAAAGGAGGGAGTCTTTGAAAGTGCAGCACAGATATCGAATGCGTTTCTGGATTCTTCTTCTATATTTGCCCGGTCCTTAATGGCTGACACCATTAACGTCTTCAGATTTCAGAGTGGCAGAGGTTGAAATGGAGAATAAAGTCTCTTTAGAGAGTATGCCTCGAAAAGACTTAAAAATATTTCAAACTACGAACAGCGTTCATCTTCTTCTGTCATAGAATTCTTGATGGAGGTAAAGTGCTAATACCCCAAGGGACATCCTACGATATTTCCATGATAGATTTCAGTCATTGTGGAGTGCCAAGAACTAACTTTCCTAAGCGGAAAAAATGTCAAGAATCGAGAAATAAAATCTTCACTCGAGATTCCATCACAAATTACTCCTCAATAACCTAAACTGTAAAAAAGCAGCAGAAGGGGGCAATGCCTGTGATCTAACTAAGGGTATGATCGCATTAATCCCAAAGAAAGGGGATGGTTCAAACTTTAGTCACTGGAGGCCCATCACCATTCTCAATTATTCATATAGAATATTATCGGGAGTGCTTGCCCAAAAAGTATGACACATATGATAGAAGAACACTTTGAGCTTCAACTAAGTAAAAGAGGGAGATAGTTATGTTTTTTTTTGCAAAATACGAGAAAAATCAGGTCTAGCAATCAATAAGATCGAAACAACAATATTACCACTAGGTCAATGGAACCATCAAACAAGTACAATTGCCTCCTGCCAAATTAAAAATCAAATGGACATTCTTGGAGTTACTTGGAATGGTAAAGGAATTGACGAAAAAAGCTGGAAGAGTGTGTTTTCAGTAATCCCATATAATATAACGAAATGGAGTAACTTTAATATTCAGAGAATAATCGACTTGTATAATTTAAAGGTAGTTCCTCTTTTATTATACAAGGCCTCTTCTCATCCCATAATTGCCGAGAAAGTCATTCTCGAGGAGGAAAAATGGCTTCGAGCCTTATTCCATCAGCACTACCTTCCTTCTGTTCAAGACCTAAGCGTTCTCTCGGGGGAGGTCTTACTCGACTGTGTCATATAATACCAAAAGTGCATATGATAATTTTCAATGAAATTACAACAAATCCTTCTATCGAGTGGAGGAGATCGATAGCATATAATGAAATTTACTGGTGGCTGATGTTCGGCTCTGACCTGACAAATCATATAACGTCAGGACTCTCTCGGGTTTGGGGTGCCGCTCAGCGTATTATATGGAAATTAAAACCAATTTACGGCACCAATACAACTGTTGACGTCATTAGACAGAATGCCAACAAGAGTTTCTACTTTCGAAATCTACCACGACCAGAGTTTGGAGGAAGAAGCCATCAAATCTAGAATCCTTACAATTCATGACCTCCACAAAGAAAATATATTTTCGGATGGACGGTTTATTTATCCTTTGACAAGGACATCTCACCAAAAATTATATCGACACCTTGGCAGTTGAAAATGTCTCCCCCATCTTATAAGGGAGAGGTAGATAAAATTTGCAAAAAAATGAATTTCCTTGGCCTCCCCTCGAAATGGAACAATCGGATTCTTGAATCATTACTTGGCATTCATGATGGAAGGAAATTCACTTCTCAATTGATGATTTCGGCCGATCTTTTGTTTTTTACAAGACCATGTACAGATTGTGGGTGTTTATTCAACTCGACACTTCATGTATTTGTGGAGTGTCGTGTGGTGAAAATTCTCAAAGATTTTATTCTTCTAAACTCACCTAACCTCTGTTGTGAGTCTTCAAATGCTTGGAAAGGCATTTTTCTCTTCGGCCTTGGAAAGAACAACAAATCACCGGAGTCCAAGGCATTTACCTTTAGTATTTTAAACTCAAAGGCCCTGATATGTCAAAAGCTGTCCTTCAACGAACCCCTGCATCCCTTCGAGCTGAGGAACATATTTTTGTCGGCAACAGCAAGATATGCAGCTTTATCTTTGAAAATCCCCTCGCTGGAAGAAGGTGCAACGTGGACGTCTGCCGGAAGAATCATTAATATTTCCCAAGTCTCTCCCTCCAACATCAAAAACAGATAAAAATTATTAAAGAAGTTATAGTAATATATAGCCTTCTGAATATTTCTATGTTTTATTTTTAACCTTTGTGTTCAGAGTTTTAAAATATTTAATGGTTGTGTAATTTATTGTAAAATGATTTTAAAAGACGATTTGTTTTATTTTATATTTATATAATATTTTATTGTTAGTGTTCCTCCCCAGAGCAAAAATTTTAAACTATAATATTTATTTATGTTTTTATTACACATTTGCTTAGGGTTTTATGTAAATGTCTCATTTTATTTATTTACATAATAAACGAACTGGTTTGAATATATATAAATCAATAAAAAAGCCTATACCGCTCAAAAGCTTTCAGATAAAACGTTAACAGAAGAACATAAGTTGAGAGCTATCATTATTGGTGTGCAGATATTTTACATTTTCTTTGAAAATCCAATAAGTAATCAGCCAAGGGTGGACCCCTACAGTAGGGTTGTTCTTATTTTTCAAATGTTTGAAATGTTAGCACTTTGTGAATTTTCTGTTTCTTGGTGATAAAAGAAGACGACATACAAAGTTTGAACAAAATCGGTCAACGATTACCATCTGGTAATTATGTTAGTGTTACCTGGATAGAAAGAGAAGGGAGGGAGTATTTTGCCTCACTTCTCTCCCCTTCTTCTTTTTTCTTTCCTATCCAGGTTACACTAACTGCCGTTACCAAATGGTAATCGTATATTCTCATATCAAAAGATCAATTTTTGGGGAGAGTACGCTTGCTTATATCTTAAAGTATAGATTTTTAGAACACAAAATATATCAAATGAAAGCTTGGTTACAGCAAACATATCAAATGAAAGCTTGGTTACCAGCTTTAATATTTTGGTATACTAAATCATGTCAATTTAATAAGTAGAGAGTTATATGTACATTAAAAAAGCCTATCTCGCGTACAAAATGACGCATATAATGGATTATAAATGCGTCAGAGACAAAGTAAAATTTTGAGAGGATACCTTGACGCACATCTAAGAAACACATTATGATTTATTTTTTTCATAATCGATTTCTTATAGGTCAATACAGGCTCTGAATCATATGATGTAAACTCAGATTGTACTGAATTCTGAATTGATAGAATGCAACCAAGGTCATTTTTGGATTTATCATCTAAAGTTTTACTAAACTTAAAATTACTATTTTACTCTGAAGCGAACAAGTCATCTTCTACAGGCGAGTGAAGTTAATTGATACAAAAAAGCCATGAAATAAGCTAACAATACACACTCCCTTTCTTGCTTTGTTTTTACTGAAAACTTTGTTTTATTAAAAACATCAAACATACGTCTGGTAGTAAATTAGATTTCCTTTAAATTAATAATATTATTGAAGTCTGTAACGTCCACCATTTTGAAGAAATTTGCGGAAAACTATATTTTTACTAAATTTTTAAAACTTTGACCTCGTTGTGCGACCTCGTAATGTTGACCGATTTTGTTCAAACTTTGTATGTCGTCTTCTTTTATCACCAAGAAACAGAAAATCCATAAAGTCGCTAACATTTCAAACATTTGAAAAATAAGAACAACCCTACCCTACAGCTTCAGTAATAAAATGTGTGCCACGCCTCTCGCCTACCTTTGTCAAATTTCCTCAGATTATTCTAAAACAAATCAAGAAATTGAGGCTCCCAACATGATTTAGTTTTTTCTTCGTTTTGCATTATTTTAAGAAAATTGTCTCGTATTTTTTGGTCTGTAAGATTAACTGTATTTGTTGTTTTTGTAGTTATGTTTTTTAGATGAATATTATTATTTTACGTCTAAAAGGAAGTTCATTTTAAACTAAGATATTTTGGTTTTTTATGAAACACAATTTTCTTATTATATAATACATATAGTTTTTTATTTTATTTCATAGTATTATTTGTTTGTAATAAAGATCTTGCCGATGAGAAACAGAATGTTCAGCGTTCAAGGGCTTCCAAACTAATTCCAGAGATACTTATTAGTCCTGAGATCATGGCGGCATCAAATCCTTTAGAAGAAAAATATTTTCTTTATTTGTTTGTATGTATTAAATACATAGTAGCAATAAACAAATATAACTAATAATCTCTTGAACCCTTCATTTGGAATGCTATTTAAAGTTCAAATGCTTGTCGAACAAGCCTATATAGATAAATCTTCCTTTTACAATATATGCCGTTTTTTTCCTTTGCAATTTTTTAAAGGAATTCCTAATTGATCCCCGATATTTCGATAATGAGGATCTTGAATTACATGTTGAAGAATAAACAATACAAAAATTGTCTAAGGTCAAATATTTGAACTTTGCCTCTTTGTAATTAGATACAAGACATGGAAGAATATTGGGGATATTTTGGGTTTTCTTTTTGGGCAAATTGTGTCGTTGCAATATGTCCATACATCGAAGGTTAAAAGGAGTCATTAATTCTCTTGACAATATAATGTTTTTAAAGGAATCTTTTTTCTCTGTAGATTTCATTGGTTATCTATCTATCTATCTATCTATCTATCTATCTATCTATCTATCTATCTATCTATCTATCTATCTATCTATCTATCTATCTATCTATCTATCTATCTATCTATCTATCTATCTATCTATCTATCTATCTATCTATCTATCTATCTATCTCTATCTATCTATCTATCTATCTATCTATCTATCTATCTATCTATCTATCTATCTATCTATCTATCTATCTATCTATCTATCTATCTATCTATCTATCTATCTATCTATCTATCTATCTATCTATCTATCTATCTATCTATCTATCTATCTATCTATCTATCTATCTATCTATCTATCTATCTATCTATCTATCTATCTATCTATCTATCTATCTATCTATCTATCTATCTATCTATCTATCTATCTATCTATCTATCTATCTATCTATCTATCTATCTATCTATCTATCTAATATAGGGGTATTACTGTATAATTGGTGCAGTTTAAGCCATTTATGGGAAAAGTAGTCGAAAATGAGTTCAACGATTGGTCTTCGTACACCGTGCACGTGGTAGACATTCAAACGATTTTTAATTTTATTTATAAATATACATACTTGAAAGTACTATAATGTCAAATAATGTAATTGTCGATATCTCCAACCGCTTGCGTTTTTATCTTTTAAAAAATGTGAGGGCTCTTACTGGAAAAACCATTATAAAGAAGGATTATGGCATAAATGTTTTTACTTGAGACTTTTATTTACGTTTCTTAAGTAATGTACTACTTTCGAAATGTTTTTGTTATATTTTTGGGGTTTATTTGAATAAAGATAGGTAACTTTAGATTTCATCGAATTTTTATAATTTGCATAAATTAAAGCCTGTCTTAGAAGTTGAAATCAATGTTGGTAATAAAATATCTAAAACTACATCATTTATTCTCCGAAAAAAATCTGTCTATAGGTATTATAATTGAAATATTTGCATACTTGTAGCTAATTGTTTTACCTTGATTGGATGTTAACTATGATAAGTATGCTTATAAAAACTTTAAAGAAATGTGATTAGTTCAATTTGAATGTAATGTTTAATAGATTTTGATAGGACTAACAAAGATAATTTCGATAATTTTTACAATCTTTAAATTTTATTGTTTGACATAATGCAACTTTTACGGGAATATATATAATTAGATCATAACTCCAAGTTGGATATAAATATATGTGGATATCAAACTTAAGAAATTTTATATACAATGCTAAATGTCAATTAGGACTTTATTCAGCAACAAATATATAATAATATTATTATATCAGATTGACAAAATAAAAATGTAAGAAAACCTGATTTATCAAACTATAAAAAAATTCATTCAAAAAGTACTATTAAGATTCCAATATTTCTTAAAGCAATATCTGTCAAAAATGGACTCAGAATAGCATTATTTTCCAATAAGTATTGGATATCACAATAACGACCAAAATATTTTGATGATATATATTTTAACACAAGCAATTAAATATATCATAAATTTTATGCAGACTGATCAATTCATAAATGTCCAAAAACAACATTAAACTTAGCATTAAAGAGAATTCCTCATTTTATACTTCTTGTTCAGTTTTAATAGTTGGAACCCCAGGAACAATAATTAATATGTGTTTTTTTATTTTTTTATAAAACACTGTCATTACGTCAGAGTCTCTGTGATAAACTCGATATGGAGTATTGTTCATGCTTACTAACATTTTTTTTCATATATATAAATATATACAGAGCGTACCAGCAAAATTTAGAAAATCGTAAATCAATTTTTGCTTTACTTCTAGAAATTTTATTTGATCTTTTATAAAGAAGCATCTGAAACAAAAGTTGAAAAGGACAATCTTGGCAATCTTTCTTATTCAATGTAGCCTCCTCTAGCTTCAATGACTGCATCAATACGGTGGCAGAAAGCAGCATAGCTCTCCTTGATGAAGTCGGTAGACATGTTGGCTCAGGCAGCAGTGATGGAGGCTTTGAAAGAATCCACATTGGGATGGGGAGTGCTGTTGGTCTCCCTCTCCAAAAAGCCCCACACAGCAAAGTCCAGGGGATTGAGATCTGGGCTTAAGGGTGGCCAGTAGTTTGCAGGCCAGAAATCGGCAAAATTCCTTGAGCAAAGTCCTGGGCCAACTTTGATGTGTGGGAGGGAGCTCCATTCTGAGTCCACACATAGTGGCCACTAGGGTAATTTGCCTTCAACCAGGGCAAAACATGGCATCTCAGGACTTTCATATAGACATGGCGGTCAATTTTCTCTCCAGCCCGAAAATAGTATGGAGGCATGGTCTTCCTGTCAGATGCTACGACTCCTAGAACCATCACATAGGCTGGGTGTTTGGTTTTGTAGACTCCCTTGACCTCATCTACTGACTCCACAAGGTATCGATCGTTTCTCCGATTGTAGACCTGGTCCACTGTAAAAATCTTCTTGTCTGAGAAAATTGTCACAGTGGACTTCTTCTTGTTAAAGGTTGAACGAATTTTGGTGCACCTTCCGAGCCTCTTGACCTTCCTTGCTTTGGTTAAAAGATGCCTAGGCCTCCTGACATAAGATTTTAGATTCAGGTCATCTTTTAAAGCCCTTGACATGGTAGAAGTACCGACATCCATGGTCAAAGCCAGTCTCCGAATTGACTTTGTGGAATCCTCCTTCACCGCCTCCTGGACCTTTCCCAGAAAGTCCTCAGTCCTCTTCTTATTTGCTCCTCCACTGCTTGGAGTCCTGCCAGTACAATTTCCATCTTTTAGAGCCTTTGAAACATTGTAAAATGTAGCCAGAGAGGAGCCAACAATCTCCACGATCTCTTTTTTGTCCACTTTGGTCAGCGATCCTCTCACGATTCTTCTTCTCATGACTCATGGTGAAGAGTGAGTGAAACAATGTGTATTAACAAGCACTCTACATGGCTGGTACAACAGGAAGTTTTAATATAAAAAATCACTAAAACTCGCCCCAGGGTAGCCAGAGACAGTTAAACTAAATTCTAAATTTTGCTGGTACACTCTGTATATATATAATTTTTTGATATATTTAGTTGCTACACATACACACACACACACACATATATATATATATATTATTATCAATAGTATAATAACATTATTTACATGATTCTTGGTTCATAGTATAAAAACGAATTTTATTCATAAAAGGATTCAACTCAACATTTTAACACACAATAAAATGAATTTGTTTCTTCTTATTAATAAACAACACTATTTATTTAATTTTTACCCTGTTGTTAAATGTAATTTGAAATTTCTCGACAACTATCTGTCTACATTTGTAGAAATCAATAGGGATTCAAAAACAAAATTAATCTAATATATTTTCATATATTTATTACATTTTGAAACTTTGTAAAGGTCAATTGATTATATAGTATGTGTTCGACCCTTTAAGGTAGATATCAATCAATATTCTGAAAAAATAGATTATCATATTAAGGATTATTCATTTTCCAATGAAAACCCTCCATGCGTAAGTAACCTCTTTATATCTAAAATAATTATATATTATAAAAATGAATAGCTTCCAAAAAAACACTGAGGATTTCAAATCAGTAGTTCTTCAATAATACATTTACTAGGCTTAATCCCAAACTGCCATCTGCATATTATGTTGACAAAAAGAAATTGATAACAAAAGACTCATAAAGATTAACTCCTCATTCTCAGTTTTGTGTGTCTCTCTCTCTCTTTTATAATGTCTTATTGTACCTCATACACAAAGAAAGCCGATATGCCAGTGACTGAAATGAAGAGATATATTAATCTGACTCGCCTTTCAAACTTTAATCTCCATTTGATTGTCATAAAGCTTCATCACTTTCAATCTTTGCACAGAGTTATCGATAACATCGGGATAATTAACTCTCAAATCAAGAAAGAGTGAGGCAGATATATTATATATATATATATATATGTTTTTATTAAAGTAAGGATATTAAGTAACTTTATTAAAGTGAGGAAATTATATATTTCAAAAATATAAAAAAATCGATTTATTTGATAACTAAATTTATAATCTAAACTTGCTTGCATTTTGATGAATTATATCCTCTAAACCAGCGATACTCAACTCGCGGCTCGCGAGCTGCATGCAGCTCCTTTAAGACTAGTTTCGACTCTTTTAAGCCCCACTGAAATTTTTTGTTAATAAATTTTATAAAACGTTTTTTTAGAAAATAATTTTTTAATATTATTAATATTTAAAATAATATATCAAAATTGTTTGTAAAAATAGCAAAGAAATATATTATAAAAAACGTTGTCCTTTCAGAATGACGAACGAACGAATATTTGAATTATAATAATTATTTAAGTCCTGGGCAGGCTGCCGGTTAAAAAAGTGTCCCGGTCGTTTCCGATTATTACATAATTTGGCGCTACATGGCTTTTGCAAAAATATTTTTTCGTCAATGTGGCTCCTGATTAAGTCAAGGTTGAGTACCGCTGCTCTAAACTATCACCGCTATGCACTGAATAAAACTTCCAAATTATACAACACTGTCCATGCTTTTAATAAATATTCTGTTTTGTAATTACTTAAAATAAAACCGAATAAAAGCCTAAAATATAGATTAGTATTTGTGATTGCTTTGCTCTATTCCGTTGCTAGATTCTTGGTTAAATTAATAGAAGCTTTTATATATATTTCAAGAACAATAATGGATAAAGGGATAATCCTCCATCTATTATAGAACTTTTGTCTTTTAATGCAGAGAGATATCTCGTATGAAAAAAAGCAGATAGCCATAATTACCCCTCTTGAATGGCATTTTATGCTATCAGGGGAGAAGCTGTTGCTCTATACAATACACTTGGTACAACCTAGGTTTAGTATAAATCAATCCTCTTATGTAAGTTATTTTTTTTTCATGCAGCAATTTGATTAGGAATTGAAAAGAACATTACTCTACGATTATCAAAATGGACCCCAATTTTCGGGCCCCACTCTTAAAATGGAGACTTTTCTTCTTATAGGACGCTTTCCTATGTTCTGCTGTTTCTTTTCGTCCCATGCGTTTATAGAAAAAAGAACGAACGTCTTACATCGATTTAACTCTAATCCTGACATAATCTGGACTGTCTAAAAAAACCCAAATAATTTCAACTATTTTGATGATTTGGACTAACTCTTCCATTACCATAACAAATATAAGAAGGACTAGATGTGCGTCCATGGCCTGAAGCTGTTTTTTCAGTTCTATTGCTTTCCCCTCAACATTATAGTTTAAAATTAAATCTCTAAACTAACGTCACGAACACATTCGCCATTATATATCAAAACATCTCAAAAACACTCTAATTTTCTACAAATAGGGTGAAATAATGATTTAGAATCAACAAAGAGCTCAATGAACCAGAAACAATGATATTTGTATTAGTGTGAAAGTGTTCACATTGTTGTTTTGATGATATTTTTTAAAAGTCTGTAAAATCCGAAGAAGAAATTGCAAAAATAAACTTTACAATCTACAAAGCTATAATCCACAAAGATTTCCATCTGAATATTCTTGCCAGACTTAGAGTGTTGGTAAGTATTCGATAGCATCTCTATTAAGCAAGCAAATTGTCCTTATCTTTATAATAACATTTACAACTTTAGTTGTACAATGCATTTTGTCAGAAAAAATATTAAAATCTCAGAGCATAGTTATCATATGTAATAGTCAAAGTAAAATGTCTTCTTTAGAAAGTATATTTTATTATATAAATCCTTATCTATTTAACATCCATACAAAAAAGCAATATTAATAACTACATATATTATGGCTTGCACCTTTTAAATTATCAAACGTCTTCATATTGTTTATATGATAATAATTGGTCGATCTAATAACTTTTTTATAATTATATATAAATAAATATAATGTACTCTCTTTTTTATTTTCAAGACTTGTAGGTGACAGCGCCATCTACCATCAATATATGTACACTACAACCCTGAAATTCGTATTTTTAAAGATCCAAGAGACAAGATGTAATATATATATATATAGTTTTATATTTAATAACTCCAAATAAATGGCGTCTCATTAAAAGTGAAGAGCTCTTCATTGAGAGCTCAGCATAGTACTGGGATCAATATGGTTCAGGTTTTCATGGTAATAAAAAAATGCAGTGACCATCATTCACTCCCACGATAGAATATCTTCTAACATCATTCGACCAACCGAGTAAGAAAAAAAGGCAGTAATTCATTTTATGATTCGTTTAATTGACTGAAGGCTAGTATTTCATGTATTAGAGGAGTTGTAACTTCTCTTTAATCCAAGATAACGTAGGAGGCAGCCATCTTTAGCCATTCCATACAATTGATTAGCATATTTAATCATTCATATTAGTCTACCACTTCCTTAATTAATTAGTTTTTAACAGCTAAGATTCGGATACAAATAGATCATTGTGCTGAACACAATAGCCATGCTTAAAAATGGTATATTATTATGAAAACTGTGGGTGAAATTAACGTTTAATACATGAAATAGTTGTTTCTGTATCATTTTGTTTACACTTTTGTCCTCATCCTTATAAAAAACAATAAAACTCAACCCTGCTTACATACATATTCTACACCTCGATAATCTGTATTTTTTTAAAATTCAAATCTGGAGCTCTAACAATCTTTATTTTTATCATAAAGTTCTTACAACAAACTGTGATAAAATAAAAAATAATATTAAAAGTGCATGAAATATTTAATGGTAGATTACTATTTATTGTACATACTAATATTGTTTCCGTATCAGTTTAGTGTCAGTTAGTTTAAAAATATATATTGTTAATTTGGTGAACGAGTAATCTTCAAGCTTTGATTGTTTATAAATGTTTTTTCTCACTTTTTCTCTCTCTCTCTCTCTCTCTCTCTCTCTCTCTCTCTCTCTCTCTCTCTCTATATATATATATATATATATATATACATATACATATTAGGGTTGTTCTTATTTTTCAAATGTTTGAAATGTTAGCAACTTTGTAGATTTTCTGTTTCTTGGTGATAAAGAAGACGACATACAAAGTTTGAACAAAATCGGTCACATTACGAGGTCGCGCAACGAGTCAAAGTTTTAAAAATTTAGTAAAAATATAGTTTTCCGCAAATTTCTTCAAAATGGTGGACGTTACAGACTTCAATAATAATAATTAAATTAAAGGAAATCTAATTTACTACCAGACGTATGTTTGATGTTTTTTAATAAAACAAAGTTTTCAGTAAAAACAAAGAAAAAAATGAAGTGTGTATTGTTAGCTTATTTCATAGCTTTTTTGTGTCAATTAACTTCACTCGCCTGTAGAAGATGACTTGTTCGCTTCAGAGTAAAATAGTACTTTAAGTTTAGTAAAACTTTAGATGATAAATCCAAAATGACCTTGGTTGCATTCTATCAATTCAGAATTCAGTACAATCTGAGTTTATATCATATGATTCAGAGCCTGTATTGACCTATAAGAAATCGATTATGAAAAAAATAAATCATAATGTGTTTCTTAGATGTACGTCAAGGTATCCTCTCAAAATTTTACTCATTCTTCTCTCTCTCTATATAAATATAAATAAATAAATAAATATATATATATATATATATATATATTATATATATATATATATATATATATATATATATATATATATATATATATATATATATATATATATATATATATATATATATATATTACAAGAGGGTCTATGTAACTTCTCCGGGACCCTTGCTTGTTCTATTGGAAGATGAACAAGGCAACTCTTAGGAGTCACTCCCTTCTTCCTCCTGAACAGAAGTTAGGATTGTCCTTATTCATCCAGTTAATTAAGAATGAAATCCCTCAGTCTTATAGAAATAAAATTTGACCTAAGATACACAACAATAAAAACTGAGGTCCCATCTGACGTCATGTGAAATACATGCACTAGTGGAATTGGATATCTAATCTTTATTTTCTCATAAAACGTATTTTGCTCATTAAAAGAAGTTTGCCATTTACGATGTACTAATTAATATTATATGAATCTGATAAAAGAGTATTTTTAGAACGAAACAGCAGCTGCTGTTACGGGACACTTTTTGTGATGTATCATTATTATTAATATGTAGCATGCGTACAGATTGGTATTTTGCTGTAGTTTATCGCTCTCTGGGGGTATATAAACACACATACACACACATAGAAAAAGAGAGGAAAAGATTGATTTTCATTTCCTTGATCCTCATCATCTGGTGATTACATTGTATTGGATTTCTAACCACACACAAACACTACCTAAGGAGGAAAGAGAAATGCAGAGGACAAACAGTCGAGTCACTATGTCTTTGGCTATTTATTTTATTTGAGTATTTTTTGTTATTTTTTTATAAAGAGCCGAGACAAGGATAGAGTAAAGTTTTCTGTGGCGGTTATGAGGAATATAGTATATATTCAATGCTGTTATCTAGGAGCAGCAACTTGTTATTTCACATTTGCTACGTGAGATGAACAGTTAGTGATTTCTAGAAAAGAGTTATTTCACAATGCAAATTTGATTGATTTCATAGGGTTTCACAAAATAAAAATAAATGCTATGCAAAATCACCAATATAATACAATTGGATCTTTAAAAAATAAAACAAAGTCACATTTCACTCACCTCAACTCAGAGGTATTATATATATATATATATATATATATATATATATATATATATATATATATATATAGATATATATATATATATATATAATATATATATATATATATATATTATTTGTTCTTATTTTTCAAATGTTTGAAATGTTAGCGACTTTGTGGATTTTCTGTTTCTTGGTGATAAAAGAAGACGACATACAAAGTTTGAACAAAATCGGTCAACATTACGAGGTCGCGCAACGAGGTCAAAGTTTTAAAAATTTAGTAAAAATATAGTTTTCCGCAAATTTCTTCAAAATGGTGGACGTTACAGACTTCAATAATAATTTTAATATAAAGGAAATCTAATTTACTACCAGACGTATGTTTGATGTTTTTTAATAAAACAAAGTTTTCAGTAAAAACAAAGAAAAAATGGAGTGTGTATTGTTAGCATATTTCATAGCTTTTTTGTATCAATTAACTTCACTCGCCTGTAGAAGATGACTTGTTCGCTTCAGAGTAAAATAGTACTTTTAAGTTTAGTAAAACTTTAGATGATAAATCCAAAAATGACCTTGGTTGCATTCTATCAATTCAGAATTCAGTACAATCTGAGTTTACATCATATGATTCAGAGCCTGTATTGACCTATAAGAAATCGATTATGAAAAAAATAAATCATAATGTGTTTCTTAGATGTGCGTCAAGGTATCCTCTCAAAATTTTACTTTGTCTCTGACGCATTTATAATCCATTATATGCGTCATTTTGTACGCGAGATAGGCTTTTTTAATGTACATATAACTCTCTACTTATTAAATTGACATGATTTAGTATACCAAAATATTAAAGCTGGTTAACCAAGCTTTCATTTGATATATTTGTGTTCTAAAAATCGCTATACTTTAAGAGATATAAGCAAATACGTACTCTCCCCCAAAAATTGATCTTTTGATATGAGAATATACGATTACCATTTGGTAACGGCAGTTAGTGTAACCTGGAGGAAGAAAAAAAGAAGGGAGAGAAGTGAGGCAAAATACTCCCTCCCTTCTCTTTCTATCCAGGTAACACTAACATAATTACCAGATGGTAATCGTATATTCTCATATCAAAAGATCAATTTTTGGGGGAGAGTACGTATTTGCATATATCTCTTAATGTATAGCGATTTTCAGAACATCAAACATATCAAATGAAAGCTTGGTAACCAGCTTTAATATTTTGGTATACTAAATCATGTCAATTTAATAAGTAGAGAGTTATATGTACATTAAAAAAAGCCTATCTCGCGTACAAAATGACGCATATAATGGATTATGTATGCGTCAGAGACAAAGTAAAATTTTGAGAGGATACCTTGACGCAAATCTAAGAAACACATTATAATTTTTTTTTCATAATCGATTTCTTATAGGTCAATACAGGCTCTGAATCATATGATGTAAACTCAGATTGTACTGAATTCTGAATTGATAGAATGCAACCAAGGTCATTTTTGGATTTATCATTCTAAAGTTTTACTAAACTTAAAAGTACTATTTTACTCTGAAGCGAACAAGTCATCTTCTACAGGCGAGTGAAGTTAATTGATACAAAAAAGCTATGAAATAAGCTAACAATACACACTCCCTTTCTTGCTTTGTTTTTACTGAAAACTTTGTTTTATTAAAAACATCAAACATACGTCTGGTAGTAAATTAGATTTCCTTTAAATTAATAATTATTATTGAAGTCTGTAACGTCCACCATTTTGAAGAAATTTGCGGAAAACTATATTTTTACTAAATTTTTAAAACTTTGACCTCGTTGCGCAACCTCGTAATGCTGACCGATTTTGTTCAAACTTTGTATGTCGTCTTCTTTTATCACCAAGAAACAGAAAATCCACAAAGTCGCTAACATTTCAAACATTTGAAAAATAAGAACAACCCTAATATATATATATATAATTTTAGAGGCTTCTCATACTCAAGAAATCATATTATTTATTTTGGTTTATCATATTTGGATTAATTGGATTATAACTACGACTATGAGACGTAAAAGACTGAGCTGCCTACAATTTAAATAATGTTTACTAGGACTAAATAGTTAAATCCCTAAAATTAACAAATAAAAGAGAGGCGTTAGGGACCAGTTTTGACACCTTCGGAAGGAGAAGTTTAATTTTAATCGACCGAACTAAAAAGATCAAAAAGTTCAAAAATATAACTGTTTTGCTTCAATTATTTTTATAAACTCACAAATCCAATTCAATCGAACGAAATCGGAACAATAACAAAAAATGATAGTTTAGTTTATAGAGCAAAAATATCAAAAAATAAACTTATAAATTTCAAAGAAAAAATGGGTACTTTCATTAAAAAAACATTTTGTCTAGCATATTTATATTATGATCCTCACTCACAGATTTCAAAAGTTAATCACAAAGGCTTATATTATTATTATTGATTAATAACATTCAAATATGCCAGAGTCCCTCAAGAGTTATAAGTAAAAAAGTTACCTTAACTCAAACCTTCATGAATACAGAACTAATGGCACATATATTTTTTAATTAAATACCCAAGGAACTTAGTTTCCATCCTTTTTTGTTACATATTTGATATGTAATCCGTTTAGATAAACATTATAGCAGTTAGCATCAAAGTTAAGATTTTTTGATGTTTGCATTTCAGTTAACGAAGATGAATAAAAAGCTTCGTTATTTTGTAATATTGAAGTATTATTTCAATTAAAGTTGTAAGTAGAAATTATTAAAAATCGAATCATAGCATTATTTTTTAATTAGAGACTTTATTGATATAGAGATATTACATATAAAAAGTATATAAAAACTAGAGGCATATACATATACACTCAGAGAGTGCAAACCTCCGCCGTCACGGGGTCCTTATGAGCCTTCCGAGGCGGATTTTCACGACTGGGGCGGAGTAAAGGGACGGGGGAGGGTTCCCCTCGACGGAAATTCCGAGAGGAAGACGCTCCTGATTTCAAAGCACAGCGACATCTATTGGCAGAGTAGGCTAACTTGAAATATTTATTAGTATTTAGCTCATTTTGCATCTAATTCTGCATTCAGATATGCCAAAATTTTATCACTTGTTTCTTTTGGCATTTCCAACAACTCCACAAAGTTTCATCCGAATCCGTTCCGTACTTTTTGAGTTATCCTGCTGACAAACAAACCAACAAACCAACGCCAGTGAAAACAATACCTCCTTCGGCGGAGGTAAAGCATTAAAGTCAAAATATAATTCTAACGTATAATCTAACAGCGATATATACAAAAATTAATTATAAAAAAACTTAAGGAAACAATATTGTTATCTAAAGTCCAGACATAATAAATGATGTCGCAAATAATAAATAAAATATAAAGATTGAATATAATTATTTGAAAATAGCATTATGTTTTCTGCTACATAATGAAATATTTTTTTGACTTTGATCGAAAGTTTTTATTTTATCAAACCATAAAAACGAACAAAGCTGCTGTCGATAATAACAATACTAACTCAAGAGAACTTTTGAGGCAATGTCTTTCATAAATATCTATATTTATAACCTTGTTTGAATATCATATAAAGGATATTTGACGAATATATTATATATAGTATTTCCCCTTCATATCACAAATAATAAAAATATTTATGATCTCAGGTGTCTAAATCATAGAGATTAAAACCCAAAGTATTATTTAAATCTACATCAGTCACATTGCCTGTCTGTTTATTGTCAGTAGCAGCTGTTCCTCTCTATATCGGCGACTATATATTCTGGTATACAATATATTTGTGCTATTAAAAGCCATCAATCACCATGCAAATAAAGAAGATAATGGAGATCAATATGTCAGCAATGAAGTATTATAAATCGCCCATACTAAATCAAGGTGAATACATTTTTAAAGACATGCGTCAACTGTTCAAGATTCCTCCATTTGCATTTTATGTTTATTTGATTACGTCACAATGGAAGTCAACTCACAGATGAAACATGTGATATGATATTATTTGTAAAGCAAAATATTTTTTTACTTAATTGATATTTTGTGTAATTCCATATAAGTACATATATTAATAAACATTTTAGTTTAAAGTAATTACACCAGACAAGTCATCTCACATTAATAACAAAAATAAAATAACAACATAATGCATGAAACAAAAAACACAACGAAATGGTTAAATAAAAAAGTCAAAACGATAATCATAATTTTCTGTAAAAACGTAAAAGCTGTATATTTGAAAGCTAAATTAAGGGGATGATTAGAGGTCATATAAAAAGTGTTTTCAGCATAATTCATAAGCTTGTTGTTCTGATGATGATGGATTAATAGTGTTTAAATCGACTTTGAGCCTCGAATCTTTTATATGTTGGAAAACATTCTACAAATCCTGGAGAAAGAAAGTTTTGTTTCATACTTTTTTCATATTAAAATAAAAAAAATGATTAAAGATTTCATCATGACGTCATCAATTCGATATTTTGTGAGACTCCTTGTGGACACAAATACATCCTATAATTTAAGATAACTGTCAACAAGGATTGTCACTCAAAATTGGCTGAATAACACCAATTAGTTTTCTCAATATTAAAAATATTTTTATTTAATCACTGTGATATAAATGATCACAAAAGTTACTCAAAGTACAAAAAAGAAAAACATGCTCTGATTAGTTCAGGATTTTGTATATACACCTTTGTTTCTGTCATTGCTTAAGTTTCCAGATGAAAATAAAAATGTCTCTTATATCAAACTATATTCACCTTATATAAAATGTATGTTAGCCTACTTCGAGTTGAATTAGTGATCATTTTATATCAGTTTATATTAGTTGTACAATGAATCACAATATGCCTAAACCAACACCATGCATTCAGCTTAATTTTCTACTTTGTCCACGTCTTCTTGTCAGATTAATCCATTGTGTGTCTAATATGATAATCAGAGTAGACATTTATTATGGTTTCTCTAAACAATAGGTTTTTATTTATTTAATTGATGGCAAATCATGGAGATGATGTATGGATATTTAATATTAAGGATTTGTAAATAATACTGATTATAGTTCATAGAGAAAGACAGCATTTTTAAGGGTAGACATCTCTGAGATGATGCTCACATTTGAGCAGCCAAGAGTGATATCTATTAATAACTTCTTGTAATATTATAACTCCACGGATGCGAGAAAAAAAAACCTATTTTGTGATTCAAAACCGTGAATTTGACTTCTATTTTCCTTTCCTTTTTCCCAAACCACTTTAATATAAACAATTTTCCTTTTTTTCTCTCTCTTATGTTTTAAGTGAAGTATATTCATCTCAGCTCCTCTATATACCATGGGATTAGGTTGTAGTAAGCATTAGCAGAATTATATCTACATACTCAAAAATTAGATATGAGATACTATATCCTTCCCCTTTCATTCCATTTGCAAAGTCCTTATCCTCGTCGTTCTTATACAAACAATGACTCGATGATGTTTATTTTTGCAATTCATGGCTTCTCTAAGTGACTAATAAAAAATGCAAAGTTTTTATTTTGTACCATGTATAAACATGCAACATAAAGACACGCACGCACAATAGGATTGCCCTCCTTCATTCACTTTACTACAACCCTAAGGAACTTTTTCGTATTGGCTTTACTGGACGTCCTCCATTACTCAACTCCTGGCTCATCTGCATCTGTTCTTCTATGACTCAATTGACAAATGAACAGCAATAAGGGGAATGGATGATGGCCGTACGAGATGAACTCCACCCAAATACGTCCATCTGTGTCATGTATGAAAACCAACACGAAGAACTAAACTCAATAATGATTACTATTCGCTCTCACTGAGAGCTTCATTGAGGGCGCTGCCTTTGACTGCTTTCATATGTAGTGAGGGAGAACGACATTTAACAGATAATATAAAGGATAGGATACATTTGAGATAAATTATCATATTTTAAGATAATATGCTTATTTATATAGTTTTACTATGCATTATCATCGATTTTTATATATAATCTTATGTTTATATATTTTTTTCTGAACTGTGAATTAAAAAAATAAATTATAGTATAAGCATTCTTCATTGTATATCATCAAATAAATTGCAGTTCTTCATTCAAAAATCTAATCACATATAAATCATGTGGTAAGGTGGACAAAACAAAGAAGAATAATGAGTTTGTAAAATTGAGTAAGATGCTTCATGTATTCTAGTTTAAACTGCTAAAAACTATGAATTAATAGTTTATAAGTGTGTTATCACATACAAAAAAATAGTAAGAAAAAAAAATGATGAATGCAGAGTATTCTATGGGTTCTGAACTATTCAGTTGCAAATATAACCCGATGGATGATACTCTGAGCTATCCCCCCTTTAAATCTTATATTTGTAATCATAGATTGGAGTTTTGAAACAAACTAGAATGATGCTTTTTTTTCTTGGCCGCAGGGGCTTATATTTCAGTATGTAGTATTGAAAAAATTACAATCACAAATACATAACGGTAAGCGTCAAATATCAAAATATCGTTCGAATTGTATAACATTAAATAACAATAATCATATCAATTTAAAAAAAAACAGAACAGCAATGGTTTTTAAATAATTATTTGAGTTTCATATATATATATATACATATACAGTTCATAGTTGTTGGAGTACTTTGGAATACAGGGAAGCGATGGACATCATTTCAAGGAGGTTGGCATCTTTGATGTTCTTTTTTTATAAATAACGTAGTTAAAACCGCATCACATCTTGAATGATGTTTATTCTTTTATTGTTTAAAAAAATCTTCCAACATATTTAAACTTCACGATTATGGATGTAAATATTCAACCTAACAGGCCTTTTTTAGATTATACTTGCGCGATAAGTACCTTGAATAATTGTATATAGATAATGAGAACACAAAAAGAGGTTCAATCCAAAATTAATTCACTATTTTCATTATATCTTATGTACTCCTGGTTTACTAAAGAGATGTTCTAAGCCAATCTGAATGAGCATCTACAACAACGTGTACCACATCGATTCTTGTGTTTTTACCATCAAAATTGAGATCTGGGATCTTGAAGAATCCTCAATGGCAGGATTTAAAGCACAATTTTACAAAGTCATAAGGAATTTTTCTGAATTAAATTATTTCAATTCATGATATTTGTCTGTAAGAAAAACAGTAACTGACCTCTTTGATATATATATCTATATATATATATACCGGTCGACCATACCCGAATTGATAACTTTCTATGTGGAAACGGTGAGAAAAGAAATTCAAATAATAGTTCCGACTTGTAATAAATTATTTGACCAACATTATATTTTTAAACATGGATGATTTAATATAGTTCATATCTGCTTGTTGCCTAGTTTTTTTTTGCATTTATCTATTTCTTTTCAATTGTTTTTTGTCTCCTTTCCCGAATATGAACTATATATATATATATATATATATATATATATATATATATATATATATATATATATATATATATATATATATATATATATATATATATATATATATATATAATATATACATCCTGTCCAGCTTTGTGCAAGCCAAGTTAGATATGCAGGAGGGGGATCTGTGTGTATCAAGGAGAAATCACCTCGATGGCGTTGATAAGGGGTTGTGCCTTTATTTGTAGGTATCCTGTTACCCTAAGCACTTATCTTAATTAGAGATCAGGATTTAGAGAATTACCCCTAATTGATATTAATTACCAGATATCAGTATATCTCCTGAGAATACATACATACTAAATAAACATTCATGGGTCCATACTAATTTGATTTTGAGTAGAGATAGAAGGAACTACAAATAACTCTAAAAAATATTTCTCGTATTAAAAGAAATGTTATAGATTCCACTAAAAAAATTAAGATAACCATATTATATTCAAATGAAGTTTGTCTATTATAGAAAATATACACACATACATAAAGATGTCAGGGGACCTTTCAACAAGTTCGGAATCCATGAATGAAAAATTTACTTACGAAGAAATACTCTCAACATCAAAATATTAATACTTTTACTTAAGCTGTAATTAATATGTATTGCAGTAGTATATAGACGTGTCCCTTGGTTTTTTTGCAAGAAATGTATGCAAAGTTTTAAATACGAAATTATAGTTAATCTTCTTAGTACATGACTTTATTGAATTTGGTGTAAATGCATATGAAATATATATCCATAAACATTATTGCTTAAAATTAATATTCTTCATAAAGTCAATGCAAAAAAGGAAGACAAATAAGAAACACAATATAAAAATGTAAAACAATAATTGAAAATATGTATTATATGTCGTTCGAAAGCCTACATGAGATCATGGATAAAAGGTTGGTTGATGTAATTAAATGATGTATAGATAAATTGTTAGATGTAGAAAAATATGAATCTAATTTTTTTCATTTTTCTACGAGACTCTAAAATAAAAATAAACTCCCAGAAATAAGAGGTAACAATATAATAAATAGCGACAATGAAACGGTGTATTAAACTGCTGTTAAAATAATCGCAGCCCATCTGATTTCAATATAGTGACAAACGATCATTTTGGTACCCTGCAAGACTCCGACTGGCCATTCCACAGTTTAGAAGAGGTTAAGTGCCTACATTAATTATAAAGAATATAATAATAAGAATTTTTCTTATTTGAGTTTTTATATTAGCAGAATATAATTGAAATATGGAAAAGTTTCCTTAGAGCAAGAAGGGAAGTAAAGGAACAACATCCTCTGCAATTATCAAAACCATTGGAACTCAGAATTTCGATAAAAACGCTAAATATCTGCTTCTGATATGTGGATGGGTTTCATCTCTTCTGTCCCATTCGATTCCCTAGCGTTAACCGCTCCACGATAATATTTTTGCAACTAGAAAGTGAAAACTCAATACCTTTGAGATTTGAAAATACTGTCCGAGGATTGGAATTACATCCATAGATAATTATAAATGACATTATTTTTTTCTTATTCGAAAGATATTTAGACGCTAGTAAAATTCGTAGGGTTTGGAGAAAGTAAGAACGCATTGACGATTGAATAATATAGTCGATCATCTAAAACATACATCCTTATTTGGTACCCAGTCATTTAAAAAAAAAACAATGCAGTGATACTGGATAATTTATGGGTGATGTTAAGCTAATCTAACGTTATTTTTGTCAATTTTGGTTTCAAAATCCCCAATTCGAAGAACTACGTTCCTAAAACAATGGATTCACATGAACATTATATATATATATATATATATACATATAATGATATAGCTTATATAGAGCATGATTTGAAGTAGATATGCACTAAACAATGCAGCTTTTCAATCTAAACTGCTCTTGCACATATGTACAAAATATTCTTCAAGCTGATCATATCAACTTTTATGTATTTTTCGTTTATGCCCATATAAAAGCACATATATGTAAACATACATAGAATTACAATAAATTATGAGTCTTGGTGATTAATAACAAATGTACATTTTCTATAATTCGCAATTGATTCATTAATATATATATAATGGAAAACAAATGTTCACTATATATTTTTAAAGTTATTTTAGAAACTGTTGATATTCTTTATTGTGTGAGCAATATAGATATAAAATGCAGTATTTTGTGGGTGTGAGGGGAGGATGCTTCGGACACATCAATAAATTATAGCAGTTTTTAATATGTTCATAAAATGGATACTCAATAAATAACAATAGGAAAAAGAGACTTCTAAATTGCTTCTGAGACATTAAATATTATCAATTTACATATACCATATCCATTAATTCAGTTTTATTTTAGGTGATAGGGTATATATACATTAGGGGGTATTATAGAAACCTAATATGAAGATATCAAAATTTACTCCCCGCAAAGTTGCGTTATAAGAAACTAAATGATCGTAGAAAAATGGATTTTGGTTTGACCCCCCCCTTACCCCCCCCCAAATTGCGTTCAAAGGTTTCGTTATGAAGCAAAACTTTTGTTATTACTTACTTTGGGAAAATTTAGTCTTACAAAATTAGCAAAAGTTTATGGATATAATCAACGTCATAGATATATATTCTCAACCATGTGAGGGAGTTACTGTATGAAAATTAAGATGTGAAAAGCAAACGTATTTAAAAATAACTTAAAACCATAAACATGAGTACCCTCTTTTTCTTTCTTGAAACTATAAAAGAACCTAGTAGGAGCCGTTATTTAAAATATGGTTGGTGCGTCAGCACTTATGTTCATTTTTGGCATTAAATATTATTTGACGAAAATTTGCAAAAAGAAACAAAGTCATAAATTGATCATAGCTAATTTTGTAAGACTAAATTTTCCCAAAGTAAGAAATAACAAAAAAGTTTTTTTTTTAAATATTATTATCAAATAAACTTTATTTCAAGGAGATAAATACATTCATCAATAACGGTTTGTATGAATTGGAAAACCAATATGAAAACTCTAGTTTTATTTTGTCAACGTATGACTATTCAGGGACCAACATTAGATCTATTAATTATTATGATTATCTTTTGTTAGTTGCTTCTGATTAAAACAACAATTCCAGGATCTTACATATGTAGTATAATTATTGACATACTTTAATAATATGGCAGATGAAATACATGGTTATTGTAGGCATGCTTGATATATTAATGATGAAAGCCACGTTCCTCGAATGCTCAAATGTTGTATTTGTTGTACATGAGAGACCACAGAATCATGAGCAAGAATGATGATGCCTTACTCTTTTTTTTTTTTTTTCGCCTATATATGGTTCGATAGAATTGCATCCGATAGAATATAAATAAGCATTATAGCATTAAAATTAATCTATCGAACCTAGGATAGAAAGAAAGAGAGAGGGAGAGAGAGAAGTTTCTCTCACTTTTTCTTTCTCCCTCTCTTTTCCTCCTCTTTCTCTCTCTCCCTCTCTCTTTCCTTCTATCCACCTCTTCACCCCTCTCTCTTTTTTACGTCCAAAATCAGTCATAGAATATGTAAGTACAAGGCTAAGCTCCAGATTTCCATTCCTAATAATAATAATAAACAAAGGAAGGAAAAAACGTGTAAATCAAACATAAATAAAATAATTATATGACGATATGATATAAACAAAAAAACAATAACACTAAAGGGATGCTGATTAATACAAAAAACAAATTATAAATACATATAAACATTTATAATTTCCAATAGTATTCAAGTCTTTTTTTTTTAGTTTAAAGGTTTATTACTGTATACCGTATACATACATATATACATACAATATTACAAAGACATAATATAATAGTACAATACATGAATAAAAATAAAGAGCGCGACCACACAAAGGGGTATATGCGCTACAACAGTAATGTAGTTCTAGTTTATAGTATAGTTTTCTTCAATATATATATTTTTTTCATTTTTTTACATTTAATTATTTTAAAATACGAAGTACTTCATCTTCTTCTTGCGATGAATCATGCCTTTCATACGATAGTGCTGGACATCTGTTGATAAGATGATCTGCCTCTGAGTCTCTTCCATGCAGACGTTACACATTCCATCAGTTGACTTTTTCCATTTGCTTAAGGGCGAGGAAAGGTCCATGGCCGGTGTAAGCTTGAACTATAAGTAAGACATTTGGTTGTACCTTTGAAGAGGTACGGCTCAGTTACTAGAGTTTCTGAGATGCTCGTAGTTTGAGTTCAGAGTTGGCTGCTTTTGAATGTTGTGTATAATATACGAACAAACTAATCATTTGTTTTATTTGTTGGTGGATCAACCATTTTGGCTACCTCCTCGAAGAATTGACATATTGTCGACTGTTTTTTACTTCGAGGAGGTTTAGTTTTCCGTAGTTTTTTATTTCCAATTTCATTTGTTCCAGTGAAGGAGTTATATCAGAATCAGGCGCTCGCTCTTCAGGAACCTTTTTTGATTGCACATCCTCGTGACAACACTTCTCCTTCGTACAATTGTTTGCGCCATCATCAACAATGACACTTGATGTCTGTTCGTATTCAAATCTTATAACTTTTAAATTAATAGTGCTATTATTTTTCTCCGAAATATAAAATGTCATTATAAATGAAACGACGTTTATACTTTAAGCCAAACTTTACTTTTGACTTGATCATTATAATTACACTAAGACCTCTCTTTGCCAACTTATACCTGAACTATATAAAACGGTCATTGAGTCAAAATAAGTTTTACCGAAGAATGAACTAAAAAAAAACCTATAACCAAATACTTATAAACTTCAAGTTTAGGCCTTTATATTAGTCAAAGTTTTATATGGGGATACATAATTTGTTGTACAGTTTCAATGGTCATATGGATATTGGTTTATGAACATCAATTGCTCCTAAGGA
>CP045896.1:15260025-15295284 GCA_013387185.1 Caligus rogercresseyi
AGCACCATAGAGATATAAATATGAGAGAGCTTATTGGACTCGTCAGAGAAATGCGTCATTGTGTCCCGATACAGCTGAACGATGTTTCTCTGCTATTGGAGGGAAGAGAAATACGTCATTGTGTTATGTTTATATCTCTATGATTCTATCTCTATGATCAGCTGTCGATGACGTAGTATCCATTACTTTGTTTATAGTGGACACACAGAAACAATAGAACGCTGTTTCTTCATAAGACAACCGGTTAAAGTAAGCGCATACCCTTAGATTAAGGTCTACAAAAATAGTAGGCCGAGTGTTTTTCACCTTAATAAGAGTCGGTGGTCGATTACAATCCCATAGTACTCTCGACGGAACAACCAAGGCTTAGGTGTGCAAAACTCTTAGGCTGCTTGTCTTTCTCCCTAAAGAGTGTCAGCGGTAGATTTAAACCCCATGGTACCCCCGAATAAGCGAACGAGATTAAGTCTACAAAGTAAAAAAATAAATCGCGTGGAAAACGCCTCACTACAAAAAGGCTACGCGACAAAAATACCGACGACAAAAAAAACGAACGACAAAAATACTTCACTACAAAAAAGCTTGACGACAAAAATACCTGCGAAAAAAATAAGAACGACAAAATTGACTGATAATAAAAGAGCAAGCGATGTATTTAACCAAGACAAAACAACGGCTATAAAAAGGTCCGCGACGAATTTACGCGCAATTAAATTACTGGACACCCCTGCAGTGGAGAGGGCTCCTTCGGAAAAAAAGAGCGCGTGTCCGTGAGGAAAGAAAAAGAGCATATTAGCAGTGAGGGTGCACAGCTTTATTCAGGAGCGCTAAAACAAGGGATGAGGAAGAATAATAACAACGGAGTGTCCCTTGATTGGGAAAAGAATTCAAATGGGAAGTTTTTGTTGTCGTTATGGAACTAAAAGATGAACAGTCGTTTAGGGCTGAAAGAATAAACATGTAGACGGTTATGATTAGAGATAGAAAATTGAGAGATATTTTGGCCGTGTGAAAGGGAGAATGTGGGAATGGTACAATTGATTTCAGGCTCTTGTTATCACTATTCTCTTTCCTCTTTTGTGGAATATTTATTTCATTTATGAAGTAGGCCAAGTCTGCCTAACGGAAGGTATTTATTTTTTATTTGAATCTCTGTTTTTCCTCACGAGAGGAAAGAGAATAGTGATAACAAGAACCTGAACTCAATTGTACCATTCACACATTCTCCCTTTCACACGGCCAAAATATCTCTCGATTTTCATGTCTTTTTATGATATAGCTCTACTTTTCGGTTTCAAGGAGCATGAGCTAGCCGGAGCTAATACAAAATTCGGTATTAATCAAGTGGGATTTTATACTAAATATACCTATTGATATGCGTACGAGAATCGTTGACTTAAAAAGACTTTGAAGTAAAGTCGGTTGGAGGTCCCCTAGTCAACGTTGCGTTAAAGTTAAAAGGAGTTGATAAAAATAGAAGTAAACATGAAGAGAAAAATGGTGATAACCTTGGAGAACACATTTAAAAGAGTAAATGAAGACGGAGCAGTAGACTATATTAAGAAATACGGAGAAGTCGTTTCACATTACCCGAAGAAAAATCCCTCGAATGAGGCAGCAGAAAGGAAATTTAGATAATATAAGGACTTATGGAGAGACTGCGATTATATTGTAGAATTGATAGCTGATTCGGCCACTCTATCACAAGTGATTCCCTATCAAGGTTGCCTCATAAGGTTAAAATACAGGGGCGTTAGACTTCAATGTCTAAACTGCTTTAGTCATGGACATCTCTAACAGGATTGCCCCAACCCCCGACTTAGACTAAAAGACTACGATAAGGCCTTAAAAGAGACACTAAGGTCTTTGAACTCCAACCCGACTCTTGACCCACAATTTGTGGACACTGGAGACGTCTCGATCCTTCCTGAGAACATAAACTCAAGTGCAGTTGATGATAATGTAGAAATAACCCCGGATATGTCCAACTCCCAGCAACTCTCTGTGGAGGTTATGCAGATGAAGGATAACGAGTCCAATAGTGAGTTTTTTCAAAAAGAGGTGGATGGTTCTGTCAGTGTTCACCCATCAATCACTCAAACAGACGCCCCCCATTCTTTGAATGTCAACCCATTGAAGTTGTCCCTGTATCGTCATGCTCCCCTCAGCCCCCCGTAGAGGCTGAGCGGGTTGAAGAACCCTCAGGTTCCCCTTTGATTGTTGATAATCACGAGGGTTCTGCAGTCCCCAGTATTGTGGAGCCTTCATGTATTAAAGCAACGAACCGTCATATTAATCCTGATTTGATCTTAGGGGCGAGAACTAGGTCAGGGTCAATATCAAAGAGAAATTTATCCAGTTCGGAGCTATCTCCTTCTGAAAAAGAAAATCCTAATAAGATTCAAAAGAGTTAACCCCCGTAAACGAATTCAATACTGCTATGTTTCAACAATGTGCAGAAATTAGACAAATTGAATTACAGGAAAAGAGAGACTCGGAGATGAATGTCAACAAAAAAGTTAAGTCCTTCTTTGCTAATAAAGATCAGCCAGCTTCTATGGTGACCAGGATTTAGACAAGGGACGAGAAAATTACAAATAGAAAAAGAAATTTTAGACTGGTTCCATAAAAAATTCCAGAGCATCTAGGAGTTGAAAGGACCAATTTCCCTCGTTCCAATTTTTTTAATAATGACGACAAAGCCGCGGGACCTGACGGGATTGGAGGCAGAGCTTACTCTTACTGCATCAAAGAAGTGGTACCTTACCTTCTACATCTAGGACGGTGTATGGAAATGAAAGGTAGTCTCCCAAAGGGCATAACAAAAGGGCGAATAGTTTTAATCCCCAACAAAGGCTCGCTTTCAGACATGAACAATTGGAGGCTATTACTATCCTAAACGAAAATTACAGAATTTTATCGGGAGTTATTGCACGCGAAATAAAACCATATTGAATAGCAAACTTGGACTAAGCCAAAAAGGCTTTTTAAAGGACAGCAAAATTTCTGTCATTTCAAGAAGCATTCCATGTGTCATCGAAGCTGTCAATGTCAATGAAACTTTTGGGGATTTAGTAGCTGTTGACTTCAAAAAAGCATTCGACACCATTCTTCATGGTCACATTATGCGAGCAGTCAGAAAACTACTTCCAAAAGTTTTTCAACCCTATAAGATCCTTGTTATTTAATGGTGCCTCCACTATTAATATGGGGAACCTAAAAAGTGATAGCATTATATTAAAAGAAGCTGTCGTCAGGGCTGTCCTTCAGCTCCACTTTTTTCGGGGCTGGAATGTGGGAACTCAGAAATACAATTGCAAAAAAATACAGGGGTTTGTAATCAGCGTGGGGTCGACGAAGTTGATCTTGGACATGTATGCTGATGATGTTACGCTATACATTGAGGCAAATTCTGAAATCCAACTAATTTTTTTATGCATTCGGAAGAAAGTTTTATCATCTATAAAAAAACAGTGGTGTTACCACTAGGAAAATGGAATCCTGACCCAGGGACTAATATTGCCGACTTGTACGTAAAGGACAGTGTGGAAATTTTGGGCATCTCATGGGGAAGGTATGGTCATATGGAATCCAACTGGACAAAGCTTCAGAATTTTATGTGTTTTAACATTCCCAAATGGAGGAAATTAAACATTAAAAAGAGAATAGATATTTATAACTATCTAATTATACCAACTATACTTTACAAAGCTTCTGCCATTCCTAGTTTAGCGGAGAGGGCTATCAAAGAAGAAAATTGTTGGTTGGAAAAAACTATTATATAAAAAATATATACCTGCACTACGAAGACCCAAGAATATGCTGGGAGGAGGACTTTCAGCTCTCTCAAAAATTATCCTCAAAATCTATCAAAAGGTTTTGATTGATTTATCAAAGAACCCCGACGTTGAGTGGAGGGCCTGTTCCATCACTACATAAGCACCTCTATTAGAAACAGAAAAATAACAACACTAGCGCCACTGCTTTCAAACTAAAAACCGCCAAATTCCCTGTTATTCTTCCTCTTTCTGTTTCTATCACTCGAGGAGTGAACACCTATTTTGATCAGTGTTAAATATTTTTGAAAGAAAATTTTAAAATGGAAAACCTGGAGCACCTTGAGAATTTGGAGGATCTCGGGGACGCTGTCCTACGGCGCTCTATCTTTACCCTGCCGAAGTGCGAAGGAAGATTTGAGACGTTAGACGGGCTCTTCGAGCACGCAAAGCTCCATGTGCTTGCTGCTCAGGCACCCAACCCGTCTTGTCTTTCGGAAGCCACTACTCCGACGCCTTCAGAGGTCTCCTTGATAGACCTCACAGACGAAGTCCCCATTACTCTCCCGAAGGAGGAGATGGACCGATCTTCCGTTCCTCTGGTTTTCCGACCGATCGACGTCCGGTCGAACGTCTACCCTTTCTCCCAGGAAACTCTATCCTTCTTCAAGGAGGAGATTCTTCATGAGGAAAGGGGAATGACAGACAGGGACCTCAAAGAATTCCTGGAGAAGGAATACCGCGTCTCCAAGGAAGCAGAGGACCTTCTAAAAATCCAAGAGGTGAATCCGGAGCTCAAGGGTTTGGATTCGGGCAGCTCCATGGCGTTCCTGGACACCATGCACAAGACTGTCCGATTAGTGACAAGACCCTTGATGGCTACTTGGCAGGCCGTTGAGTCCTCAAAGGATTTACTGAGCTCCCCACTCAACGCAGAAGCTATTCTTAAAGAGGCCGAAAACCTGGAATTAAGTCCGTCTTTCTTGAGTTCCCTCAAGAAGCTAATAGAGGAGAAGTCTCACGTGGAGGAAGCCTTCCGGGACACCTCCAAAAACTTTTTTCATTCTCTTCAGGCTTTTCGTAGAGTGGAATCTCTAGCCCTACTCAATAGGAAAAAGAGCCTCTTTTCTGGGGTTGAGGAACCCCTAAGATCCACTTTACTGTCCACGAAAGCTATCGGGGACACAAACAACAGAATTGTGAATGCTGAGTTCTCAAAGCTCATCACAGATTCTTTGAGGAAAAAAGCGGGATTCAATCGTGCCAGGAGTACGACTTCTCGGAGGAGACCGTTTCGTGCGTCTAATCCACCGTCATCGTCCTTTAAGAGACCAGCAGGTCCTCAGCCTGAGAATTCAAATAAAAGAGGACGGTTTACTCCTAAAGAGATGAGCATATATTTTTTACTGAATTGAATGATCTCTCTTCTTCGGCCACTCTTTTTACGTCCTTACGTAATATTTTGAGTATGAGTCTCTTCACCAGTCAGCTCAAATTTTGGCCCAGTTCGGGTTTTTATTCCCAACCAGAGTTGGTCGAATATTACTTTGAAAGTAGTAAGTAATATACTACTTTTTACTGCGTAGTTATATCTTTTTTCAATATTAGTTATTACTTCATAAAAGTAATATACTACTTGAGTAATATACTACTTTTTGAGCATTCCGAAACAATACGTAAAGGCAATTCAAACAGGATTTGTAAAAATCCTCACCAAACCTAGTTTGCATTTCTATAATAATCCTATATATGATATGTAATATTATAAAGTGAGCACATGGCTCAAACATGATAAAGTGGGTGAATTCAAAGACTAAAAAAATGACTTCTTACATTATGAGAGGCATAGGTTTAATTATCCAACCCAAGCCCTCGGGTTCCGCCTGCTGATATAGGCTTTGATTTAGGGTTGAAACCCACCGCCAACTCTGGCAAGGTATAAGAGGAGTCCTTACTTTCAATCTCATACACCCCAAGCCCTCGGGTCCCGCCTGCTGATATAAGCTTTTATTTAGGGTTGAAACCCACCGCCAACTCTGGCTAGGTATAAAAGGAGTCCTTACTTTCAATCTCATACACCCAAGCCCTCGGGTCCCGCCTGCGGTTATGGGCTTTTATTTAGGGTTAAAACCCACCGCCAACTCTTGTTAGGTATAAAAGGAGTCCTTACTTTCAATCTCATACACCCCAAGCCCTCGGGTCCCGCCTGCCGTTATGGGCTTTTATTTAGGGTTGAAACTCACCGCCAACTCTCGTTAGGTATAAAAGGAGTCCTTACTTTCAATCTCAACACCCCAAGCCCTCGGGTCGCGCCTGCCGTTATGGGCTTTTATTTAGGGTTGAAACCCACCGCCAACTCTCGTTAGGTATAAAAGGAGTCCTTACTTTTTTTTTAGCCTATATGGTTCAATAGAATTGCATCCGATAGGATATAAATAAGCATTATATCATTAAAATTAGTCTATCGAACCTAGGAACTTATCAATGAGGTAGACCAAAAATGACCATCCCCTCTCGGGATTCGAACCTGCGCCCCCAACATTGAGAGTTGAACACGCCTTAACACGCACGGCTATCGAGCTCCCTTTCCTTACCTTCAATCTCATACACCCCTAGCCAGAGTTGGCGGTGGGTTTCAACCCTAAATATAAGCCCATAACGGCAGGCGGGACCCGAGGGCTTGGGGTGTATGAGATTGAAAGTAAGGAATCCTTTTATACCTAGCCAGAGTTGGCGGAGGGTTTCAACCCTAAATAAAAGCCTATATCAACAGGCGGGACCCGAGGGCTTGGGGTGTATAATATTGTAAATTAGGGTTCCTCTCATTCCTTATTGGGGTTGGCGTTGGGTTTCAATCCTAAAAGCCTCAATCGACATGCGGGCCCGAGGGCTTTGAGGAACTTATTTTCTTTACGATAAAATTCTCCATAAATAACGAAAAGGTTGTTCTGTGTGTTTGGGTCTAATGGAATTCCCTGTCTTAAATATCAATATTGACGTGCATTTTTATTTTTATTAATAAGCAGTATTATATCCATTGGGTGACGTCACATACATTCACAGATCATAAATTTTCATCAAAAATGCCTGTCGAATATTTTTTTCACGAAAGTAATATGTAACTAGGATATTACATATTAGTTATTACTTGAAAGTAATATCTAATATGTTTGTTCTTTCTAGTTATTGCGCAGTAATATCACAAGTAATATATTACTCGCACGCGCATTAGGGAACAACACTGTTCCCAACTGATAACTTTTTAAGCCTCCCGTCCGCGAGAAGGACTAGCATCTGCACACATAATTGGTCCATTATTACTGATAGTTTGTTTATCCGTAATATCGTTGAGTTTGGATACAAAGTACAATTATTTCTAAAGAGCCGATTTTTTCTAAGAAAGGATCAAATCCTTCTTTAAGTAAGGAGGCTGAAGAGGCTATTTCGTCTCAGTTGTCAGAATTATTACTTTCAGGTGCTATTGAACTTGTATCTGAAATTAACTCCGTCAAATCAAATTTTGTTTCTGGAATCTTTGCGGTACAGAAGAAATACAGCCAAAAATGGAGAATAGTTATTAATCTTAAGAAGTTTAATAAATTTGTTGTTATTTCAAACTTTAAACTGGAGACAGCTGACTCCCTTCAGTTTTGGATGAATCAAGGGTTTTTTCTTTGCTCTTTAGATCTGGCCGATGCATATCACTCTTTTAGGATTGCAGAAGATCATAAACGTTTCTTTAGATTTGAATGGAAAGGCAAATTGTTCCAATTAAAGGTCCTTTGCTTCGGTTTGACTTCAGCACCCAGAATTTTTACAAAATTAATGAAGCCGGTAATCAGTTTTGTCAGGTCTAGATTGAATATTAGTTGTAGCATTTATCTAGATGACTTGATATTACAGCCATCTTGCAAGAAGCAGGCACGCTTAGCTTCTTGTACAGTCGCACTACTTTATACGCTTTTGGACCTTAAAGTAAATATTCCAAAGAGCTCCTGGTTGCCCCAACAGGAACTTAAACATTTAGGTCTAATCTGGAATTCAAAGCGACTTGATGTTTCTCTTCCTGATGAAAAAATACTTAAGATTCGTGCGACGGCCGAGTCCTATATTGCCAGGAAGCTCCTGTCTGTGAAAGACTTACAGCACATTATAGGTTTTATAGAAAGTATAAGACCAGCAGTTTTTTCGGCTCCGTTATATCAGAGAAACTTACAGTTCGACTTGAGTTTCAGTGAAACCAATGATCCCTTCATTCCTTGTATCAAGTTATCTGAAGGAAATTTAAAAGATTTAAATAGGTGGGCATCCTTAAAAGTCCCTTCATCTCCTATGACAAGGATTTTCAATCCGTCTTTAGAAATTTTCACCGACGCATCCAAACAAGGCTATGGAATCTCATTTTCGGATGGTTCTTTTTACCAAGGATCGTGGTCCAATTCCGAAGCTCAGCTTCACATTAACGTATTAGAAATATTAGCCGTTGAAATAGCGGTTAAGAAGTTAAGATTTCATAATTCACAAGTATTATTTCACATAGATAATACAACTGCACTTTTTTATCTTTTGAAGATGGGAGGGACAAGGGTGCGTCTTCTGAACGACATTGCCATCCGAATATGGAAGATTCTACTAGAAAAAGGAATCTGGGCGAACTTTGTATGGATACCGTCAAACGAGAATTCGTTGGCAGACTTCCTCTCGAGGGAAGCACTATTGACGTGGGAGTTCGGTCTGAACCAAAAAGAGCTTCATCGAATTACGTGTCGGTGGTTCTATCCGGAAATAAATTATTTTGCCTCAAGAGAGTTCCACGTTTGTCCGAAATACGTGTCATGGATCAGGGATCCCCAAGCGTTAGCAATAGGCGCCTTTTCTATACGTTGGGCCCCAAAAGGGTTCTTCTTCCCCCCGGTTCCGTTACTGCCCAAGGTGTTGCAACGAATAAAAGACTCTCATTGCTCTTCAGTCATTGTGATAACGCCGAATTGGACCGGAGCAAGGTGGTATATGCAGGCCAAAACGTTGGCAAGGGACTCTTTCTCCTGGGGACAGCAAGGAGAGTTCTCCTATACCTGGACCCTCCCTCGCTCCCGGAACTGGGAGAACTGATAGCGTGGTCAATTTAAGGAGCTCACTTACAAATATAAACATATCAAAAGAAGCCATAGATACTATTATGTCAGATATCCGTCCTTCAACTCAGAAATCATATAACTCTGCGTTTAAGAGTTTATTATCCATTGTAGAAAATTTGATGTGTCTCCGTTTGAGGCTCCCTTGGAATTTGTTCTGAATTATTTGGCCTCTCTCCCGAAAACTTCTTTCAGTTTGATTTCAACAGCGAAAGCTGCCATAATTAAAAAACAACTTAAACCTGAAAATTTAACCTCTTGTAGACTTCTGTCTAGGCACATGAAGGGTGCTTTTAATTTGAACCCCCATCTTCCTAAGTATCATGATACATGGGACGTTAAAGTACTCTTAGATAAGCTTCGAGAGTTAGGCTTGGCTTCGGAGCTTCATTATGATGTGTTGGCTAAAAAGACTTGGCTTTAGTTGCCTTAGCTTGTATCGCCAGAGCTAGCACATTAGCCCTACTTGGAAACAATATAAAAATTAATGGGGATGGATCTTTATTTATTCCACTTCTAGGACTTGAAAAGAATTCAAGTCGCTCTCACTTGAGAAGTGGCGTCAATTTAGCAAAATTTTACGATCCGTATCTAGATTCAGTGGATCATGTAATCACATATATTAGTAGGACTAAAGATATGAGGGGTTCTGTCAACAATTTGTTTGTTACAATTAAAGGGATTTGTAAGACTATTTCTACTCAGACGGCGAGTAGATGGCTTAAGGATATGATGGTCCTTGCGGGTCTAGATATTGACGCTTTTAAGCCACATTGCTTAAGATCTGCATCAGTTACACTTAGAAGAGCTATGGGGAGTTCTATTCAAGAAATTATACAACAGGGTTTTTGAAGTGAGGAGTCAAGTGCTTTTCACCGATTCTATAATGTACCTCTTCGTTAATCATATTTACTTTTGTTATTACAGGTCGCTATTAGGACCTGTATACTTATCCTCCCGATAATATATTCAAATAGTATATTTATTGTTACCTATATATATATATATATTTTATATATATATATTATATATATATATATATATATAAATATATGATGCGAAATATCAGTGTATCTCATCACGGTTGGAAATCAAATCATTCAAAAATCAAGCACAAAATACTTAAAATAAGAGTATTTCTTGTACCACGCACAGAAATATTGGAAACATTAATGGTTATCAAAAAATTTAGATTTTTAATATCAATATTTATAATAATTTGATAAAGACACAAGAACATATCAATTACATAATTCAGGTGATAATAATAACTGTTTTATTCACATTTTAGACCTCAAAATGATTCACATTACCGCTCAATCAACTCCAATCCCGAAACCAAGGATGGACAGTACGGAAGGGTTGGACTCCGAGTCTGTTCTAATGTCTCCAGAGGAGGAACTTGCAATTTCGAAAGAGATAGAATCCATCAACCCGCGGTGGGAGTCGTACTTCTAAGAGAGGAATCCAGAAGCCGGGTTAGAACATTGGATAGCAATGGCGGCGACAGAAAGTAGATCGGCCAAGATCAAAATCCCTGAGCGTTGGAAAGCAGAGAAAACGTTCTCTCAAGTTCTTCAGCTGGGAAAACATCTCCTCCAGCAACTGCAAACAAATGTACGTCGGTTAAATGCTAAAGAACAAGATGACGCCACCGCTGAAATAGAGGCCAAAGTCATCAAAAAATTGGTCCTCAAATGGGAAAACTCAATGTCAGTGAAAATTGAAAACTCCTTCCAGCAAACATCAGCGGTATGGTATAAACCATCTAACGACCCCCTTTCCGAAACTTACCACGCATTCGTTGAAGAGATCGACTCATTCATTGCGTCGGCAGAATATGGTATCGAGTCGAGAGCAATTTAAAGAAAAATGGCACCAAAGCTTCAAGACACTACGGTGACCCTCCTACAACAAAAAAGGAGTATAGTACAATTTAATGTGGGGAGTCTCATCAACAAATTTAGTGGTGCCCCTGAAGATGAAGACGTCCTTCTGAAATATACAAATTGGAAAACATCCTGGGAAAGTCTTGTTAGGGATATGAAGGAGATGTCAGGATACAACGAAATTATCCTCTTCCAAAATCTCAAAGAATGTCTGGAAGAACCCGCACTCTCTCTAGTTTCCGTCTATTCTTCTTCGTCTACAAAAGCATATGAAGAAGCAATGTAGGAGTTGACAGAGACATATGAAGATCCTATAAAATTGGCGAATTCATACCTCACTAAGGCGGTCGATCCCTCTCAAGACGAAAAGAGTATGGCGGAATCTATCCTGCGCTCCTCAAGGGCACTATGTGTCCTAAAAGACGTCTTGAAACAACAGGATGTGGACATGTTTGAATTTTCGCTCATGCATACTTTCCATCGTGCAATTTCTCCGACAATGCAAGCTGACTGGGCGTCATTCAAACTAAGGGCCCGTCATGAACATCTGCTAAAACACGACTCATCACTTAGAACTGATGCCCCGATAGAACCATGGAAAGCAGGGCTGATCGAGAACTTGCCGTCGTTCAACTCTTGGCTTAGCCTGTACAAGGCTCGGATTCCAGTAACGTTGCAGGAAACGTCTACCACAGCCCACAACTTCGCAATAGAGCAAACATCCGCTTCATGCAGAATGTGTCACCAAGACCATCCACTCTCCAAGTGTCCCAGGCGTGGGGAATGAAAAGTTTCTAACTGAAAATATTCCTATTTGCGGAAAAAATATGCTTTCTTTGCTTAAAAGATTGGGGAAAAGATCATTCATGCAACGTTACCTGTTTAAGATGCAAAGGGCTAAGTGACAAACATTCTCTTTTGCTATGTCCGAAAACAAGTTTCGGACGATTCCGCTGTTCGACGACCACTACAAGATTCCAAAAAAGAGGACTGGCGAAATCGAACAACTAAATCTGGCCAAATTCGCTAAAATTATGGGCGAACAGATAAGTGCGTCTATGGCTGCGGCTAAAACTCCCAAAAATAAAATATGTCAAAGAAAAATTAATAGATAAATTTATGTATTTAAAAATAATAATACAAACTCTTCGAAATTTATAACAGAAATACAGAATTCAATAAATAAAGTATCAACAACATATTCCACATCATTGGTTGTTTCTAATAATAATCGGGAGTTACAGTCGTTTCACTTCAATCTTGTCCATAGATATACAAACATATCAGACACAGTAAGACGTTACGTGGTAAATCCATTGAACCATCAAATGACAAAAGTAAGTGCAATTAAGAATTCAGGTTCCAATGTTTCACTTATAAATAGAAGCACTACATACGAAATGAGACTAAAAGGTTGTCCAAATGTGCAATAAATGAAAGTTGTAGAAACAAATCATTAAAAAATGATTTACTTGGTGTGCCGTGAGAGCTTGGCCCGTTGACAATGCAAGCATTCCTTGCACCATTGTCGTATGTTTTTCTTCATGGAAGGCCAAACAAAACGATCGGTGACTAGCTTGATTGTTGGTGATGCTCCCGGGTGCGAAAGGCTGTGGAGAGATTCGAAGGCGTTCCGTCTCATTTTTGAAGGGACAAAAGGCAGAGCCGTGCCAGTGGAGACGTCACATATGATGTTTGTAGTGCTTGAAACACATGGAAGTCGCTGGAACTTGAGTGATGTGTCATTCGAAGCCTGTAGTGATCCTCATCATCTTGTTGAAGCTCCGCCAGAGCCTCCATGTCAATTTTGACACTGCATTGAGCGCAGGTCTCGAAAGTGCATCCGCAACCTTGTTCTCAGCCCCTCCAACATGACGAATGTCACTAGTGAACTCTGAAATGTAGGTAAGATGTCGTATTTCACGAGGTAATTTTTTTATCGGATGAGGATTTAAGGGCAAAGGTTAATGGCTTGTGATCTGTTAGGACGAAAAATTCCCTCCCTTCGATGAAATAGCGGAAATGTTTGATCGCCAGATATATTGCTAGTAGCTCACGTCCAAAAGTGTTATACTTAGTTTCGGGTGGTTTGAGCTTTTTTGAAAATAATGCCAAAGGTTGCAATCCATTTGGTGTGTCTTGTTGTAAGACAGCACCAACTGCAATATCAGAAGCATCAACCATAATGTTAAGTGGGGCAGAAGAGCACGGGTGAGCTAGAAGAGTAGTATCAGTGATGGCTTTCTTCGCGCTATTAAATGCGGAGATGGCATCAGCAGACCAAGTCAGAGTTAAATTCCTTTCTTTGTGTCCTCCCAATATACAATACAACGGATCCAATATCTTTGCACAGTCCTTGAGGAATCTATGATAAAAAGTTAGCATTCCAATAAACTCTCGCAGTTGACGTAGAGATGAAGGACGGGGAAAATCGACAATTGCTTGCACTGTATCCTGCACTGGCCTGATTCCTTCGTGGTCTATGACATGTCCCAAGAAAACTATTGATTTCTTGCCGAATTCACATTTGTCAGGATTTGTTATCAAACCGTATTGATGGAGGCGCTCAAAAAGTTTCCTGAGATCTTCCCTATGTTGTGACTCTGAATTGCTGTCGACTAAAATATCATCCAAATATACGTAAAAGAAATCAAGTCCAATTAATACATGATCAATAAACCTTTGGAGAGTCTGAGCTGCGTTGCGGAGTCCAAATGGCATACGGATGAACTCAAACATGCCAAAAGGTGTGGTAACAGCCGTCTTGGGATATCGTCTTCTAGGACAGGGATGTGGTGATATGCTCGAACTAAGTCAACTTTGAAAATATAGATGAACCTCGTAGACGTGCGGTAAAGTCCTGAATGTGGGGGATAGGATATCGATCTGGAATCGTACAAGCATTCAAGGCTCGATAATCTCCACAAGGTCTCCAGTCTCCATTTTTCTTGGGAACCATGTGCAGAGGAGAGAATAAGGACTTGAAGACTTAGGGCTCCCACCACATGATTAAATTTAGACTCTGAAGAGGTAATTCTCTTCGATTTAAAAAGAGCTTCTACTTGCCCAAACCACATTTGGGGGTCGCTGACCCAGAACTCCGGGAGTCGGACTTGTGTAACAGATTAAAATGTCCGAGGAGTTGAAAGACGGATTCCGTTCCGGGTGTTTGCGCCGGAGTAGTGAAGATGTCCCTGGAGTGATGAGGCTCCCCGGAAGATCCTGTTGAGGGCTCCTTCGTCGGGATGGTTTGATTCCTACTCTCCAAATCGTGCTTTGCGTCTTCCATCCTGACCTGGCTGCGTGTTTTTTTCTGAAGGGGTCACCAATGTAATCGAATGATAAGGATCCGTTGAGAATGGGAGATACACGACTTTATTTTAATAGGAGAAAAACAACATGACAAATCAAGGTCAGCTTAGCAGCTGCCTGGTCAAAATAAACATAATAAAAATAGTGATGCACTGAATCGCTACATTTATATCTTATTCATTTGGATTGGAGAGCCTGTAATATGCTATTGATCAGTTTTCCTATGGAAATGCTCCAAGGAAAAATTACCAAACAAATGGAATTTATTTGAGTTTTGGAAGAGGAGGTTAAAAAATAATAAATTAGAAGATACCTATATCTTCAAAAATAAATGCAATAGGTTCTATGTATCTTGACGCGCACGGACGTGTTATTTTTCTTCTTCTGTGATCGTCTGATTATAAGTGGAAATTAAGTGAAATTAGTCGTTTTGTGACTTTTCTTAGACGTGTCGTGACTCTTGACTACTTTCTGCCTCCTTCATCTTTCGAACCAGCCTTGGTTTAGGCCTAAAGGCTACTTTCGAGGCCCCTGGTCTCCTAGAATGAAGAAATAAATATTTCTTTCGTCTACCTCTCCTCGGGGTTCTACTCGTCAATCTTCACGTCTTCATCCAAAGTCCTTCCCTTCTCGTTCAGGTGAGGGGGTCTGGCTTTTTCTTTTTTTTTTTTTTCGCACTCCGGTGTTTTTTTTGTTTTTATCAGCACGCCTTTTCTTTGATTTTTTATACCCTCCCCCCCCCTTTTTCTATTGTTTTTTTTTTTCGTCTTCGTTTCTTCATTTTTTTTTAAATCCCTCTTTTTTTATTATCGTCTTTTTTTTTTCTTTTAAATCACCCTTTTTTTTTCGTCTTCGATTTCGTTAACACATCATTCTTCATATTATCTTCTCGTTGAGATTTCGTGGACCTTTAATATTTTTCTATTAGTTTGCGCTGATATAACTCTCCTTTTATTTTTATTTTCTTCGCGTTCTTCTTTTTTGCCATCGTGATATGATGTCTGAGGTTACAAGGGATAAACCTCCTGATAAGGTTAATGATGATTCTTCTATCCCATCTTCAATTATACAAGGAACCTCTTCAAGTGTATCTGAGAACACGGTTTTCTTGGATCCAATGCTAGTAGTTCCGGAGCCAGCTCCATGGACACGGTTTTCCAGGAGGCTAATCAATCAAATAAAAAAACGAGTCGTCCTATGTCGTATAGCAGCATTGCTGGTGCAAACATAAAAAGTGATGCATTTAAATTTGTCTCTGATGGTTCAGTTAATGATAGAAAAGGTTGGAAAAACTTTTGTCTTTTTGCTCAAAGGATTGATAAACGGTCTCCCTTGAGCAAAAGTCAAATGCACCCAGGAAATTTGGCCCACATTGCTACTAATGTTCTCAAGCTTAAGCCACAAGAAGTCCACAGCATAAATTGGGACAGACCTCATAGACCCTTGATTATAACTAGTCAAAAAATTCCAATGGATAGAATCCTTAATGACATTGTTCTTCCGATAGAAGTTGATTTCAGAGATGAAGATAACAACCCCTTTAAAGTGATGATAGATTGTCGCAAACTTATGCTTGCAAGGGATGGAGAACATAATTTTGACCTGACCTTAAAATACGGATACGGGAAAATTTGCGAAACAGGATTATTAAACCCCTTTTGTAAAGTAAACTCTCTTCGTGTTGGCAATGCATCTGTCTCTGACAAATCGGCTCTGAAAAAATTTCCGATCTTCAATGACCCGAAGTATCAACATTGGAACACAAAAAGTTCTGATTTGATCGTTAACGTCAAGGGAAACCCAAAAAACATACCCTCATTGATCCCATGTGGAGAGGAGATTGAATCAGTGGAGTTTCTTGGCCAGGCAAGACAATGTGCTAACTGCTTCAGGTTTGGGCATTTTAGATCAAAATGTGGAGAAAAAACACGATCAATAAATTTTTACAAGTCTTGGATGATGGCCAGGCTAAAGAAAATTGAAAATAAAGAATTGGAATATTTTACAAAAAATGATTATCCTGTTCAACACGATAAGGCACAAGCTGAAATAATCATTGACATACCCGATAATATAACCCCTGAAGTGAGTACACCTATTGAACCCGTAAATTCTGATAATATAGCCCCTGAAGTGGGTACACCCATTGAACCCGTAAATACTGATAATATTATCAATAACTCGACTGGGAATGTAACTGCACCTATTGAAAATGATTCAAGTGAAAATGATGCTATAGTATCTGATTCGGCTAGTGTAGGAGCTCATGGTTCTTCTGCTTCTCAAACAAAAACTGTGGGAAAGCCAAAAAAGCCACTATTAAATGAAAAATTAATTTTGCTGGGGCGCACGAGATCCCAGTCCCTAACCAAAAGAAACAGGAGAGATTCAAATAGTGGGCCTGATATAAATTCTTCTAATAATAAAAAGAAATCCAGAAATGATTCGGAATAATTTTTTACAATATAAAATCACCGACCACTTCCCGTCTTCGATTTCTAAGGATATAGAGACCAGCATGGGAGTTTCAAAAATCCTTTCTTTTAATGTTAGAGGTGGTAGAGATAGAAGGAATAGACATGCCATCATGAAACACCTTCTGTCTCTTAATCCGGATATTATTTGTTTACAAGATATAAAAACCAAGGTCTCGTCGACTTGCAACGAAAATTGTAGGCTTTGCCTGCCAAATTTTTTCCATTACTTTTTCTCGGGCACGGGTAGAAGAGGTGTGATGACTTTTATTACAAGGCGAATAGAGAAACCTCTTTTTATAGATGATTTTATTAATGACGGTGAGTGGCACAAAATAATTTTAAACACCTCTGGTTGTTCTTTTTCTATTGTGAATGCTTATGGTCCAAATTCCCGATCGTTGTCATTCTTTCAATCAGTTATTGATGCGGAGAGACTCAGCCATCTTCCTTTATTGTTGATTGGTGATCTTAATGTAGACTTACATAAACTTCAGATCAACTATCCCAACTCAGCTGCCCTCAAAGATCTTATTCATAAACTATGTTTGGTGGACGTCACAAGATTTTTCTGTCCCGAAGATACCGTTTCTTGGAGCTGTGGAAAAAGATCTTCGAGAATCGATTTGGCACTAATTTCCCCATCGCTACTGCGTCATATTAAGACAGCTTTCTATAGGCCTGATCCATCCTCCGATCACAAAATTATTGATATTACCATAAAATATATTCCACGCAAGAAAGCTTTTCAAATTCCTAACTGGATTCTCTACAAAGATCGATTCGCGAGATCACTTGGTTTAAATCTTGACAAAAGAGCCAACCTGATAACTCCAAAGGGAGCTTATCCATCTCTTATTAATATTATCAAAAAGACTGTTCGCAAGTTTGTCGCAAGCCACAAAAAGAACTCTTCGAAAATTCAAAACGACATTGAGAGTGCCATTAACTCATCTTCTATTTTTATCAAACAAGTTACTGCTGATCTTGTAAACAATTACAGAATTACCGACATCGCGGAAGCTGAAATGAAAAGGAAGAAGATCAGAGATACAAATCCAAATTTTAGATTTAAGTACCTCCCCCAAAAAACTCGAGCTCCACGTCAACCATTAAACGTATTGTTGATGGTGGTAAGGTTTTAAAGACTCCAAGTGATATATTGTCATATTTTCATTAACGATTTTCAGAAGTTCTAGGTGGCAATAGACTGAATTTTCCAAAGAAGAAATGTAAACAAATGCCTGAAGTGTTTACAACTGAAAATATCATTAAATATATTAATTGCAATCTCAAGGACAATAAAGCCTCTGGTCCTGATGGTATCTGTGGACGCATCTTCAAACTTGTTCCAATGAGGTTGCTCCCTATTTATTAAGTATTGGAAAGTACATGGAGAAGTATGGCAAAATGCCCAGTGCCCTCGCAAAAGGGCGCATTGTTTTAATCCCAAAAAAGGGGGACGGTAGTCATTTTAATCATTGGAGGCCCATAACTAGATTTTAAGAATGCATCGCCGTTTTGTATTGAATACAAATTAGTTTTATCAACTGTTGTTTTATATATATGGTTTTTATCTGGTCGGTAATTTTGAACTATAATGTTCATTGATGTTTTTATTACGTAACTGTCCAGATTTGATTTTATTTCTTATTGTTTCTGTATATTTTTAGTGTACTTTTTGTACACTGTATTCTTTTTTGCAGTAACAGAATAAAATTATTTTAACCATGAAAAAAAACAAAAAACATTGCTAATACGATGATTTAAAAAATATTAATAAAATATTCCATTGTGACCCTTTTTCCCCCGTATTTTCCCCGTCATTATAGAGAAAGTTAATGTTTTATGTGATCAGAAGAATCATTAAGTTTAAAATTACATCATCTGTCCCATTTAGTGAATAAAGATTGTCAGATTTATTTCCTAAGATTTTGTTTCGATAATGAGACAAAAGGAAATGCAGAGAAGGGTCCTAAATTAAGGTGAGAGAGCACCATGCCCTTGTAAATCAACTTCTTTTGAGCTTAGACATATTCCCTTCTAGGATTAATTTCCTTATCTGATGAAACCATGGTCCTCACTTCTCCATTGAATGAAAAATGAATGCGGTTTGCTGGTGTCTGATGCATTTTAATAAATTATTTTAAGTAACAAACCAACAAAAAAACATTGTTCAAACTGTATTTAACTAAAAGTTTTATGGCCAAATAAACATTTATGCGAGTTCTTTGTTTTTAAAGGAGTATGTTTTAAGAAAGAAAAAGGTATTTCATTAATATAGAAAGAGTTTTTATTATCGCTCACATCTTTATTTCATTGTTTTTAAAGCTGTTGTGCTATTTTCTTGTAGGGCAGGAATGGATAATTAAGAATACTCTGTTGCCAGTTTTTGCAATTCTATTTGGAGCAAAAAAAAAAGTTAATTCCTTTATTCTTATAATATGTCATGAAATGAATTTTTAATTTCATTATCCTTCTTAAAGTATATGTATATCAGCCTTTTCTATTAAGATCCCACATGTTAATGGCTCCTGCGTAGGCTTATAAAAGATGATATACTTTAATTTAAGGGTCGTGTCCCAAATAAATTTTAAAACTTTTAAAATAAAGTCCATAAACGGCGGACAATATGTTCAAAGGATTGAAAGGGATTTATCCTTAAGAAATGTAATATTTGCATTCTTTGTTACCTCCGCCGAAGGAGGTATTGTTTTCACTGGCGTTGGTTTGTTGGTTTGTTGTCAGGAGGATAACTCAAAAAGTACGTAACGGATTCGGATGAAACTTGTGGATTTGTTGGAATTGCCAAAAGGAACAAGTGATTCAATTTTGGCATCTCTGAGTGCAGAATTAAGATGCAAAATGAGCTAAATACTAATAAATATTTCAAGTTAGCCTACTCTGCCCATAGATGTCTCTGTGCTGTGAAATTGGGTGCCGGGAGCGTCTTCCTCTTGGAATTCCGTCGAGGGGAACCCTCCCCTGTCCCTCTACGCCGCCCCAGTCGTGAAAAATCCGCCTCGGAAGGCTCATAAGGACCCCGTGACGGCGGAGGTTTGCACTCTCTGAGTGTATATATGCCTCTAGTTAATATTTGTTTTATCATTATATATTTTTTGAATTTGATACGAACTATTATTATTATTGTTTGCCATAGAGATACATATTTATTTTGTATTATTTACTATTTTTTATAACCATCGGTTTTTATTGCTGTTTATTTAAATATTTATTTATTTAATTTTAAACTTTTGTATTTGTTTATAATTTTTTTATGTGACATTTTTCTAATTAAATGACGTGATGAGAGAAAAAAAGGTATTTATAGAAGAGGATATATTTTATTTACGATATATAGTATAATGTATGTTTAGATAATTATAATTATATATTTTGACCTATTCTTTTCATGTTACTTAACATTTCTGAAATTTGTAGAAGTTAATTTAAATTAAAAATTGATAAGACATATGGGTAAATAAAAAATACTTTCTTTTTTCGACTGTTTGCATATTTTATAATTCAGTAAGCATCCTACAAAAATAAATCGGCTCTTAATACTGACTTTTTTTTTTGCTTTCTCATCTAAACTTATATCAACTTTCAAATTTATCATGAATAAAGTTCCAGAAGAGTGTACTACTGCATAAAATGAGTGACCTCATCAACTTCTTATTCAACATTTCAATTTTTAAAATGTATCTAATAAAAGAAATACATAATAGCTTAAAGTAATACGTGAAGGTATACATGAATAAATATTATTATTTTTTTGTTAGGAGCTGAACGATACATACATTTTAACACGAAGGACTAAGAATAAACCTATAAACTTAATGATGAAATAAAATATATAGTATGATAGCAGTTACTATCAGACTGAAGATAAACAAATAATATTTGTGTCTTACTACGCTGACATTACACTCCCATGTATTTTTCCTAAGTTAGAAGAGTTGGGGAAGAAATGTAAAGACCAGAGGATACCCCTACTCATAGGAATGGATACAAATGCCCATAGTTCTTTATGGGATCAGAAAAACAAATAAAAGAGGAGAAGAAGTCGAGGAGTTCTGTGCGTCAATACATTTAAATGTTTGTAATGAAGGGAAAAAATACACATTTGTTGGCGGAGTTGGATCGTCAGTTATTGACGTAACTTTTGCGAATGACCTTATGCTTCCCTTCATTTCACTATGGGGGGTTTCTGATAAGTCCACGCTATCCGATCATAAATACATTATTTTTCGGTTAGATGTAAAAATGGAACACACTCTTCTGAGAAATTTAAAGAGAGTGAAATGGACAGAATTTCCTAATATACTAGGACCTTTAAGTACTACACCTCTAAAAGGAACCGAAAATGTAGTTTCATCCACAGAAATAGATAGACTGGCATATGAACTCACAATATCGTTGCAAAATGCACTCGACTCAGTGGCACCTCAAAAAGTGAAGAGACTACGCAGAGCCGTGTCATGGTGGACTGAGGAGTTAACTCACCTTAGGAAAGCGGTCAAAAAGGCTGAGAGGAGACTCAAGAAGACTCAAAGTGTAGCCGATAAGGATGCCTACTACCAGAAGAAAAGAGTTTACAGGAGAACAATCGAGCTTGAAAGGAGGCATCATTGGAGAAAAAAATGTAGTGAATTAGATTCACAACAGGCCGTCATTGCAGCAGTGTGGAGGCAAAGAGAAAAAAAGAAACAAAGATTCGGAATATTTCAAAACGAGGATGGAAATTTGTCAATACGGGAAAGTCTCAAAAAATGATTTTAGCTCATTTTAATGACGCTACCCTTCATAATCCCAATGAAAATTATGTGTTTGGTGGAACCGAAATGAAACAGAATGACCAAGTATTATGGGTCAATGAAGTTGACACTCCACTCGTGAAGGAGGTTTTTAGGTCTTTTAAGAATTTTAAAAAACCAGGTCCAGATGGCCTGGCCCCAGTTGTTTTTAAAAATTTATCAAATGAATACTATGACCGCATAACTTTACTATACATTTTATCCTTGAAATTTTCATACATTCCCCGGATTTGGAGTGAAGGCAAAGTCCTTTTTTTACCAAAGCCAAACAAGGACAATTACAAGAACCCAAAAGCATACCGCCCTATCACACTTTCTAACACTCTTTTAAAGGGCCTTGAAAGAGTTGTTTATTGGCATATTGAAACCCTCAAGCTGAATACTCCTATGAGCAATCAGTTTGGGTTCCAAATTGGTAAGTCAGCCGATACAGCTATTGCTAAATTGGTTGACAAGGCTGAGAGTGCCATTCTCAACAAAAAGCATGCTATAATCATATTTTTTGATATAGAAGGAGCTTTTGACAATCTTCCATATGATGTTATAGAGGAACATTTGCTGAAAAACGGTGTCGACTCGTGCTCAGTTAAATGGTATAAGTATTTCCTGCAAAATAGAAAAATAGTTTGTGGACAACAGGGAGTAAAAGTACATTTCACTCCCGCAAGGGGGTGTCCGCAAGGAGGAATCCTTTCTCCATTTGTGTGGAACTGTGCTATTCAACACATTATTGAACCTAAACCAGGACCAATACTTAATATAGGCTTTGCTGATGACATCGCACTGATTATAACAGGTTTTGACCTTTCATCAATGGCTGATATTATTCAAGACCGTGTCAAAGAAATGAATTCTTGTGTATCCAAGATAGGTCTCAAATTTAGTGCGTCAAAGACAAAAGGTATGATATGCACATGGGCACGTAAAATAATTAATCCAAAGATTAAAATCAACGACACAATTATTGAATGGGTCCATCAGTACAAGTATCTTGGGGTAATAATCGATAAAAAACTTCAATGGGGGCCTCACGTTGATTACATTACAGAAAAAGCCAAGAAAATATTGTTTTCGGTGAGAAACTTGATCGGACTTAAGTGGGGTCTTCGACCATTCTACATCTACTGGATTCGAGTGGCTTGTTTAGAACCAATAATATGCTATGGATCGAGCATATGGGCTCCTAGACTTATTGGAATGAATAAGTACATAACAAAGTTCCGAAGGATCAATAGACTCACATGTCTTTTAATGGGCCGACCTATGCGATCTACTCCCACAAAATCCATGGAAGTTCTATTCAATATTGAACCCCTCCACTTAAGCATTAAAAAGAGAGCATTAATGGCAAGATTAAGAAATGAAGAGGATGTCCCAATAAAATGGAAAACACATTCGAAGGCAAAAGGTGGGGGAAATATTCTCCAAAAAGAACTGGATGCTCTGTTTGAACGATGTGGGACTCCGCTGGAAAAATACCACCACAAGGCTTATTGCTTGCCCTCTTTTATTACTACAAAAGGGATGACTGCTGTAGATCCAACGTGTTTAAATATATTTACAGATGGGTCAAAAATGGAAAATGGAGTTGGCTATGGGTGGTGCATTTCCCTCGGAGATCACATTATTGATGAGGGATTTAGAAACCTGAACTGTTTCAACACCGTCTTCCAAGCTGAACTGGAAGGAATATTTCAGGCAGTACAAAATCTAAATAAAATAGAAAAGTATCCCAACTCTCCGGTAGTCATCCACGTAGATAGCATGTCAGCCATTGAAGCCCTTGCAAAGAAGAGAGGACTCTTTACTCGACAACAAAGCAATATTTTAGAAGAAGTGAAAAAATCGGACAGAGTGATAAAAATATCATGGATTAAGGGTCATGAAAATCACACCGGCAATGAGTTTGTGGATGCTCTAGCTAAGATGGGATGTGGTGTGACATCCCCATCTTACCTAGAAATACCACAAACTTATTTGAAAGAAAAAATAAGAAAAACTATCCGTTTGGAATGGTTAAAGGAATGGCAAGACGACTCGAGTTGCCAACAGACGAAGTTTTTCCTCCCGGATCTTAATCATAAATGGAAATTGAAAAATCATACCAGAACTTCAATGAAGAATCTTCTGAGCTTTGTGTCTGGGCATATACCCATGGGAAAGCACCTCAAGGAAATGGGCTTGACAGAAGAGGATTCATGTAGGCTCTGTGGAGAGGAACGAGAATCTCCGATCCACTTTATGGAATCATGCGATGCCCTTGCCCGAATTAGGAGGGACCTATCAACAAATCGTGAGTGTGAACGTTGGGGGAAGGACCAAATACTCAAGATCATTGAAGTTTTAATAAATACGCGTCGCTTCGGGGAAGTCTTCCAATATGAAACTCAAAGAAAACATCCATGACACCTTTTAACCAAACCATCTCTTAAAGTTGTTTTAAATGTTTAGTATAATTTTAATGTTTTATTTGTTGTGCCAGTTGTAAGTTTTTATAACTTTTATGACCATATTTATAATTCATTGAAATATACCTCGCCTTTGGGGTAGAGGAATAACGGGTTGCTGGATTAAATTTCAGTTTCCGTGACCCCAAAACTCCATTGGGTCTACAATAGAAAAAAAATAGTATAATTTACAATTCTTAAAATGCGTTAAAATTGTTGATATCGTCTTCTGGTGGATAGGGACAAGGGACGGGAAGTATAGTAATTATAATTTCCCTAGGATTTTGGATAGTATTATGAAAAAAATGTATATTTCAACTAATTAATTGTAAATCTTTCATGTATTGTTTTGTTGCACAATTTTTTTAATTGGTTACCTCTGTTTGTTTTTTAGGTGTTTTGTCGGCAGAATATGTTCCATCAAAATGATTTAATAAAATTGCGCCGTTGGGGCGTCTATAAAAATAAGTTTTTTTGTAATTCGAAATAAAAATTAGCAAGTTATGCGTAGATAGACTTTTGGAGTTCGAAATAGCTATTTTAGGGTATGTACCTTTTGAAGAAGCTTTGATTATATTTGAAGGTAAGTCAAATATAATGACTAAATCAATTATTTTCTTTAAAAAACTAATAGTATGACAGTCAGCAAATACATGTATCTCTGAGATCAATTATTTTACTGACTTCGTAAGCAAAAACAAGCTTATATTTAAAAAATCATATTAAAGTTATCAAAATGAAACATAACTCTTCATTCAAAAAAGATTAATATAATTTTACTTTTGGTATTATTGGATGAAATATCAAACGATCTTTATTAGATACCGTGGCTACGTCATTATAAAATAGTAAGTATCTACTTTGAATATTAAAATGTGGTAATACCAATATAAAAATAAAAGATTTTAATAGGCTATAAATACTAAAAAACACATTACGGGTCAAGGGTGTGAAATGATATAATAAAATAGAGTTGTTTGAGGTGTGAAGGAGCAAATAAAAACAAATGTTTGACTCCTAAATGCCTCTCACCTCTTAAATATGATTGAAGTCATCTGAAATATAAGGGATGGGTCATTTTTAGGGCAATTAAATATTTATGCAAGATATTTTGAACTATTTCCAATCTATATCTTATGTATTTATTCTCACAAAAAGAACACATTGTCCATTAACCTATTTGTTGTTGATAATATATATTAATTATATTTAAAACATGTTATTGATCTTAAAACTAACAAAAAGGAAAAGGATGATGAGATATTAAAATATTGGGGTACATAAGTATTAAATATAAATAGTTTTTTGGCAAATATAAAAATGCATGTTCATCGAATTTAAAAAGAGGGAGTGCGATAGCTATGTGTTTTAAGGCGTGTTCAACTATCAATGTTGGTGGCGTAGGTTTCCCTAGAGAGGATGGTCATTTTTGATAGGATCCTAGGTGTGATAGACTAATTTACACGCTTTAATGCTTATTTATATTCATACTGCAAGTCCATTGAACCATATGGGCACAAAAGAAGATTACAAATTAAACAAAAACCAATAAGAAATATCACGAACTCAATCGAGATATTAGTTATCAGTAATTTCTTTTAAATACAGCTTTAAGAGATGTATTGAGTTGAATTAGGTGTTTACTTCATGTTGTCGTTATTATTGTAGGTGTACAATATGATGTAAATAGGATGGAAGGGAATCATCTCTGAGGTAAACGATGATTAAGAAACGTGATTTGCGTAAATCTCCTCTATTTACATAACTTATTCACGGGAGAACGAGAGGAAATCCCCTTTTCAAACTTTTCTTTGGGACTTCCTTAGCCACTCTGCATCCCTACTTTATGTCCAATATACTTTCTAATCAATTATTTGCTTGTTTGTATGTCTCGTACCCTCATAAACACCAATAAGAATATAGTATTATTACGTATTTACGTTAATAAAGATGTTATTGTTAAGAATAGGGAGTTCGGTCCAATAAATAGCTTTTACAATTTTAAAATTAATTAGTAATAAACAACTCTGACATATTTTATTGATAAACATTAAAAAAATCATTTTAAAGTCAGATTGAGAGGAGGAAGGAAGATTATGGGCTGAGAACACCAGTAAATGTACTAATTCAAGGTTTGAAATCTAAAATGTTAAATCACTCTCCCTCTCTTGGTTTAAATACAGAGCACTTACCAACACATTGACATTTGGTAGCATATATGGGACCAGTGCCTTAGAGTAGGAGAGTCTGGACGAGAGACTAATGATTCATAACATAAAGCTGACAAAAACCCATAACAAACAAATTTCATATCATAAATAAATAGGTGTTTGGATTTAATAGCAAATTTATTGTTATTCGTATAAATCAAAGGGGATATATTTTAATGTAAAAAAACGGCTATTGAGTTGAATTTGCTATGAATTGCATTATTTTTATTATTTTACCACTATTTTTTAACACAAATAGGATTTATATGTTGAATGACAATATTATTGCATTTCTAATTCTATTAGAGTCCTTCGTCAATAACGAAACCTTTTTGTTTATATATCTCTAGGATCAATCATCAAAATAGGTTTCTCGAAATACTTTGCCCAGAATAAAAGCAACAAATGATCGTTCACAGTCTAATCAGTTTAAAGAGTAGAATGAAACTATTGGCAGTAGCCTCATTCTACTCTTGAATTGTACGATAGGATTGCCATTAGATATAAGTTTTCTCCGATTGCAGTACGTAGGATGCTTCCAATGTGTTTTTAGACTCCGGAACGACCATTGATGCTTATATCGTTAGCAAAGTATTAAAAGAAGCTTATTTTGTTGATTGATCCCAGAGATACAAAAATAAAAAGGTTTCGCGATTGATGAAGGGCTGCCCACATTACGAATATAATTAGAAATGCAATAATATTGTTATTCAACATACAATTCTTATTTTTGCTCAAAATAATCGCGAAATCATAAAAATAATGCAATTTATAGCAAATTCAACTCAATCGCCATCTTTTTACATTAAAATATATCCCCTTGATTTATACGATAACAATAAATTTGCTATTAAATCCAAACACCTATTTATTTATGATATGAAATTTGTTTGTTATGGGTTTTGTTAGCTTTTTTTGTCAGAGGAAAGATTGTACTTTTTTTTTTTGCAGGGACTTGCTTGAGACATCAAAACATTTTTTATTAAAGCGCAGATATGTTGTAGATATTTCAGAATATCTAAAATTATTATTTGATATTTTTTTAAATTTACAATGAGAAGTAAAGATTTTATTTACTTTTATACTGGACCGTAAAAAGAAGAGCTCAATTTTATTACCTCGAAAACTCGAAAAATATTTTATTTATAAAATGAAATTTACTCGAGTTCCTTTTCTAAAAAATACTTCTTTGATTGATTATATTGTTAACAACACGCCGTTTTAATGTATTTTTGTGAATATTATACGATATAATGTTATATGAATAAAGTTGTACCTCGGTACAAAAAAGTAAAAAAAAAAAAGATGTCGCCATTTTGAATTTCGAATAATTTAAATTGAATTAAATTAATAATTATCTTTTACAATTCCTCCTCAAATAGAAACTATCTTACTTAAGTATCCATTTTTTTCTTTAAGTTGTTGCTTCCATCCAGCTATCTATTTACAAAATATTAGGAATATAAAAATGCTCAATTTTGTTTCCTTTGATGATGAGAGTAAACATAGGATGCCGGTCCCTTTGGAGTAAGCAATTTAGGATTGGCCGTAGAAAAAGAGCAATCCTATAATAAATTATCGTGATGTATCTCCTTGTTAACAACATACATTAACTAATAATAGCTACGATTACCGAGGCGACATTAAGGCTTAGCAGATTTGACCTTTGATTCTTAATCGACTTTAAGTCATTTCCTAACTTCACGTAATCATATTTTCCTCGTATTAAAACGAAACATATATATTTTATCGGGAAACCTTTAAATACTCATTTTGATTGCATATTGATTTTTAATAATGGTATATATTATATATCAGTTATGGCTTCTTAGGAGGATATAACTTTATTTACTTCATCATGATGGCTAAAAGGTATATTGAAAATTTAATATGTCGAGTGACTTATGTTCAAATGAACAATTATTGACTTTATTTCTTACCAATAAATGAGCTATTTATGGGGCTAAGGCTAGTAAAATATAAATTATACATGATAGCATTCGTAATCATCATTTTTATCTATTAAAAAATATTTGAATAGTAATATTTATTGTATAAAGGTATATTCGAACTCTAAATTCAAACTTTAAACAAAGTTTTGTCTGCAATAATTCTGTGTTTTAGGGAAGTATTGTACAATATGATTCTTATATAATTAAGAACAATGCGTATCGTCTGTCAACGTATATAATATACTCCTCTTCAAACTTTGGATAATTTAATCTTAAACAATGCCTCGGCGGTAAGATTTGTTGGGCATCAAAGCAAGAAGAGATGTTTATATTTTATTTGACGTTGTATAAAAGCGACAAAATATATTATATGATGTATCATTTCTATATATTTTGAAAAGACACATGCTTGCAAGAATATTTTTTATTAAAACACTGCGTAGTTTTTGTTTCATAATACAAAACCCAAGATAAAATATACACTCAGAGAGTGTGTACCTCCGCCGATCCCCACAACATTCCCATTCAAACATTCTCCCTTTCACACGCCCGATTTTCTATCTCTAATCATTGTTTCCTCTCTGTTAGCTCATTTTGCATATTAAAAAAGCACTCAGAGACGGGAAGAAGAAGAAGTTTAAGCTACGTCACTGGGTTAACATAGTCCTGAGGTGATATATGAACAATAATACGTCAATGAATATTTTTTTAGCGTTTGTTCTTTCCTACTCCCTGAATAGAAACCCCATTTCATTAGTATTTGCTCATTTTGCATATTAAAAAAACACTTAGAGATGCCAAAATTTTATCACTTGTTCCTTTTGGCATTTCCAACAACTCCACAAAGTTTCATTCGAATCCGTTCAGTACTTTTTGAGTCATCCTGCTGACAAACAAACCAACAAACCATCAAACGCCAGTGAAAACAATACCTCCTTCGGCGGAGGTAATAATTAGTATTATATGGTAACTGGTTTCTTTTAAGGATCGTATTTTTAATACTATTTAATTATTTCCAAAGTGCTGAAATTATATACGAGTATTAAGCCTTCCTCAAAGTTTTCAAAACTTTTTATTTAAATTATCAAGCACTACTTTACTCAATATACTAAATTAAACATTATATTTTTTATAATTTCCAGTTTATTTTATAATCGCATATTTTGCTAAATATGTTGCAAGTACTAACGCCAAATTGAATGTATCTAAGTATTACTAAATCAACATAAAAAGGCAGGTTCGAATCCCGAGAGGGGATGGTCATTTTTGGTCTACCTCATTGATAAGATCCTAGGTTCGATAGACTAATTATAACGCTATAATGCTTATTTATATCCTTTCGGATGCAATTCTATCGAACCATATAGGAAAAAAAAAAAAAATATATTATATATATATATACAAATCCCACGAAATGATCTTTTCAAAAATATATTTTATAGGTTATACCCATCATCAAAGAAATTCTAATTCAATCTTCTATGATAAAATATTTGCCTTTTTTAAATATGTATTGTAATCATATAGCATTATTGAAGATGAATTACTGTCGGCAATAATTGCTTATTCATTTTAAAATCTTATCAGATAATGCAATCTATTTTAAGTTGCACAATGTCTCGTTGCAAAATATATATTTTATGATGGTCTAATTGTCAAATTTAATCACAATTATATTAAGTATTTGATTGTAAATCGTCATTTTCCTTATCTCTAAAATGTTATTTCATTTGTGATATCAAAGCTTTATCTAAAATATAATTTTGGACATACTGCAATTATAGTTTATTAAGAATTGTAAATCCACCATCAATACCCTCTCATAAAGTTTAACTAGCCACTACAATGGTACATTGGAGTGTGTAATCCGTTATATTTCAGCACGAAGTAGCTGGTCTAAAATAATATATATAATTTAATAAAATAAACAAAACCATAACAAAAACACAAACTAATTAAAACGTATATATATGAATATATAAAATTTAAACAAAAACCACATCGATTTTTGGGAGAAAACATGCCTTGAGATCGGAGTAATCTACAGCGCCACTCCCTCGGCGAGAGCTATTGCTGCATCCCTGGCAGCTCTCCACGTCCTGGCCTGTCGCAACTGTGGACTTTTATTCCAGGCAGTTCTTGCAGCACATACCAGTGTATCTGCCTGCCAGAGGAGGGGTTGGGGACGATTCCGGCTGCGTCGGATCTGGTCTCCTTTCCATTTTTGTCTCGAAGAGCATGAGGCCAAGTGGGTTTCTCCCTCCTTCTTCGCCGTCCCTACTCCAAAATGCCTTCCACGCCTCCATGGCTGCCGACCGCACGGCCATGGTGTTGATGGATGGAAGCCCTGCCGACTTCAGGAGGTCCCGGACGAGTAAGTGCTCTCTCCTGAGCCTGCCAGTGAGAGTCCTGGCAACATCATTTAGAGCAACCTGGGCAGCTGCAAGTGGTCCTGTGGGGTTACTGTCTCCAAACCGTACGGGAGTGACCGCTGAGACAGCATAGCCGACCTTCCCAAGAACAATGCCCTTGGCAAGTTGGTGGAGGTAAGGACCCCTCGGGATGTGCTTCGCCAACCTTACAACCATGTTGGCCCTGACCCTGGCTGCCCTCGCCATGATGTCAACATTTAAGTTGAGTGAAAGGGTGGAGTCAAACTTTGCCCCTAGCAACTCCAATTCACTAGAGGGGGAGACTGTGGAGGGGCCGACCTTTACCTCAACCCTCTTCCTTCTCTCTTAACTGTCCCTACCACCCGCCAGGAGTAGCTGGGTCTTTGTGTGGTTTAAAGAGAGCCCATTTCTCGCTGCAAACTCCACAAATTTGGCGGCGAGGAGGTTCAGATTGGTCTCCACCACATCAACATCTCTGTCTGCTGTCCAGACGCTGACGTCGTCTGCATAGCAAACAATGTTCTCACCCACCCCCATCTCCACTGGGAGGCCAGCCATGAGTATGAGAAAAAATATAGGTCCAAGGATAAAACCTTGGCGGACCCCATACTTCACGTCGACGAAGCCGCTCCTGGCGCCGTTCCAATTGACGCATTGCTTACCTCCATCCAGGTAGGATCCAAACCATCTCCCACTCTCCTTGTGACGCCAAGGTCTTAATTTTTTTCAGTAGGAGGTCGCAGTCGACGGTGTCAAACGCAGAGGATATATCAAAGGCCAGTATGCCTACGACCTTCCCTTCCTGGACAGCCTTTATCCATTTGCTGTGAGCCGTTCCAATGGCTGTAGTAGTGGAGCGGCCAGCACGAAAGCCAAATTGGCTGTTGGGTAAGACGCTAATTTTTTCCATATGGTACTCCAGATCAGCCTTAACTACCTTCTCTCCAGATCTTGGAGAGGGCGGGGAGCAGGGAAACTGGCCGACACGAGGCTGGGTCCTTTGGGTTTTTTCCTTTACCTTTGTGCACCGGAATTACAATGCCTGTTTTGAGAATGACGGGTACCTTGCCGTTGGCAAGAGAGCAATTGATCAGGTGGGAGATAGGGGAGGCCAGAACTTCAATTCCTAGTTTGAATACAGATGCCGGCAGTCCGTCCACGCACAGCGCCTCTGTATTGGATATGGAGGAGACGACTCTCCTAATTTTGGCTGCACTGGCAAGGAGAAGTCCAGCACGATCCCCCGAGACTAACCCAATTGAAAACTGCGGTCAGTTCTGACACAGATGTCGGAAGAAGGGGTCTCTATCAAATCTTGTTTTTTGGGTAATTGTTCACACGTATAATTATGGCATATATAATTTTTCAAACCAACCGCTTGTATTTAAAGTTTAATGCACTTTGTTTTGAGAAGTAGAGATTTTCTCTATTCCTACATAAAATGTTAAATATACAACTTGTATATCTGGTTTCTATTTATAGAAATCGTACTACGCATAAAGTTTTCGCAATACCTTTTACAGGTCCCCACCGTTTATAAATTTCTTAGATAAATATCAAAGTAAATTAATTAAATTAAGAGAGTGCAATAACCGTGTGCGTTAAGGCGTGTTCAACTCTCAATCTTGGGGGCGCAGGTTCGAATCCCGAAAGGGGATGGTCATTTTGTCTACCTCATTGATAAGATCCTAGGTTTGATAGACTAGTTTTAATGCTGGTGTGCTTATTTATATCCTGTCGAATGTAGTTCTATCGAACCATATATGTAGAAAAAAAATGATGAAGAAAACGAATTCTAAAAAAAATTTGAGGTCAAATGTCTGACATGTTGAAAAAATCATGAACTAAGCAAATATATTTACACATTTTCACCATGAATGTTAATAAATGAACATGATTGACTTAACTTGTACTCCCAAAAAATATATAAACAAAAACCTTATCAATCAAATACTATTTTCTACAAGAAATTACTTCAATCCCTTTCTATTTAATTGAGAGGACATAAGTTAAAAAACGAAAAATAGTATATCTGATCATCAAAACTTTTTGTGTGGACAATCACTTTTTTGCTAAGTAAAATAACAAATGAGTTAATAGATAAATACGTTTTTATCGATGCAAAAATTATTTCTCTACAAGTGAACAATTATAATATTTACATGATTTTTGTTAAATTATGGGCATTAAAAAAAGGTGAATATAAATTGAACACCTCTTCTCTAAATTTATTGGTGGATGTAAAAGGTTAGTGTAATTCTATGTAGACGTTTTGCATTATGAAATACAAAGGATCCTCCATCCCGTATGTTGAGGTGGGAACATCAACTCTGGGATAAGAGCACTAATTGATTGCTCTAATTAACCTCAATCAATGTTATTTAGTAATCTTTTGAATGAAATATCCAAAAGCCATCAGGTATTACTAATTAAATATAGGAGCATCTCAATCACAAAATGTTTAACCCCATGTTATTACTCCTTTCAATATGTATGTGCTTGTTTTAACGATTAAATGACCCTATAATATTATACATTACTCACCTTTGGGTAAATGGGAATCAAATGTACCTCCTATTGGGCATAAACCACTGTCGTTTACGAATACTTATGATTGAATATAATATATAATATATTCTTATACCTCCGCCGAAGGAGGTATGTTTTCACTGGCGTTGTTTGTTTGTTTGTTGGTTTGTCAGCAGAAATAACTCAAAAAGTACCGAAGAGATTCGGATGAAACTTTGTGAGTTGTTGTAAATGCCAAAAGGAACCAAGTGAGATAATTTTGGCATCTCTGAGTGCAGAATTAAGATGCAAAATGAGCTAAATACTAATAAATATTTCAAGTTGGCCTACTCTGCCAATAGATGTCGAAGTGCTTTAAATCGGGTACGGGAGCGTCTCCTCTCGGATTTCCGTCGAGGGGAACCCTCCCCCGTCCCTTACGGTGCCCCCATTCGTGAAAAATCCGCCGCGGAAGGCTCATAAGGACCCGTGACGGCGGAGGTTTTGCACTCTCTGAGTGTAAATATTATGCCTCTAGTTAAATTAAAATCAATCTAATGATGTATTTTTTAAAGTTTATCTTTCAATATTGGATAATCCTCTAATAAGGGACACAGAGAGAAAGAATACACGAGGCGTTCTTTACTTCGGAGGAATATTATGTTATAAAAGAAACCCTTTAAACGTAACATTTACAAAAAACATAGATTTTATGTGTGTAAAAGCAAATCGTGGACATCACTATGTTTCACAAACATGGACAACTTCTGCCTGAACCATCAGGAGTACCCCAACAATCTATACATGGATAGAAAGCTGATAAAATTCTCTTTCAAATCATGACACTCTGGTTAGTGATATCTTTGGGGTACTGCTTAATGGACCTGATAAAGTGGAGGATAATTTTTGTTTAAGAATAAATTAAATTGATTGTCATCACAATGTTGTTAGAAATATGTAAATGGTTATTAAAGAAAAATTGTAGCCTCTACCTATTCCTGCTTATTGCCCCTAAAAGTTAAAGAAATCTTACATGTACAACTGCATAAGGAACAAAATATCCAAAAACTATTGAAAAATACATAACCCTTAAAAAAGGAAGTTTCGTGATTTTAAATGATTTGTTCCGTAATTTTCTGCTGGAATCGTTTAGTGTAAACAAAAACACACGTGTTTTGTCAAATAAGTTTTTTTCTAAGTTGATTATTGCGAAAGCTATGGAAGTTCAAAGAGAAAAGATTGCAGCCCTGCTTCAGGCCGGAGTGTCTATCCCCACCATTGTGGGCAACCTTAAGTGCTCCAGGAGCCTTGTTTACAAGGTTAAAGGACTCCTGGTGGATGGCAAAGACCTGGAAAGAGCTAAGGGAAGTGGTGGTCACAACAAAAAGCTGGGTGAGAAAAAGTTGGGGGATATCAAGGCCAAAATTGAGGAAGATCCCACAATCAGCATGAGGAAGCTGGCCAAGGTCATGGAGGTGTCCCACACGACGGCCATGACTGCCACCAGGAACTTGGGCATGACCAGCTATGTCAGGAGGAAGCGCCAGCTGCTTTCCAGCTCAACCAAATTGCTCAGGGTCAAGAAAGGGAAGAAATTGGTGAACTGGATGAGGAAGAATCCTGGACTGGTACGTGTGTTTTCAGATGAGAAGTTCTGGACTGTGGACACGGCCAGAAATGCCAGAAACGACCGTTATCTAGCCACCAGTGCCAGTATGGTCCCTCCCATCAATGCCACTAAGCACCCCCAGGGTGCCATGATGTTAGGTGTGGTAGCTAGCGACGGCAAGTCCATGCCCCCCTTCTGGTTCCCTGCTGGCCTCAAGGTGGGGGCCAATGAGTATCTGGACGTCCTCAAGACTGTAGTCAAGCCATGGTTGGACTCCACCTACCCTGAGGGCAACTATGTTTTCCAGCAAGATAGTGCACCAGGGCATAAGGCCATCAAAACCCAGAAGTGGTGCAGTGATAACTTGGCCAACTTCTGGCCATGGGGAATGTGGCCGCCTTCTTCACCAGACTGTTCACCTCTGGACTATGGTATCTAGGGCAATCTGGAGAGGAAGGCTTGCAGCAGACCCCATCCCAATGTGGCGAGCCTAAAGTCCGCCGTTCACGAGGAGTGGACCAACATGTCCATGGACTACGTGGTCAGGGTCTGCGCTGCCTTCAGGCCCCGTGTGGAGGCCATGATTGAGGCAGAGGGCAGCCACTTTGAAATTTAGACAAAATTAGGACACACCTATAAAAGTTACTAAAGGTAAGATATTGCAATACTTAAGGTTCAGGCAGTAGTTGACCATGTTTGAGTGGCACAGATTTGTCCACGATTTGCTTTTACACCCT
>CP045896.1:15295384-15334509 GCA_013387185.1 Caligus rogercresseyi
AAATGGTATAACGTAATGTTACAATTGATTTTAATTGGATTTTAACATTTCCTTTAATAGATATCATTTAAGAAAGTATTGCTGTCCTACAAAACTTTACTTTAAAAAAACCCTATGAGAACTGCGTTAGAGAAACTATAAAATTCCTCAATAAATGGTTATTTATAGCCATATTCCACACATATCTCATAAATGAAGCTCTTGATTGTATCATTTTGAATAAATTTATCCTTGTAGGTATATAATATGTTAATCTAGATTTGACGTTTTTGTGGGAAGATATAATTTGATTCCAAGTTTTACCAAGGCTTTCATACCAATACATTTAAATCTCATTCTATTACAAAATATTAAACTTACCGCCTATTATTTTGTTTCTGTGGCGAAACCATTGAAGACAAAATGGTTTATGGCTTTGGAGTAGGACTTTAATTGCGTATATTAAGATTGTAACAATGTTCACAATATTATTGAAAGTAATTACCAAGTCTTACAAGATAATATAACCTTTTAAAGGACATTCTAGCTTAGAAGATGTAGTCACCTTTCTTCTTTTATGTCCACGAATACATGTGTGTATCATTCTGAAAGCTCAATGCCATGATGATAAAATTAGTTTTTTAGACTCTTTAAAACAATAATGGTAATTGAAAATTTAAAAAGTCCAAGTACTTTACTGTGATTAATCTAATCAATATGGCAACAATCTTTCATTTGTCAATTTGTTTCATCTTTTTGGTTGCTTTATTTTTTTGTTCTTTTTGGAGATAATTAATAAGTGTATATTTTCCAAATCCAGATTTTTAGTAACTTATTCATTCATTCAATTAAGAATCCAACTCTTTTTTGAACAAATAAACTTAGTTCTGTTAATCAAAAAAGTTAATTCCTAGGATTTTTTAAATTATTATCAAGAATTATAAAAATATATAAACTATCTATCAATTTGTAATTAGATTTTCAGATAAATTTTAATATCCATTAAACAGCTCAATTAATATATTTCAATGTCCGCCTAACTAATTTTATATGTAAAATCATTAAAGGATCTTATATCTAAAATTAAGTTCGGATGATTTGTAGGCATTTGACTTCATTAGTTTAAATGTGTAAAGTTGCAATCAACTTATGTATGCATTCACGTTTTATAAAACACCATTGTATGAAAGTATATTAAGAGTATCTGATCAGTAAACAAGATTGATTCATGTTATCACTCAATAACTATCTTCAGATCTTATTAATTTGGTTGAGCTTCTCTTTTTTCAGAAATTTTTTACTATAATTTTATTTCTTTTGCTTTAACTTTTCTGAAAATTGATATTTTCAACACATATATATATATATATATATATATATATATATATATATATATTATAATATATATATTGCCTTTCTTCTATAAAAGTTATATCGGGTCAAAATGAAAAACAAACTAATGATACTTACGCTTACTATCAAACAATGTGAATGATGAAGGTTTGAATGTTTTTCACTAAAAGAAAAAATATAATTGAATATCGATCATACATCATCAGATTAGATCCGTTGCTAAAAAATATAGAACCTGTATCTTACTTGTTGTGTTTTCGTATCAAAAAACCTTTTTTCCACAGAAATGCTTTCAATAATTACGTCTTGCCCCAGCATGGACTAAAACGCAAGATAAATAAATTTGATTTCAACGCCTCGGTGGCACTTGACGACCACAGTATGTACAATTTATCAATTAAATAAATCCTTGTTACCCTAGAAACGAATAAAAAGTACCTTGATTTGATTTGCCATTTCATTATGATTTTAATTTATTCAAAAGTTTTTCAATTAAAACTACCGGTGGGCAGCGGTTCTGCTTTTTCATAAGAGCAAACAATTGTACCATGATTTTATAATGTCAAACAAATCAGTTTTATCAATATTAAGCTTGTTATGAATTTAGAAATAATCCAATGAGTAAAAAAAAATATTCAAGGAGTCGCGTAAATGGTGCTAATTTTGCTTTGTACTCCTTAAACTGACAATTATTTTATGAACAATTGACAAGGGTTCAAGTAACCCGGCATCTATAGATTTTTTTAATGCTCTTTATATTACGTAATTACCCTTATTTGATGGGCATAGCAGAGTGAAGGACCAAAAGTAAACCAATAACGCAGTTGGGTTAAAGAATATATTGTGGTTAATATATTGCTTTAAAAAATATCATCAAAGAAAGCCAAGGACACTTTAATGTACGGATTTTTTTTGCAAAATAATTACAATTACATATGTAATTATGATTATAACAATGTCGATCATATCAACGGTTATTTAAAAACAACAACTTGTAAATACTAAGAAAAATAGTAGCAAAAATAACTGTTTGAAACAACAGTAGTTGTGCAAAATACTTTGCTTTAAAACAGCTACTAATTGTTATCTAAATTAGGTTTTCGTCTAATGAAATATGAGTAAGTTTAAATTAAATTCTTTCATTCACATATATCAAAAGATAAATAGAACTAAGTTTAAGAGAGGGGGGAGGGATATTTCAATTCAAACTGTGTTGCAAATGTAAGCTTTACCCTTGATAGTAGTTCATTATTTATTGCATATTACACTCATACAAAATGATCTCCATTGCCTTAAACTTATCTTAGTTTCTTTTTGGAAAGGAGAAAGGAAAGTTATATGACAAACTACAAAATGGTAATCATTTTCCTTGTTCTAAGAGATAGCAGCAGACGTATGCAGTTTTAATGCATAAATATACAAATGGATTCTTATGAGTTATTACATCCATGGGTTAAATTTACCAACTATTTTGTGTTGTAGTTTATATCCTTTTGTTTCATGTTGGAGTAGATTGTTAACCATATTGAAATGGTTATGTTCGTCAGGGTACATTGAATTATATGGTTTTGGTTGATGCAACGAAGGCAACCCTAAATATCATAGAAATGTAAAATGACTTTCGTTATATTCCTTAGATAGGTCCTCATAATCATCTTCAATTCCACTCTGGGAAATAGTTTCACTATACAAAAAGAGAAACAAACTTCAATATAAAAAGATAATTAAATGCACATAAAAATCAAGAAGGCATTTGAAAGCATATTAAAAAAAATATATTAGCGTAGATCAGCGGGCTTTTGAACCGTTCCCTGCATATGTAGTATGTACCGGGTGACAACTATGTGTTGGGACACTTTAAATTAATTACAACTAATCAAGGGCTTGCTTAGATACAAAATTTATTTTATAAAAAAATATTGGGCATATTCAAAAACATATTTGTATTATATATTTATTCAATATATCTACCTTTGGCGACCACCACAGCGTTGAGCCTCTTCTTAAATGACTGACAGGCTGTACGGATAACATTCGGATCAATTTCTGCCCATGCCACCTCCAATGAGGCCTTCAGCGCCCCAAATTCTTATGGCTCTTCGTGCACGCCTTCCTCTCTAGAATTGACTAAATTGAAAAGTCCATAGGATTCAAGTCTGGTGAGGAAGGCAGCCACATATCCTTTGACCAGAAGTGCTCAAATGAACGATGACACCAGTCCTGAACTAATTTTGCTGTATGAAACGGTGCGCCATCTTACTGCAAGCAATACGAATCCTCCCATTCCTGCTTCTTTATCCTAGGAAGCACTTGCATGCTCATCATATCGAGGTAAACCTTTTGATTAATCTTTACCCCTCTGGAATGAAGATAAGCGGAGTTTTCCTACCACAGGTGGTGACGCCAGCCCATACCATGACGGAAGCTGGCTTTTGGCTCTTGAAGACGGTCTTGTCCTTCACAGGCACTTGCCGGATGTCTTTTGCCAGAATGCAGTCGTTCTGGCTGTTGAAAGCAGCTTGAAGGGTGAAAACCTTTTCATCCGTCCAGATAATGGAAATTCGCGTACGAGATTTGAGCCAGTTTCTAAGTACCTTGGATCTTTCTAGCCTCTTGTCCACAGTCGCGTCACTGAGGAGCTGTCGTTTCTGAAGGTGATAGGGCTTGACTCCAAGGTCCTCTCTGACTATTTTCCTCATCACTTCACGGTTAACTCCTACCTCAAGTGCCATTTTCCTAATGGATCGCTTATTGTTTCGATGAATCTTGATTCGTGTTGCTTCTACCAGCTTTTTGGTCTGCACAGACCTTGGACGCCTTACGCCTGTCAGCGAAGCTGTTTGTCTCCTTAAAACGCTGTATCGTGTAAGAGATATTTGATTTCGACACCTTCATGGGCTTCAAGGCTTCCATAATTGCCCTGCAGCTATGTCCCTTTTGGTAGAGCTTTACGATGGCTTCACGTTTCTCCATCTCGAGGATGACCCAAGGAGTACACAAAAACGAGTAAAGTAAAATATGTATTTAAAAAGATCTTTTTTAAATATACAGGTGATAGAGAGAGGAAAAATCTAGAATTGGACCCAATAAACAAACGCATATGTACTGTCCCAAGACATAATTGTCACCCAGTAGTATTGTTGCCTCAGACTAGTTAATCATATATATAATATATATATATATATATAAAAGCATAGCATAATCTGGATATTATTTTTCTAATGTTGCATTAAATATATTTCCTAATATTACGTATAAAATTTTTATATTTGCCTCTATCCATCAAAATACTTCAAAATGTTAATTTTACAAATAATATGGGTAATAATGTCAAATATATTTTTTATTGACTATATTTAGTTTTAATCAAAATTCCTGTGTTCGATAAAATGTTCGTTTAGGATATCTTTAAACTATACTACTTATTCCTGGGCTCATTAAACATTATTAAAGGTTGTTGATTTTTTAATATTACTAAAATGTTAGCAAAATAAGTAGTAAAAAATAAAACTAAATATAATCGGTACCATTGTTTTATAAAAAAAGTTCATATTCAAATGAATATATGCCATAGTTTATCAGTTTATTTGTTTAATGATTTCTAAACTTGGCATCTAAAAGGCACTGACAGTTCTGAGTATGAAGACTTTGTATGTATATACAATTTGAATTTTTCTAATAATATTTACTGATTGAATGATATTTGAATTCATAAAGATAAATTAATAGTTTAAATATATCATTCCATATGTAATGAGCTCTTCTACAGAATACGTAATGAAAGAGTAAATAATTTCACCACCTCTGTTAGTCGATTGACACTCTTCCATAGCATATATCAAGGGATCAATGAATTCAAGCAACAACTAGAGCGTGAGAGGAAAACCCCAACTATGTTTATGAAAAGAGTGGGTGGTCAGACCTGAAGATTTGTTCCTATGGAGCTCGATGAAATGGAATTCGAATATGAGCAGTTTATTCTGTTAAATGAGTGAAAAAAGTCTTTCAATTGACGTCTTGTATTTTTTTAAATTATATAATGTAAGAACAATTTTTTTTGAAGCAGTTCAGGACAAGTTCCATTTGAATATTTTTTAAACGGACTTTAATTAATTTGCTTCGTTACGGGCCTATGCAAGGCAGTACAGGAAATTTTTATTCGTAGTTTCGTGGATTCATAATATATCCTTCATTTTTGTTTATCCTCAAAATACAGATATAAGATACTAATATAACTAAAAAAGACAGGCTCTGTATATCGTCATAATGAATTATTTGGGAACTACATCATTAAAAGTCATTTTTATTCTCTCTTGAAAACAAGAAATGAATTGTTGGGCCATGAGAAGCATCTATCTTATATGAAGTGAGAGTCAAATGAATACACGGTCGTAGGTTCTATGCTATCAATGTCTGACTGGGGATATTTACCTCCGCCGAAGGAGGTATTTTTTTTCACTGGCGTGATTTGTTGGTTGGTTGGTGTTGTTTGTTGTCAGCGGATAACTCAAAAAAGGCGGAACGGATTCGAATGAAACTTTGTGGAGTGTTGGAAATGCCAAAAGAAACAAGTGATTAAATTTTGGCATCTCTAAGTGCTTCTTTAAGCATGCAACATGAGCTAAATACTAATAAATATTTCAAGTTAGCCTACTCTGCCAATAGATGTCGCTGTGCTGTGCTCTCAAAGAGGAGAGCAGCGACATCTATTGGCAAATGACAAAAATACCCAGTGATTAATTTGGTGGGATCGGCGGAGGTTTGCACTCTTGAGTCCTCTAGTTTCTTTTAAAATGTATGACTGCGACACAAAGAAATCATATTTCATTTTTTAGCTGAAAGGGTAAAGAGAGTTCTTTTTCTAAGTACTTTCAGAAAACACCTCGCCACTATGCAATAAAACAGTTTCCGTTATAAAATAATAAAAATAACAACCATTCCGTGGGGGGGGGGGGGGAGAATGAATCCTATTGCAATTAATTATGATGATGAGAGCGGTGAGATTGATGGAGCTATTTTTCAATATATAAGTGCAGAGTGGAAGACTATAACCTACTTCATATAAAAGTACACTTATTAGTAGACACACTTACTTGAGCGTTGATTGCAAATATATATAATAACTTGCATATTTGGGCACCTACGGCGCCCATATGTTCATATAGAAAATAGGTTTTCTAAATGTCAAATGAGTTACAATAATTTTCGTTTGTACAACATTTCTTTTTAAAAAAATACATATCAACTGGAATTTATACAAATGGCATTAAAATTACTCATAGAAATACAGGGCACGATAGACACGATAATAAGATAGAGAAACTGGTAAAAAGGTGTGATAAAATAATTATTAAGATCCCCAGTCTTGAGGTGGAGGGTTTTTCTTTTTATTTGTTTGTCTTGGTCCCCATGAAGGAGAGAGGGCCCGTTTGTTTGAAATTTTCCCTGTGGATAGAGCGCAGAATGTTTAGATTTCTTCGGACGAGGTCTTGGAGAACCATAGGAAGTCAACCTCCGCACGTCTTGAACATAAAGGGTCTTTGTACAGTGGATATCATGTGCTCGATCTTGTAAGCCTCCTCGTAAGTTGGAGATGTTGATACAAGCCAGTCAGTAGAGGTTAATGATACTCCGAGTTCATCTAACATTATCTCTTCCACAGCTTTAATGACGGGGACCACTTTAAGGCAGTGATAGAAGAAGTGGAAAGACGTTTCCTCGACCTCCCCACACCAATGGCATCCCCGTTTCTTTGGATCCACATGGGACTTGCTCATAAATAGAGAGACGTGGCAAGCGGTATCGGAACCATTTTGATGGGAGCCGTTAGGGGGTTTTCATAATAATTTCCGGACACAGCGGGGGGAAATCCGCCTCAGTATGTAAGTAGGTAAGCGAACGAAGTTTTTGTAATCGTAAACTTAGTATATAATTTATTATCTGTATTTTTCTTTGAAAGAATTCCCCAACAGACGTGAGGTTACCCTCAATAATATAACAATTGATATATATATATATATACATCTATCTATATCTATCTATCTATCTATATATATATCTAATCTATCTATCTATCTATCTATCTATCTATCTATCTAGCTACCTATCTATGCTATTATCTATCTATCTATCTATCTATCTATCTATCTATCTTCTATCTATCTATCTATCTATACTCTATCTATCTATCTATCTATCTATCTATCTATCTATCTACTATCTACTATCTATCTATCTATCTATATCTATCTATCTATCTATCTATCTATCTATCTATCTATCTATCTACTATCTATTATCTATCTATCTATCTATCTATTCTATCTATCTATTATCTATCTATTATCTATCTATCTATCTATCTATCTATCTATCTATCTATCTATCTATCTATCTATCTATCTATCTATATCTATCTATCTATCTATCTATATATCTAGATCTCTCTCTATATATTATCTATTAGAATTATATATATATATATATATATATATATATATCTATATTATATATCTATGTAATATATATATATTATATATATATAAGACAACAACAACACAATCCTTTCACTAGCCAATAATCACAATTATTTAAATTTGATGGGAGACGTACAGTTGTCTGCTCACCAATCCGCCGCCGTCCTTTATCCCGAGAAGGGGAGATCCACCTGCCCATTTCAGCACCATTTCAACAGTAACCACCGTGCATGCGATCAAGATACCACACAAGCGATCCTGCATAGATGGGGGGGGGGGAGACTCCCATCTTCCACACACTCAAGAAGGTGGACCAAACACCACCACACCCTCGATTGCATTGGCTGGTGGCTGGAAGGGAGGGAGGTCGTCTCACTATTCTTTTGTCTAGTTAATTCATTGTTTTGGTACGAAAATGATGGATTCACTTGAAAAGGAGACTCCCTGGTAGAGTAGGCTCGTAGGTAGACAGGACAAGGGCAATGACTAACAATATCAGACATGTGGATCTGCTTCTCCAAACGCTCACATCTCCTTTTCGCATGTACAAGATCCAAAGGCTCCGGGAAGACTGAAGAGTCTAGTGACTTCTTCACATTCGTTAACCCAACATAGCACACTACGGACATTCAAATCCTCAACATTTATGAAATGAAGGAGCTTTGGAAATAATCACAAGAAAAACCTCTTCTGCATCTCATAAAAAGTACGTCATGAGCTCCCTTTTGCATCCAAACAGAAACCTTCTTGATGAGACAGTCCAAGTGATCCTTCCTCTTAAGGATGACGCTGCGGAGTTCGACGAGAGCGCTCCAGATCTACACGACGATGATGATAAATCCCTTATATCATGAAAAAAAAGAATAAAATAGGACAAAAAAGTGCCCGTCATCCGTACGGACACGGAGATGCTCATTTACTTTGTAAAATACGATATTTATAACAAAAAAGTTTATTTCGGCATTTAAAATATGGTAATTATTTATATATGTATTTATAAAGGTCCTAAAAAAGTGATGTATATTAATAGTAGTTCTTCTCTATACAAAAGGTACAGTTTTATTTTACTGGTAAATATTTTTTAGTTCAACAATCGGATGGCAAAAGTTATCTTGAGTGATGGCATTGGTATAAAATATTGTAAAATAGGGAGTATGTACCATATAATGGCTTTTATTATATTTATCTTAAGAAGAAAGCAAATATATCGTGTGGGGTGAAATCAAAATTTACTCTAACATTGCTTTTTAGGATCTTTTTATATCTTATGTTTTCAAAAAATTTCACAATCTTATGGAAAAAATGGGGGGAGGGGGTGGGAGGATTTGAAGTATTTCATAGTGGTACACGTAACATATATACTATATATATTATTTATGGGTCATTATTTTACTAAAACCATATAATTTGCATTAATTGCACGTGAACCAATGTTCGATATTTTTTATCAATCGGTTAATATAGTCTTATTCGTCATAGGAAGCGCTTCTTTGATGATCACAGAGACCTGGGTTCAAATCCTTAGAAGAAATGAATTGAAGAGAAATGCGGATTATTCACGACTTCAGCATCCTTATTTGTAACCCGAGCACTACAGTTTTTCTGCTATTTCGAAATGTTTTATTTGCACTAAAAAACTATGATGATCAGATGATTTTATTTATTTTGAAACATCACGTTATTTGAATAGAATAAAAAGTTTTCCTATTTCGCTATTAGGTTATTTTGATCACAAAATCATGGGATTTGGGCGTACGCTTTATTCTTCCTTTTTGTACTTCATATTGAACGGCGAAATCAATTTACTGCAGAGTAGGAATACGCATTTACGGCAAAAACGGACACATTCAAAATAGAACAGCAAAAGTTTGCATAGCCAATGCACCTAGCACTGCTCTGATGCACACCAGGTCTACAGGAAGGAAAGTCAAATCATAAGTAAATGGGGAATTTATGCGTCATATGATATACGTCCATTTTGTTGTTAGCAATAAGAATGGTATTTAAAAAACCCAAAAACATTCAAGTAGTCTCAATAGATATGAAATATGAAATTGTCTATCTCAAAAGACCCCTGATATTTACCGACACAAAGATATACATACACCTTCACTTTTAAAAGTCCTTGTGAGAATAGATTTTTTTTCACTCACGTAATAAGCCTATAGCCACAGTGAAAAATAAATAAAATCAATTGTAAATATGCTTACGGTTGACTAATGGTATTTTAGCATGCAGAATAACCTTACAAATTAGTTTATGCTAATTTAAATGAGAATAATTATAATTTCGTATGTAACAACATAGAATAAACATTCTTTTATACAAATTTTAATTCCAAGTTGGACAAAACTTATATTGCAAAGAATTATATTATTTGCCCTCCATTGTCTGTCTTGAATAAAGCAAATTACGCTAAAGAGGCATTTAGTTATACATATAGGAACTGATAATTACAACATGGATTTAAACAATCTATAATCCTTAACAAAATATGACTACAATTTATAATTCTTAACAACTAAGCATAATTTTAGAGTGTTATGGGATTCGCTTATAACCAATATTGAATTCCTTAGTAAAAACATTAGTTGGAAGGGTATCAATTTAAATTGTGTACTTTCCATTAAAATATTTCAGAAAAAAGTAGTGATTTAAAAAAATATATATCTAAGACCTGTTTAAAAGAACTAATTACTTTTTAAGAGTATAAATATGTATAGGATTTTGACAAACTTAATTACTTTTTTTTTCAAAGGAGGCCATTTAAACGCCTCTCACTGCCTGCCATATACATGCATACAATAACACTCAGTCTTGGGCATGATGTATGAGTTAACTCACATACAAAAAGTGAGCTAATATGAGTATTAGTAAGATTAATTTACATAAAATACTCATTTACAATATCGTATTTAAGCCAATCTTGGATCTAATATTAAAGGAGATCTATTTAAGCGGATATAACTGAGCAAGGATGCAGAGAGGGGAAAGGTTTAGATTGAGGTAATCAATTCAATGCCTCAGAGATTTTCATAAAAATGTATAAATAGGAGGAAATACGGGATTTCGGTCTTTTGCAAATTTGCATCATTGAAATTACATCACATCGAAGGAAAGTAGGAATTCCTTATATGCAAATAAATACATTGGATCCGTGTATATTAGAGTCCACAATTATATAGTAAAATTATTTTGATCAACAAGATAATATTAATAAAGGCCAAAACTTCCAAGTATTTGCATATTTCAATTTATTTATCCTTTGTTTACTTATGTATGATGAGAAAACACACTTAATAGGTTATGCACATTGTTCCTACTGCACATTTAAAAAATACATTGAAATAAGATTAAAAAAATGACCTTCTTATTTTTAGATGATAAATTAAAGGTCAATAAAGTTCTCTTACCTCTTTCAAACAATTGTTCCAATATGTTATTTTGTGGAGGAAAGGAACTAAAAATTATCACAATTATTACTGAAGTTCAACAAATAATATATTCTATGTGATCATCAGAGGACTTTGACGTCATGGCGGTTTTACTAATAATAAATTAGATTTACAAAAATAAATTCTTATTGTTTAAATATTTTATGTGTTTTTATGCAAAAACTAAATTGAAAGTGTGGTTTTTTAAACAATAAATTTTGTTCATATTAATTAAGTTTTTTATATTTTTAAAATAATAAACTTTATTGATATAGAGAAATTGCATATAAAAATATATAAATAAACATTCTAGTCATATTAATGAAGGCTAAAGTTGCCGAATATTTGTATATTTCAATATATTTATCATATGTTTATTTGTGTAATATGAGAAAACGCACAAAAAAATTAAATACACACTCATTATACTTATAAATAAGATCTAAAAAATAACCTTCTTACTTTTCTATAATAAATTAAAGGCTATTGAAGCGGTCCTTATAAAATCAATAAATAGTTACAATTTATAATTTCATTTTTCATATATGTGCACTCTATTTAATATATTTGAAGGTTAAAAAATGTTTTAGTTTTTAAAGAATTAAGCCACTCCGTAGCCCTAAGTTGGCCTTTTTATGGTAATTCTTTTTTATAAAATTTATGAATGACAAACAAAAGAAAATATTGATGTCCCGGCCCGGTGTCTTAAAAACCGGGACACCGGGCCGGGCCGGGACGCTCAAAAAACAACGGACACGGGGCGGTTATATTATATTTTATAATATAATATTATTGTATATAAATTAATAAATATTATATATATAGAGCAACAAAAAAAAAGTAAACGTTACATTACATAAAAAATTATATTTTTTAACTTCAAGTTCTACCAAATTTTATCGACATCTCTTAAAGGTGAGAGCTCAATATCGATGAGGAAACACCATGCCAACTATGGAGGAAGGTAAGGCAAATTGCAAGATATGTCAGGATACGAAAACAGTCCTTAGAGGACTATATTTTTAAAACATTACACCGTTTAAATTCGTTTTAGTAACCTTTTTGTTACAGTAGACCCTATCTAGATCAAAACTGGCTCATACCAGATTCAAGTTCCGGTGAGATGGGCCTATTATAGGAGTTAAAAAACAAACAAACACACTTTGAAAACGATGTTCTATTTTAAAATCACTTGAACCCACTCTCTGAATCGTTCTTGATGAGTCTACATACATATACTCATGTGAGCACTGAGATATTCGTAGGAGCAGAGCCATGCATGGAAAGTATTTGATTCCGTGAGTTGGAAGTATTCGCCCATTTTACCATTTCTTTTCCTTAAAAATATGTTCAAATGTTTTCTAGATGTAATAATCTAGGAGTATAATAAGCCTTTTGATCAATTGATATAAATATATTTCATTCCACCATGTCTATTCATGTAAACTTTTATGTGTGTTGCAATTATGTTTTAAAGCAATGAATTAGAAATTAATAATATATTGAAACAAATAACAAAAAAGTATATATATATGTAATGACTAGTATTTTTAAATAACTGGTTTCCTGCTACTTATACCAAGTTTTAAACGTACAAAAATGAAGGGTTTGTTTCAAAATTGATAACAGCGTTGTAGTAATATGAAGACGATGAAAAGTCTAATGCTTAAAAAAATCTAAATTTCTATTCCAATAATTATCTGAACTATTTCAAAAATATATTTAAAAAAACAAAAAATGATATATATATATATATATATATTCATCAAAACTTATGAAGTATTTATTAATTGTATAATAAAACCTCCAAATTATGAAAAGAAATCCGGGATTTATAAGTTTTTATTCATAATTTTGGTTTTTTTACATCATGAGGAAACCCTTAAGGCAAAATAGAAGTGGAAGTGAATAATTTTGACCCACTGAAGCGATGACAAGGAACTAAACGTCAAGACTATTTTAATAAAGTTGAGCAAATAAAAGATGTAAAGAGATGAGCAGAATACTGGAACGTCTTGGCGATTTTACTTATAATAAATTTACACATCAAAGATTTACATATTCTTAGAATTATTTTATGTATTATTGTACTTATTTGGAATGTTTTTGTTGTTGTTGGAATCATCAGCTTTGTTCAGTACACTGAAATAAAGTATCGCCTATGAGTCAAGCAATAAAACCCTTCTTTGTCAAACTCGAGTAAAAATAACTTATGCATTCTAACAATTATTAAAATAATTATTTGTTAGCATGATGGTAATCCATCACTTTAATTACTCCCCTTCCCTAAGCAAGTATTTATACCAATCAAATGAAGAAGCAACAACAATGTTTTTGGTTGTTTACATAGTGAATAAATAAATATATACTACAATAAACATTCATCGTACATTCAAAGGAAAAGAAAGAGAGAGAGAGAGGAAAAAGAGACCTAGGAGGCGCTACTTAAGTCAAAAGTACTCGCACGCGTCGCAGCGTCAAGATTCACTTACGAAACACACTCAAACAAAAGAAGAAAATATAACATAAGAACAGTAGCAAGCTTTCTGCTGTGTTGGATGAACACACGGAGGGCTCCACTAATAATCATTATAATATACCAATTAAAAAGCATAAATAATTAACTGTGCAAAAACAATTTATATATATATATTAAAAGTGTTGCCCAAAATAATATAAAGTGTTGTGACAAAATTAGTTCTCGACATACATTTAATAGTCAAAGCGTTTGGAAAAGGTAAGAGTCCTTATTAAAAATCATAAATAAGAAGCGACTAAGATTCAAATCAAGGGTGATTTTTGACAAATTATTAAAAACTTTTTCTAAAATAAAATAATTATGTTAAAACTTTTTTAATCATTTTCTTATTCATAAATGATTTTATGTAATGTTTACTATGTTTTGTTGCTTTATATAAATAAATATAATATATTTCATATAATATAATAATAAAATATTATTACATATAATATTATAAAATAGAAAATAATATAACCAGCCTGGGTCCTAGCTGTTTTTGAGCGTCCCGACCCGGCCCGGTGTTGCGGTTTTTTTAGACACCGGGCCGGGACATCAATATTTTAAGACACCGGACCGGGACATCAATATTTTCTTTCGTTTGCCATTCATAAATTTTATTAAGAAAACAATTACCACAAACAAGTGAAAAAAAAATCACTTTTTTAAAGATTCTTTTCTAAAAAAATGTTGTCACCTTTTTTTGGAGATTCCTTTCTAAAAAAACGTCCTCTTATTTTTTTGGAGATTATTTTCTAAAAAAAACGTCCTCCATTTTTTGGAGATTATTTTCTAAAAAACATCATCACTTTTTTCGGAATGTCGAAGGAACAAAAATATATATTATGTCCCGGCCCGGTTTTGGCCCGGCCCGGCTTGAAAAATTTAAGTCCTGGTCTGGGTCCCGGCGAAAAAAGGTGTCCCGGTCGTTTCCTGATATATATATATATATATAATTTGGACATATTTAGATGGTTATTTGTTATGAATTATGTTAAAAATATGTTATAATGTTCATATATATTTTATATACTCAAAAACTCTAAAATAATAAAGTAACAAAATAAGTTATAATTGTGAAAGTATTAACATAATAAAAATAATAATTATTATAGACGGATGCCATATATTGAATAGCAAAAAAACAGCAAATAGACTACAATGCATGAGTAACGGATGTGGTTCATATAACAGTAATAATGATGATGATCATTATTATTATTACCATTATTGCCATATAATTTACCATAACTGAGGCAAGAGTTATTTTTGCAATACGCACGTACGTAAAAATATAAAAAAAATACTCTGACATTAGAAAATATGATGCGCCAATATACAGAATATAAGAGAATTTTTTAAATATTGATATTGACTTAGTTTTGATTATATCTATTTCATTTCTATAAATAATATTTTTGGGAAGGTTGGGAATGTTTGCTGTAATGCATAGACGTTAATATTACCGCTTAATCCTTTACTTGATTTAAGAAAGGGTATTCGAGTTGTCTATATGGAGGCATATATCATAACTTACTGCTCTGGAGGTGGGCTATTCGGATTATGTGTATGTATATTATTAAAAACTTTTCCTTGATTTTCTAGGCTGTATCAAATCAAAATATTATCGTATTAGGCTGTCGAATGTTTGAATCAACTCTTTTACAAATATCATTAATACAACAGGTGTAAATATAAAGTTGTCTATAGCATCAATTCATTGAATGATATGATTGTTGTATGTACATTTTTTGATGGTATAAATTCAGAGTTGTGCAAAAAGTCAGACTTTTTAAAGACAATTGGGAACATTTCCTGGGTGTTTTACAAATTACTTTTCGGTTAATCTATTGTTTCGCAGATATTTATGATATTTTATTCTCATAGGTTAAATATATGTTTTTCCATTTTGGGACATTTATATTGATTAATCATGTACTGACGTCCACTGCTTTAGAGCCATATTTTGCACATAATTGTTTCCACCTAATCCCTGTAAATGCATAGTTCTAAAGAAACAAGGTTCTTTAATATAAGAACTTAATGATAATTTGGTGAACTATATAAGCGATGAATTGAAATTGACATTATAAATGACCCAATTAAAGCTATAAATATCTCTCATAGGGTGTTAAATGAACTCTGAGATTCAAAATGTCACACAAGAAAGTGATTAAAACAACTGACCAGTACTTTTGCTAGTCTTATTTTGAAATTTGAAGCCGTTCGATCTACGAACTAGTAAACTAATAAATATATAAAATATCATCTGTATTTAAATGTTCTACAAAAATAAGTAAGATCTATTATAATATTTATTTATATCCAGTTGGTGGCAATTCGATCGAAACAATGAGGTAAAAAAGAAATCAAATGCCCTGAATAGTTTTATTCTGTTTCCTGTGAACATAAGATACAGGCATATTTATATAAATGATTTTACCTTGTTCATAATTATAAAATTGTAAGTATATATATATATATATATATATATGAACATATCAGCTGCTCGAATGACGGAGTATGACATCTGTTTAATAGGTAGTCTGCACTCTGTAAATCTTCCAGGAGCAGATCAAGTGTTTATGTTATCAAAAAACATGTTAAAAGAGCATGCAGGACTGATGTATTTGAAAATTGTTTTTAAATACAGATGAAACAATAAAAATAACTTTGGGACTTCCAGTTCTGTGATAGCAAAAAATATTCTTCAATTCCAAACTCTACATCCCCATATTGATTATGTTTTAGTTATATTATACGCAGAGAGACACATTCATAAATATAAATTAGAGGAATCTTGCAGTATTTTAAACATACGTATTTTTCACACTATGTTTTGATTACAAGCCAGCTTGAATAAATGATAAAGTCTCTTTCACGATACACAATTGTTGATCATTTATCATCGTCCAGGAATAAAATACCTCGTTTTTTATTATCTTAAAGCGAAAAAAAAACATTATAGTTTGGGAGGAAAGTTAGTTTCTTATATTTCGATAACTATGTAGTATTCATATATTATGAAGGAGCTCACAATAATTTTATTATTTCATATCCTTAGTTTTCTCATAACCACGATTTGTAACATAGTATTTACATAAAAACATTCCCGCTAATTATATGATCAACAGGAGAGTTGCATGTAAACTTTTGATATTATTAATAATTAATAGCACGATTTATACTACCTCATACGTTTCTTGAAGAAATGACCATTTTATTAATTATAAAACATATAAAAATATTCTAAATATCATATTTATCTGTATTTATCTATCTATCAATCTATCTATTTCTCTCTCTCTCTCTCTCTTATATATATATATATATAAATAAATATATATATATACTACAATTATATTCATTTCGTCTAAGCAAATCCTATTATAGTAAATAGCTGATGATGTCACGAAACCAAAATCATACTTTTAAAAACTGGTTCAATGCTTATATCTTATAAAAACAGATAATTTTGGACGTAACATCTTAAGACCTGACATAATCCATCGGTGAACACTCATTAAATAACACAGGCTATTCTCTCGCATTTTTTTTCTCCACAAAATTGGATCCGTATTTTAAAGATTTACTTGCTATTTTGACATAGTATGGCCTAATACAAAAATACTTAATAGTTGTCTTATCACTTTTTATATTCAAGTTCGGTACATAATAACAATGAATGAATTAAATATTTGAACTGCTAGTTACTACTATCAGAATAGTTTTTACTTCAAAGTTGGATGTACATAGTTTCTTTTTCGAGTGCTTTTTGGCATTATCCAAAAAAATATTGTAGAGTTTCTGGGCATAAAAGTAACTATCACTACAATACTATTAACTGTATAAATAACACTAATTTGTAAGTTATGAAGGCATTATTCAACTTTATAATTAATTGGAGAAAACTACTTTCATAATATGAAAGAGCTGTTGAATTAAATATATTTTTTAGTTTCTAAACTATATTGACTACTTTAGAATGGTGGATATATATAAAAATCTAATACACAAGTGTCATGTATCGAATATAACTATTTTTAGCACATGACACTTTGTTGCTGTAGCCTAATATTTTTACATAATGACTTCACTTCCATAAATGAGGGCTCATGGATCCACTTTTTGTCATTTAACATCATATAAAATTGAGCCCAATACACCTAAAAATAAATACGTTATTTATGAATCTTTTATCTGGTACTAGCAATGCATCTCTAATATAAATATATTTAGAACTATAAACGTCATCATGTTTTCATACGCTTTTAATAAAGAAATAAATTATATATATTTTTTAATATCATTCCATTCTTTCTTTTATACATATATAATTCCTTTTTATATTTTCCCTTCCTTTCTCTCCTAGATATGTAATAATATGTATGATACATACCAATTCTATGATGTAGAGAGACGAAACTTTATTTTTTGCTGTTGTAGGAATTGTTAGTGATAGTTAAAAATATATCATACTTTTCAAGGACTCTGAGTCCTCAGAAGCTATTTAAGCCATGTTCAACCAAACGTTTACCTAGAGTCTTTTCAATTTGTACTAGACTAATAGTTTTTAATAGATGGATGATGAACATATTTGTTTCTGTTAAAAAAGTATTATATCTTATTTTAAAGCGGGGGAAAACTCCTACAAAACATATTGAACGTTGGCTATTTTAAGACATACTACTTAGTACCCATGTCTTCCATTGAGTACACTAAAATACGTGTTTAAGGATACTAACTTGCAACTTTCAAAATATACAATAAAAACACATATAATATTTCTTAAATAAATGCTTTCTTTTTACATGAAGTTCATTTTTATTTTATTCATCAATTTCTGAACTATAAATTTTTATAAAAAATACGAAATACAATTATTTATGGAAGATGTTTATGTATATTTTATTCATACATATTTATGAGTTTTTTTGCATTTTATCAAATTCAAAATACGATAACCATGGACTTCTTTAGATTTGTCATGTATTAATGTATGTTACACTCTTAGTTTGACCCAGGTTTGATCCATTGTCCACCACCTATGATGTATGCAAAGGCGAAGATAAGAATTTCACGAAATGGAAAGATATAATAACTCTTCCCTCCATTCCTCACTCCCCCACCTGTCAACAGTCATTCAGCCTTTTTCACCCTTAGACCCTCTTCCTGCTGCCCTACGAACTGAGAGATATGAGAATACACCATTCCTTTAAAAGAAACAGAGTTTACTCTGGGGATGATTGTATTTGGCCCTAGCATGAAAACTTTAGCTTAATCAAAACTAAATGTTCATATTGGTTTAAATAATGCAGTATCTCAGGTACAAAACAGTAATTGCAACATTGATTGATATATATATATATATATATATATATATATATATATATATATATATATATATATATATATATATATATATACTGATGGTACTTATTCATCACAATACTCGCTTCCTCTCTCAGCCGTCAAACACACCAGCAAAACCTAGTCTTCTTCACGTATAAAAACCTTGCAAAAATTCACGCCCATTCATTTATCAAATTAGGATTAAATGGACAGTCATACTGCGCAGTTGAAGCCTACATGAAGCGAAAAACATCGTCCCTCTTCAACCTTTAGCTTACATTCCAATTAACATAATAACCTTCTTTGCTCCTATTTTACCATGAACATACCTTCAATGTTTTTTTGTTGTTATTTTTATATATGTATTAAGGTAGTAGTGGTTCTTTCCTTTTCTCTCTCACTCTCGAACCCTATTAGTTTATTTGCAGCAGCTGTCCTTTCCTCTACCTTGATAAGAGACCTCATATGTAGTTTTTATAACTATTTTCAATTAGTCTCTTTTTACTTCAAAACAAGCATACATACACATTATCGCATCCGACGCAAAGAGTGAAAATAGAAATATATATACGTCGTTCCATGTGTTTTTTTAGTTCCCCCTTAATTAATCTTTGATTCAGAATTTGTGAATATACGGACTGATAGAGGAAGCGACCCTAGGGGCGATATGTATTTAGATTTGGTGCTTTGATAATAATAATAATAACAACATTGATAATAATGTGGGGTGGAGCCGTGGTAGAGTCACTAAGCACACATTTGTTTCGCCCCCTGACAACATTCATTCCTTCTGCGTTAAAAAAGAGGCTTTTTAATCAAAATTAATTATATTGCTTTTAAAAGTAATGAATGTCCCAGGGACCAGGTAGGAGGCTACTTTTTACAATAGATGGTGAATTTATTTGGGTGTGGATATGTTAATGTAATAAGTAATTCTAAATTAAAATATATATAAATAGAAGTTCCTTTAGAGCCATACGGCGATATTTTATAGATTTCTATAAGGATGTATATAAATATAAAAGAAGAATTATCATCTATGCAATTATAAGAAGAATCGATTCACAGCATAAAAGACCTATGAGCATAGAATGTAGTAAAAAATAATGAAAAACATTTGAAATAGAATATAAACTTTTTATTTGTCAAATGCGAAGATGGAGATTTGCAATGTTGGAAACGCCAGAAATGTCGTGGTCATTGGAACTTTATTTGGCAATTACAAATAGCTGGGTTTTGATGATAATTGCATTTATGACGGCCTCCATACTATCATTATTAAAAGCTAGTTAACAAATATTTCAAGATATATTAATTATATACTTCACTTATATTTAATTATTCTATTGTTTTGATCATATTATTTTTGATTAACATGTCAAATGACGAAGTTTCCACGAGTCATTTAATTTGAAATGTTGTGCTATTAAATATGTTGGGAATTAGCTTTTGGAACTTTAAAGAATACAACGATTTTTCTCCCTTTGTCATTTTTTTCACTATGCACCAGGAGTGAAATAAATGTCTTATTCTGTTATTTCATAGCTTAAAACTTTAAAATGATATTGATTTACCATAATGAATTGCTTGGATATACGTTCATAACTTTTATATTAGTAAATTTGAATCTGTACAAACACATTTCTAAAATACAACGCAAGTTGATAGCATTTATATTTCGTAGTCTCCATGTCTTGTTGAAGACAGATAATAGTGAACTCTATTGATTGACAGAATCGAAGGATTTAATTTGTTGGTTAATTTCATATTTACTCTAAAAAAATTGTTTAATAGACTTCACATATGTGAATATCTTTTCTAATTAGAGACCTGACGGTTAAAGGTACAAAAATATTGTAATGCCTCATTGTCCAAGAATACCTAAACAACTCAAATAATTCAATTGAGACCTGACAGTAATATGTATAATTGTTATTTTATGAAAATCGACATCTCTTCATGGCTTGAAAGGCCTTCCTAATTAATCAAACGCCATTTTAATTTCTCTTTCATAACTGGAAAGTATTTAGTTTAAATTAAGGCTTTAATTTTCTACTATTCAACGATTCAACTTGTCAATATGTACAAAGGAAAATAAATACTTAAAAAACCTAAGTTAATACGTGAATGTACACATGAATACATATTATAATTCTTTTTTCTTAGAAGCTGATCGATACATACATTTTAACACAAAGAACTAAAGGATAAACCTTTGATATAAAACTTAATTTTACTTGATAATTATGATATTGTCATCTGGTGGATGAAGACCAGTATTTTATTTAGTTCGACGCCGAAGTTATGGAGTTCGTCGAAGGGTATTTTAAGGCTCAAAGCTGCATATCTAGCTGAGATTAGCTCTGGTTTAATGTATCAAGCACTTATAGGATCCTCAGTGATTAATTTCCTAGCGGTGAGGACCTTCGTATTAAGAATCACGAAATTTATTGCCTTCTCCCATGAAGTGTTCTTATTTTTGCCCAATCCAATCCAAATAAAATAAAATTATTTTTTAATTTGGCAAATTTGGATGTGCACGAGTATATATTTTTAGTTCTTTCATAGAATTTCACTCATATAATTTATTTCCGTCCTATTGTTGAATGATACGCTATTCGTCATTTTTCGCAATTTTTCTTCCTTTGAAAACTATTTATTTAAAGCAAAGTAAAAATGGTTACTATAATCCTTCATATGTGGTACTTGTCAAAAAAGGGAAAATCCTTATAGAGAAATGAATGATTGACAAGCAAGTTTAAATTTGGTAGTCAAATATTAAATGCCTTTTTCACAAAAGAAAAGAGGCCTTTCAGTATTCGGGTTCTCTTATTATTCGATAAACGGTTTTAGTAACTACTTACAAGGGGGGTTAATATTACATTTTAGATGAAGCTATATTTTTGTTTAAAAATATCAGTGCATACAATTGAACATGAATTATGAATTTCTTTGAAGGAAAAAAGTAGTCGCTTTAAAAGAATATATTTTCTTGCTTAATTTATATTTATCTTAAAATTAGCTCTATAAAAACATTCGAATAAATCTTTTGTCCTTCATAGTTTTGTTAATTTCCGAAAAAATCAGGGAAGGGAAATGACGAATTATGAATTGCTTTAAAGGCAAAAAGTAGTCGCTTTAAAAGAAAATATTTTCTTGAATGATTTATATTTATCTTAAAATTAGGTCTATAAGAACAAACGAATAAATCTTTTGTCCTTAATAGTTTTGTTAATTTCCGAAAAAATCAGGGAAGGGAAATTACGAATTATGAATTGCTTTAAGGCAAAAAGTAGTCGCTTTAAAAGAAAAAAAAATCTTTAAAAATTTATATTTATCTTAAATTAGCTCTATAAGAACAAACGAATAAATCTATGGTCCTTCATAGATTTGTTGATCTCCGAAAAAATATGGAAGGGAAAAGGGATGATTCTAGTAATCTTGTGTTTGGTAAGTTTTCTTATGCAAAACCCGGTAGTTATTACTCAATTAAGTCGCTTAAACAAAACAATTCTTGGCTCAGTTGGCATATATTTCGACAAATTAAATCAAAGATATACAAAAAGGTTTGTGCAGATACGTTGTAAATAAGTGATCAATTAATATACATTATTTAAACGAAACAAATATATAAAAACAATCATTTTAATAAAGGCACAAAAAGTATTTAAATAAAAATTAATATCTCTAATAAAACTTTTGAATATATAGAAGCAATTGGGATGAAGACAGAAAGGGCTTCTTTTTAACTGTTCGTATTTCGTATAATATGTTGTGTACTTTGGTTATGACGGCGTCACATTTGGCATTCCTTGTGAACGCCAGAAAATCTTCCTCAGAAGTTTGGATCTTGAAGATGTCTTCTAAGGAGATTTGGAGGGCCTGGTAAGTCTGTGTTAATGTGGGGCAGTTCGATGAAGATGATCTGTTGTTTCTGATTGTATTTTACAAAAGAAACAGTTCTTTCGATTGTCTTTAAAAAACTTGTTTGTCACTTCCAGTGAACCGGTCAAAAGTCGATACCATTTTTCTGAGAATATCTATCTATCTATCTATATATATAAGAAATGTATTATACACAGCAGCGACACAGTCGTTTATACAATTATATATTTTATGATGTACACATATCAGTGTACATTTTGTTAAAAAATATTATTTTTAGGTACAATCCAATCTTCTCCAGAAGAATACAGAACAATAAAGGGAGTGCAATAGCTCAGTGCGTTAAGCTGTGGTCAACTCTCAATGCTGGAAGCGCAGGTTCGAATCCCCAGAGGGAAAAATCAATTTTGATCAACCTCATGGATCAGATCCTAGGTTTGATAGATTAATTTACACACTAGTATGCTTATTTGTATCCAGTCGGATGCAATTCTATCTAACCAAATATGCAAAAAGAAATACTGAACAATAAATACTTAAGACGCTATATCAATAGCAATTCTGGATACAGAATTGACGCTCATTTGTCAATAAAAAAATATCATGTTAAATGGTAAAGCATAGAATGGATATGCATCTTATGTATATATACATATATCCTTGATAGTGCAACTCTATTTAAAACATAGGCAATCAATAGATATATGCACGTATAGAGATACATTACCCAAAGAATATAGATCCACAATCTCTAATATTCATCCTCATAGTCAACTATGTTTTTTGTTTAGGAAAACTCCTATCAGATAAGTGTGTGTGTGTTTCGTGATATTATATAACAGAAGCAATCTAAAAATTGCTCCTTGTTTATTTCTATCTCTTAAAAAAATATCTTTGTGGGCTTACAATATGACGAAAAAATAAATAAATAGAAGTGTGCTTACCTTTAATATCACTCACTACCGAAATTGGCTTATCTGCTTTTTCAAGCATGTATGACCTTCTTTAGATGGATCCTTTGCCCAGCAATCACTCAGCCGACAACTATTTGCTTACTTTCCCCAAGTCTGCAAATATATGTAAATATATGTATAATTGAGGTAAGAGCACACTTGAACATAATGTATATGATTGCAAACGTTGATAACTTTTATGGTCGTATTTTCTCTCTCTCTTTGATCGTTTTTGCTTCTTCAGAGGACACCATTTGTATAAATATAAAATTGTACCATTATGATGTTTATTATTATTTATGAAAAACTCTTAAATTTTATATATTTTATATCATTTTCTAATGTATCACAACGAATTTTTTTCTCTTTCTAAATGTATAAATAAGTAAGTACCAAATGTTCTTTTCAGATCCATTTACTGTTACTTTTGTTTCTTTGTTTAAAAACTGGCTTCTTAGCTGGCTGATTTGGTTTTTTGTACGTACTTTAAACATATTACATCAAGCTATAGTAGGTTCAGAATGTTTTCCTTTTAATTTTAGTTCAAAAAATGAACATCAGAATGTTGTATAAATGCATTATGTCGAATTGCATAGACAAAAGTAAATTATCAACTTGTAAAGGTCTTTATTTAAAAAAATCTCGCGAAAATTAAATACATAAAATACAATTTATATTTCTTTAGAATTACGTAAACAAACCTACCTATTGTTTCAAATGAATGTATCTAATAAGATCGACCATTACCAAAAATGAATAAAATTATTATATAAAATGAAGATTTTATTCATTCTTCCTGACAACATCCAAGCTTTAAAACATCAATGCAGTTCAATAATGAAATCAGAGGGAGTAAAAAAACCTGGCGATAACGATCTACTACTATCTTCTTCACGTGGGTAAAGTGCTGATTTGTAAGGTTGTAGCCCATTGATTGGTTCTCATGGTTCTACGAATCTTCAACGTCATAATTTAAAGAGCCTTAAATGTAGGAATACTCATAGATGCAGAAGAGCATCTATGAGTATTCCTATAAACAGTGCTTAAGTATGTTTATGAATTTATGGTTATTTCTGCTTGTTTAAGAACCAAGTTTGTTTTCAGGCTCATTCGGTTTTTATGTGCACTTTTAAGGGCTCACATCAAGGCTTATGAAATCATATTTTAACTTTTGGCAAGGATCTTTCTCTCCCTTCTTTTAGGAGTTCATTGCTTATATGTGCATTACATTTTGTATATGGGAAAACAAGTCAACAACAAGACCATATGCACTCTACATTCATCTTTTCTACCCCTTTAGTTACTTGAAATGATGCAAAACGATAAAAACCATAAAGAAATATCGAGCTTGAATTCTCTGTAGAGAAGGGGTTGGAAATAACAATAAAAATTATTATAACCATAAACTTGGACAACTCTTGCATAGGGAGAAGGAAAAAAAGAAACATATTTGTGGTTGTATTTCTTCTTAAAAATATGAAGAAAAAAACAACAACACTCAAACATAATGGTTCACTTAGTTGCTTAAATATCATTCTGCTCTATAAAGTAAAGTCGAATCACTGGTAGGTTGTCTCTTAAAGCCTTTCCATTAACATAGTCTTTAAAAAAATGAAAAATCCCATTCAAACACTTCTTTAATGAGTTGTTTAAACTCTAATTCCATATACGAAAAGTCGGATAATTAATTACTCCTTAATCTGAAAATATTTAAAGGCGACTTTAAAAAATAATTGTTTGTGACTTTTAAAAATAAAAGTGTTTTATACACTATAATAAAGTCTATCAAAATTATTATGTACAAAATCAACATTTCAAGGCTGCTTTTTTCCTTTTAAAGATATTAACACCCTGCTGTAGACTTAAAATATTTTTTAAACAATAAAGCGAAGCATTTCAAAATGAAATATATTTGCTAAAGGTTTCAAATACATAATATTAAAAACTTGACTCTAATTGACTCACGTCCACAGGAAAGCAAAACAAGCGTCTCGAGTTTCCTAACATTTTCATGAGAGTTTTTTCACGCAAAAATCTTCTTTTGTTCTTTCTTTTCTAAGAAATCTCCATCCTTTTATTTGCATCGACTAACAACGGAATGACCTTGTATTTGACCCCTTCTCCTGAGGGAATACAAAGTTTTCTCATGGTGATGCAAAGGTGATTATTCAACTTTTGATGATAATATTCTTTAGAAATTATGGGGATGGACATCGATCTATGTTGTATGCGTTATTGAATGATTAACAATGTATTATTAGCTATTCATGCATTTTCTACTTCAATATGTTGCAACAGCTTATTATTATTATTATTAGGAGGAACGATTAGAACTATCGTTTTTATATTTAAATCACACACCCTGCACTCGTATTTGACCTTTAGTCTTTTTCACTCTTAATGAGTTGTTACAACATCCATTCAGATAAGTCGTAAATACAGTAAGGTGTTTCTTTGAATGTTGAAACATTTAAAATATAAACAATACTTGATAAATTTTGAAAAAAAACTATTTCCTTTGGTATTCATTGTGTAAACGGCTCACTGTGTTCACTTGTAACTCGCACGTGTAACTTGGGAAGTATGGAATAAGCGCGGGAATTTGCATTTAAATATACCAAGACAGTCTCTGTAGGATTTTCACGGATCCCAAATAACACACAGAATATTTTGTATACTCGCATATTTGGGCGCCTAAGGCGCCCATATGTTCGCCCTTCGGGTATGGGTAGGTTTTGGAGCTAGTTTGTGAGTGAAACAGACCTTAAAATATATAAGAGAGGAGAGAAAATAATATTTTCTGTTTTGTACAAACATTCCTCTTAAAAAGTTTGACTTTGTACAAAGAATATGTTTTAAGTCAAATGAGATGCTTTTTTCTTTTCCATTTCTCTAACTCCTCCTCCTCCTTTTCTTTTTTCCTCTCTTTACCTTGAAAAGTAGGTAGTTCAAATCAGACAAGGTCTGATTTTTTCATTTCTGGTCCATCACTTTGCAAATAGTTTTATTAGGTCCGCCTTGACCCAAGGATTCCATAGGTACCTTCAAAGTTCAAATCTGACAATAAATGTGGGAGGAGATAGCGTGCGGACATACAGACGGACAGAGATTGGTGAATTAATATATAGATAATAAGACAGTTTATTTTTGATCTTAATATGAGAGAGATAATTATTAGGCTGGGGGAAGCACATGGACTCCCTTGACGTCAGTGGCGAGTGCTAGTGACGTTATCGTAGAGGAGGTATCCTTTCAGTCTCTTGTACTGATTTTTTTCATAGTTCTCTAGTGCTTATTCTTATATGCTAACGGAAAACGTGGTTATAAAATATCCAAGAGTATTTTCAAAAACAGTGTTATATTTGAAACATGTGAAGCAACTTGTGTATAAAAGGTAATATTAAGTTAAAGCATAATAAAATGTATTTTGACGATAGCGAAATAATTCATTCCTTACATTTCTTCATATGAGTTTTCATCTAAATATATTCTAACGTTGTCACAAATATACTTATATTGAAACAAATTTTAGTCTATATATTTTACTTACACCATTTTAATGGAATACACATATTTTTTTGTTTATGTTTAAAAATAAGATCTTTGGTTCGATGGCCTAAATATGACTATCAAATGCTTGTTTACGTCCTCAGGGATGCAATTTTATTGAGCCAAATCGGGGAAAAGAGAACAAAACTGTACATCAAAATATTTTCGACACATATATATACATATTTCAGTAAAAGTAACCAACAACTTGTGGAATTGGTGCAGGAAAAATAAAGAAAATGAAGAAAAAAATGGGTTAAACCAGTGGTTCCCAAGTGGGGGGCGCGCCCCCTAAGGGGGGTGAGGAGCATTAGCAGGGGGGGGGCGGGGAAAACGAATGAATGCAATTATATGTAAATACCGTAGACTATATAACTCTGCTAAAAAAAGGACAACAACCAAAAAAAGGCTGAGGTTTGTATTAATTACAATGTGTGAAATAAACTGCGATGGACTCTGAGAACACAATGTGTTTATATTTTTTTTTTTTTTTTGGGGGGGGGGGGGGTGCAAAATGTTCCGGTTAATAAGATTATTGCACATTAATGAAAAAATATCCATATATAACATACAATTCTACAAAATGATGATATATATATATATATAGTTAAATATGTATATATATAATATAAATATTATACATATATAAAAATATTGTATATATATATATCATAAACGGGCTCAACTAAGATTATAGCACAATAATAAAAATATTCATGTACGAAATGATGAATATATATATATATAATATCAGAATATATATATTTAACTATTATATTTATAATTAATATATTATATATATATAATTATTATATATATATATTTATATAAATATATATATATATATATAATAAATATATATATATTAAAATATTAAATTTATATAAATATTATATATTTATAGATATATATATATATATATATATACACACACACATATATAGGTATATATATATATATCAGTAAACGGGTTCAACTATCAATGTTGAGGGCGCAGGTTCGACTCATTCTGAGAGGAGTTGGTCAATATTGATGTATCTCATTGAAAGAGTATACTTGGTTCCATTGGGATATTTAAAAGCTATAATGGTTATTCATATCATCACGGATGTAACACAATTGAACAGTATATTCATATAAGGTTTGTATTTGTCTAATATCTTTTTAGTTATTTCTTAAGACAATTATATTAAATACTAATGTATATTTTCATTTTATAGCGATTGTCTTTTCTTTTCTTACTTTTTATTTCAAAAAAGTATTATTGTTTTCTTTTGTTCGTATGCTGTAAGGCGTCTCGGAGTGCAATTAACATCATATAGGATTGCTTACGTTCAGCGATAATACCAATTGTTTAGATAGGGTGGTGTATTTTGGACGTGGCCCACCAGGGTTTTTTCTTGGAACACACAACACGCCTCATAAATCACAAACTCACAAGAGCTAATTCTAAACGAATATCTTTTTGATAATAAAAAGGTGGGTGGACCGCTACTCCAAAAATGTTGATTGAGGGAGCCCCCATTTCCATAAGTGTATACGTTGTACATACATACATATATGTATACTAAGGCATCCGTATTTTTATTCATTATCCTCTTGTGCAAAGGAGCATTGATATCAGGCATGACTTAAAGAGGGTTTCTCTTTACTTACTTATATGCTTGTTCCTTCAGAGGTAAGCGTGCAGGTGGTGCTTATTCATTACCATATCCACACATGATCATCAAAGCAACAATCCTGAAGGTGTGCAAGTGTCATTAGAGGGGGCCCTTATAATCAAAAACGCGTTTTATACAGAGACAAATAAAGTATTTATGTACTTAACGGTCTCCTTCTCACAACAAAAACATTTTAATGCACTGTAGACACCATATTCTTTGATTACACTTCTTGATTACAGATATGCTTTCATGGAAATCATTGGACACTCACCAATAAATATATTTTTTAAGTTGTCAGTTTTCTTTTCTTTTTATACTCCATATTTTCACTGTGTAAATTCAATAATCTCCACATATCTTATGAAATAAACATTAATTTTTTTTGAGCATAAAGATTTGATGAATGAATAAATATATTCTATATAGGAAGAGTCATAAATGACTTGGATCAAGGACCATAGGGAAATACAAATAATAATGATTAAAAGGATAAAATTATCATCTCTAAGTTGATTTTCAACCCTCCATAACCCATGAGGGAAGTGATATCTTATTTCGTAAGCTGCCTTTTCTTTTTACACTCCTTTTCTTTTCATCAATCACGTTCGAGAAAGAGTTCCTGTCTGTTATTTCATTAAATTAATTTGTTGAGGCAGAAGATATATTTTGCAATTTTTTTAATATGGCACTGTGAGTGGAGAATCTGAAGAGTGACATCCTTATTTATTAAAAACTCGTGCTCTTTGATTAACTTAATTCCAATGCAGTAATCGTATCTTTTTAAAGATACGATTACTGCATTTCGTAACTAGACTAAAATTTGAATGTCCTAATAATGCATCTCATTTTTCCTTTTACTGTTATAGAGGGTTATTATTGTTTTAAATTTTGTGATGGAGCTATGGACAATAAAAAAAACGTGTTGGTTTATAAGGTTGGGCGGTCTTGAGAACCATTCATGTCACCAGAATTCTATGTTATTTACTCAGTCTCGCATGGCCAGTCAAACAAGGTGGGTCTTCCATGGCCTCTCCCTCACATAGTTTATAAACGGGGCTTTCAATATAAAGGTTATGAAGTTTAGGCGTGTTCTCCTCCTAAACAAGTAAAATTCTTAAAGTGGACAAAGTTAGTCAAACCTATCAATTTTGTTTTTGGTTGACTGCTTCAAATTAAACAAACGGTGGCATCTACTTACTGGAATCAGTGATCCGAAGAGAAATAAAAGAGTTAGTATCCGTTATTATCATCACTGACACGAACACGTTCGTTATGTTTCTGATGTGGTTTTAAATTATACATGTAGCTTTGCTTAGATATGTAGGCTAATGAATGGATGTTTAATTGTTTTCTAGATTGGAAGTGGTTAATCACAAATGATTGAACTGTCGAAAGCTTATAAAATCTAACGAATATTTGATGTCTACGAATATATTGCATGATACAAATATATATTCTTCAAAGCTACTGGTATCATCACAAAAAATAAAATAATACATGTGTATGATATTGGTAAATATATCATAAATATTTGTGTCATTGGCGTTAGAACTAAAGTATGAGCTGAGTCCTGCTTCTTCCTCTTCAGGTAATATAAAAACATATTATATAGCCCAAAATAGATTCTAGATTGTTTTTTTTGTGTTGTATTTCATATCAACAAAACTACACATTTTCTGAGAGAAATATCTTCTAATCCACGTTCAATTTCCTACTATTTCACGATGCCTAAATATATGTACTTTTTCATAATATATGAAACCAATCATTGCACTAAAATTAAATTACAATTTCCATTGGGATTAACTAAGAAAAAGAAAAATAGGATGCGTGATTGAGGCATTAAAGTCATCATCAATGCCTGAAAAATGATTAAAATTCCAATCTGAGGCATAGTCCACGTATCTACATACCTATTCTAAAGCACCAAAGATTGAGGCAAAATCCTCTAAGACCTCTCCCCCCCCCCCCCCCCCCCCAGAAGCCCATCACAATAAGATTCTCACCTTAGATAAAGAGAATATTTTTTTGTGATCCCCGCAATGTGTGAAAGAGGGGATCAGTGGGAAGAATGACATACACAAAGAGTTCCTTTATTGGGATATACCACCAGATCCTAATACACGCATATTTTTATATAGCATACTTTTCTTCATCAAAATCCTTCATCGTGTCTTTGAGATTAAGTCTCTCTACTTGAGATTCCAAAGGCATTTTTGTTATTTCACAAGATATGAACATGGCCTCCATGTAAGCTGCCACATAATCCAATCAATGGTGATGGGGTTCTTCGTGGTCAATTAAGTTGGTCAATGAGCCTATTGTATTATGATATGTTTGTCTCTTCATGAAAGACATGAAGGTTAGGGCGGGCAGACATATATTAAATCAACTGATTTGTCAATTTGGGTAGAAATATCTATCTGTCAGCTTTTGACTCCTAATTATGATATATATGTCTATATATATATACATACATATATTGTTAACATAGATAGCTTAGTAAATAATCACCATATATGTATATTAGGGCTGTTCTTATTTTTCAAATGTTTGAAATGTTAGCATGTGGAATTAAAGAAGACGACATACAAAGTTTGAACAAAATCGGTCAACATTACGAGGTCGCGCAACGAGGTCAAAGTTTTAAAAATTTAGTAAAAATATAGTTTTCCGCAAATTTCTTCAAAATGGTGGACGTTACAGACTTTAATAATATTATAAATTTAAAGGAAATCTAATTTACTACCAGACGTATCTTTGATGTTTTTTAATAAAACAAAGTTTTCAGTAAAAACAAAGAAAAAATTGGAGTGTGTAATGATAGCATATTTCATAGCTTTTTTGTATCAATTAACTTCACTCGCCTGTAGAAGATGACTTGTTCGCTTCAGAGTAAAATAGTATTTTAAAGTTTAGTACACCTTTGAATGATAAATCCAAAAATGACCTTGGTTGCATTCCATCAATTCAGAATTCAGTACAATCTGAGTTTACATCATATGATTCAGAGCCTGTATTGACCTATAAGAAATCGATTATGAAAAAAAAATAATGTGTTTCTTAGATTTGCGTCAAGGTATCCTCTCAAAATTTTACTTTGTCTCTGACGCATTTATAATCCATTATATGCGTCATTTTGTACGCGAGATATGTTTTTTTAATGTGCATATAACTCTCTACTTATTAAATTGACATGATTTAGTATACCAAAATATTAAAGCTGGCTTACCAAGCTTTCATTTGATATGTTTGGTGTTCTAAAAATCGCTATACTTTAAGAGATATAAGCAAATACATCTTTGCACGTACTCTCCCCGAAAAATTGATCTTTTGATATGAGAATATACAATTACCACTTGGTAACTGCTGTTACTGTTAGCTGGATAGAAAGAAAAAGAAAAAAGAGGGGAGAGTATTTTGCCTCACTTCTCTCCCTTCATTTTTTTCTTTGCTTTACATAACTTTGTATGTCGTCTTCTTTTATCACCGAGAAACAGAAAATCCACAATGTTGCTAACATTTCAAACATTTGAAAAATAAGAACAGCCCTAATGTATAATATATATATATATATATATATTCGACTTTATATATGTATATATATATCTTTAACTTAGTTAAATAATTATATACAAACCGAGGCTCCTTTTTTAATAGTTATAAACATTGGCTTTAATAATTATATACTAGGGCTTATTAGAGCAATACCTAAGTCAATATCATGGGTTGGTATATAAACATAAGATATGGACATAATTCTATGAAATTCGGATTTTTTATAACAAAAAACTCAATATCTGATTGATTGCTTCATCAGCAACAGATTCATAGAAGTTCCTTCTTATTATTCTCTCGAAAATCGGAATGTGTATCGAAAATATAATATCCATATAGCATTCTTTGAGAGTTGAAAAATACTAATACAAGTTTTTTCCCAAGGATATCTGTCAATATTTTGTACCATTGTAGGTAGGTAGTAGTGTCAAATGAAAGACTAACGGTAATATATAAACACATTCGACATTATTAACATCTGCTCAGGAAAGAAGGAGGTTAGAAATTGTTTTTTTTTTCTTTTCTGATATTTTACTTCTTTCCTCCACCATCAAGAGCCACGATAATTTACTCTTTGCTTTATGGATGATAATTGTATATACAAGTTAGCCGTGTGTTTGTAAGGATATACACTAAGGCAGGAACATCTTCAATGGAAGGAGGGAAGGTTTATATGAACATAGAGATAGAGTGATGACGGACCATTACTCCCTGACAAATGACGTCTAATGAAGATCTTGAGTAGCTACGCTTCTCCCTCTCTTAAATAACTAAAATGAATTATCCCTTCCATCCCCCCATCTTGAAAATGTTGTGTGTCTGGGACGAAGGGTCTTCATGCCATTCTCTATAAATACGTATGTAAGGTTCTCTCTTCTTCTTATTATTATCAATATTTACAAGCAAATATTATTATTATTATTTTGCAAGGATTCTTTTAAAGCTTAGTAGTCCTCGAAATTTATTTATTTAAAATAAGGAAATTGTGTGTTTGCCAATATATACTTCTCTTTACATATATATTTATGTATGAAAGGGGTTTAAAGTATTGATAAATGAGGCTTAATGATATCTCTTTGATTGGGCAAATATATATTTTTAAATATGATGTATGCATTGAGAAAATAAGTGGAGAGCAATGCTGAGGGTCGTTGGTTTGTCTCCCGAGGGTGATATATATATATATACAAGGATGTTTAAGGTCCAGGCAGTCTTATGCATTTGCCCTATTTTTTTTCTTCAGCCTTTATGAATATTATGTGTATGGTTAATATTTATAGCATTTTTTCTCTCTAATCAAATCTCCAGATCCCCTTTTTATACCTATATATATAAAGTTATGTATGTTCATAATGTATTCCCACACCTGGTACAGCACTCTGCCCCATTCACTGTCTTTCCCTTCTCTGTGTAAATTATATCCCATTTCGTTTAATGACCCCTCATTACCCCGGCTAAGATTTTCATGAGCTCCTTCCAAATTCTTAATCCCCCTCCCCCTTCCAAAAAAAAGAAAAAAGGATGTGCACACACGCCAGTATGTGTGAGAAAAACATTCAGCACTCACCAGGGATCTATTAGAGGCTGCATCATTGGGCGTCAGGGATGAGTCCTCCTCCCTTGGGTCTAAGGAGTCTTGTCATGAGGATGAATTCATCCTTGATGAATAACGTCATTCCACACACATTCTCCACATAGTACAAATGGTTCTAGTGTTATTATTATTATTATTATTATTAACAAATATCATAACATGAGGCTTTTTGACTGTGCCTTCAAGTCAAGGCACGAACGCAATACTTAGTAGATGATTATATTAAATTTCTTCCACAAAGTGAAAAGGGCTATGCTCATATAATGGGATATTTAATCAAGAGACTTCTTTATTTTGTTCATGGCTTCTTTGGACCATTTAATATCCAGGAATTATATCTATAATATAGAAATTTAATAGAAAGATAATAACAAATACTAATCGTCAAATAATTTGATCTCTGTTTTTATGTATAGTAAATTTATTATTTATTTATGTTACTTTAAAAGTACAACTTCCCATCTTTATAATAATATATTTTTATTGTTTGATTTATAATTTTTATTCCACAATAAATAAAACTTGTTCTTAAAGTATTTTAGTAAATACTTATTTAATGAGTTTATATGTAAGCTTTTGAGCCAGTGTTGGAAAGACATTTAGTTGCTTGTAGTGAACTATTTTGTGACACCTCCTGTACATTTACATACTGAATAATCGAAACTTCCATTTTTGACCTACTTAAAAATTGATTTGAGTGAAGTAAATAACATGAAAATATAATACACTATAGCTAGACATGTTCAAAAAATGCTAAAGTCATTGACCATTTAATATTAAAAAATATTTAATGCATATGTTTATTCAACATATAGCATAGCTTCTCGTGTAAATTGTCCATTTAATAACTTCAAATATTGCTTTATAAAGCAGCCAAAATACTGTTTAATCATTTTCCCCTCCTTGAGCTATGTTTGTATATTTGTTTAAAAAACGTAATAAAATAATTGAACTGTTCTGAAGAGCCCAATCTTTTATTAAGATCAATATAATAAAGTGTTCCTCCCTTCAGTAAATTCTAATATACTTTTGGAATAGTTAACAAAGAAACAACGAGGGAGAGAGATGATTGGCTTAGATAAATAATAATATCAATAAGGATGATATGTGAGGATAAGAAAAGGGTTCGATTTTTCGAACGTGATAGACTGAAAGAAAAGGAGAGGGAAGTCTACAGAAGTTGTTGGCATTGTATTACAAAATAAATTCCCTTGAGAGTGTACAACAATGCAGAAAAATGATAAAATACTTTAAAATACTTATTGTCTCTTCTTTATAAGCCTACATCCATGCCATTGTGGAATCATATTAAAACATATTCTTTAAAAGAAGTTTGATGCAAGTATTAGCTGTTGACCCCAGAGAGTGATTGGTCATAAAAACACAATACAATAATGCGTACATCTTTTTAAAACCATCATATTTCTAACATTATGATAAATAAATTTGCTGTATATAATGTAATTCAAAAATTTCAACAGTAAGTAATAATTCTTCCAAGAACAAAAGGACATAATTAAATATATATATCATGAAGTTCAAATGTTGGAACAAAAAAAATATATAAACAACGAGTTGAGTTACTACAAAAGTAGTAAAATGAACTATTTTTAAAACGTATTACTTCAAAATTAAAAGTTTCTCTTAAAAGATTAAAAAATATATATGGCTACGAAACTGCAAAACAGTCATGTCCTTTATTTGTATTAGTAAATTCTATCATTGGTAAAAGTTATTGGTTCAAAATACGTAAAAAGGGTGTATAATTAATTAACATCTTTATATACATTAACACTATTTCCCTTAAAAACAGTTGAATCATTTAGCCCCTCCCACCTTTTGCCTCATTATTTTTCTCTCTTATATACTTCAATGACTCATAATCACTTTAACCAGCCTCTTGTAGACATGATGATGATAAGTCTAGCAATTACATACAATTCATATGTTTAACATTTTACACATATTTTTTTGGAAGGGATTTCACCATAAAAGTCTTCCTTATAGCCAATATATCACTCTGCATTTCTATACCCTTTGTTTTGCAAAAAAATAATATCTTAGCTTGCTTTAACATATATGGCAAGGGCCTCTTGAATATATCATTCTTCTTCTCCTCCTCTTCTATTAAGTGAACACCGTGGGTAGCAGACAGAACAATGAAATTCGTTCGTATATGGAATACATTTTATCTCCCTTTATATTGTCGTTGCATAAATATCAAGAAGCAAAAATGGTATTAGTCTTCTTTCATGTCCAAGATACATCCTATTCCGAGTACAATTTATGTAAACTGCATCCCAACGCACCATAACTTATACAGAATTACATTCAAGATATAGGATTTAGGCTTTTTAAATTTGCCAAAGGGTTAAGTTTATATATCACTAATATTATTATTTGAAATAGGAATAAATTAATTCTATCGTCTCCCAATCACGATGTAAATGAAAATTCGACTCTTTAACATTTTATCTTTATAGGTGTATTTATAATAAGACTCTTAATTCTTTCGTCCGTAATGTTTTAAATAAAAATAATAATTTTCTATTATTTGACCCATGATTGTTTTTATCTTTGTTTATAGCCATCAACGACAAGGGTCAAGTAATTATATAAAACACTTTCCGGAATATACCAGGGTTAAAAAACATTATTTTTTATTTCTTTTAAACGTTTAAAATGCTCCGATCCAAGATTGTTTTTATTATTATTTGAGGGTATGATATCAAAACTTCTAGTTTGTTTACAAATCAATAAGATTCGATATGTCAAAACTTTCTTAACTAATAACATTTAAAACCACATTGCTTTTAGATTTTATAAGATAAATAAGTCAAACAGATGAACATCATTGTCTAAATATCTCTAAAAACGATTTTATTACCAATATTATTTTCATGCCAATCCATTTATCTAGCTATAAAGAACAGCAGAGCACGTTATTTTAAAGTAAAAGTATATAAAAACGGAACAATCTTCTCAAGTGTGCATTTATATAGGCAAGAAAATAAGACAGTTTAAAGTCTATATACAAATATAGGTAGATGCACCTTAGACAAACTTGGTATGTATCAGTCAAGTAGGTATCTATCAGGTTTGGTCAGAATTAATGGAATTACAATTTACAGATTTAATGATAAATATAATCATAAAAACATCATATATATATATGTATATATATTATTAAAAAGAATTCCGTTCGTTTGTGCGTTCGTTCGTTCGTTTCCCGTATCTCCGAACGGGTCATAGATCTGACGAAATTTCAGTGAATATTTTTGTGAGCTCAGGAGTGTTTTCGTGGGGTTGTCACTCCCGGAAATTCGTCATCGACATGCTTATTTTATTCGCCAAAACGGTTTTTTTGCCGATTTTTTTAAAATTTACAAGTTAGATTTTGCCCGAATTTTCTGTGGATAAGACTGAGTTACTAAGACGTGTTTTTGTTTTTTTGAGTGTTTCCCGGAAAATTCGTTTTCTACATTATTACTTAAAAATATTTTTCTTTCTGTCCCTGTATTCCCCCCAAATTTAAGTTTTGTGGAAATAAACACCACTTTTTTATATTGCCATCGTGCTAATCAATTTCAATAATGCCTAGAGATGGAGAGGGATGTCAATACCCAGCCTTAAGAATACAAAACGGAAAAATGGCAATTGACGAGGCAATAACGACTTTTTAAGGAACTACTTCTCATAAGAAAATACATATACTTCTATGAAACGACTTAAAATAACTTCTTTTACGATGTTTAAATTCCCAACCTTAAGGAACAAAAAAACGGAAAAAATGGCAATGAAGACCCAAGGACAACTTTTTAAGGACTGATTTGAATATGAAATAATCACATGTGATGACATCACTAAAATTATTCATCTTCTTTTTACGATGTTTTAATACCCATCCTTAAGGATTACGAACAGAAAATGGTAATGAAGAGCTATGACACTTTTAAGGAACTGGTTTGAATATGAAAAGTCACATGCGATGATTCCCTGAAATTATTCGTGTGATTCCTTCTTTGTGTGATATTTAATACCCAACCGTAGAAATACAAACGGAAAAAATGGCAAGGAAGACCCAATGACCACTGTTGAAGGAACTTATTTCATATGAAAGTCACATGCGATGACATCACTGAATTATTCGTGTGATTTCTTCTTTTTACGATGTTGAATACCAACCTTAAGGAATACAAACAGAAAAAATGGCAATGAAAACCCAAAGATAACTTTTTAAGAAACTGATTTTAAAATGAAAGTCATATGCGATGACATCACTTAATTATTCATGTCATTTTTTTATTTTTACGATAATTAAATACTCAGCCGTAAGGTATCAAAAACGGAAAAATGGCAATGAATACCCAATGTCAACTTTTTAAGGAACTGATTTTAATATGAAAAGTCACATGCGATGATTTCACTGAATTATTTGTGTGATTTCTTCTTTGTGTGATGTTTAAATACCCACCCGATAGAATGCCAAACGGAAAAAATGGCAATGAAGACCCAATGACAACTGTTGAAGGAATTGACTTTTTAATAGAAATGTCACATGCGATGACATCTCTGAAATTATCGTGTGATTTCTTCTTTTTATGATGTTAAAATACCCAGCCTTAAGGAATACAAAACGGAAAAATGGCAATGAGACCCTATGACGACTTTTTATATAGACTTTATTTAATAAGAAAATCACACGGGATGACATCACAAAATTATTGGTGTTATTTTTTTTTCATCCAGACTATTGTCATAGTTGGAAAATCCCGGCCAGCGCCGGGTAATATTCGCTAGTATATATATA
>CP045896.1:15334609-15376747 GCA_013387185.1 Caligus rogercresseyi
CTCTTGATTACAGATATGCTTTCATGGAAATCATTGGACACTCACCAATAAATATATTTTTAAGTTGTCAGTTTTCTTTTCTTTTTATACTCCTATTTTCACTGTGTAAATTCAATAATCTCCACATATCTATGAAATAAACATTAATTTTTTTTGAGCATAAAGATTTGATGAATGAATAAATATATTCTATATAGGAAGAGTCATAAATGACTTGGATCAAGGACCATAGGAAATACAAATAATAATGATTAAAAGGATAAAATTATCATCTCTAAGTTGATTTTCAACCCTCCATAACCCATGAGGAAGTGATATCTTATTTCGTAAGCTGCCTTTTCTTTTTACACTCCTTTTCTTTTCATCAATCACGTTCGAGAAAGAGGTTCCTGTCTGTTATTTCATTAAATTAATTTGTTGAGGCAGAAGATATATTTTGCAATTTTTTTTAATATGGCACTGTGAGTGGAGAATCTGAAGAGTGCCATCCTTATTTATTAAAAACTCGTGCTCTTTGATTAACTTAATTCCAATGCAGTAATCGTATCTTTTTTAAAGATACGATTACTGCATTTCGTAACTAGACTAAAATTTGAATGTCCTAATAATGCATCTCATTTTTCCTTTTACTGTTATAGAGGGTTATTATTGTTTTAAATTTTGTGATGGAGCTATGGACAATAAAAAAACGTGTTGGTTTATAAGGTTGGCGGTCTTGAGAACCATTCATGTCACCAGAATTCTATGTTATTTACTCAGTCTCGCATGGCCAGTCAAAACAGGTGGGTCTTCCATGGCCTCTCCCTCACATAGTTTATAAACGGGGCTTTCAAATATAAAGGTTATGAAGTTTAGGCGTGTTCTCCTCCTAAATAAGTAAATTCTTAAAGTGAACAAAGTTAGTCAAACCTATCAATTTTGTTTTTGGTTGACTGCTTCAAATTAAACAAACGGTGGCATCTACTTACTGGAATCAGTGATCCGAAGAGAAATAAAAGAGTTAGTATCCGTTATTATCATCACTGACACGAACACGTTCGTTATGTTTCTGATGTGGTTTTAAAATTATACATGTAGCTTTGCTTAGATATGTAGGCTAATGAATGGATGTTTAATTGTTTTCTAGATTGGAAGTGGTTAATCACAATGATTGAACTGTCGAAAGCTTATAAATCTAACGAATATTTGATGTCTACGAATATATTGCATGATACAAATATATATTCTTCAAAGCTACTGGTATCATCACAATAAATAAAATATACATGTGTATGATATTGGTAAATATATCATAAATATTTGTGTCATTGGCGTTAGAACTAAAGTATGAGCTGAGTCCTGCTTCTTCCTCTTCAGGTAATATAAAAATATTATATAGCCCAAAATAGATTCTAGATTGTTTTTTTTGTGTTGTATTTCATATCAACAAAACTACACATTTTCTGAGAGAAATATCTTCTAATCCACGTTCAATTTCCTACTATTTCACGATGCCTAAATATATGTACTTTTTCATAATATATGAAACCAATCATTGCACGAAAATTAAATTACAATTTCCATTGGGATTAACTAAGAAAAAGAAAAATAGGATGCGTGATTGAGGCATTAAAGTCATCATCAATGCCTGAAAAATGATTAAAATTCCAATCTGAGGCATAGTCCACGTATCTACATACCTATTCTAAAGCACCAAAGATTGAGGCAAAATCCTCTAAGACCTCTCCCCCCCCCCCCCAGAAGCCCATCACAATAAGATTCTCACCTTAGATAAAGAGAATATTTTTTTGTGATCCCCGCAATGTGTGAAAGAGGGGATCAGTGGGAAGAATGACATACACAAAGAGTTCCTTTATTGGGATATACCACCAGATCCTAATACACGCATATTTTTATATAGCATACTTTTCTTCATCAAAATCCTTCATCGTGTCTTTGAGATTAAGTCTCTCTACTTGAGATTCCAAAGGCATTTTTGTTATTTCACAGATATGAACATGGCCTCCATGTAAGCTGCCACATAATCCAATCAATGGTGATGGGGTTCTTCGTGGTCAATTAAGTTGGTCAATGAGCCTATTGTATTATGATATGTTTGTCTCTTCATGAAAGACATGAAGGTTAGGGCGGGCAGACATATATTAAATCAACTGATTTGTCAATTTGGGTAGAAATATCTATCTGTCAGCTTTTGACTCCTAATTATGATATATATGTCTATATATATATACATACATATATTGTTAACATAGATAGCTTAGTATAATCACCATATATGTATATTAGGGCTGTTTCTTATTTTTCAAATGTTTGAAATGTTAGCATGTGGATTTAATTGAAAGAAGACGACATACAAAGTTTGAACAAAATCGGTCAACATTACGAGGTCGCGCAACGAGGTCAAAGTTTTAAAAATTTAGTAAAAATATAGTTTTCCGCAAATTTCTTCAAAATGGTGGACGTTACAGACTTTAATATTATTATAAATTTAAAGGAAATCTAATTTACTACCAGACGTATCTTTGATGTTTTTTAATAAAACAAAGTTTTCAGTAAAAACAAAGAAAAATTGGAGTGTGTAATGATAGCATATTTCATAGCTTTTTTGTATCAATTAACTTCACTCGCCTGTAGAAGATGACTTGTTCGCTTCAGAGTAAAATAGTATTTTAAAGTTTAGTACACCTTTGAATGATAAATCCAAAAATGACCTTGGTTGCATTCCATCAATTCAGAATTCAGTACAATCTGAGTTTACATCATATGATTCAGAGCCTGTATTGACCTATAAGAAATCGATTATGAAAAAAAAAAATGTGTTTCTTAGATTTGCGTCAAGGTATCCTCTCAAATTTTACTTTGTCTCTGACGCATTTATAATCCATTATATGCGTCATTTTGTACGCGAGATATGTTTTTTTAATGTGCATATAACTCTCTACTTATTAAATTGACATGATTTAGTATACCAAAATATTAAAGCTGGCTTACCAAGCTTTCATTTGATATGTTTGGTGTTCTAAAAATCGCTATACTTTAAGAGATATAAGCAAATACTCTTTGCACGTACTCTCCCCGAAAAATTGATCTTTTGATATGAGAATATACAATTACCACTTGGTAACTGCTGTTACTGTTAGCTGGATAGAAAGATAAAGAAAAAAGAAAGGAGAGAGTATTTTGCCTCACTTCTCTCCCTTCATTTTTTCTTTCTTTCTATCACATAACGAGTACGGGTAATTGTAATTGAGTACGTTATTTGCTTATTCTCACACTTCTGAAAATATCTGTAGCGCCTTCATTTTATATGTAAAATTTAAAACTTTGACCTCGTTGCGCGACCTCGTAATGTTGAATTTTGTTCAAACTTTGTATGTCGTCTTCTTTTATCACCGAGAAACAGAAAATCCACAATGTTGCTAACATTTCAAACATTTGAAAAATAAGAACAGCCCTAATGTATATAATATATATATAATATTTCGACTTATATACATATATATGTATATATATCTTTAACTTAGTTAAATATTTATATACAAACCGAGGCTCCTTTTTTAATAGTTATAAGCATTGGCTTTAATAATTATATACTAGGGCTTATTAGAGCAATACCTAAGTCAATATCATGGGTTGGTATATAAACATAAGATATGGATATAATTCTATGAAATTCGGATTTTTTATAACAAAAACTCAATATCTGATTGATTGCTTCATCAGCAACAGATTCATAGAAGTTCCTTCTTATTATTCTCTCGAAAATCGGAATGTGTATCGAAAATATAATATCCATATAGCATTCTTTGAGAGTTGAAAAATACTAATACAAGTTTTTCCCAAGGATATCTGTCAATATTTTGTACCATTGTAGGTAGGTAGTAGTGTCAAATGAAAGACTAACGGTAATATATAAACACATTCGACATTATTAACATCTGCTCAGGAAAGAAGGAGGTTAGAAATTGTTTTTTTTTCTCTTTCTGATATTTTACTTCTTTCCTCCACCATCAAGAGCCACGATAATTTACTCTTTGCTTTATGGATGATAATTGTATATACAAGTTAGCCGTGTGTTTGTAAGGATATACACTAAGGCAGGAAACATCTTCAATGGAAGGAGGGAAGGTTTATATGAACATAGAGATAGAGTGATGACGGACCATTACTTCCTGACAAATGACGTCTAATGAAGATCTTGAGTAGCTACGTTTCTCCCTCTCAAAAATAACTAAAATGAATCATCCCTTCCATCCCCCAATCTTGAAAATGTTGTGTGTCTGGGACGAAGGGTCTTCATGCCATTCTCTATAAATACGTATGTAAGGTTCTCTCTTCTTCTTATTATTATCAATATTTACAAGCAAATATTATTATTATTTTTGCAAGGATTCTTTTAAAGCTTAGTAGTCCTCGAAATTTATTTATTTAAAATAAGGAAATTGTGTGTTTGCCAATATATACTTCTCTTTACATATATATTTATGTATGAAAGGGGTTTTAAAGTATTGATAAATGAGGCTTAATGATATCTCTTTGATTGGGCAAATATATTTTTAATATGATGTATGCATTGAGAAATGTAAGTGGAGAAAATATGGAGAGCTGAGGGTCGTTGGTTTGTCTCCCGAGGGTATATATATATATATATATATATATATATATATATATATATATATATATACAAGGATGTTTAAGGTCCAGGCAGTCTTATGCATTTGCCCTATTTTTTTTCTTCAGCCTTTATGAATATTATGTGTATGGTTAATATTTATAGCATTTTTTCTCTCTAATCAAATCTCCAGATGCCCTTTTTATACCTATATATATAAAGTTATGTATGTTCATAATGTATTCCCACACCTGGTACAGCACTCTGCCCCATTCACTGTCTTTCCCTTCTCTGTGTAAATTATATCCCATTTCGTTTAATGACCCCTCATTACCCCGGCTAAGATTTTCATGAGCTCCTTCCAAATTCTTAATCCCCCTCCCCCTTCCAAAAAAAAGAAAAAAGGATGTGCACACACGCCAGTATGTGTGAGAAAAAACATTCAAGCACTCACCAGGGATCTATTAGAGGCTGCATCATTGGGCGTCAGGGATGAGTCCTCCTCCCTTGGGTCTAAGGAGTCTTGTCATGAGGATGAATTCATCCTTGATGAATAACGTCATTCCACACACATTCTCCACATAGTACAAATGGTTCTAGTGTTATTATTATTATTATTTTTATTAACAAATATCATAACATGAGGCTTTTTGACTGTGCCTTCAAGTCAAGGCACGAACGCAATACTTAGTAGATGATTATATTAAATTTCTTCCACAAAGTGAAAAGGGCTATGCTCATATAATGGGATATTTAATCAAGAGACTTCTTTATTTTGTTCATGGCTTCTTTGGACCATTTAATATCCAGGAATTATATCTATAATATAGAAATTTAATAGAAAGATAATAACAAATACTAATCGTCAAATAATTTGATCTCTGTTTTTATGTATAGTAAATTTATTATTTATTTATGTTACTTTAAAAGTACAACTTCCCATCTTTATAATAATATTTTTATTGTTTGATTTATAATTTTTATTCCACAATAAATAAAACTTGTTCTTAAAGTATTTTAGTAAATACTTATTTAATGAGTTTATATGTAAGCTTTTGAGCCAGTGTTGGAAAGACATTTAGTTGCTTGTAGTGAACTATTTTGTGACACCTCCTGTACATTTACATACTGAATAATCGAAACTTCCATTTTTGACCTACTTAAAAATTGATTTGAGTGAAGTAAATAACATGAAAATATAATACACTATAGCTAGACATGTTCAAAAAATGCTAAAGTCATTGACCATTTAATATTAAAAAAATATTTAATGCATATGTTTATTCAACATATAGCATAGCTTCTCGTGTAAATTGTCCATTTAATAACTTCAAATATTGCTTTATAAAGCAGCCAAAATACTGTTTAATCATTTTCCCCTCCTTGAGCTATGTTTGTATATATGTTTAAAAAACGTAATAAAATAATTGAACTGTTCTGAAGAGCCCAATCTTTTATTAAGATCAATATAATAAAGTGTTCCTCCCTTCAGTAAATTCCAATATACTTTTGGAATAGTTAACAAAGAAACAACGAGGGAGAGAGATGATTGGCTTAGATAAATAATAATATCAATAAAGATGATATGTGAGGATAAGAAAAGGGTTCGATTTTTCGAACGTGATAGACTGAAAGAAAAGGAGAGGGAAGTCTACAGAAGTTGTTGGCATGTATTACAAAATATAATTCCCTTGAGAGTGTACAACAATGCAGAAAAATGATAAAATACTTTAAAATACTTATTGTCTCTTCTTTATAAGCCTACATCCATGCCATTGTGGAATCATATTAAAACATATTCTTTAAAAGAAGTTTGATGCAAGTATTAGCTGTTGACCCCAGAGAGTGATTGGTCATAAAAACACAATACAATAATGCGTACATCTTTTTAAAACCATCATATTTCTAACACTATGATAAATAAATTTGCTGTATATAATGTAATTCAAAAATTTCAACAGTAAGTAATAATTCTTCCAAGAACAAAAGGACATAATTAAATATATATATCATGAAGTTCAAATGTTGGAACAAAAAAAAATATATAAACAACGAGTTGAGTTACTACAAAAGTAGTAAAATGAACTATTTTTAAAACGTATTACTTCAAAATTAAAAGTTTCTCTTAAAAGATTAAAAAATATATATGGCTACGAAACTGCAAAACAGTCATGTCCTTTATTTGTATTAGTAAATTCTATCATTGGTAAAAGTTATTGGTTCAAAATACGTAAAAAGGGTGTATAATTAATTAACATCTTTATATACATTAACACTATTTCCCTTAAAAACAGTTGAATCATTTAGCCCCTCCCACCTTTTGCCTCATTATTTTTCTCTCTTATATACTTCAATGACTCATAATCACTTTAACCAGCCTCTTGTAGACATGATGATGATAAGTCTAGCAATTACATACAATTCATATGTTTAACATTTTACACATATTTTTTTTGGAAGGGATTTCACCATAAAAGTCTTCCTTATAGCCAATATATCACTCTGCATTTCTATACCCTTTGTTTTGCAAAAAAATAATATCTTAGCTTGCTTTAACATATATGGCAAGGGCCTCTTGAATATATCATTCTTCTTCTCCTCCTCTTCTATTAAGTGAACACCGTGGGTAGCAGACAGAACAATGAAATTCGTTCGTATATGGAATACATTTTATCTCCCTTTATATTGTCGTTGCATAAATATCAAGAAGCAAAAATGGTATTAGTCTTCTTTCATGTCCAAGATACATCCTATTCCGAGTACAATTTATGTAAACTGCATCCCAACGCACCATAACTTATACAGAATTACATTCAAGATATAGGATTTAGGCTTTTTAAATTTGCCAAAGGGTTAAGTTTATATATCACTAATATTATTATTTGAAATAGGAATAAATTAATTCTATCGTCTCCCAATCACGATGTAAATGAAAATTCGACTCTTTAACATTTTATCTTTATAGGTGTATTTATAATAAAGACTCTTAATTCTTTCGTCCGTAATGTTTTAAATAAAAATAATAATTTTCTATTATTTGACCCATGATTGTTTTTATCTTTGTTTATAGCCATCAACGACAAGGGTCAAGTAATTATATAAAACACTTTCCGGAATATACCAGGGTTAAAAAACATTATTTTTTATTTCTTTTTAAACGTTTAAAAATGCTCCGATCCAAGATTGTTTTTATTATTATTTGAGGGTATGATATCAAAACTTCTAGTTTGTTTACAAATCAATAAGATTCGATATGTCAAAACTTTCTTAACTAATAACATTTAAAACCACATTGCTTTTAGATTTTATAAGATAAATAAGTCAAACAGATGAACATCATTGTCTAAATATCTCTAAAAACGATTTTATTACCAATATTATTTTCATGCCAATCCATTTATCTAGCTATAAAGAACAGCAGAGCACGTTATTTTAAAGTAAAAGTATATAAAAACGGAACAATCTTCTCAAGTGTGCATTTATATAGGCAAGAAAATAAGACAGTTTAAAGTCTATATACAAATATAGGTACCTTAGACAAACTTGGTATGTATCAGTCAAGTAGGTATCTATCAGGTTTGGTCAGAATTAATGGAATTACAATTTACAGATTTAATGATAAATATAATCATAAAAACATCATATATATATATAGATATGTATATATATATATATATATATATATTATATATATATATATATATATATATATATATATATATATATGCTTAGTTCCTAGATAGTTCTCACCCGACTAAATCTGCCTTGTAAAAGTGTATGAGTTTATAGCTATAGATAAATATATAAGAATTAATGGATATATTATATAGCTAAATTACTTACTTCCTATTTGATTAAGTTTACGATGGAATTTTCATAAGAGGATCCTTAACAGCAACGTTCATTAAGAACAGTAGTCAAATACCTAACATATATATATATATATATACATATATTGTTAATTAAAAAAAAAAATATTTTATTATAATATTAATGTATAATTATTTGTTTGTATATAAAAATATATGTTTTTTAATTAATAAACATGAAGGCTGGGGTTATATTAGCTCCGTAATAAATTATACAACAACAGCCTATTTTTTCATAGGAGTGACTATGGAAAAAATATTTTTTATTTTCTTATGAAAGTCATATAAATAAACAATCTTATAATGCACACATTAAGCAACTTCTCAGTGTCAATATTGACCTTTTTACTCAAAAGCCTAATGACACCCTGCTATGGCAAAAATAATAATAGTTCATATAAAGTAGTGATAATCTACCTTTTCATTGTGTGCTTTATTCAATATTTGATTCTTTTCTTCCTCGCTTTTTTTCGTGAAGAGAATAAAGACGGTTTTTAATATACATAACTTAACCAAATAAACGAGCAATTTGGATGAGATCACGTTCGTTTATATTTTAATGCCCTGCTGAGACTCTCGCATTCACTACTTCATCATAAAAGCAGTATTATTAATATCATTTCGCAGGGCCTACTCATTTTTGCATATTAACTGAGACTATATCTCTCTCTGTGGCAAACTGACAGGAGCTTCTTTTTGGCAGGGTAATTCCTAAGCGTAATTAAATTATCGAATTAACTATAAACAGAATAAATGTGTTTAATATTTATTATTAGAAGTTTGTAATAAATAAGGGAGTGCGATAGCCGTGTGCGTTAAGGGGTGTTCAACTCTCTATGTTGGGGGTGCAGGTTCGAATCTTGAGAGAGGATGGTCATTTTGGTCTACTGCATTGATGAAATCCTAAGTTCAATTGACTGATTTTTATGCTAGTATGCTTATTTATATCCAGTCGGATGCAATTCTATCGAACCATAAAGGCACAAAAATAAGTTGCTTCTTCATACATATTTTAAAATGTATTTTTGTTTTGGTTATTGAATAAGCTTTAAAGTGTATGCTAGGATATAAATGTTATATATTAAACAGAAATACATTTTGTTGTTGTAAAATATCTATGTCTTTTGTCTTGGCCCGGTGAGTATTTATTATCAACAAGTTCATCCTCTACAAAAAAAAACAGAAAATATTTTTAAACATGAAATTAAGACATCACTTAAAAATGAATCATAGAAATAGTGTTAAAAAGAGAAAATTATAAATATATGTAAGGAATTTTATATATGCAACAAGGTATTTGAGTATAAAATAGGAATTAGGTAAACTCGCATATTTGGGTGCCTACGGCGCCCATATGTTCGCCCTTCGGGTATGGGTAGGTTTTGGAGCTATTTTGTGAGTGAAACAGACCTTAAAGAATATAGAGAGGAGAGAGAAAGTAATTTTCTGTTTTGTACAAACATTCCTCATAAAATTTGACTTTGTACAAAGAATATGTTTTAAGTCACATGAGATGCTTTTTTTTCTATTTCTCTAACTCCTCCTCCTTTTCTTTTTCTTTTTTCCTCTCTTTACCTTGAAAAGTAGGTAGTAAAATCAGACAAAGTCTGATTTTTTTCATTCTGGTCCCATCACTTTGCAAATAGTTTATTAGGTCCGTCTTGACCCAAGGATTCCATAGGTACCTTCAAAATTCAAATCTGACCATAAATGTGGGAGGAGATAGCGTGCGGACATACAGACGGACAGAGATTGATGAATTATTATATAGATTCTGGACAAGTCGGCGTCTTTAATGGTACGCATTTTGTATACAGTGAACTGTCTCTTGTTGATGACGGCGTCGCATTTGCTAATTGGAGAAGCTGAAAGAAAGTCAAGGAAGCACGATAGCTGAGTGTGTTAAGACGTGAGAAACCCTCAGTATTGAGGGTGCAAGTTCGAATCCGAGAGGGAAATTCCATTTTGGTCAATCTCATTGAAAAGATCCTAGATTCGACAGACTAATCTACACGTTTAAATGCTTATTTATATACAGTCGGATGCAATTCTGTCGAATCAAATAGGCAAAAATATAATGGTCATCTTCACTGGTAGTCGTATTAAATCGCTCTTCTATAATACCACGGACAGCTTGTTCAGTTTTGCTAAGTATCCAATATTACTATAGCAAGAACTTAATGTTCTTGGATATTTTTTAGTGGCTTATCTCTATGTTCAGTTAATGAAAACTCCTTTCTTTATTTCTTTATATGCAAAGATATATATCTCTAATATTGATAAAAATATCCTTTGTCGTTTACTTTAAGTACTGTAAATAGTTAAATACACTTTTGTTAATGATAAAAATAAGTTGTTCTTAATATCTGTGGCTAGTTGAGTAACATTTCTTTTTGTTATATATTAATAAATGGTATAACACTGCTATTAAATTATCTGACGGTGGACTCCTTTTAGTGAAGTCGTAGGAATTCTATGTAAAACCAGCTTGATTTTTGATTGTGGATCACTTATTTCTTTATATCTCTATAAAGCTAATATTCCACTTTTCCCCTCTTAAGGCAAATCTATAACAATCTATCTTTCTTTATCTTTTCAATGTTTTCTATATGTAGTAGTTCTACATACTCAAAACGTTAGTGTCCCTTAATGTCAGGTCATTTGATTAGAGAAGGTAAATCAAGCCATGCTGCATTGTAGTAGTAGTAAGTCTATAACCAAAGCTTACCTCAGCTATCATATGTCATCTAATATCATTTTGAGCCTATCAATCAATCAGGAAAGTGAGGGGGGGGGGGGGGATGAAAGACATCCAAAAGAAGATGAATCAAATTACTTCTACTAGGAGCCTACTCTTTTTTACCCTGTATTAAACTTTATTTGGATTTATTATTATTATTATGGTATTTATGGTGCTTCGCCTTTTGTCAAAATAAAGACATGCATTACATGTAACAGGAGCATCAAAAATATCCCTGCAATTGACTTTGATAGATTGTAGGCCATTTTGCAGGGACTAGGATTGACGTCCTTCTGTTTTTTTTTGCATAAGATTGTTATTAATTTTGCCTATTTGGTTCGATGGAATTGCATCCGTGTGGGTACTAGTGAGTAAATTAAGTCGCTCGAACCAAGTATTTTATTAATAAGGTTGACCAAATTGACCTTCCCCTCTCGGGACTCGAACCAGAGAGTTGAACACGTATTGAGCTATCGCACTCCTTTGCATACTATTTCTTTGATATTATATATATATATATATATATATATATATATATATACTAAGGTATATACAAACTACCCAAAAAGAGATAAATTGTCTTTGAACCTTTGTTTAATATTAAATACAATATAATATCTTATAATATTCCTTTGTTTAGATCAGCGGTACTCAACCTTGTCCTTATCGGGAGCCACATTGACGCAAAAAATATTTTAGCAAGAGCCATGTAGCACCACATTATGTAATAACACCGCATTATGTAATAATCAGGAAACGACCGGGACACTTTTTTCACCGGTAGCTGGGCAGGGACTTTAATATTTTCTAAACTCGTTGCTTCGCCTTTCTGAAGTGACGACGTTTTTTTAGAAAAATATTTTTGCTATTAATTTTTTTATGTTCAAATCTAAAAAAAGTGATGACGTTTTTAGAAAATAATTTACAAAATATTTTTTTAAAAAAACAACCGTCTTCACTTTCAGAATGACGAACGAACGAAAATTAGACAAAAATACCCGGTCGTTTCCTGGTAATAATGTAATAAATTTTCAGTGGGACTTAAAAGAGCCGCAACTAGTCTTAAAGGAGTTGCATGCGGCTAGCGAGCCGCGGGCTGAGTATTAATGGTTTAGATAGTTAATCATCAAAAGTAATGTTTTTTTAAATATTTAAATTCACTTTTATCGTTCCTCTGAACAATAGAACAAAATAATTAAAATAAGACTTTTTATCGCGGAATATTATGTTTTGCTAAAGTTCATACTGTAATACTTACTAATATTTTATATATATATATAATCTTTATGAAATATAAAAATAACTGCACCTTAACAAAAAGCTTTTTAAAATTACTCCAAGTAATATAACTACGATTAAATATAAGCCATTTCTTGTTAATTATTGGTTTACTTTGAGTTATAAAGTAAATCTTATATGCATGTCAAAATAAGTTTTGGTTCTCGAATTTATATGTTTGTGAAAAAATATCTTGAGATAATTTAATAACAAATAAATATATCATGAATAATTAAAATTTATAATAAAGTATTTAGCTAAAAAATAATTTGAAAAAAGTATTTGATAAACTATCAAAGTGCTGCATACAAAGTATGATGGCTGAGTCTTTTATAACTTGAATTGAATAATGATCAAAAATTTAATCTTAATCCTGATTCAATGTCTATTTTTTGTGATATAGTATGTATATTTGTTATTAAAAGTTTTTAAAATTAAAACTCAACTTTTTTAAAATTTGTAACATTGTAACTCTGTGAAACTCCCATATATTTTTTTGTCAATCAAGGAAAATTGAAATAATACATATATTTTCAATTTTATTGCCATATTTAAGTTTTAAGCAATTGAGAAAAATGATTGATAAAATATAAATTGAGAAAAAAGATTTCAAATGAATTGGTGAAAGTTTCTCTATTATGTTATTTTATCAAATAAATCATATTGGAGGTTCCTTCTTACAAATTAATAGCAAATATATATATATATATTTCTTCAAGATATTAAATTTCATTTCATCATACGTTAAAGAATTGAAAATATATCTTTTCTTTCAATTTTTAATATATATATATATATATATATATTTATATATATTATATGTATAAACATATTATATATATATGTTATATAAAGTTTAACACAGTTTTCGTTTTGTATTGTCTCAATTGTAAAATATCGGGTTATAACTTATTTTTATACTACAATGTTTATTTTTGTATTTTTTACGCAATTCTAGCTACTTTTTATAATTGTATTTTATGTAATACAATTTTTAATAACGACCATTAAAAAATTAAATATATATTTATACTGTTTCAGTAAAAAGTCATTTTGATTCAGTTACAATATTAAAGGGGATTCGGTATTCAATTCAAAGTATGCCTAAGGCTTACCCAACGCACTTTTTATCCAGCACTTAGAATATCTATTAAGGACGTTTCTAAAATATTTTAGTTCGTAAATATATCATTATATATTTTAATTTCATGATATATTCATCTTTTGTTATTTAAATTGCTAAATATTTCATAATACATTTTGGAAATGTTTCATGCAAGACAAAACTCTTATAAATGTCATCATTGATTCAGCCATTGCAAAACTATTTTCGAATTTAGCAACACTAATGAATATTTAGGAGGGGTATTGACAAGTTTTCCCCATAATATATGATAAAATTAATATAACAGGTACAAAGAGTCTTAACTATTAAAGTTTGAGATAAACGAATCGAAATCTTAGAAAGCATTTTATATCTTAGGACACCTACGTTATTGTTTGGCGGTACATCTACCAAACAATAACGTAGGTGTCCTAAGGATGCTTTAAAAGAATATTTTCATCCATACATTTGATATGCTTTTTGATATCTTTAACATTTTGTCCTATAATGAGGGTTTCAAATTGTAAAAATATCGTCGACTTCTAAAAAATGTATGAATGATTAAATATACAATTGATGTAATATTTTAATTAATCTGATTTACAATTTAAATATCCCTTTGTTTAGTGTTTTACATTATACTCTGTTATTGATATATAATCCACATCTCCAAAGTTGGGCATTTAATAAAAAAAATATTTTTTAAATCATTAGCTTATAGAAATAATTTTATTTCAGTCATACCAAGACATTTCATTATCTTTTCACTTCAATATGAAGCAATGCAGCTTCATTATAAGCTAATAAAACAGTATTGATTGAGTAACTTCATGTATTTTTTTATTCACTTTACTTTAAGTGATTATTACGCAAATTATCCATGTTTTTCTTGTAGTGAAGCATTCTAACTACATGTTATATATTGTTACTTATGCAGGCAGCAAGATTGGCCTCTGCCTCTCAACCCTTATATATATATCATGAATATCCCTAAATAATGCTAATATATTCTGCATTTGATCCATAATAAAAGGGCCTTACGTTGTCTTGCATTTAATGTGTATGAGCGGATTAACTAGACAAAAATGACTAAAATAACAGTCAGAAAACAACTAAGCAATCATTTTTTGAGTGTCAGAGCATTGACCTAGAAAGGTATTTACTAGCATCGACAGGCTCATGGGCTTTGACGTTGAAATAAATAAAATACTCCTCGTCCCTTGCCTCAGTCCATCAGAAACGAAGTCAACAATGATAGATAGCATGATATTATTTTATTTCATAATTAAGTTTTATACCAAAAGTTTAGTCTTTAGTCCCTCATATTAAAATGTATGTATAGTTTAAATTATAAAATTTATTCATGTAAACCTTCACGTGTTATCTTATTTTTTATGTATTTCTTCTTCTTTAAACAAATTTAGAAATTGAACTTTTTATTTAAAAAATCGGAAATTATATTTTATTTGAAATATAAGACCGTCTTTTTGCAAAGTAAAGAAACACTTTGGTAAAACTAGTGACGATTAAATCAGAAGGTCGATACACACAAAAAAATCGACTGCTTAGACTGCCAGAATCTGACCATCCTCCAATATAAGTCAACGTTTATTTTTAACGTTACTTTTAACAATGGCTTATAGGTATTATAGAACGCAAATATTAGGAGTCATTTAAATTATCAAGCCGTAGCTCATGAGAATGAATTGTAAAGACAGCATAGTAAGGCAATATATAGGACTACGTTGACTTGGACATAAGCCTTTATATATAAACGTCGACAATGAAGAAAATACCTTCCAGAAAGTCAAACTTCAAATGAGTAAATTATATTTTCCCTGTTCATATAAATGGATAAAATCGCATCCTTTTAGATATTAATTAATATTATAACACTAAAAGTTTAACCATCCCGTCTGGTAATTGTTTGTTTTGTTTGTTTAGCTCCTAGATTGGACCCGTCTGGTAATTATTGTGGTATGCATTTTCTTTGTAAAATGTTAATTTATTATATAAATAATTGGTTGAGTAGAAATATATAACAGGATAAGGCCCGATATCTGTGAAGTTGTGGATATTTGATTCATGTTATATTAAAAATAATATAAAAAACAGTACACATTTGAATAAAAGCAGCCCATTTTCAAAATTAAGTAGTCAAGAAATTACAGTTATCAGATCTGGTAAGACGCAACGTAAGAAAATATGAGAATATATATATATATATATATATGATACTGAACCTAGCAATAATGAAAATAATCCGATAGAAATCTCAATAGCCTCAACTAATAATGCACAGTTGTTGGAAACCCCATGAAGGCGTCGGAGATTCAAGTAAAGCACAGTTATTTGTCAACCATTTATGGAATGTTCATTGGTGCTTGTGGCTGGGGGATTTGATGCATGAGGTTTAAATAAAGCCATCCTCTCTTTCTGTCTTTCTTTCATATTTCTTCCAGGAGCATTCATCATGGTTGAAACAATGGAATGATTCATCAAGTTAAATTATGCGCATATGAACAAACACAAAGTTTTATTATTGTTATTGTTAGTACCATAATAAAAATAATAATAATTTCATAGTCATCTATTAAATCGGAGACGAAAAGAAAAAGATGAATTCTTTTCTTGTTAAACTTCTCTTATTTTAATGATGCTGATGTGGCCCTCGTTTATGGAATGCTACTGCATAATGAAGATATAATGCAGTGCCTTATACAATGCAAAAGAAAATGAAATTCTTGGAATTGATTACATGTTGATCCGTAAAGAATAACTTCTAAACTGAATAATAAATATCTTCAATTTGTGTGGAATTGATACCTTTCATTTATCAAATAGAGCTGACAATATGAATCCTTTTCTGTCCAATGGGTTTATGTTTTTCAGGTCTAAAATGCTTTATGCAATATAAAATAAAATACAAAAAATATTGAACATATTGAATTTAAAATATTAGTAGCATTATTTTAACATCATGTAACATTACAAAGCAAAAAAAAAATATTCTCTAAAAATTATAACCTGATATGAAATGCAAATATGTATTTATTCTGTAAAAAACGATGATAAGCCCTTCAAATTCTTAAAAAAAATTGTATTGCACTGCCATTGTCGGTATACAATAGATTATGTCTCCAGCCCAAACTCACGAAGAGTTGTAATCCATAAATTTTCATAAACAAGTTAAAATAGTTTTTATTTTGAAATTATGGTATGCATAAAAATCATTTTTCTTATCTTTTATAAGTAAATATAAATTGTTTTTGGGTGTTTGTTGATTATTACTTCAAAAACGACACATTATGTCTTATGATACTTTTCTACCCCTCTAGAATAAATCAAGAAAGAATGTTTATGCCGTAAGAATCGATAAATTTCTTACAGAGAAACCAAGGCAACCGTCGATAATGATTTATTTATCATTATAATGGAAACAAATCCGACAATTTTGACTTTTAATTTAGATCGATATAATAAATAAGCTCGATATTATTGCATGTAGATATCATAAGGATTTAAAATAGTTATAAAATATGTATTACTTAATTTTTTCCTAATTTTTTACTGTTTCATTAATTTTTGATATTAGCACGAAAACCTAATGCCTTGTTAATTATGGTTAAATGTCATGCCATTCTTGAATTTGAGAAGTTATTAAGGAATTAAATTTGAATAGTAGGGATTGGATATTGAAAGGCATTGAAATATTAAAATTAGGTAATATATGAAAAAACATTTGGAAGAAAAGGCTCGATAACCAAAGTGTAATATTTCTTCCTACAAGGATTCATTTATTGGCATATTGAAATATAATTTAAATGTCCAATGGCGTGCATGATATGCTACTTGTTTAACTTAATACAAAGCTAATAATAAATCATGATGATATCATCGGTTGGTTAACAAGTATTAGTCCTATTCTCTACTCCTTGAGCCTTGTTAAATGCATCTTTGCAAATTTTGCTAAAAATACCAAAATATACCCCCCCACAGAGTAACAAATAAGAAATTAAACGTGGTTTTACATTATATTAGATACTTATATGTCATAAGTAGCTTTTTATTTATCAAAATATGAACTTGGACATTTAACAACTTTTTCTATTTTTTTTGTGAAAATAAACTCTGATCGAAATTAGTTTCAACAATAAGAGACCCAATGAGATGCTCTGATATCTTAGGGTTACAAAAACCAACAAAACTAAGTCAATAACGTGGAAATAGTTATTATCAAATCTCATACAGTAACAAAATGTATATTTTCCTTTATTTGTTGATATAATTGATTTTTTTCATTCCAAAGAAGGTAATCCGTGCGTTGCTCTGAGTAACTTGAGCAATATCATCAACAAACTTACATGTACAAAATATGTGTATGATGTGCTTTTTATCCCCTCCTCTTTATTACGTGATTGGAAGTAATGCTCTTCATCATTAGGGCAAAGAAGACGAAGAATCAAAGCCGATTTCACGATCATTAAACTTAAGAGTAGAGTATATCAAATGCATATAGATATTTTGACTGCCCCGTGTACTATATATAATATAAAGTATATATATATATATATATATATATATATATATATATATATATATATATATATATATATATATATATATATATGCGTGTGTGTATTTTAGTGGGTATCGGGGGAACCGAACTCTAGGAACTAATATGTAAGCCTCACAAAAGTTAAAACATGAAACTACTTAGGATAAATGGATTTTGAAGCAATCCTCCCCATTTTTCGGTCTCGTTACGAAGCAAAACATTTCGTCTATTTATTAATATTATTTAGGTTAAAAATTGTATATCAAAATCCAAAAAAACAATAATACAATCATTTAAAAAATAAATATAATTGTCTTGAATACACAGATAAACCCAATTCAAATAAACCAACCTAAAATTGAATAAAAAATGTTTATCATTTTATAAAAAATAGGTAAAAATGTGTAATAATTTATTAATTATCTTCTTGCCATTTGTTGAAGTGAATGGAAATATTCACCTGCCAAGTATTTTTCATATAATACAGTGCTATCTAACGACCCTTGATAGAATATAAGTGCATTTTCTTTTATCTTATTAAAAAAGTTAATTTCTTTCGCTATTGTGAGTGTTTCTTTTCATTTCTCAGCTATAAATGAATTCCACATTATTTGGGTCAATAAAATAGTAGTTGAACATTCATATAATCGATAAGTGTATCGACTTTTCTTATTTTCTTATATTTCTTGAGAGAAAAAATTGCAAATAACTCAGCTCTCGAAAACAATAACTGTTTTGTGCATATTACTCTTAAGCAATGGGGACAATTGTAGCTATTTATAAAAGTTTTAAATGATATTCAGTAGCAGATTTAATACTCTTCACTAAATAAAATGCAAATTAATTCAAAATCCATTACGTTAAAAGTAATTTCAATTTATACTTTTGATACCCAAGACATTGGTTCTGCCGATACTCACTAATATACATAGTTGGCTCGATTTCCCATGATTTTAAAGAGGATTAGTTCATTTACCATTTATCTGATAATCATAAAGATCTTATAAGATCTTTTCTCATAGAGTCCCTTCTATTTATAATTATATATTTGATCAAATATTCTTCAAAAGAGGTCTTTATCATTTGTTTATACATATACATATATGCAATGAAAACAAGAGATTAGAGAGATAGAGATATTCTGAAATTGAGTATTTCTAAGGAATAATTTAAAATGATTTTAACCAATAAATACAAAGTTTTCTTGATACTAAAACTAAATAAATTAATTTCAATTCCATTGAAACCATTAGTAAGGTGTTTAATGAACTTTTTAGGCGTGTATGGAACATACACGAAGTCAAAATAAGTGAATAATGTATGTCTAACACTTTTGTATTGTGCGTGTTGTTCACTGTTTTGGACCTCATACGCGAATTTGTATGAAAGTGCATTTTTAGGCCTATATGATATCCATCATTCATAAAAACACAAATATTGTGAAGAGATTTAATTAAAATTGTGTACATTATTATTTCAATTTGGTCCTCATTAGTGAAAAGTGGCGTTAAATCTACCATATATATATATATATGATACATTTATTTCTTTGTTTGATCTTCTATATCTCCTAAGTACAATCAACTCTTCTCTGGATAGGCTCGTGGTGCCAGGGAAAAATTAGGTCAAAATAAGCATTTTTGGAAAATCCCTGGTATCATCCACTAATTTAAAATAATCCTTACTAAATATCGAAAACAAATCAGATGGATGCATCATTCTTTCTCCATACTAGCTTACAAGACAAGTTTCCAAGAAGAGCTTAGGAACCCATTCTTTGATTAAAAATACATTTTCATATTGTTGGTGTTATTCTTGCTATTTTTTAAGCAATCTATTTAGGAGAATAGTTGCTAGGAGGACCACAAAAGGGTAAAAATATATTATAAGGATGACGCTATGCTTCATGCATGCAGAGTCGTGGATTGCCTATAAGTTTTTGTTATTATATTCGGGTCTATTGACTCTTATTATGATTATTTTTATTATTATAATCATCTTGCTGCACATTCCCTCCCGGAATCATTCATTGGGAGGGAGTATCGTATTACATATTGAGACTTTAATCACACACATACATATATATAATACTAAAAGTAATTATGATTAAAGTCGAACTTCCGTTAAAGGAAGTGTGTTCTACCTACCATCATGCTTGAGGGATCACAAATGCCTTTGCAGCTTATTTGCTGACTGCAATTTTTGTAACGCTCTCTGACTATATCTGCAGTCAACAGGAATCATTTCATGGCCATTTCATATCTCAAAAATACGAAAAGAAACATTGTATATTCAAATATATATATATATATATATATTCTCTGGAATGAATCCTTTTTTTAGAGAGGCTATTTGTCTCGTCTTTTAGGATTTATGAGCAAACATGCTTTTACTTTGCCTAATTGTTTCCATTGACTTGCATCTATGAGGATGTTATTAAGTATTAAAGCATTAAAATGATGGAACCTTGGATTTTTTTTAATGAGTTCGATCAAGTTTGACTTTTCCCTCTTGGGAGGCGAAGCTGAGCCTTCATCAATGAACACGCACAGGCTCCATTGAACGTACCCTAATCTTATATTATATAATTCAAGTGTTTAAATCCGGTTTAAGGTGATACTGACGTATCATTTTTATGAATTGAATGTATACAGTATCATAATTAATTATATTTAATTTATATATACAACCTCTTTTACTTTGATTTTTCCTTAATATAATTAATATTTATATATAATTGAATGCTTTTAAAGAATGTATAGAAATTGAAGTAGGATTACTGTTGAAGTAACCTACGAATAAGTCATTCTTTCATATATGCATATTTTGGCTCCTTAGTTCCAAACTTTTATCTCTCAAATAGTTATATTTTTCTCTGCATAACAGTGTCCATTTTGTACATGATGATATCTTATAGTTTAATGTATATTGGGCGATTTTGTATGTATGGATCCTTGATGAATATACCCCCTTCTCACTTGGAATGATTGTTATGACAACATTAATTAAGGGTAAAATGTGATAAGTAGACTCTTCAGACAAGAGGCGTTCACCCATTCAAGGACCCTTGTACAAAATACTGTGGCCGGTTACCATATTGTGATATTTGTGAGGTGTGCTTTTACAGCATGTTGAAGAATGGAGGAAGGGCCTAGAAGCATGCTCACGGACAATAAATTATACATTCTTCATCATTTCAATGACGGCACGACAAACCTTCATCTACCATTGAGATGGTGGGGGAAGCCAATTTCATTGAGTTGCCTGTGAATCAACAACGGAGACAGGTGAGGATGATTGTGTCTATGCTGCTTTAAAAGTGCTTCCGGTCCTGAAATAACGTGTATGTATAATGTAATAATATGAGCACAAAGCCTGGTGACAGCATACATTCAATTCAGCAGTACTTTTTTTCCAAATAATATAATTCATACAAATAAAATATACTGCAACCCCCCACCCCTGGAACTTTATCCGGCTTCAGTCGGTATTGACACATAACAACACAAATATGCCTGGCATTATTTGGAGAAATGATAATTTTTTGAAACGTGATTGGAAGAAAAAAAAAATGATTGTGAACAACTATGAAAACAGTTAACATAATGTATTAAAGCATCACTCATTGCTATTGAGAAATGAACACCGATTCTGAGAGGATAAATTATTCTTAAGAACAAATTTGTATCTTCTCATAGGCTTCGAACCATGGCATTGTCGAATCCTTTGAGTGGACTATTCCGGTATTACATATTACCTTAATTAACTGAAGCAGCTGCTTATACTACAAAAAAAAAAAAAAATCCTTTCTGTTGATGAATGGCTATCTGACTATTAGATGTAGAAAAAAGGAAAACTGTTTTGACGACTGAAAACTATGTTGAAAGTGAGTTTGCTAATTGAAACTAGGGATGTTGCGTAATGAAGATAATACTCTTTATTGATTCTCTGGAGTAATTAGATATTTATTTACCCCATTGGTAGTTTGCTAGGGGCGTAATTATCGAGAAGATTGGGTTCTTTATCATGCTCTCTCTTAACTTGTAAAGATAAAATGTACTTTAGCACTTCAGTGCAAGTGTCTTAAAAGCAGATGAAAAAGTAAATAAGCAAAAATTATATTGTTCCATTTTATTAATATACAAACCAATCTTCTGCAGTAAGCAAGTCGTGATAAAGTTTCTTTAAAGCGCTATCTTTTCACACTAAAAAAAGATATTCATTTGAAGAATGCAAAATGAATAGCCCAAATAGTGTCCATGGTTTAATATACTCTTATATATAAAAATATGTAATTACACAACTAAATGGACATTGAATTCAATCCTTGTAAATCATATTATTAGATCGTGAGTCCATGCCTTGGGTCGCCCCCCCCCCCCCTCCCATTATTGCATTTATAGATTATTACCTCCTCATCTGCCTATTATATGTACATAGCATGTATAACCACTTTTATAAAGCCCTTCCGTGACGATACAATTAACTCACCCATTCATTAACCAGCACATTTGAATGTCAATTAGACTTGCTTCCCATTAGAGGGCCTACCAAGGCATGAGCGCTTAAAGCACGGACTTACATGTTTGGAAATAAGTATTTTTAAATGAAATTATGTTATATCAGATAATATAAAAGGATAGAATAAACGCACATGGACTCCAAGCAAGTAAATATTATTACAAGAGTAAGTGTGATTGGTTTCAAAGGAGTCAAATCCGCATGGGAATAAATGATTGCATATTTTAAATTATCATACCTCTTAGTCGAATATAATATTCAAACATATGATGAATTGATTGTGTCATTCTCCAGAATATATATATATATCAATTGGGGAAGTTCTTCGAATCCACTATGACTTTTACATACCAGAAATGGACTTTTTAATACTGGAAAACAATAAAATATTATCAACGCAAGGATTACCAAAGCTCAAATGATTACTACATCTTTGGGATTTTAAACATGGCGAAACATCATCTATTCGTTCTTACAATAAGCTTCACAACCTTAAGAAGATTTAAAAAAATGCTTACTAGGATTATTAAGTCTTTTAAGTCATTAAACTTGTCTTGTTTCATCGTTGTTTTATTTCATACGAATGTTACCCGGCGCTACCGGGATTTTCCAACTTGACAATAATCTGGAATGAAAAAAAAATCACGCGAATAATTTTTGTGATATCATCGCATGTGATTTTCCATATTAAAATAACTGCCTTAAAAAGTCGTCATTGGGTCTTTATTGCCATTTTCCGTTTTATATTCCTAAAGTCTGGGTATTTAAACATCGTAAAAAGAAGAAATCACACGAATAATATCAGTGAAATCATCGCATGTGACTTTTCATATTAAAATAGTTCCTTAAAAAGTTGTCATTGGGTATTCATTGCCATTTTCCGTTTTGTATTCTTACGGCTGGGTATTTAAACATCGCAAAAAGAAGAAATCACACGAATAATTTCAGTGTTGTCATCGCATGTGACTTTTCATTTTAAATCAGCTTCTTAAAAAGTTATCATTGGGTCTTCATTGCCATTTTTTTCCGTTTTATATTCCTTAGGCTGGTATTTAAACTTATCAAAAGAAGTCATTTTTTTGAATCATTTCACAGGAAACATAGAGTGCCGAATATATGTGTGGTAGCGCTGAATATCAGAGTATTTGTTTGATCTACGTTGATGGGGGAAAACAGTCAAAAATTAAGAAGAGTACGACTTCATATATTTATCAAGAAAAGTTGAGATTGGTTGACATCACTCTCCATCTCTAGCATTATTAAAATTGATTAGCGCGATGTTGCCTTATAAAAAGTTGTTATTTTCCACAAAACTTAAATTTGGGGGAAAGACAGGGACAGAATAAAACTTATTTGTAAGTAATCATATTGAAAACGATTTTTATGATAAACACTCAATAAAACAAAAACCCGTCTTACTACCTCATAATCATCTACAGAAAATTTGGTGAAAATCTAACTAGGCAATTTTAAAAAATCGGCAGAAAACGTGTTGGCGTATAAAATAGACATGGCGATGACGAATTTTCGGGAGCTGACAACCCTACTAAAACACTTCCTGAGCTCTCAAAACTATTCACTGAAAATTTCGTCAGGATCTAATGAACCGTTCGGGAGATACAGGAAACGAACGAACGGGCGGAATTCTTTTTTTATTATAATAGATATATTGTTCTTTCTGCCATTTTCGTGTTCTCATAGAAGTCAATATAGTTATACTTTACCCCCCCCCCCCCCCAAAAAAAAAAAAAAAAAAATATATATATATATATTAGAATAGTGAGACATAAAGAGGAAATGGAAATAAAATAAAATATATAACTTTTACTTTAAATATAATTGAAATAATACCATATGAAAGGAGTCTTATAACTTTTATTAATTGATGAAAAATGTTTATAAGTTATTATTATGAATTTATTGTGCTTACAGTTATAAGTCATTGTGTGACAATGTGACGTCATTTTTGTTTACAGATAGGAGCTATGAAGAAAATAAACTTAATATCAACGGTCGATCTGATTGTATGATACAAATACATTGATATTCCATTAAGCTTTGATTATATTCCTATGTGAGCTACCCAAAATATCGATTGTTTGAGTTTGTATTATCTTCGAATTGGTTTTCATCATTTTCTTAATAAATTAACCATTGTAAGCAACAAAGATGTCTTCCAACATTATAATATCACTTACACAATGGAGTCTCTGGATGCATCACTTGTAATTATTTTATCATGTTGTATATGAATGTAAGTGTCAGCACTTGGTCAAGTATAATTACGGAGAATAAGACAACACAATATTCCTTTTTTCACAAAATAATAAATAAGTATATATATATATATATATATATATATATATATATATGTCATTTCTTTATTTACTGAAATTGGCATCATGAACACTTGTGCCTTACAAGCTGTCTGCACGAATATCATTTTGATACGATTCCACTTTATTGCTTCTTTTTTAAAGTGTTCCTTTCATCAAATAAGTAGAGTTTAAATGATGGATTGACTGGTCTCTCACCGAAATATATCCAATCCAAAGGCGGAAATAGGCCTATATATATTTCTTTTGATGGTTGTAGACATGTATTAGTAGACATAGTTTTTTCTAAAAGGCACTTTAACATTTGATAACTGTTTGGAAATATGATTTGCCAAATAGGAAATTCTTATTCTTTTAAATAAAATCCCCCAAAATTATACGAAGACATGTGTTTTACATATATTTTTTATATGGCTGCCAATTTATTGTATTCAAAATATGTCTGCTTTTTTTCTCACTTGGAGATATTTATGCTTTACATAAAAATATTGATTTTTACAATGCCTGAATTTGTGCAAAAAAGCAACATATGTGAAAATATACACACAAATTTAGGAATATTTATAAAACGACAACAAATATCTCTATATGTCTTCATATTTTTCCAATAACATACGCATTTGTTTTACAAAATATATATATATTTATGAGTAGATAGATAAGCGTTCAAAAAGTAGGTTCAGTTCTTAACATTCCGTTCAAAACCAATGAATAGGTAACTGAAAAGTATTTTTTCTTAATTATCGACTTACAAAATCTCTTTTGTTAATTGAACACCCTTGTCGATATATTCCATTTTCATTCATAAGTAAAATAGTGATCTATCAAGTTCGTTCTTTTTATTCAAAAAGTGCTAAAAATTTAAGAATTTGGAACCATTCGACCATAGAATCAGCATTTTAATATTTATTTTGCATACTATTTTATAGTGTCCTTTTCAAAATATTTCATCAGTTTAAGTCTAAATATCTACTCTTAATTAACATAAAACTACTCTTTATAAAATGTGTTAAAAATTGGGTGAATGAATTCCAATCCAATCCATGAATCAGTGGGTTCATATATTTATTTCCCTTTGGGTCTAATGGTAAATGAACATTTATCTAAAATATACATTTACAATAATATTCAGCCACATTCTAACTTCATGTTAATCAATTTATTCATTGTCAAGGTGTACATGTAATATAAACATATTTGACTTCGTTTTTAATCTTCTCTTCTGCCAGACATTCAGTAGTCCTTGATACTAATGATATTGTCAAGAGACCGCTTATTCATACCATCATTCCCCTCTCGCAAGACAATGCCTCATTATAATAATGCGGGCATATTCTACTAATCAAAAAATGTCCATCAGATAGGACGTGGAACTCGCAGTAGGCCACTCCTCATGGCTCATGTAAGAGGCGGAGTGACCATTGGCTCAAGTAATGAGCAACAGATTCATCCCTACTCTCGCCTCCTGATTAATGGGGCATTGTACTGTCAACTGAGTCACTATGAGTAATCCCATGATCATAATTTTCATGCATATGGTGATTTGTTCATATGATTTGCTAAAGTATATATCAGTTACATATATTACATATAGTAGGAATCTTGTTTGGTTGACTATTTTTTAAGTCAAGTGTGTATTTGTTTATTTCTACAAAATGTTATATAAAATTTCAAGTATAGTATCTTAAATATTGTACTCATCAAACTTGAAATACAACCCAAAATGTAGACATAGATATGAAAATCAAAGTTTGCATACCTTTTTTAATATTAAAGAATACTGACTTGTTACTGAAATAAAGTTTGATCCCTTATAAGACGCATATAATCAATATTATGTGACAAAAACTTTTTAACATTATTTTTGTGAGTTTTTTAACTGTCAAAACTAAAGAGGGATCATCTCTTAGTCCTCAAATATTCTCAAATAGCAAAAAGGGGTGCGATAGCCGTGCGTACTAAGGCGTGTTCAACTCTCAATTTTGGGGGCGCAGGTTCGAATCCCGAGAGGGGATGTTCATTTTTGGTCTACCTCATTGATAAGATCCCAGGTTCGATAGACTAATTATAATGCTATAATACTTATTTATATCCAGTCGGATGCAATTCTGTCGAACCATATAGTCAAAAAAACAAAAAAAACGTTACATACAATGTTAAGCGTGAAAAGTATGTTTATGTATAGAATGATCGTTTCTAAATATTTAATTACAAATACAAAAATACTAGAGTATTAAAGAAAGATAAAAATATAACGATATAAACATTTATTTTTAATTTGATACCGTAACTACACTGTAGGGACTATTAGCTCAATTCCTTGCGTCCTACATACATGAAACTTAGGATGTATTTTATGAAAATCTATTCACTTGGATCCTAAGTCTATGAATTTAAAATATTATATTTCTTTAATTCGTATTTATCATTTCTTCAAACTATATATATATATATATAATGATAATTTTTCATAACAATGAAGTTATTCAACATATCTAAGGGGACTTCATAAAGTTATGGCCTTTTCATCTTGGATCATACTTTAGCCTGAGAAATCCCCCCTACAGTTGTCGGTTTTCCGAACTTGAAATACGGCTATAACCGTATATATTTGAGATAAAGATAAACATAACTCCAATGAAGGACGATATGTTTTCCTATAAATCCCTCATAGAGCACTTACAATATATACATTCTATTGATTTGTATATATTCCTCAAACCAATTACACTTATGTATGCGTATCTACTCAAGTACTTATCCCATTGTTTGTTTGTTTTATCCCCTTATCCTAATTCAAACAACCAAAATCTGAGGCGACACAAAAACATTCCTTAGCCAAGTCATTACTCACAATGACAGTGCCCATTTCTGTTCCTCATAAATCGCTTACCACTTAAAGGCAATTTAATAACATTATGAAATGAGATAAATAATTTTGAATAAATTTAATACGCAGTCCTTCAATGGTTAAACCATTTATTTATTATTCATCAGTCACAATGGAGATATTTCCTGAACCCAACAACGTCATGCTTTCCCTCTGGTAATTGTGGCATACTCAAAGATCTAATCGTTGTCTGTTGCTATATAACCAAAGTCAAGAAAATATAATTTAGCAGATAGAGAAGAGATGAAGACCTAAGTGACGTCAGTTAGTGGATGTGGTGACTAAGTGTATCTTATATATATATTATATATATATATATATATATATATATATATATATATATATATCAAGTTTATGTAGCTGGACGAAAGTATGCCTTAGCAGTGAATTAAACAATAGTCAAGGGAGTGCCATAGTTCAGTGTTTTAAGGTGTGTTCAACCCTCAATGTGAAATTCCGAGAGGGGAAGGTCAATTTTGGTCAACCTCATTGAGGATATCCTTGGTTCGAGTGACTAATTTTAATGCTATAATGCCTATTTATATCCACTTGGATGCAATTATATCGAAGTAAATGGGCAAAAAATATAGTCAGAGTTGAAACAAGTGCATTAGAAACTGCAGGTAGAAGAAGATGTCGGTGAGTTGATCCAATACCATACACTGCAAAAGTTGAAAGTGATCCCCGAAAACCCTTCCCCAAACAGCCTTTGTTTAGGCCCCATTCCTTTGTTTTTGGTCACAATGACATTACATTTAGGTGGTATCTAGTTATGGATATATATAAGCTGTGATCTTACTGTACTCATGCTCGTTAACATCCATACAACTAGCCATTTCGATGGGAAAACACACGAAGAAAGGCTTTGCTTCTTTTGTAAGCTACAAAAGAAACTGTTATTTGAGCCACAAAAATTATTCGTGACAAAATTGCATTAAAATTTTAGCCAGATTTTAATATTATTTTAAGTCGAAGCCATTTTTCCTTTTGATTCATCGGTCCTTTTCAGGAAGAAATAGATCTTATAGTTACAAAATGCTTATAATACCTTTTACAAATTTCGAAGCAACAATATAGATTTACCAAAAAAGTCGACTCGCCTTTAAAGAAGTTTAGTAGTATTTTTTACATCTGACGTGTTTAATTTATTGATTGGTCATGAAAGTATAAAATATCCCATGCCTTATATCGGCCCGAACTATGATTGTAAAAGTTTATTATTTTGATATATGTAAATATATGTAGATAATGGAAAAAGTTGAATAAGTATTTTTTTACGATGTACAAAAAATAGAGATTTTATATATGTACAGTGATAACTCGGGGATGGGTTTTTTTAAAATCTCAAATTACATTTTTAATTTTAAATGTGATTTTGAAAATGTAAATAGCACTTATACCTAGCGCAATAAGACTAATATGTCAACTATAATGCAAAAATAAATCCAGTTAATTTGGTTAGGATAGGAAATTAGAATTTCCATGGATTCATATGAAAAATCCTTTCCTAAGCTTACTGTAACCTCAAATATATTGTATTGACTTATCTGTTTTTTTTTCTTTCTTTCTCCTTCCTTTCCTCTTTATTGTATACTTGGATTTCAGGCATTGTCTTCTTTTAAAGGGTGCTTTAAACTGCATGCCTTGATGAATGAGGAAGACTTAATAAAGTATTGCCTTTCATGAAGCTTCCTACATAAATGTATTTATATATAAAAATGCTTTAAATAGATAGATAAATTGCTCCTACGGATTTTTGTTTTGCAATGTAATAAGATCTCTATCTAAGAGACTCTGATATAGATCATTAGTATTTCATTTGTTTACTTTATTTATTGACTTATTTGTCATTTTTTTCTAGCTCATTCACTTAAGCGATTCAGGCAAATATGATTTGATTAAACATATATATATATATTATACAATTCAATCATTTTATAGATGTTACAGCAATTATGATATCTGTTTCAGCAGGGCGTTCTCCCTAAAGATGTCAAATAGCAATGGCCCTACATGGAGATTTTGATCCCTTTAGAAGTATTATAGTATATTTTGTCCGTTGATAAATGACGTTTTGTCCATGTAACTAAAACTTTACGTTTGTCCGATTTATTATTACTCTCATAGGTAATATGGTTTGATACTTTGAGGTTTTAGAGATTAAATTTTTTAAGCTCCAATGTTTATTGGTGTTTGTTTTAACGCAACTCAATTAACCTTTTTTCAATTTGGAATTATATATATATATATATATCAGACTTGTTCATTTATCGTTCATTTGTTGTCGTTCGTCGTTAGCGAACGATGAACGACAAAGTTTTTATCGAACGATAAGGAAAACTCCTTAACGTTCGTCGTTCGTTTTTAGCGCCAACAAAAGGCAAAGATTTTTGTTTTCATGGGGAAAAAAAAAAATATATATATATATATATATATATATATATATATATATATATTCAAAAATGGTCTGAAGAGGAAAGCGAAGATACATATTTATTCCATGTGATTTTAAAGGCCCTTAAGAGTAAATAATTTATTGCTGTCTTACCATAGATCATACAAATATTACAATTATACATTGATAAAAGCAAATACATTCATACAGCAAAAGAACACGACCACACAAAGGGGTATAAACTGTTACAAAGGCCCTTAAGAATCGATTAATAATTGTTTTACTAATTACACATATATTTTTTCCTAAGTTGAATAATCAAGTTGCCAACCCAACAATATTGAAACTATACCCAGATATAACTGTTTTTTTTGCATATATAATTCGATAGAATTGCATCTGACAGGATTTAAATAAGCATTTTAGCATTAAAATTAGTCTACGAACTAGGATCTTATCAATGGGGTAGACCAAAAATGACTATCCCCTCTCGGATACGAACCTGGGCCCCCAACATTGAGAGTTGAACACGCCTTAACGCACACGACTATCTCACACCCAAACTGTTTATTTTTTATGAAACCTCAATGCTACGCCGGGGTTTCTACATTAGAAATATAATATTTGTTTGATTTTTTATTTAAACACATTTATTTAAAACATTTCAATGCTTCACTACCATTCGGCTAGGAAAAGTTTTCGATAGTATTGTATAACTTCTTTGGACGACAATGAATCTAAAACAATATTGTCTGCCAATTAGTTTAGGTAAAGTTTTGATACTACTGTTATTAAAATATTTTAAGAGCTATTTTTGCAGTTTTCTATTCGATATTTTTTCTGACGAACACAATTCTGACGAAATACAATTTCTTGTAAAAACAAAAGAAGTTCTTATATAATTTGATATCCCCAATCATAAACAATGATAATTTCATTAATCGCTAAAACTCATGTATCTATGAAGATGTAATTAAAGTTGAGGATATAAACAATAGGGGTATGCGGGCTTCTAATTATATATTGAGTGAAACAATAATATTATGATTAATTTGTTTCTTAGCTAATGATGAAAAAAAATAATTTTTCTTCCTTTGGTGGTCTTATTAATCATAGCGTCATAGTTGATATTATGTAAGAAATATATTAAATTACTAGAAGTCGAAAGCATTTCCTCGTTTTTAAAAACAACATTTGCGGCAAATCCTTTAAATATTTCATTGTTTTAAAGTTTATTTAATCGAACAAAAACAGGATATACATGTTTATAAGCTCGCAGCCATCTTTGTTATAGTTCATGTACGAATGTAATATTAGTATTGAATTTAAAAGAAAAAATGACATCATAAAACATCAAATTAACTCATTCATTTAAAATTCATCCTTTGCTTATTTTTCAATCTATCTTTTCTTGACGATAAAATAGTTGTTGCTAACAGAACCAAAAACAAGCATTGCATCTTTAAAATTCTTTCAAGAAATCAAGATTGTGTGTGTGTTGTCAAAGAACTTGATACAATGACTCATCAAGAGAAGACTTGGGGATTGATTGGCGATGTTCTAGTGAGTTATTTTTTTTTCCTCATCAAATAAAGTACAAAAAAGCGTTAAAAATAACTTGACAAGAAAAAAAAAGCCTAATATTTTAATTTATTTTGTTAAAATATAATTATTTTATAAATGCATTCATTGATGGACAACCAAGGAAGTGATCATTCCTATCTGTTTGATAAAAGTACTTTTCCGTTCAAAGGCATGGGTTTTCCGACTAATGGAGGATGCATCAATGATTGTACTTGTTTGTCATGCAGGACACCCTCTAATAGACTCTATGAATGGGATGAGATCTAGTTACTATAAAAACTATTACACAAATAAATCCGAAACTGATTAAATTCATATTATTTTCTTAGCATAACTTTTAGACTCTCATCCTTTTATTAAGGTTATTATAGCAAAGGATCAATCAGTTTAACTGATAAAGATTTACGGAAGCAAAAAAGTGTTTTAGATATCATTGACACTTTATTCAACTGTATATAGGTATTAACAAGCGTAGTATTTTTGATGTATCGAGTACTCGAATCCACGCTAGCATAAGGAATCCCACCACCCTTCCTCTGCTCATCATCAAGCAATATGCTTAAGCTCCATTCTCAATTCTTGGCAATTGTTATAGCATCAACGCATCTCAGGATCTGAAATGGACATGAAATATATGATTTTAAAATATTTTTTCTTCGCGTATGCTGTAGTGCCCAGGCAAGGCTTTTTTCATATATTTATTTTCTTATTGTGCCAAGTCCCCCCCCCCCCCCCCAATGTAGTTGTCTAAGAACAGACAAAGTAAAAACTTTATAATTTGATGTAGAATTTTTGGTTAGTCTTTATTTGTTTCTTTTCTTTGCTTCGTTTTGTATCCAACTCTGCAATGCAGGGGCTATTGTTGTGTTAAGACTGAATAAAGAACAAGAACTAAATTATTTATCTAGTTTTTTTCGTCAACACAACCTTGTTTGTATACTTGTTGTGCCTTCTAACTCTAAATAATAACTGTATTAGAGAAAATGCCTTAAGAAACAAGGAATGGGGGAAATATAGGCGACTTCAATTACTTTTAAGCACTACCAAAAATATACTTTCTATAACATTCATTATAAAATAAAAAATCCGGTAAATATAAGTTATTTAGCATCAATCTCAATTATATATACATAAAGTTGTTATATGTTGTAAATGAATTAGCGGAATGACCTTAAGCACAAATTGTAAAGATCCTATAATTTCAGTTAAGTATAGGAAAGTATATTTTTTTAGTTCTTTAAAATCTTATTAAAATTATATAGGGTGATTCCTTTGCTTATGTTAAAAATATTATTTTTTTCCTTTTAGGTAAGCCTGTTGCATCCATTGAGTTAATAAAGCAATACATGACGAAGTAAATATTTTATTGAACCCCTCTATCAGGGAATATCTCTCTCTGTCTCTCTTTATATAAATATATATATATATATATATATATATATATATATATATATATATATCAGGAGACGACCGCATTCATTTTTTTTGCCGGGACCCGGCCGGGCTGGGACTTAATTTTTTCAAGCAGGGCAGTGACCAAACAGGCCGGGACTTTAATTTTTTTCGTTCCTCATCATTCTGAAAGTGACGACGTTTTTTTAGAAAATATTTCTGCCTATAATTTCACAATTATTTTCTAAAAGAAATATTAAGAAAAGTAATTTGACAATTTTTGTATAAATATTAAAAACTCAAAAAAAGTCGTTACTTTCAAATGACGAATAAACGAAAATATTAAAGCCGGGCCGGGCATTCAAAAATGCTTGAAAGGATTCCAAATCAGTTTTTATTTTTATGTACTTCTAAAATTTGACCAGAAAATTAAGTTTTGAAATAGTCATTTATATGGAAAATACCCCCAAAATGGATTTTTTTTGAAATTTATTATCTTGTTGAATTTCGAATGTACATAAAAAATAAAAACTGATTTGGAATCCTTACGAGCATACCTACATTTTGCGGGAAATTGTTTGAAAATAGCATTGAAATTAAGGACATTAGACGCAATCGAATGGCAAAAAAATATATTACATAAGTTTACTACATAACTTTTGAGCTCGTTGAGCGGACACTTCCCATTTTTCTATTTCGTTCAAACTTTCACACGATGATCTCTATGCACTAAAGTAAAATCCTAGGTGGAGCCCGACTCTCAAATCCGAAAAACGTGAAATAAGAATCACCCTAATATATATATATATATATTATATATATATATATAAACTCAGTGTACTTTTTGTCCTTTTTCTCAAAACATGATAAGTAAAAAAACAGTGAATCATCATCCATCTTGGAGGCTTTGTAGAAGAGTTTGAAGAAGGGAGAAAATATATGTATACAATGTTATTCACACACATACATATATGTTCACAAACATACATTCAGTTCCAAGGTGCTATAAAGTATAAACATTAAAACGAGTCATTATTTTGGGAGCTGATTAGTATTCTCTCCCCTCACGCTCAGACACACAAACACACACAAAAATCCATCATTGTCTTACTCTTTAAACGAATCTTAATACTCTATTAGCATGGGGACCAATCATATCTATACATGCTTGCAGTGTGATTTTTCATTTGCATATCATTAACAAAGATGATGTGGGGTTTCATGATACATGGGAAAGACCCACATTTCTTATATATATATTATAGGGAAAATCTCAATACAATTGATTATAGCTACAATAATAATTTGATTATTTATAATGATAAATTTATAATGTAAATAAATTAATCTAAACTTTTTTTCTCCTTATCATTGTTTAAAATTACATATGACACAGCTAAAATGTTCTTGAGGGCATCATTGCAGAGCCTCAAAAGCTTAGCCCAAGAACATTGTCTGGAAATATTTTTTTATAGTTTATGTTTTCTTCATGAAAAATATCCAACCAAGCTACAGGAGGTTATGCTGTTGAATTGTTTACAACCATGTATGGAGATTTCTTATTTGAAATAGAAGAGGGTTTCTAGAATAGGTTTGAGCACTTAAAAAAGTGTATAAATCAGGTGGCATTTATTAATACAAACATTAAAACCATTGTTGATGGTAGATATTTGTTTTTTATTTGTGAATCATTACATATATTTTTATTATATATACATTGTTACAAGCCTATTTAATAACCAACAAGTTACAAAATATTTGAACTTCAAGTGATACTTTAAAGTACCTCAGTCATGGATTCAGTGATGTACTATCTAATTATCCATCGTTATAAGAAATATAAATAATAAATCCCAAAAGTAAAGACAATATCAACATTTGGTCTAAATATATCTTCTCTCATTTATCATACAAAAAACACTAAATGATCAATTAAACCTCGTCTCTAACAAGCTCTATGGCGACTATACATAACTATCAAGATGTAAACTTTAAAGTATATGGTATGTTATCCAACATATAACAGGTTTAACGAGTCCTCATCAAATAGAAGAACAAATAAAGGGCATATCAATCAAATTATAATGACTGTAATTATTTTAATACCACTATTCTTTATATCATGATAATTATGCTCAGTCAAGTTTAAGATCATTGTCATAAAGGGACTCTACTGAAACAAAGAAGTATTCTTTTTACCGCCCGAGAATTCCTTCCCTTTTTAATCGTGGTTCAAATATGGTGAAAATGCTTTAAATAGTACAAGTTTGTTAAATTACAGCTATATAAAGAATTACTTTGACGAAATTTAATTTTTACTAATTACTGAATACAAATAAAAAAGTATATTTTTTATTACTTGAAATACATATTCCTCTATTTGACCCATTTCTCCAAACTTATTTAAGAGTCAATATAAATAAACAAAGATTTATTTATAAGTCTATGGAAATATAATACTATAAGCCCCTTTTATGTACTTTCGTGCTTGCATATATTAATCTCTTCGATGAAGGACGGCATCCCCATGAAATTAACAAGGGTTTTCCAAGTTTTATCGTAAAACTTTGCTTATAAAAATTATTGCTATCATAACTTATGCAACTTATATCCATCAAACGATAATATTAACCTCGTTTGATAAGTATAATTTAGGTCAAATTAGGTTAACAGATCATATTATTATCTATCCAGCTCCATGTGAGTTTCAATTTTTTTTTGTCTCTTTGATGCCAGATGAGCAGGGAAATCATTATGGTAGCCATTGCAAATTTATCTATGAACACTTTTTTTACCCATGGGTTGATCTATTTCCTTCCTTTTTCAGGTATTAAATATGCATTATTTCCTTGAAGAAAAAAAAGTTTTGTTTTGATTTTAGCCATATAAAAAGCATTCATCCAACAATTAAAACATTTACCTAACTACTTCTGATACGTATAATTTACAAATCAGGTAAACAGTATACATAATTATCCCCCTCCTTCCGTGTATGCTTGCCCACGCATGCAATCTAGTAAGTTAACTCACAAAAAACAACATCTCGTTATTCCATTAATTAATTTGTTTTTAATTATAGCCCTATAGGAACAATGACTTCTTCATGATGATTGTAAGCACATTCACAAATCACTCACACACACACAAAAGAAGCACAAAAAGCCTCTTCTTTTTGTCAATGTCTTGAGAATCATTTTACCTGGGGGCTTCCCGGAGCGCGTGCCGAATCAAGAAGCCTCACTCCCTAATTACCCATAGTTGGAATAATTACCATTATTCCATTTGTAGCATGAGTCAAATGAATAGTTTGGCATCATTAAGGAGGAGCGGAAAAGGGATTTAAATTGCGCGGGAAAAACAGTCATCATGACTTGCTCACATAACCTCGTTCTTGTCTTCTGAATGTGAAATTGATGAATCATTAATGTTTGCTTTAAACATAAAGCCACAAAAAGTATTCCCTATGTATGGGTAAAGTAAACAAATGTGAATATAGCTGGGCTATATCATGACTTGTCAGCCAGGCAACTCCTATTGAAAATAAACTAACAGGTTTCTTGTAAAACGATTTACTACAAACTGTTATGAGACAACATTTATGCTTTAATTCTAACTAGACAACATATCTGATGCAGAAGCTTTTGTCGTGAGGCTTATAACCTGATAGCTTTTATATAATAGTCTGCTTCCATTAAGATTGATGTTTTTAACGGAATAAAGAATTTATTTGTCTATTCACATCATCTTCAAACATTTTTTCTCAATTTAAAGGACAAATTTTCTCAGAAAGTAACTGATCCGATATTTTTATTTACAGCAACTCTTTATTTGCTTACAACATCTTCTATCCAATACTTTAGTTTTTGAAAATACACAATAAAAAATGGCAAATAACCAAAATGTTGGGCTGCCATTCAGTTATGAATATCATTCAAGAACTTTCATTTAATGTAATATTCTTACAAAATTAACAATTTTACATTTATCAGATTTCAAAATATACGAATGCGAGAGTTACGATGTGTGTGTTTACATTACAACAAGTGTTCAAACTTCTAACAATATGGACTGATGCTTATGTGAATACCAGCGTATTAGATGTCGCCAATGGTTTATTTCATAAATGATGTGTTTATAAAAAAATATGATTTTTATAACTCTTGATGGACATCATTTAAAAAAAAACTCGTCTGAGACCTCTCATTCATATCTTCCATATATTAATTTTATTATCTTTAATACCCTCACATTTCCAACATACAACGCAAATTCAAAGGCACCCTAAAAAGTAACATGTATACATATATCATTCCTCTGCTTTATGAGTGTGTTTGCTTTGAAATTGAGAGTCAAAAAAGACAAACATGGGCAGGGGATTTTTCTTTGATGATGACTGACCATTCAAAGGAATTTTTACCCTTCATATAAAAGTGACCTTTATAACTTTAGAGGCATGATAACAGCCACGTGAAATGCGGACTATGAAAATTAATTTACTCTCCAAGGATTCCAGTTAGTTTCCGCATGAATAAAAGGCTCTGTTTACAAATAAATAAAACGTATTGACTCGGAAGTTTTTGGGATCTTATTCAATTTATTTATCTGTATTTATTCTTTTTTAATAACTAAGCCTTTCAAATGAAAATAAACATCTAATAATGCTGTAAAACTGAGACAAAAATAGCAGCAGGTATTACACATATTGCATTAAAGAATCAAATGTTTTTTTATCTCGGTGGCTTATTTATCCAACATTTCATATATATAAATATTATATATATATATATACATATATATATATATATAATAATAATAATGATGATAAATTGCTTTAACTCTCCTTCAATTTATTAATGCCAATTTGAGCTCATTAAAAATATATTTCATACTTTCAAAATGAATATATAAACTGTTTTTTACAAAGATGAATAGATAGTTGTTTTTGGTATAAATTATTTTGTATGAAAATACACTATCATTAAAGAAAAATATTTTATGAATCTAATTGCAAACTACATTCTAGTTTGTATTTATGAGATTCATCACATGTGTTTGATGAAAAAATATAATAACTTTTATATAAGTAAAACAACCAATAGCTTATATTCAAAGCAATACTTTCTTTGGATTTTTTATGTGACCAAGTAGGTGTTTTTTAATAAACGTCAGTTATGTTCTACTTAGAAATTGTCAACCTTCAAACATGATGGATTTACAAACCTTGCAAAATATTTAAATGAGAAGAAAATGAAGAAAACTCCAGGCGGACTTCAAATGGCATTCAATTTAAAAGTTTTCTCCCCCTCCCCCTCTCTCTCTCTCTCTCACTCTTCATCTCATTCAAAGTATTAAAAAGTCAAGAGCGAACTAAATATATATGGGAATGCTAATGTGATTTATTCGTTTTTCTTCATATACCTTCGGGATATAAAACTAAACTCATTAATTTTTTTTCTAACAATAATACATATATTATAAGTTATAATGCATACTTGCAAAATAAAGTAAGAAATGGACCCTCGTGACTTGGCCATCTCTCTTTACTCTTAAAGGAGACTCATCTTATTTAAATGAAACTGTTTTGCATTATACAAATACAGTGAAAAACAAAGTTGGCCATAAAGAGTGTCAAAATCCAAAAATATATATCAAATATATATATATATATATAACCATAAGTAAAATGTTAATTGGTGTTATATTGATCTGTTTAAAGTTCATTTTATGATGCGCGATCTATTGTTTTATAGAGCATTTTATTTTCACACTGTATTTTACTTTGCAATGTTCAAGTACGTGGTTTTAATAAACAACAACACCCAATATATATATTTTATATATAATATCAAAATGACACAACTATATTCAAAAAGTATACTTATACAAATGACTTTCCCCTTATGATATTTGTATATTGGTAAAAGTCTTGATTGTGGATTACATGAATGTAGACGCATCTAGTAATAGTATATATCCCAAAGCCGTCACCAATGATGGTGCACGGCAAAAATGTAGGGGTAATAAATACAAAGACAGGGAAGATCATCAAATGGAGTCTAATTTATTACTACCGAGGGAAAAGAAGAAATCAATATACATGAAAGAGTAAGGAGTAAAAAACAGTTGACATGACGTCATAGGATGCATTATAGAAGTGATATCAGGAATGTAACACAAAGGGCCAATCTTTAATTAAGCTTTGTAGAATTTCCAACCAGTTTTATGTCTTGTATAAAAAGTTGTATTAATAATATTGAAAATAAACATGTTAATTCTTAACTATGAATCCTCATAATATATAAACAATATATATATATATATAAAACTCTCTGACTGTGTTTTCTTCATCACTTTTAATACTAATGACAGCATTTGTCTGCACATATTTTGTGTCTCTGTTTATCATATTATTATTATTATTCAAACCCTGAGACAACTTCTCTCTTCCTCATCTTATTTTCAAAAACATAATATTTTATATATATAAGTTTCATTTCCACGAATATCTAAGTTAAGTATTTGTTGACTTTGCCTTCGTCTGTTGGTATTTTCATCCAGAGAGCGCACGGCTTATAAAATCCTCACATCAAGATGTGTGATTAAAGTATGATATCTCCTTATCAAGATACTCGTGAAATCGATGTTTATGTTAGTATATACTTATGTATTGAATATTTATGTTTGAGATAGACAGGGCGCTAAATATGGGACGTCTTGTGGGGGTGTGAGTTAATCATTTTCAAGAATCGGCTATAACTCATATATGTGTTTAGCTTGTGTGTATGAGTTAGTATTATTTCTTTCATTATTTGTGTATAGAAATTACATGTTACATACACACATGTATTTGGGAACTCTTGTAGGTATAAAGGCTCAATCCTTTTGATTCATAGGCTTCAGAAGTGCCTACATCGTGCTGTGTATACAAAAAACATTCTTGAACTTTTCCTACGTCTCATCATTTGCTACCAAACTCTGGGTAATAAAAAGATGTTTATTTTTTTTATTCGTGTATAAGATTCTGACAAAGGGAGTGCAATAGCTTAGTGCGTTAAGACATATTCAACTATCAATGTTGAGGGCGCAAGTTCGAATCCCGAGGGGAAAGGTCAACTTGAGTCAACCTCAGTAATTAATGTTCATGTCATAATGCTTATTTATATCAACAAGAATGCAATTCTATCGAACCTAACGGGCAAAAAAACAGAGAATAAGATACTGTAAACTTTTTCCATCTATTATCTTTCAATAATTTTGAGTATGACGTCACTCAACACATAGCATAGTCAACATATATATTTGAAAAATACGTTCAGCTCAAAACTATTTGAAATTTCTTCATGTTAGCCTAAGGTTCCTTCGTACACTTAATTCACTCTAAAGTGGGTCATCTTTCTTTTAAAAATATTAAAATCGCGTTTAAATGTTCAGTTCATTTTCATAAGTTTTCTAATCACAACATGATTTGTCATTTTATATTATGGTTTTATATTTAGACAGTAATTTGAATTATAATGTTCATTTATGTTTTGTTTTTAACGTAACGTTCTTAAGATTGTGTTTTTATCTCCTACTATCTAGTACTTCTTTATTTTTATACTTTATGGATTTTAGCTAATAAATAAACATCTTAACCAAAAAAAAAATCGAGAGGAGATCAGATATTTTTCTAAAAATCAATCTCATATTGGAGATTATCTGGAATTGGATGCATCAATTTAAATGATAATGTTTATTAAAATAATGACATATTATCGCTCTTTATTAATATAATTATATATTATGTATATTTGTCTAATACTTTTTCAAAGAATAAAAACAAACACCATCCTACCTCTCAAAAGCCGTCCTACTGAAAGCAGAGATTACCCTCTCAAGAGTAGTGAGATATAACTATCAACCTCATTCATCCATGATGGGATGAGCTAATTTAAATATCATATTGCTTTTTTCATATCTACAACCCTATTTTATATGCAATCCCATATTAAAGGCAGAAATCCCCTTTTTCGACCAATTACACAATTCAAGGCCCTTTGATTAGTGCGTATCTATTAATGAGATGGAAAATATAACAGACTGCATGTTCTTCGCTCCATGGTGAGAGTAAAATGGCGATGCGGCTAACATGATACTATTTGATGCTTCAACTGCTGCATCAACCATTTTATTAGGTGCTCTAATGAATGCTATATATGGAAGTGAGAAATGTGTAACTATATGTTATTTAGTACATATCTACATACTACTTATTTGCTCTATTCTACCTAGCATATGTTTCTACCATTGTGTACATACAAAACACAACTACAATCAAACCTCTAAGGGGGGGGGGGGGGGGGGGGGGGGAGGAGGTACCCAAAAAGACTCCATTTTCTTCTGTTGTTGCTGCTGCTCATTTAGTTTTATATGTCTTCCCTCTTTGAGTTTATTTTCATTTTATAAATATGTAAACATTACACATTCATATACACATTATTAGCAAAACAAATGTTTAACAAAATATTATTTTATTATATCTCTCAGGCATTTGTTTGTTGAAAAAATTCTTTTTTCCTCATGCCTTTTTTTAGTTCTATGGCTGTGCCTAAGCGTATACTTTGTGGTACACCAAGGATCACACCATCCCTCTGTGTCACCAATTGCAAAAAATGCTCTTCTTGCAATAAAGCAGCAATTCTTTTTCTGTCCAGTTGAAAACTAATCGTTCAACTAAACATAGTATTGAAAGGCGAAATAAAATTTAATTCAAGCTTCATTTATACGTAAAATAATCAATTAATAATACTGTTATTTCCTCCAGGAACCTATAAACTCTTGTTGCCAAGTCGACATATATATATATATATATATATATA
>CP045896.1:15376847-15391749 GCA_013387185.1 Caligus rogercresseyi
AATGCAATTGGGAAATGATGGGAAACATTGGACCTCCTCTACAACAATTAAGGTCTACGAATCGTGTTGTGAAGAGACGGAATTACTAAGAACATTCAATGTGTTATATCTGATTGATGATGTATCTTTAACCTAACGACAAGAGATCTATAATTTTTAAACTGGAGTTTTGTACTCATTTTTTCTCTTCACATTAGGCAAGTCTTTAGGATTCCAACCTATTAAAAGATGCACTTTTATACGTCTAGAGAAACGATAAAAAATACTTATTCCATGCGTATATAATAAAATCTAATTGTCGTTTAAATGTATTGAATTCTATTAATATGTCCTTATTTTTTTAGTTTTTGTTCTGAGGAAAAATAAGTAATTTTTTTGTATTTCACCTTGTTTCTGTTATCATATGTTTGTTTTCTTACTAGTATCATTTGGATCAATCAGAGTCTCTCCTCGATGCTGTTGTCTAAAATCAAACAGATATCAATATATGGAGACATTTCTTATTTTTATATCGGTCACGTAATGAAGCCGAACGTATTGGTCAAATATCGATCGATCTCTAGGCCCGGCATTTAGATTACAATGTTTTATTGTTTATTCCTTTGATTGATAGCATTAAAGCATTTATCATAAAACAGTTCTATCGAAAAAAGGATGATTTTTTACTCAAAATAACTCCCAACTATTGTTTGCAGAATGCAGATATTTACTGGTACATATTTCATATCTTATGGTTGAAGTTTTGATTTTTTTACTCTTTCCAGCAATCCAATCCATCAATGATTTAAGGAATCTTTAATTTATCTTCTTTTTCTGAAACTGTTTTCCCTCCTATTAGGGCATCAAACTTTTCAAGAAAAAATATATACATATATTGACGCGAAGAAATGTAACTTCTTGATTGCCAATTATAACTTCTTATATATTTTTTTTCGTCAGGTCAGGCGGAAAATAAACAATTTGTGAGATTTTAAATTGAAGAAAAGAAAATTCATACACAGAAAAAATAAATATTTTTAATTATTCCTTTTTTTAGAGCAAATAACGAAAATAAATATCAAAACTGTGACTCAGGGTTTTTAAAGGATAGGTCGATCTTTCTCCTTGAAATTGCATACGTCTGTCTTTTTTCTGAAATAGAAGATTTTTAATGGAGTTGGAAGAATTCAGGGAAAAACTTTATACTTTTATTAATTTTTATTATTATTCATATGTATATAGGTCCTACAACTGTTATATGAAGTGGATAATAAATTACTTATAAATTATGAGTTGTATGATATTTTTAGTTCTTTTTGTTTTAAAATATATACATGAAAATAAATAGATGTAATAGAAAATGGTAATTTTTTTGTAGAAAAAAAATATCAACATATTTTTTGGAAGACATTGCATAAATACTATTTAATTTTGAATATATGATAATAATTTATATAATTTTCTTATTTAAAAAAACTACCATTATTCTAAAAATAGCACATTGTATATAAAAATTATAGCTAAGTGTCATACATATATTTGATATTTTATAAAAATACTTAATCAATTATTATGAAATAAGAAGCATAAATAGTTTTTTAATATTTAATATTTAGTAATTATTTTGAATATAAATACATATGTATAATATTTAATAAATCATTAGGAATTGATATATTAGGTTGTCAAATATCTCTCTTCCGCTTATGGCTTTTTATCAGACTTTATTTGCTTTGAGCAGTTTTATATAAAAATATATATAAACACTTTAGGTTTTTATTCAATGAGTTTAAAAAGTGTTATAGTGATATAGTATTAATTTAAAATATGCCGTTTTGTTCAATAATCGTTTTCCATTTATATGACAAATTCATAATACCTCCCTCGTAGAAGCCACTTATTTGCCAAGAACTCGTAGAGCCACTTTTAACAATTTCTTTTGAGTTAAATTTTAAACCACCATGGACAGGAGCAGGTGGTAATCACTTGATGCTATGTCCGGCTATATGGTGGATGCAATAAAACCTCCCATCCGAGCTCCCGTAGCTTCTGACGAATCATCAACGAAGTGTGTGATATGGAGTTGTCCTGGTGGAACATTACGCCCCTCCGTTTATGGTCGATCGCTTGCTTTAAGCGGTCCAGTTGTTCGTAGTAGATGGTAGAATTAAGCGTTTGGCTAATGTGGCGAAATCTAGGTGATGATTTCCTTCCAATTCCACCAAACACATAGCAAGCCTTTCCTGGCAGTCAATCCCGGCTTGATTACTGTTGTGGACGATTCACCGAGCTTCAATCACGACCGTTTTCGCTTGATATTGTCATCTAGGTGATCCATTTTTTTCGCTAGCCACCATCCGCTTTAAATGTAAGCCGAGTTCGTTACGTTTCACTCAGCATATCGTGAGTGTTGATTTGATCCAGAAGTTTTTTTTGCGTCAAATCATGCTGCACACCCCTGCATCACGCTTTTTTATATCCAGCCTTCTGCAGATGGTTTAAATGTTGTGTTTGGTTAATGACTCCCATCTCGTGGGCGACGTTACAATATGCCACATGCCATGTAACTCGATATATTCCATGATTTGATCGGAAATTCAAAAGACAAAAGTTCGAAAGGAAGATATTTGACAACCTATATATATGTAATATAAAATAATAATATAAACTTACATAAATATTAAATATATTTTATAAGTTTATATTATATTAACAAATCTATTTGAAATTTAGTAAATTATATTAATATTTAATATTTAGAAGCATGTTAAGTTAATCTTCAAATGAAATATTTATTTGCGTAACTGCTATTTATTTTAAACATGTTTATATATTGTCTTAGTGCAAGAAAAATGTAATAAAATACGAAAAATTATTAAATATTCTCAGTAAGGTTCTTTTTTATCATTAGTCTGAAGGTATTTCTAAAATTGACTACCTTATTATTAATTGTTCCTTTTTTTTTTGGCATAATCCCTTACACTCTGAAGTTAAATAAGTAGTATTGGATAAAATAAATAAAGAAAACATCGATATTGAGTTAGTAAATATTATTGGTGTCGAATGGAAATCCCATTGCATTTTCTTTTTTGAAATTTCATAAGATTGTTCAGTCATCATAATTTAATCGTTTAACAATCCCTGCCTTTTATAACGCAATGCTAACTTTATATTCCTAATAAAACACTAAAATTTTTATGGATTTCACCGTTCTCATGGTGGTGAAACTTTTTTTAGATTTATGTTTGTAAAAATGAAGACGATTTTTCAAATAATTTATGCGAGCTTGTATTCGCTATTTGTTGAAAATGATAAGCAGAAATATTTCCTTATCAAATAGAAGTTGATTCCGCAATACTAAGTATACAATATATTTTAACACGAACATTACACAAACAAGTACATTTGAGAAATACATAATACTTATAATCAATGGTTCTGCTGCCTGCACGCCACTGTTTACATATATAGTGTAGTTACAATATTTTTTTAAATTATTATAGGTAGAACCGCCATGAAAATATTTATAGACCAAAAAAACATTTTGACATTAAATATTAATTAAAAAAATACGTTGTTTCCCCAAAAATACTACTGAATCGACTTGTTAACTTCTTTGAAAAGAATCGTTCATGAGTTTCAGCGCCGACTGAGTACAGTTTGGCTTTGTTTATATTTTAAAAACTCATTTAACTAAACTGTCAGTTGTCCTCCGTTTTCTATTAAAATTAGCTATGACCTATGGATTTACTCAAACATAATTCGTCGAATAATTATAATAGGTTATTAAGTTTTAATATAACGAGCGATTTTTGTTTTGGAAACAATCATAACTAGAGGACTCTAAGAGTGCAAACCTCCGCCGATCCCCACTAAATGAATCACTTGGTCTTTTTGTCATTGCCAATAGATGTCGCTGTGCTGTGCTCTCCTCTTTGAGAGCACAGCACAGCGACATCTATTGGCAAGTAGTCTACTTGAAATATTCTTAGTATTTAGCTCATTTTGCATCTTAAAGAAGCACTCAGAGATGCCAAAATTGAATCACTTGTCCTTTGGCATTTCCAACAACTCCACAAAGTTTCATCCGAATCCCGTTCCGCACTTTTTGAGTTATCCTGCTGACAAACAACCAACCAATCAACCAACAAACAACCCCAGTGAAACAATACCTCCTTCGCCGAGGTAACAAACCCTTCGTTTTGTTTATCGTGAGCATAAAAATAAATCTGTAATTTTGGAGGTACACATCTAAAGCTATAAAAAATAATCATAGTTAAAGCATTGGAGTACAATCCCTCAGATAAGCGAGTGTGATAGCTCAGTGTGTTAAACGAGTTTCCTAGAGTGTGTTTGTAGGAGCAGGTTCGAATCCCGAGAGGTCAATTTGATTACTTCGTTTGTATGATCCTTGTAATGAAAGACTAATTTTAACGCTATAATGCTTATTATTTTATCCAGTCGGATCTATTCTATCGAATCAAATAGGCAAAAAAACATTAAAAACTTTATTTCGTTAACCCATTGGATCTCCAATGTAAGGCTTTTAACCCGCAGACACTTTCATATACTTGAGTATCCTCGTCTTCATTTTCCTTATTCCCTATAGGATTCCTTGAATTTAAAACCCAAAAAGTTTATTTTCCACTTTCCTTTCTCTCATGCATCTTGTAATAATTACAACTTCATTAAGTTTCGCAAATTGTACTACCGGTACCTTTGTTCCTTCATTTAATTAGATAAAATAAAGTCATGATTTGTTATTAACAAGGAGCGAAAGCAATAAAAGTATTACTTCTTGTTGATAAGCATATCATTATTTCCAAAGTGAATGTATTGTTCTTATAATTTGAATATTTCAATTAAGTATTTGATATCTTATTATTATATATAGAAACCGAATGACAATATTTCAGTGAAATATATAATATTTTAAATATTTTGAATTTGTGTATAAAATCACTTACATCTATGAAAAGTACAAAATGATACCGAACCCTTCTTGACTTACAACAAAGTAACTAACTGACTTGTAGATATCCTATTTTTTATTTTTTATCAAAAGAGTAGTATTAAAACATTTTTTAAAGACAATTTTTTGTAATTCTCTATTAATCCCTTTATTACGTATGGTTCTCTGGTAAGAGTTTACGAAACAATTCACGCTCCTTATTGCCCTTCCTCGTTTATGCTGCTATATATCATATTTTTTATAATTAAAATTCATTCACCCTCAAAAACGTTAACTTTGTTTTGTTTTGACTGTTTATGCATTGTATGTTTTACACAATTTTCCCCTTTTTATATTGGTGTTTACGTTGACATTCAAGCTAAATAAAGACTTTACTGAAGAGGCAATAAAAAGTATTCGAATTACTGTGTATCTACATTGTCAGAATTAGTTGTATGCTATATATAAAGTCCGGTTGGCATATATGGGAGCTCTTTCTGCTCCTAAGGAAATGTACGATTTCGTGGGCGGATTTTTTTAAAAAATAATAGGCTATTTATTTAAAACTCATACATAACAATGTTTTCATTTGAAATAGTGTCTTGCTTTACAATAGTTTATCTTTTATATTTATAGTTTATCTCGTTAGTGTTTCAAGATCAAATGGTTGATCAATTACTGCCTCAAATAATGAGATTTTTTTACACTTATCCATATATTATACTACATGGAGAATAATATCGGATATTAATACAATTTCTTCTTAATATTTTTTTTGTGGTTTCTTTGGCCGACCAGGTTGTAGTTGTTTTATAGTGTATTCCATTTTTTTTCTTTTATTTGAATGCAGATAATGCAGATATAGAAAATGAAAAGGCATGATGGTAATGCTACACTTTTTTTTTCTACGTGTTAATGCTTTCATGCAATGTTCTTCAGGCTTTAATGAAAGATTCTTCAAAATGTGCAATCATTATTTTTACCTTAGCATTTATTATAAGAAGTGTGCATAAACAGCAAGTAATAACCCCTTTATTTATCTTTTTACTACTGTTCTTATTATTATTATTATTATGATAATCACTCATATAAAAACTCATTTTGGGTTTTTAATTTATCACCTTGTCCATAAACCCCGTCATGCGGGTGTCCCTTTTTTTATAAAAAATAAGTGTATTGTTAATATGAGAGTGAATGCATGAAAGTGTGTCAAAAGGATTTTTTGAATGAGGATCTATTAAGTTTATTTGTAGCAATGTATTTAACACTTTTTTATACTACTTTTATAATAAGAGGAAGAAAAAATGAACAGTCTTTTTGTAGGACAAATGGTAGTTGGATCATGCAATATGTTCTGGATGTACTTATATACTATGAAGCATATTATTATTTAAATATTTTATATATTATTATATTACTTTCTTTAGGTATGTTTAACACATCGTCTAACGAAGCCCTCAGAAATCCGGATTTTATTAAGGTCCCAATTCATTTAATTATGATTAAATCTTTATTTCATAATCCATACTAATAATGCTAAAATGTAAAGCTCTTTGCAGCGATTGATTACGAAATTTTTGTATACTACTCAAAGAGCTCATCATTTCGTTTCGACATTCCGTTGGATATAAAAATTGTGTGAGAGGTTATGGAACATAAAATATGTTTTGTAAATAACTTATAACTTTTTTTCATGCATTTTAGAGTCAGATCTGCTTTCAATCAAAGTATGTACAGCTACTACAACATAACTTATTTTCTAATGAAGACTGTAAGTTGTTATTGGCATTCGTGAGAGGTCATTGCTGCCTGAGGGAGGACTTAATAATTTATAATTATTGCCATTGTTAATAGATTTATTAGAAATACTACTAACTATGTACATTCTTTAATTGTCCATTAATTAGTCGTGCAAAAAAACCTCTGACTATAAATAAATGATTGCAAGTGTGTTGGGAGAATGTATTTTAAAGATAATCTGATTATAAGTATTACCAATCCTTTTTCCGCTCCCCCCTCCCCCCACCTCCTTGATTTATAGTTTCAAAAACAACAAATGGGATTTGCATTTCAAATGTGTATGTAGTTGGGAGGAAGCAAATACCTATTATATATATAAATAACTATATATTAGAGCAACAATTCCTTTAACCTATTTGTGAATCATCAATACATGAATCTTTGCGATTTTTGTTTTGAATATGAACCGTAATGACCTCATCTTATGAAAGCCTGGTCTTCATTAATAATTGATGCATTTTTTAAATAAAGAGTGGGTCAGTTTAGTTGATGTAAAAGGGAGGGAAAATAATATATAATAAACTATATTATTATTATTATCTAATAATAAAACTCCAAGAGATTTTGTCCCCTTTATTTCAAGTTCATTATCCGAATATTATAATTTTTAATAAATCCATAAAACCAAATATACAGTAGGTCTCAAGGAGGTATTTAATTTTTAACTATACGTTTAAGATATGTTTTTAACATCCCATTTTCCTCTTTAATTGCTTATATATAATTTATATATAATATAAAGTTTATGAAATAAAATAAACTATAATATAAAATATTTATTATGAAACGTAAGATTTCATTTCAACATTTAAAATGAAAATAACATGTGACATTTATATATATATATATATATATTAGACATGCATATAAATTTTTGACCACATCGATTAAATGACTTATTTGTCAGCCGAGTAGAAAATAAACAGAAGAAATATAATGTTCTTTTATATTTGTGTCTTTTATGTCACATATTATTTTCATTTTAAATGTTGAAATGGAAACAACCATTTCTTAAAAATATTTTATATTATAGTTTTAGTTAACAAACTCTCAGTGGATCTATTTATAATGATATAAGTGTGTAAGTTGCTAAATGTTGTTATATCAATGAACAACACGAGATATTCATAAGGTGTAATACAATTTAAATGGTAGTTCAATAAATTATGTCATTCGAAATGCAAGTGGTTTAATTTGAAAAAGCAAAAAAACTTATGTTTTTGATAAAGCTTTTTAAAGAAATGTGAAATAATATCAGCGACACTTGTCTATTGCTTGGCATTTACGTTTTAGCACAAAAATGCCATTCATGTCCTAAAAGATGCAACTATATCGAACATCTAGACAAAAAAAAGTCAATCAAGCATTTTGAAGCAACTTAGCAATGAAAACATAATTTCTTACCCTTTTACAATTAATATATATCTAAAATGAATATAGAAATACACTGTTTCTCAAGTTGTTATGTATAATACTTCTTCAATAACCATATTATTCCCTTTTTCCTTGATATATTTATAAAAACACCCAATGTTTACGTGTATAACTATCTATAATTGGGTTGTTCCCATGTAGATGTGTAAAAGCAAATCGTGGACATCACTATGTTTCACAAACATGGACAACTTCTGCCTGAACCATCAGGAGTACCCCAACAATCTATACATGGATAGAAAGCTGATAAAATTCTCTTTCAAATCATGACACTCTGGTTAGTGATATCTTTGGGGTACTGCTTAAAGGACCTGATAAAGTGGAGGATAAATTTTAGTTTAAGAATAAATTAAATTGATTGTCATCACAATGTTGTTAGAAATATGTAAATGGTTATTAAAGAAAAATTGTAGCCTCTACCTATTCCTGCTTATTGCCCCTAAAAGTTAAAGAAATCTTACATGTACAACTGCATAAGGAACAAAATATCCAAAAACTATTGAAAAATACATTACCCTTAAAAAAGGAAGGTTTCGTGATTTTAAATGATTTGTTCCGTAATTTTCTTGCTGGAATCGTTTAGTGTAAACAAAACACACGTGTTTTGTCAAATAAGTTTTTTTCTAAGTTGATTATTGCGAAAGCTATGGAAGTTCAAAGAGAAAAGATTGCAGCCCTGCTTCAGGCCGGAGTGTCTATCCCCACCATTGTGGGCAACCTTAAGTGCCCAGGAGCCTTGTTTACAAGGTTAAAGGACTCCTGGTGGATGGCAAAGACCTGGAAAGAGCTAAGGGAAGTGGTGGTCACAACAAAAAGCTGGGTGAGAAAAGTTGGGGATATCAAGGCCAAAATTGAGGAAGATCCCACAATCAGCATGAGGAAGCTGGCCAAGGTCATGGAGGTGTCCCACACGACGGCCATGACTGCCACCAGGAACTTGGGCATGACCAGCTATGTCAGGAGGAAGCGCCAGCTGCTTTCCAGCTCAACCAAATTGCTCAGGGTCAAGAAAGGGAAGAAATTGGTGAACTGGATGAGGAAGAATCCTGGACTGGTACGTGTGTTTTCAGATGAGAAGTTCTGGACTGTGGACATGGCCAGAAATGCCAGAAACGACCGTTATCTAGCCACCAGTGCCAGTATGGTCCCTCCCATCAATGCCACTAAGCACCCCCAGGGTGCCATGATGTTAGGTGTGGTAGCTAGCGACGGCAAGTCCATGCCCCCCTTCTGGTTCCCTGCTGGCCTCAAGGTGGGGGCCAATGAGTATCTGGACGTCCTCAAGACTGTAGTCAAGCCATGGTTGGACTCCACCTACCCTGAGGGCAACTATGTTTTCCAGCAAGATAGTGCACCAGGGCATAAGGCCATCAAAACCCAGAAGTGGTGCAGTGATAACTTGGCCAACTTCTGGCCATGGGGAATGTGGCCGCCTTCTTCACCAGACTGTTCACCTCTGGACTATGGTATCTAGGGCAATCTGGAGAGGAAGGCTTGCAGCAGACCCCATCCCAATGTGGCGAGCCTAAAGTCCGCCGTTCACGAGGAGTGGACCAACATGTCCATGGACTACGTGGTCAGGGTCTGCGCTGCCTTCAGGCCCCGTGTGGAGGCCATGATTGAGGCAGAGGGCAGCCACTTTGAAATTTAGACAAAATTAGGACACACCTATAAAAGTTACTAAAGTAAGATATTGCAATACTTAAGGTTCAGGCAGTAGTTGACCATGTTTTGAGTGGCACAGATTTGTCCACGATTTGCTTTTACACCCTGTACATAGAGGTTCATAAATGATTGTGACTTTATGTAGGAATAATCCTTCGGTTTTCCTCATGAAAAAAAGAAATGTGAACGCGTTTAACACTCTTTTTCATATGTATGCCAGTGTGTTGATAAAGATATTATGATGACCTGTATTTCACATTAAAATTATAAACATGTATGTATAACCATCTTTTTTAAGCTCAACAACAAACTCACAGTTATTCCTAAGTCTATTGTTATATTTACCTCATAAAATAATTAAATATCTGACATCATTATACGTAATGAATTTCTAAAGATATGGCATGTTCAGTCAACTCCCGAAAAGGATTTGGTATTTTGATGAACGTTATGTTTTTATATATATTTAGATTCCTAATTTTGTTTTGATTTATGCATTTGATCTCATTTCATTGAATCATTATTTGTGCATTGTCTATCTCACTCAAAAGGATAAATCGTATATTATTCTGTATATCAATAAGCACGGGGGTTTCACCGATAACAAGTAAAGTCAGATTAATATATCTTTGTATGTTGTAAATATTGTTTTATAATGATAAAAGGCAATAGTTCGTACTGATATTTTCATTCATTTTAATTATATTTGATTTCGAAAATACTTTTTATTTATCTACCACAAAAAAACAAAAGAAGCTCTACTTATTAAAACACAGTCAGTTATAAAATAATAACACATTGTCATTTTTGTCATCTTCCTTGTTAGTTCGTCTCTGAGTATCCTTATAGTAATTGTATAAAAAATACTTGTTTCAAATAAGCAAATTCAAAACAATTGTTATATGATTATTTTTCATTTTTTTATTCGTAAAATAATATATTCAAATATATATATATACATATATATTACTTGATTATAAAGGTTTAATGTATATATTTTAAATACATTTTTAACAGCTAGACTCGAATAGGAGTTATCCGAGTTGTTTATAGTTAAGAAACTGAAAAATACTTTCAAAAGAGCTCTTGTTTCAAGTCAAAAAAAATAATAATATACCATAAAAAAAATTAATCTATGTTTAGCATAAACGATATCATTAAGATTATTATGAGTTCACAGCAAAATTTCATAGATAAAGTTCTTTATACTAAAAGTACTTGTGAAAATTTTAGAAATAAAATGTTGAGTTATTTTTTTGTTAGCTTCATTCCAAGTACTTTCATGAGCTACGAAAACAAGATCTTAGCCTGATTATATTAGACCTTTCTATCATTTAAAACGGATATAAATTCACGAATAAAAGTAAGTTTAAATACTTAGCATACTATGGTACGATATCCAGCTGTATAGAAGATACCACCAATTATTAAATGCTCCGATATTTTGGTTATCTAAAAAGACGCCATGTCATCCATGGCTCATCCAAAGATATAACGTATCAAATAAAAGGACTCTCATTGCATACTTATCTTTACCCATGCCATCTTAATTAACTACCTAAGATATGGAAATGAATGAAAAAGTATGGAGGAAAATTGACGTTTTTAATTAGTTTAAAAATGAGCCTAAAATGCTTATTCATCAATAATTTCAATATTACTCTTTTTTTTGTACAGCAAGCCAATTTGATGGTTTTAAGAAGCCTTAACTTCTATATAAGGACACATAATTCATATTATCTTTTTTAAATCCCTGGATGGTTTGTATTTTTTCAAATATATACAGGCGTATACGTATAATCCGGACTAATTAAAACAAATTTTGAAATGTTGATAACTATTATTTATCATTTTTTTAAACAATTTTTGTTAAATGAAAGGCACACATATATAGATATTCATTTTTCAATATAGCCCCATCAGCGGCGGCGACCATCTCGAGGCGGTGCCTGAAGCGGCCGCAGGCTTGGCGACAACGTCCTTCTTCATATTTGGCGAACTCCTCCACGATGGCGGCCCTGAGGGAGTCGAGAGTGTTGTGAGCGTGTTGTTGGTCTTGTTCTCGACTATGCCCCAGAAGAAATAGTCGAGGGGGTTGCAGTCAGGGGAGCTGGGGGCCACAAGTCCGGGCTCCAGTGGTAGGGGAGGTTCTCCAACAGCCAGCAGGGACCGAGAACGCTTTTTGCGATGAGCATCATTCTTTTGAAAGAGTTCTAAGCCTTCCAATGGTCGTAGACGGTCGACTTGGGGTAGTTGAAGAACTCTATCACCTCCTTGGACTCCTCCCGGCGCGGAAGGAAGCGAACATCACATGCCTTTCTCCTTTCCATGGCAAATGTTGACTCATTTTCAATCTGTTTTTTTTTTTGGCAGATAGATAAGATGCAAGCGCAGTAACGTACTTATGTGCGTTTGCAATATCTCCAAAAACAAAGACGACATAACCGATCAAAGTTAGTCCATATTTACGTGTACTCCCTATATATATATATGAAATATTCTAATTTTTAGAGTTATTTAATATCCTTCAGAGTAATAATATCCATCGTTTTTCTACAATCTCATAAATCCCATCCATAAAATGCAAAACGTAATACTTCTCCATAAAGTATTTAATTGTTTATTCAAAGAACTTTCATCCGTGATTATAATTCTTTTGTTCTTCTGTAGGCAAGTAGGCTATAACAGGAAAAAAGGGCTTTTATATGTGAGCTCTCATAAACTTTTATAAAATAGTAAAGGATTTTTCTGCCTCGTTGTATAGATAAGAAAAGAACAAGATGTTTTAAGAAGACGCTCATAGCACGTGTAGCAAATATTGCTCATTTCTTGTAATTAAAGAGGTGTTTATATAAAGAGAAATAATATTATGGAGAAGAAAAATTATAAAAAAAGGAGGAGCAGTAACTGTTGTACCATAGGACAAAATGCGTTGAAAGACTTAACGTCAGAGGATGTTTAAACTCCAGTACATAAGAGAAAAGACAAATGATAGGTATATAAACTAATGTCGAATAGGAATTCACAAAAATAACTTTGTTTTATTTTTGCTATTATCTTGATGCTTTCTCGTTAAAGCAAAACAAAAAAGACCTGACGGAAGAACTTTTCTCAAAAATATTAGGAAGTTGTTGACAACAATAAAAATAACTTTCGCTTAAGTACTTATAAGATTTAGCTAAGTATTGTAACGAATGGCTTGAAGGGAATAAATAATATATGAATATAAATTTTTTTTGTATGTGTAAATAAACAGATTCACTAATACTGATTTACCAATTAGGAAATACGTTTGGTCCACTATACAGGGTGGTAAGATCAAATCCGGCGTTGTTTTTTTTCTCTCAACTAAAATACACATAAAATCGTTAATTTATGTTCAATTTATTTATTTAGACATTAAAATGCTCGTACAGATGTGTAGATTCTGATTATTTAATCCATCCGCCTCTGCGTCGATGATGCGCTGGATCCTGGCGTGGAAGGAGGAGCAGGCCTTGGCCACCAGGGCCTTGTCCAACTTCCTGGCTGCTCATTATGGAGTTATCAGGCGGCCTTGGTGTTGTGAGCTAGTCGGTTGGTGTGTCGCTCAAGGTAGACCCAGAAAAAAAAAATATAAATATATTATGTATAAAATATATATTAGGGTGTTGTTCTTATTTTTCAAATGTTTGAAATGTTAGCAAACTGTGAATTTTCTGTTTCTTGGTGATAAAAGAAGGACGATATACCAAAGTTGAACAAAATCGGTCAACATTACGAGGTCGCGCAACGAGGTCAAAGTTTTAAAAATGTAGTAAAAATATAGTTTTCCGCAAATTTCTTCAAAATGGTGGACGTTACAGACTTCAATAATACTTATTAATTTAAAGGAAATCTAATTTACTACCAGACGTATGTTTTGATGCTTTTAATTAAAACAAAGTTTCAGTAAAAAACAAAGAAAAAAAATGGAGTGTGTATTGTTAGCTTATTTCATAGCTTTTTTGTGTCAATTAAACTTCACTCGCCTGTAGAAGAGGACTTGTTCGCTTCAGAGTAAAATAGTACTTTTAAGTTTAAAAAGAGAAAGAGAAGAGAGGGAGTATTTTGCCTCACTTCTCTCCCTTCTTTTTTTCTTCCTATCCAGGTAACACTAACAATAGTTACCAGATGGTAATCGTATATTCTCATATCAAAAGATCAATTTTGGGGGGGAGAGTACGTATTTGCTTATATCTCTTAAAGTATAGCGATTTTTAGAACACCAATATATCAAATGAAAGCTTGGTTAACCAGCTTTAATATTTGGTATACTAAATCATGTCAATTTAATAAGTAGAGAGTTATATGTACATTAAAAAAAGCCTATCTCGCGTACAAAATGACGCATATAATGGATTATAAATGCGTCAGAGACAAAGTAAAATTTTGAGAGGATACCTTGACGCACATCTAAGAAACACAATTATTATTTATTTTTTTCATAATCGATTTCTTATAGGTCAATACAGGCTCTGAATCATATGATGTAAACTCAGATTGTACTGAATTCTGAATTGATAGAATGCAACCAAGGTCATTTTTGGATTTATCATCTAAAGTTTACTAAACTTAAAAGTACTATTTTACTCTGAAGCGAACAAGTCATCTTCTACAGGCGAGTGAAGTTAATTGATACAAAAAAGCTATGAAATAAGCTAACAATACACACTCCATTTTTTCTTTGTTTTTACTGAAAACTTTGTTTATTAAAAAACATCAAACATACGTCTGGTAGTAAATAGATTTCCTTTAAATTAATAATATTATTGAAGTCTGTAACGCCACCATTTTGAAGAAATTTGCGAAAAACTATATTTTACTAAATTTTTAAAACTTTGACCTCGTTGCGCGACCTCGTAATGTTGACCGATTTTGTTCAAACTTTGTATATCGTCTTTTTTATCACCAAGAAAACAGAAAATCCACAAGTTGCTAACATATTCAAACATTTGAAAAATAAGAACAACCATAATATATATCTATATATATATATTATATTTATAAATATATATATTTATATATATAATATATATATTATAGATTATATAT
>CP045896.1:15391849-15435094 GCA_013387185.1 Caligus rogercresseyi
GGACTACATACAAATACATATACGCCCCTTCCTGCTTCGAGAGGAGATACAGCTTCATTATTTTTATATTATTTCATAGGAACAATAATAATATTATTAAATGCAATCCTTTTCCGCAGTCCTGGACTCTTATTATTATATTATTGTTCCTTCATACGTTTTTGAAGAATAACAATAAAAATAACGATCACCAGGGTATGGTGGTGAAACGCATGTAGAAATGATGGTTGTTATAATGACAGCCGACTCCTCCGAGTCAAAACCACATTTTTTCAGGACATGACTCACTTCAGTTCCTTCATTTCTGATTCCGTTTCCTCTCCCAAGCTCATTGGAGCGTAACCTGCATATTTATTTGTGAAAGTACATACCATCCATTACTAGGGTGGGAGGATAGACTCCCTTGGGAATAAATTAACGGGCTCCTTGCACGACCTAATGTGGTTTATATTGGTTCCCTATTAAGAGTCCTCTTAGTTATATATGAAGGATAGCTGTATTATATATATATACCTTTGTGATTGTCAATGTTTTTAGTAACATTCTTATTACTACCCAAATTATAACTATTATGATAGCCTGAAAATTTGTTTTATTCGACTTTTATATACTAATAGTTAGAGTATAATAATATAAGGATGCAAATATTTAATGACCCAAAACCCTACATTTAATTGAGCAAAAGTTAATCTTTGTTACTAATGGTAGTAACTATGTCTTCTTACGTTGTTCACTCATGGAGTATTACTGTAAGATTTGGCAATTTTTGTAGTAATAGTATTAAATTCACCAAATTAAAGGGGGTTACAATGTGGACGTTCACATTTTACGTCGCTAAAATGTCAAATAAAAAGTCCCATTTTAATTTTTTTGAGAGCTTTGCTATAAACTATTATATTCATCAGAGAGTATTACCTACTAGAGCAACGCTTGTAAAATATTAAAATTCGTGAGTCGTTAATCCAAACTTTAAAAAGCGATAACGCCAATTGATGGTCAACGTAGTCGATTGCAATTCTTCATATGGTGAAAAATTGAGTTCACGTACACACTGCATAATGAGAGTGAGAAATGAAATGCACAAAGTGTAAAAAAACAGTCTTGCATCAATTCAATATGACTTATTTGTTTCTTACGTGTTGTTCTAAATGGTTGTGGGCATATCTTACATCTTTTGGAGAACTTTGCGAAAAGATCTGGCCCACAATATCAAGTTGATCCATGAACTGAATCCGCTTGACCATTCAACCGTGATTAATTTGTATAATTGGCCGAAGGAAAATTCGAAAGAGAGTCTGCTTTCACCGTGAAATCCTCTTCAGCGATGAGACACATTTTTGCCTCAATGGTTTTGTTCAAATATAAAATATGCAATAACAATATTGAGTGGTATTTTGAGACTTTTAAGGTATGTTATAGATAAACGTAACAGCATTTAGGTGATCAATGTATATAATACGTATAGTCATCATATTAAGTTTTGTGTATATCCAACACATAACATAACAAGGCATATAACTTTAATATAATTTTAAAAATGTGTGCTTTAAAGAATTATATTTCTTTAAGATTTATTGGTTTTTCCTTATGATGTAAGTGTTTTATAATATTGAGAGGTTGCTGCATTATCATTAAGTTAATGATGATGTGTTAGATCTAATTAAAAATATATTAAATAATTGATAATCATATTTAAAGTGGATATACCTAAACACAGTTCTCTGTATTAACGTTCATTTTCTCCCATGTGTTTTTTAAGATGGTCCATTTCTATTTTTACGTTGTGTAACCTCAAGTTCCAGCAAAAGTGTGGGTTAAATCTAACACGGCAACAAAGCTTTTCTGCAACGTGAATCTTTGTTGTAAACCTGCTTTGTCTTTATTAATAAAAACATGAAAAAATATTACAATTTTGTGGTATTGAATATTTTTAATTTGTCCCATTTATTTCTACGGAAGTACAAAGACACTACTACAAAAGTATTGATTAAAACATTTAAACATCGCATTAGTGCACCTCGTAGCAATACAATTGTATTGTTTATATCATATTAAACTTAAATATAGCCTATAGGGATAAAAGATAAAACCTAACGTAAAATCTTAGTTGAGGTGAATTATTTTAAAATTTAAAGTCCTACAAAATTGAAACAAACTGCCAAGCTATCTTGCATTTTCTTATGGGGGTTTTTTTCGTTCTCGCAATAATAGCTCTTGACACTGCGTGAGTGAAAAATATCATTTGTGAGAATATATCTTGACAGCAGAGCCAATATTATCACATGACAAGTCAATTTAACTGACAGGCATTAAGTATGGCTACCAATCACTATTGTTATTTAGGAGTTAGTTTATTTGGGATTTGCTTACGTAATAAGTCAGTGAAGCATCTATATATATATATATATATAGATATATATATATATATATATATATATATATATATTATATATATATATATATATTATTGTGTTTTGCACAATCTTATAAAACAACTACACATTTACTTAGGTCCAAAAAATATCCGCACGACAATTAATAAATAGCTTATCAGAATTATAAATCCGGTATTTTTGTGGTTCGCCCATCCTTTTTTATTATTTTAATTCGTTTCCAAAATAAGGAACATATTTAAAAATAACAAATTAATGAAACACTTTTTAATTCCATAAAATCCATTTCATTTATATGCAGTTAAAGACTTATAAAATATGTTTAATTTTTTTTTTTTATGTGCAGGGTAAAGTACCAAAACTAAATCAGATAAATCAGATCTCACGTGGGAAAGAGTATGTTCTAATTAATAATATCAGCTAGATTGTCCTGACTTACTTAGGTATGTTTATTATTATTACTAGGTAATATAAAAGGTACTATTATCAAAAGACTGTATATAAATTGTTGATAACATATATAAATACTAATTTATAATTATCCATAAGCAATGTATATATGTATAATATAAAATATGATATTTTTTTTGAATATTTTTATTTAAAATAAACTTTATGCTCCACAACATTAAGTATTTATACAAGAACTTATTTACATAACTGTTAAAATGTATTTCTCTTTAAATACGAATTTTCAAATAAATTCAGGCATTCAAAAACTTTTATACAAGTGAATTTCGGATTTGAGATTTAATTAATTCAGTAAAGTGAAATTATCCCTGCAAAAAATAGTTCTTAATTTAAACAAGGAAAGAATAAAACTAATTAGTTCTGGTTTTTTTCTTTGCAAAATATAGTCCGCCAAAGGTAAAAGTAAATTAGCATAACATTGTTGAAGCTTTAATGAGGTCAATATTAATTTGATTAAGATAGAAATTAATTTGCAAAGAAGTGTGTGGGGGGGGGGGGAAGGAGACTGACGAGTAGAAGTTTTAATTTGTCTGTTAAATGCAGGGTAAAATGTGAACTTCTAGAGGGGGAATAAAAGAAAAAAAAGATATGACGGCATATGTATAGTCCGTAAATCTTAAAAAATCTGCATTTTGAAAAGGAATATATCTATACAACAAAGAATAACAACATAATCTTTACGAAGCTCATTACAAAAATAGAAGATTGCATGCTACAAAAGTAAATACAGATAATTTTGCGAATAAATAGCATTTATTTAATTAAAAATAACAATTAAACAAACTTTTAAATTGTTGTATTTTGTTTTGGTGTGCAAAAACTCCATTCAAAACTTAATTATGCACCATTGAGGAAATTGAATTCTATATTCATTTGTTTACCTATCAGATTCAATTGAGCTGCATTCGTGTAGATATATATATAAAAGTTCCTTACTAACCGTTTTGCTGATATTGTTAAAATCATTGAACCTTTTAAAATATATACTTTTTTCCTTACGCACTCCAAACATTTTTGTATTATTTTGCTACAAAATATTATGACACCTTGACTCTCTGTTGCTTATACAGTATTTGAGGTTTAGGTTGGGTTTCAAAGCTATGAAAATTGATTTATATTTCTTTGTGTTTTTGATAAAGATTTAAAACCGTTTTGCAGACTCATAATGCCGATAAACGATTCTGCTGCTTTATGAACAAGCGTTATAATATAATATACAACAATTACTATATATAAAACATATTAATTAATTGTTAATCCCTTTAAATTAATGTAATATTATTTGTTTTTATAATCAATATAAATTACAAAAAACAGGTACAAAGTGATTCGATCTGATCAAAGTCAAACTATCAATGACTGGGTTTTTAAAAAGGTAGAGAAAAGTTTGAAACCATATATATATATATATATATATATATATATATATATATATATATATATATATATATATATATAATATATATATATATATATATACGAGGTATGATCAAAAAGTATCCGACTTTTGATTTTATTGGTCAAACGAACACAGCTATGGGGGCGGGACTTGCTGTGTGGTTGGGAGCATGACTACTGCGCATGCTCATTTTTTTCTACAGCTCCAATACAAGTCAGTCGGCGTCAGGCCATTCATGATTGAACAGGTGCAAGTGAGTGTCGTCGGATTTTATTTTCTTTAAAATGTCAGAAAAAGTCGAACAGCGTTATTGCATAAAATGTTGTTTTAATCTTGGTGATTCGCAAGTGGAAACAATTCGCAAGATCAAAAAGTGTTTGGAAATGAAGCGATGGGCACCACCACAGATAAAGGAGTGGTACAACCGCTTCAAAGATGGGCCGCTTGTCAGTTGAAAGTGAACCACGCTCAGGGAGGCCCTCAACATCGAAAAACGATGCCATCATTGATCAAGTGAGGAACCTGGTGATGCAGAACCGCCGAATCACGATCAGAGAACTTGTAGACGAGGTGAATATAGTTTTGGTTCCATTCAATCAATTTTTGCTGTTCGACTTTTTCTGACATTTTAAAGAAAATAAAATCCGACGACACTCACTTGCACCTGTTCAATCATGAATGGCCTGACGCCGACTGACTTGTATTGGAGCTGTAGAAAAAATGAACATGCGCAGTAGTCATGCTCCCAAACACACAGCAAGTCCCGCCCCCATAGCTGTGTTCGTTTGACCAATAAAACCAAAAGTCGGATACTTTTTGATCATACTCGTATATGATAGATATATATAAGTGCAAAATGAAAAAGTATTTGTCTGCCAATATCAAAGGAAAATGGAAATAAAGAACATATTAAGAATAATATTTGTCTTTGAACGCAAAACTCAAAAATATCAAGAGAGTCTTTACCTTTGATAAATCAATCATCAATGACAAACGCCAATCCCAAACCTTTCATTTATTTAAAAACTATCGAATTAACAACTAAATCGATGATATTGAAAACATTCTTGATGTCAAGCATTCTATGCAATATTAATCGTTTCTTATGATGTTGATTGATTCATCACATGCTTAAAGCTTTTTTCCATCTCTCCAAAATTCTTATATCTGTAACAAAAGCATGAAGGGATTCTCATTCATCATCAATTATCACACAAGAAAGATATCGAAAGGAAAAGCACGTGAGTTTGACTTATGAAACATCTGATCTTTTTGCTTATTCATGATAAAAAGTTACTTATTTACTAAAAGACAAGCCCCCATCTTCATAAATACTTGGTAATGTTTTGTGGAGTGCACTAACTTTTTCCCCTAAATAACAAAGGTTGCTACTTTTCTTGTTTTATACGATAAAATCTGACCCAAGGATAAATGTACATATTTGATTATACAAAGCTGACTCAAGGGACATTCTTTCAGGAAGCCAAGTTGACGTAATATAAAATAAGCTCTTGTGGTGGCATCACTCTGAATACAGTTAGCCTCTCTCCCTCTCAGCAAATCATGGGACTTGAATATTTTTGACACCATGACGTTTTTAATTTATTATTATTATTTTGCTCTTGCTATACTTTTAATAAATTGAGTCATCTTGTCTACGGAATGTAAATAAATATGTAATTGTTTAAAATAAAATACATCAAATAAATTAACGAATTATAAATATATATAGTACAAAAAGTATTATATTAGGTTGTCACAAGTCTCCCTTCAACCTTTTTGTCTCTTGAATTTCGCGGAAAACATCGAGTCTCCCGACATGTGACATCGCCGAGGAGATGGGAGTTAGTCACCAAACCATCGGGCTCTTCGCAAATAAGGAGGAGGCTTCTACAAGGGGGGTATTATGAAGTTGCCGTCTTTACGGAAACAGATTATCCAACCAAACGGTGTATATTTCAAATAAATCCGATCAATTTAATACTTTTATAAAGTATTCATAAAGAGCAAAAAAGCGGAGGGAGATATTGACAACATATATATATATATATATATATATATCAGTGAATGTCCTGACTAGAGGGATCGTTTTGTTCTTGTAAGAGTCACTCTCAGTCTTTGTAAGAATTGAAAGTTCAGTAATAAAGATCAACCATTAACATATCTGATAAATATTCAACTTCATTTTGATTAGTTATTACATTAAGAATGAGAAAAAGCTCTAACAATTTCAGATAAAGAATTGTAAGCCATGATGTTACTTCTTCTAGTAGGGGTTTCTACTGTTTTCTAATCACTTCATTGAATACTCCCGTTTGTCGCCTACTGAAATCTCCATCCTATTTTTTTCATTTCTTTCACAGCTTAAACACCTGAGATAGGATGGAGTTTAAACTTTTTTCATCATTTCTTTAAACCCACCCAGAGAAGCCAAGAGTGCCGAAAGTTAAAAATGATCCCACAACTTTGAAACTTCTCACACAAATCCAATATGATGCAAAGACTTCAACTGTCAAAAATTATTTAATTACTATAATTACTTATTGAGAAATTAGCACGTAGAAAAATATACGCTTCGGCACTAGAGACCAAAAAATTCAATAAATACAAAAATGATATATATTAATCTTTATTTACCATACATATTAAAAAATGAATTGAATGAATGAGTTTTCTTATTTTCTATAAACATAGAACAATGAAATACATATAAAATATAATATTTTAAGATGTTGATGAATATTTTCAAAAATTTAGAATGAAGAACTACATCGTGCTTCATATAAAAAATGATGCTCTTCCACTGCAATGCTTACAAACTTTTGAAAGATTGGAGCAATGATTTTTACCATTAAACAATAAGCTTTTTGATGACTTTGAAGATTTTTCTCCGTCTTTTAAATTTGGCTTGTCCGAAAGATTTACAAAATTAGAGTGTCAACTTTCAATAAATTCATATAGAGACATTTTTGATCTCTTTTTTTCATAAATTGATCAGCCTTATATATGTACTGTTGTGCTAATCATATAAGAAAATTTAGGCCATACCATTTTTTGCCTTATTCTTAGTGTGTATTGCTTATAGCCGGTCCATGTGAAGATTATAATTTTGAAAACATAAAAGCTGAACATGTACAAAAAGATGTGAGAGAAAAATCCACCAAAGAATACTTTCAATTCATCCACAGTTAGATCCAAAGGGCCCTTTTTAGTTGTATATTAATTTGTTTCATCAATTATTTTTTCGTCGTCTGATTTATCACTGCCTCCATCGGAAAGACAGTTAACTTCTGGTAGCCTAATATACACATTCCCACTTTCATCGATATCTTCGAGAATACTCAATATTTCTTTCGTGGTGATTCAAGAAAAATGATTGATTTACAAAACTTTGGTACAAATAATAATAAAAATTGAATTTGTAAAGTCAAATGAAAAAGAAAAGTATAATTTTAGTTCAAAGTAAATTAGATTGAATGTAGACACAATTTATCATAACTAAGATTTTTTGTGCTGTAGTGCCGAAACGTAGATTTTGTACGTATCATTTTGAAACAAAAATAAGAGACTCTTATTTTCTAATTTGAGGTTTAAGTATGTAATATATTTGAAAGATATGTATCTTAAAAATAATTTGAAGCAATAAAATTATAAATACTTATGACATGAGACCACTATCAAACACAAATAGTACTGACCCGTCAGACAATAATTAGGTACTTGCAACCATCGCAAGTCAATTGCTTATTTTAAACTGAAACAAATAACTTATGGGGATCAACTTTTTTTCGTGGCTTCTAAATACTCAAACAAAGACGTAAACACGCATTTTGCATATAATTATGCATTTAGATGTGCTGTAGAGCCGTTTTACTGCCACGTAGAAAAATATACGTTTCGGCACTAATGGGTTAATTATTTTCGCCTTAAGCTGTTCATGCCAATCAAATTCTACTATATCAACTCACATAACAGAATTTGGAGGAACATGCTTATCCAATACTTTTGCAACAATAGTGTAATCTCTATCGCTCTGCTATTAAATTATTCTAAATAGACAATATTCCTTGACTCTATTGACATTTTTTCTTAGTTATTCAATCACTTCTTTTATACGATTCCTCTATATCAGAGAAAGTGTTGTTGTTCTCTCCATTGTTGTTTATTTAAATGGCTTAATGTATAGATATCATCATGACATTTTGATATATGCCCTAATTGATGTCTTCAGCTCCTTTCAATTCGATCTAATCTGTAAAGTTTCAATGGATATTATTTGTGCTCACTATGTGATTAAATCATACAAATATTATTAATTAAATAAAATAAAATTATATTATACGACAGTTTATAGCGACATTAGGGGATAAACATAAGTATAATGTTAATACTTTGAGGTGGATGCTCTAGATTTATATACAAGCCCCTAGTGGGATTTCTCAAAGAACAAATCGAACTATTAATATTAACTTTTACATTAAAATCCTGATTATTTATATCAAGTTACATTGATAGTAAGGAATCTAAATATATGTAGATATTATTTTTTTACCTCCGCCGAAGGAGGTATTGTTTTCACTGGCGTTGGTTTGTTGGTTGGTTGGCTGGTTTGTCAGCAGGATAACTCAAAAAGTACTTAACGGATTTAGATGAAACTTTGTGGAGTTGTTGGAAATGCCAAATGGAACAAGTGATACAATTTTGGCATCTCTGAATGCAGAATTAAGATGCAAAATGAGCTAAATACTAATAAATATTTCAAGTTATCCTACTCTGCCAATAGATGTTGCTGTGCTGTAAAATCGGGTGCCGGGAGCGTCTTCCTCTCGGAATTTCCGTCAAGGGGGACCCTCCCCCGTCCCTCTACGCCGCCCCAGTCGTGAAAAATCCGCCTCGGAAGATTCATAAGAACCCCGTGACGGCGGAGGTTTGCACTCTCTGAGTGTGTATATATGCCTCTAGTTTACCACTTCATTTAATTTTTTATGTTTCACTTTTTTTCATTTCCTGTTTGTATAGAGACACCAAAAAATATTATTGAAAAAGGACTTGCCATATCTTTGTAGATGTATGTAGTAGATATGAGTATCAGCATACACAAAATGTACTTCAAACACTATGGTTATTATTGCGTGCATTTATTTTATATATAAACTTTCTTATCTTCCAAGTCTAACTTTTATTGTACATATGAAATGTATTGGAAGTTACATTGCATCAGTAGAGAGTAGTCTTTGAGAATGCTCAATTAGTATCGATCAATATGATTATACTAAAAGATGTTCTAAGAAAGTTTAGCAACGACACTCAAGTTGACATCAGCTGACTCAGCTGCTGTGATGATATCATGATTGTGGAACACAGGTTGAAATACATAAAATATAATAAGAGTTGCAACCGTCAGTAAAAAATTCGTGGAAAAATTATATCTCATAATTAATTTATCCCCCGGTACTTAATATCCCATAAATACTAATATTGATATATGAAGTTTATCGATTTTTTTTATGTTCATACTGTTGCTAGTAGATATAAGGATTTTAAAAAATGTATAGAGACTCATATAAGTGAAGTCTGTCATAATGTATGCACCTATTTATCGTGACGTATGGAATGACATATACTGTCTTTGGCAGTGATGAGGGAAATACACATAAATGTTCATTACATCTCATGAAGAGGCATCACTTCCCTCTGACGTCATCCATATATCAATTAGAGCTTTAAAGAAATATAACCCCATGATGTCATATCTATAATTTATGTTTATTTACTTTTATAATCGTCTATACTTGAATACAATCACTCTTGACAGATTAAGTGTTCTGTCGTCTCAACTGAGCTGTGTTGGATTTTACTTTAAGTTCTTTTCATGGACTCGTTTCATGCTAACTAGGGAGGTACATAGAGCCCCTGGATCCATATTGATTATCTCTCTCTCTCTCCCTCCTATCCCTTGGAGTGAAACCACAAAAAAGTAAAACTAAAATGATTGACTCACTCATCCATAGGGACATGCCATGTGTTTAAAACTGTTTAACCTGCGTTTTTAATTGCCGAGAAAGTAGGACCTTGTGGCGGCTTAAATATGTTTATGGCAAGTGTGTATGTTTTTCCTGTTTCTTTCTCTTTAATGTGCATGAATGAATATATTGTAATATATAACTAAAACCCAGCACATTAGATTAGGAACTTTATTGATTATTAGAATCATACTTAGTAAGAAATATATAAATAAACATTTTAATTAAAATTATATCTCTAAACAAATGTTAGCAAGCAAAAAAATGCTTATATATACATGGGTTACAACACTTCGATATAATTACAAAAAGACATACTCTTACGATACGAACTACAAAACAATAAAACAACATATCATACGATACAACATACGAAATATATAAAGACGCAATCAATACCATTTAATTTTGTATTTATAGCCCAACATAATTGTGCATACACAATCCAAATAATTTATTATAAAACAAAATGAAAACTAGGGTTCAATCTTTTTATATTTACAATGATATTTCACAAAATGATTTAAAAATATCGTGTTTGACATACAAATATATCAAAAAACAATCAGTAGCAATTAGCAGTGTATTTACAGCGCAGGTAATTCGGTTATAAAGTCCCATAAAATTACCTCCGCCGAAGGAGGTATTGTTTTCACAGGCGTTTGTTTGGTTGTTTATTTGTTGTCAGCAGGATAACTCAAAAATACTGTACGGATTCGAATGAAACTTTGTGGAGTTGTGGAAATGCCAAAAAAAACAAGTGATTAAATTTTGGCATCTTAAGTGCTTTTTTAATATGCAAAATGAGCAAAATACTAAATGAAATGGGGTCTCTATCAGGGAGTAGGAAAGAACAACACGCTAAAAAAAATATTCATTGACGTATTATTGTTCATATATCAGCTCAGGACTATGTTAACCCAGTGACGTAGCTTAAACTTCTTCCTCTTCCCGTCTCTGAGTGCTTTTTAATATGCAAATGAGCTAACAGAGAGGAAAAATGATTAGAGATAGAAAATCGGGCGTGTGAAAGGGAGAATGTTTGAATGGGAATGTTGTGGGGATCGGCGGAGTACACACTCTCTGAGTGTATATATGCCTCTAGTTTTCACTGGCGTTGGTATTGGTTTGTTTGTCAGCAGGATAACTCAAAAAGTACGGAACGGATTCGATGAAACTTTGGGAGTTGTTGGAAATGCCAAAAGGAACACAATGATTAAATTTTGGCATCTCTGAGTGCTTCATTAAAATGCCAATGAGCTAAATACTAATAATATTTCAAGTTAGCCTACTCTGCCCAATATATGTCGCTGTGCTGTGAAATCGGGTGCCGGAGCGTCTACCTCAAAAATTTCTGGATTCGGATGAACCCTGGGAGTCGTTAAAATGCCAAAAGGAACGTGAAAAATTTTGCACTCTCTGAGTCGAATAAGGGATGCAAAGAGTAAATACTACGTAAATATTTCAGTTAGCCTATCTGCCAATAGATGTCGCTGTGCTGTGAACTCGGGTGCCGGCGAGAATTGCTCTCAAAATTTGCCGTCATGGCACAGATGACCATTCCTAGTTTTCCGCACCCCAGTTTCGATTATATTTTTAAGGTAATTCGAAAATTCCATGATGATCACAATGGATAAAATCGAATAAATTGACCTCTATAATTCCTGTGTGTCCACTTTAGTTTTGAATCTTTATAAAAGAGTAGGGTAAATGCACGGAGATATAACTATACATTTAAATGACTCGCAGATCCTCCTTAACACACATAAAATAAGCACTTGAGAGCCTGGGTGTTAAATATTATAAATATAATAAATTTACAAATAAGCCTCGTTTTTAATTCAAATATTAATTTTCTAATTTATGGCTGTTTGTATTCAAGTGATAATCAACTGGAAAAGAAAGCACTATAATTATTATCCTTATAATCCCCACGGATCTTAAAATTAATTTCGAAACTCCTAGTATAGGGAGTTTTTATTTTTTTATTAGAACGATAATAAGGATAAGAGCATGATTTATGAGAACGTAAAACTCTATAAATTTAGGAAAAGGGAAAAACAAAATGTTTGTAGATTGAATTTAGTGGTAAATAGAGGACTCAGAGAGTGCAAACCTCCGCCGATCCCACCAAATGAATCACTTGGTCTTTTGTCATTTGCCAATAGATGTCGCTGTGCTGTCTCTCTTTTTGAGAGCACAGCACAGCGACATCTATTGGCAGAGTAGGATAACTTGAAATATTTATTAGTATTTAGCTCATTTGGCATCTTGAAGAAGCACTCAAAGATGCCAAAATTTAATCACTTGTTCCTTTTGGCATTTTCAACAACTCCACAAAGTTTCATCTGAATCCGTTCCGTACTTTTTGAGTTATCCTGCTGACAAACAAACAAACCAACAAACCAACGCTTGTGAAAACAATAACTCCTTCGGCGGAGGTAATAACATATTTACTTCCTAATGGTCATATTATGTGAATACTTTAGGAATGAAGTTCAACTTACAAATATTTTAGCTACACATTGGGAAGCAAAAAGGATGGGCATGTTAATTCTAATTTTTTTCAGTGGCATTTTAATAACATTATGTGACTGAAGGGATATACTCAGGAAATAATCTCAAAAGCTATAAATGGATACCTTTATTCTTGATGATGGCAGAAATAAGGGAATAATTTCTACCTTAATCGGTGTACGAAAACTCCAATTCATTGAAAGTTTAATTGTATAGCAAGAAATATAAAATCAATAGAACTCAACAGCAAACATATTTGAAGAAATATAGTAGATACTTTGAGACAGCTTAAGGAAAATAGTGGAACAATTAATAAGAATATGCGGTTAATTCTCACGTAACCTCGTCCCCGAAATCATATGGTGGAACTTAAATCCTCTATAAAACTACTTAAAATATTGATTTGGTTGACAACATCTCCAAATTTTATATTATCATTATGACTATAAAACTCTTCATTAACACATTGGGTCCAAAAAAGTTTTTTCTGTCTTTCTTATATGTATATATATATATATATATATATATATAGAGAACATCTGACCATTCTTTTTTTGGCCTCAGGCATTACTCAAACTTTTTATTATTTGGCGCAAGTAGAAGTATAGAGAAGGGGGAAAATAGAAACCACCTTAATTGGTTGACCCATTCAATTACGACTTACCATAATAGATAATTTATGATATCTTTTTCCTCTCAATAATATTATTTATAATATTTTCATTATTCTTAATAATATCAAGATATCATCTCAAGTTATAGCCCTTTTCTACAGTTAACTTAAAAGCTAGGTTCATGTTTGAAATATTAAGAAAGTGTCGGTTTCATTTTTCTCTCTTTTATGGTAGTGTAATGTGGGATGGTTTTACTGAAATTTTATAATTCTATATTTTGTAGATTGTTTAACAAATATTTAGTAATTTTATACATTAAAAGATGGTCCTAAATATAGGTGTGGCCTGTCTGTAATGTGTGAGTCTAGAATATGGAAAGTCCAAAACTTTTATTGGATAAGGAAAATGTGGTTGTCACGGGAACCCTGGGTCTTAATTTTGAAGATTTTTTTTAAAAAAAAGGTTGTCCTTAAATGTCTTTCCTTTTACTCATCTAAGATGAATAAAATATGCGAGGCATCCAAAGAAGTTGCAACAAAGTATGAAATTTCCTTGGGATGGGAACTTCCTGTAACCCAGCATATTTGTCTCTTAGTATACACACAGTCTCTGGTGACATAGCAGCTGATTTGTGTTGGTCATCCTCACTTATCGACAAGATGGCGGATAACAGATTAAAAACGATCCTTGACAAAAGTAAAATTAAACAGAGACCCTTAATACCATTTAAAAAGAAAGTATCAGTAGCTTCTACGGCTGACATAAGAAAAAAGCTTTAAAAGAGATGCAATGAGCCCATTTAACAATTACTTAAATAGAAGAAGTATCCAAAGAGAAGCACAATGTAGTATCAAAGTGGTTAAAAACACGAATCTTTCCGCGTCAGAAAAATGATTGAAATACAGTTTCCTCTCGGGAACTCTGCAATTGAGAGACAAGTTCTTCCAAGGGCAGAGGAGTATGTGTCGCTTTTGAAACAAACTGAAACAAAAGATCACATCTTTTGGAGTTGCACTTCGCTTCGACAAATCTTAAACTCTGTCTCAGAAACTCTCAAGGAAAATTTGGAGCAGAGATCGGAAGGGAGGATTTTTTAGCCTTCTACCGCGGAGAAAGGAACAAAAGTCACTGCCATCATCACAAAGTACAACAAATTATATAGGCGAAGAAATCGTCGGAAGACCCTGACGTAGCAACGATTTAACCTATTGTTAAGTTATATACCAAAGTTTTACAATTTTAATTATATTTACTAGTATTCTACAATGTATTTTTAAATTGTTTTACTTGTATATATTATATGGGGTTTTTCCTTAATTTTTTTGTTCAATCTGAAATATAGTTACGCCTGTTGGCCAAGATAAAATGGTCTTAGATATAATTTAAAATCGTTTCAGTAATATTTTAAGATTGTTTTTGTCGTATATTGACATTATTCATTTATATTTTAAGAGTTTCTAATTATATATTTAATCTGTTTAATAAGTGTTTTATTATTGTTTTATGTATATTTTCTTAAATTCTTTCAATTCGTTTAATTATATTAAATAAGATTGTTTAAAGTATATATCCTATAATTATGTGTACTTTATTTTTTAAATAATATTGTAATATTTCAAAACGTTTTGAATACATTGCAGTCGAAATTTTACTGGTGTGGCTAAGCAGTTTTATGCTAAAATCATATTTTATATAGATATAAACTTTCAGTGGAATTATTGCATCATGGTTTCGAATATGACTATAGTAAATGTCTTGTTCTTTCTTCCTTATAGGTATGTTGCAAAGTTTAAAAACATGGAATATTGTAGTACATCACCCTGGGGCAGGATAAATTGTAATGGTTTGAACACATTCAAACACTAAGAGCATCTATATTTACAAAAGGAGGCCAATATGTACAATTTTTTATATCATATATTCATGCTATTTGCAGAGGGATTTAAATACCACATTGCTTCAAAGACTTGGATGGAAATTGTAAAACGAAACTATATTTTTTGCATATTTGGTTCCATGGAGTTCAGTATCTGTTGTAATATTAATAAACATCCATAACATTACATCATAGCAATGGTCATTTCATTGAACTGATCAATATTAATATACCGTTCTCTGGAGTAATCGGAGATAATCTTATCACTGAACTGTTTCCGATATTTAAAAATTACTATTTAATGTCCCATATATCAAATTGAGTATCTCCTTCTTGAATTTCATCTCTTTATATACAAAAAAAAACAAAGTTCTTTATATGATTTCCCCTCATAAAAAAACCAGAACCAGTGGTTGCCGCAAATAGATATACCACAAGATTTAAATATAAGAAAGAGGGAACGTTCCGAAGATATTTTCTTGCAAAGAAGAAGATAACATCCCTCTATTTGATTGACAACATCTTATTTATGCATTGCTTTTTTCATAATACTATCTAAATAATCCAATTACTAAAGGATTTTGATTGTATTTCCATGTTCTTCTGTCTCTTATTCATATACATAAATAGAGACAAATTACTTCGGTCCATTATAAAAGTAGTCGAACTACTTTGTCCTCCTCTTTCTTATTTTTGCTCCTCCCTACTTACGTTGGCTGCCATATTTGTTGTTGTTGTATTAGGGAGTCAGGGCTCGTCATCATGTGTAAGGAGACTTGATTGAAGTCCCCTGAGACACAATCAATTTACATTGAGAATGGAAGTATACTTTTAGTTATCTTATAAACAACTTGACTATATGAAAAGACGGCAATGTTTTTCTTTTGTTATTGCCTTTCTCCTTGGAATGAATACAGGAGTCCCTTTGCCCTGTTGTTTCATTTTCATTTAGCATGATACCTTGGGAGCCCCCAATGAGTAGAGGTATCTAAAAGTTTCTTTGAAGCTGTCATTTGTGTTTGTCATCGTTGCTTTATTCTTTAAATATGCAAAAGGTTAGCCTCCTGAGGACTCTATTTAGCTCAGTATAGTTAATGTGCGCATGGAGTATTTTATATTCTTTGAAGAGTAAAAAGCTAATACATTCAAAAAAATAATTTTGTATAATTAAATGGCATTGGTTGGGTTGATAAATAAAGTTTTGTGTTTTAACTTTTATATATATATATATATATATATATATATATATATATATATATATATATATATATAAGGTGTAGGTTATAAAGACATTCTTTTCCGAAAAATATAGCATAATATATTTTGATACATCCTCAATAATAATAATTCGTTATTTTCTAATTTCAAAAATGTCTTATAAATATTTCATAAAGAATGGTTGTCAAAAGAAAATACATGCTATTTATATCTTGTGACCTCTATTTCAAGACAGCAGCATTTGATGCGACTCTTAGTAGATATTGCAGCAAACTGAAATACAAAAATTGTAAATTGTAAGGGTAATAAAAATACTTAGATCTTCGTAGTTAATTTCTTCTATCTGAACTTATTGAAATACATCATATTTAATAAACATTTATTTTAAAGTTTGATATTAGACAAATAGACATCAGAGAGCCCCCTTAACAGTGTTTTTTTAAGCAAGCAATAAAACAAATTCATACTTACATCTCTTATTTTTTCAGTCGTAAAAATATTTTTTTGTCAGAAAAGTAATTGATTTAATTGATTCCTTAAAAATGTTTTGTTTTTATCGATAGGAAGTAAATAGCAAACTAAGTTTGTCATTGTGTTAAATTTATACTAATTTGAATAATACTGGTGCCCAGACAAATGTTCATCCTTGGGTTTAGTGAGGAATACCACATAAATCAAAGTTGGTATACCAAGTATGAGCATACTCTCTAATAATATGTTTGGACCATTGTTTCTTAAAAGACGTTCCAGCCGGTTTTATATAAATATATATTTCATTACATCAACTCAATTTTTTTCATGATGTCATTAAACGACAATTAAAACTAGAGGCATATATACACTCAGAGAGTGTGTACCTCCGCCGATCCCCACAACATTCCCATTCAAACATTCTCCCTTTCACACGCCCGATTTTCTATCTCTAATCATTGTTTCCTCTCTGTTAGCTCATTTTGCATATTAAAAAAGCACTCAGAGACGGGAAGAGGAAGAAGTTTTAGCTACGCCACTGGGTTAACATAGTCCTGAGCTGATATATGCACAATAATACGTCAATGAATATTTTTTTAGCGTTTGTTCTTTCATACTCCCTGAATAGAGACCCCATTTCATTTAGTATTTTGCTCATTTTGCATATAAAAAAAGCACTTAGAGATGCCAAAATTTAAACCCTTGTTTCTTTTGGCATTTTCAACAACTCCACAAAGTTTCATTTGAATCCGTTGAGTACTTTTTGAGTTATTCTGCTGACAAACCAACAAACAAACCAACGCCAGTGAAAACAATACCTCCTTCGGCGGAGGTAATAACAAATATATTCTCTTCTTAACTAGAACTTTTTTCAGCATGAAACAATGCTTTTCCATAAATTGACCTTGGCATATAATGGTCAAATTTTCCCAGTAATTAACTTAATTGAAGTCCCCAGCATTGTTCCTTTTTAATAACGTTCATAATTTGATATAAAAAGCTAATATTGTACTAATGATACTCTCAGTATTATTGGCTGACATACTTAATGTAATTGCCTCAATCCATGAGAGAGCCTCTCACTTTTACACTTACAATCACAGAATGAAAACATCTCAGCTCTTTTTAGCATAAATACTAAATTATTGAGGTTGAAAAATTTCTTTGGTCCTGCTTAAGAATATTTTTTTCATTAATTACTAAAAACATAAGAACTCCAACATTATAGATTTTTTTTCCCTATATGGTTCGATTGAATTGCATCCGATAGGATATAGATAAGCATTATAGCATTATAAATAGATTTTGTCACCTTTAAAATACGGTATTGTGTTTTGTCTGTTGGATTTTAACTTTAATATTTTCCATAATTTAATGTAATATATACAGTTTCGTAAAATATTATCTCCTAATTTAAGTCGTCATATCTCCTAGTCATGATTATCTAAATCTATATCTACTAGCAACATATATATATATATATATATATATATATATATATATATATATATATATATATATATACTATATATTGTGTGTCAAAATTTATTTCAGCAACAAAGTTTTTATATTTTCATTCATTTTCAACTCAGAACTATTTTGCTCAAAAAGTTTTACCTGTCATCTCATGTAAGATGTCGTATAATTGAAAAGAAGTGAATCCCATCTTCAACTTATTTTGTTAAAGTAGGAGCAAAAAAAATCTTAAAGTTTTTTTTATTCAATCATTTCAAAATAAAGCAAAAATCTTTCTCCACATGATTTATCAAAATGTGCTTAATATGCCATAAGTTTTGAGGACCACAAATAAATGGATTTCAGAAACTACAGTTTGATAAAATACACATGTTAACCAATAAAAACATTTCGTGAAAGGCTTCACGATGAACCTTATAAAACATATTATAATATTTTATTTCTATAACAAATGGCCTTACAAATATATTTAACTTCGGACTTAAGGTTGTTTTTTTGATATGGTGTTTAAAAACCCGAATTACCTAAATACGTATAGGTATAATTGCATTACAAAATCATTGTCATTTGATACACCATTCATAAAAAGTAATAAATATTGCGGGAAACTGTCAAAGATAGTCTTATGTATTGATATTATTTTACTGCTTCTATTGAAGTACAAACATATTTTCCATTCCATTGAGACTCTCTTTTATCGTATCGGCATACATAATTATGAGGAAGATTTAAATTATTATATATTATTGTTTTAAATTTGATCATTTAATTCTGCTGACTTAACTAACTTTTTTCTTCTTTCCGGATATATTTTTTATTTTTTATATGTAGAAAGGTAATAAAATGCAACACATAACTAGAGGCATGTATACACTCAGAGAGTGCAAACCTCCGCCGTCACGGGGTCCTTATGAGCCTTCCGAGGCGGATTTTTCACGACTGGGGCGGCGTAGAGGGACGGGGGAGGGTTCCCCTCGACGGAAATTTCGAGAGGAAGACGCTACCGGCACACAATTTCACAGAACAGCGACATCTATTGGCAGAGTAGGCTAACTTGAAATATTTATTAGTATTTAGCTCATTTGGCATTTTAACGAAGCACTCAGAGATGCCAAAATTTAATCACTTGTTCCTTTTGGCAATTCCAACAACTCCAAAAAAATTTCATCCGAATCCGTTCCGTACTTTTTGAGTTATCCTGCTGACAAACCAACAACCAAACAAACCAACGCCAGTGAAAACAATACCTCCTTCGGCGGAGGTAACAAACAAAAACATATTTTAGACAGTTGTGTTTAAGAAAAATAAAGAACATTTAAGAGGAAAATTACTGTGACTTCACTAACTTCTTTCGAAGTAATTTACCTTTTAAACATGTGAAAAAATAATGTCTTATCATATACCTTTGAATTCGACAATAGAACATTATTTCCTTTTGAAAATGATCAAATCAATTATATCAAGTCAGATAAATAAGATTCTACTTCCCCATTGATAACTTTGAAATTACTTTACCGAAATTAAATCATTATAGCACCAAATAAATCATTCATTGTTAGTTATCATTTATTTTTATTTTGATACATTATTCTTACAATTCTTCAATGCTGTCGTAACGTTTTTTTTTAAATTGATGCTTTAATTAATTAATTATACTAAGCTCCTCTTCATACAATATTATATATATATATATTCTTCATATACTTACCTATATAACACAATCATACAAATACACAAAACGTATCCACAATTTTTTAAAAAGTATTTTACGCTTAAATGAACCTTTCTTCAAATTTCCCTTATAAATGCAACAATATATTAGTAGATTATAATAGTAATAATATTTTTCATTATGAAGGGAAGAAAAGATGCAATTTGTACACGATTATATTATATATAGATCAGTTACATGCTTCAGTTAAATTGTAATTTCATTTTAATATGGGTAGCTATGGAATTTATCTTTACAAACATGTTTATAGATAAACTAGAAAAGAGCAATTATCACCATTTCTATCTTTATAACTAGACATTCTCTCATTTAAAATAGTTTATCCCTGTATCCAAGCAAAACTTTTATTTTCCCTTAAAAAGAAAAGAGATAATTTACAGTCCAACAATGGACATATGGGCACAAAGTGCCATACAAAAAACTTCATATCTTTCATTTTAATAAACGGTGTAACTTCGTAGGCGGGAAAACTCTTTGTGTGTCAATTCCTTTTCATACATTTTCAACATGCATTCATGAAAAAAGAGTTTTATTATGAGAATGACAGTAAATTATATAAGTTTTTTTAAATATATACATCCTTTCTTGCGTTCTCTTAGTACAAGTGCTCTAAAACTTTGGCCCATAACTAAATGCCTTGAAGGACATTGAGAGCACAAAAAACAACAACTTATGAATATGAACTGTCTTCTTTTATACCGATTCTTACAAGCATATGGCAAGTAGATGAATAAATGGAAAATCGATTATGCATGAACAACTTTTATAATGTCTACTAACATTTATACCCAAAAGGAAACATAAGTAACTATCTTTTGCCTTTAGTTATCTACATGTTTAAGTATATGATTAGGTATTTTCTCAATTCAGGCTATATTTGCAGTGAGAACACTTAACTGAGTATGAAGCGTAATAGGACAAACTGCTGGTTGAATTAAACTTAAATATTCCATGGTTGTGATATTTGTAATCCAAGGACCAATACGGAATGATTTTTGTATGTTGTCTAAATTGTGACCTTTGAACACAAGGGAAGAAGGCTTTGTTTCAAATCCACATACTTTTTGGGTATGCGTGATTGGTGAAACCTGAAAAGCTCATTCCCACTCAACCCTCAAAAACTGTAATTGTGTCCTATGGAACTAGAGTTTCCTATTATGATGTACATGTGGTTCACGTTTTCCTAGAGTAAAATATTTTGTAAGTTTTAAGCGGTATAAGTCACATATCAAATGCATATATAAAACATTAGTTTATAATCTAGAGACCCCAAAATATATTTGAATATCTATACAATGAAAAAAAACATTATTAATCTTGTCTGTTATTCGATGAGTACTATTTCGATTTTTTTAAACAGAAGAACAGTGTTTCCATATTAATAAATTAAAGTATTCTTCGTCAAACTCAAATGATATTAGATTTACTTCAGTTCAAACCGTGACAAATAATGTATGAAATGCATTGAGTTTGAAGTTTTAGATTGAAAAAAATGAAACTAATAGTTGGTTTAACTTCTCATTTAAAAACATATCATGCCTTTAAGAAAAGAGAAACAATATATTTCAAAGATACCAGAACGTGTTGCTGTATATGTACTTGTAATAACGAATAAATTGTTTAAATGAAGTAAGATAAATTATTTCTAATTATTTCCATGAACAATTATGAATTGCGTTATGGCAGCAGAAACCTAATTTTGCAGCTCTGTTTTTTATGTTTTATTACATGTATGGTAAAAAACAAAATATTTTTGTAAAATGTTTTTTTAATAGTGGATTTTTTTTCTTATGTATCGGTGTAAAAAAATGGAAAAATCACAAACATACACACACATATATATATATATATTTTAAATATATATATATGTGTGTAGTGTAGTTTAAAGAAACAGCACTTACTTCCTTAGTAGCGTAAAAACAAATACTTTTTCAATATAAAAACTATCAACCTAGTGTCGTATCATCGAATAACTCCATTTTATGAAATATTAAAACCTATTTTTTCTGTTTTTGACCAAACGAACTCAGCCCATTTAATACCTCTTTAAATATCTTAAAAAATAACTCACTTATTTATATAAATATATACATATATGTATATTATATATATATATATAAAATAAACTATCAAATATTTTGTTTTTATTTTCAGTTGGCCATAATACAGTGTTTATAATGACAATGAGGTTAAAGGCTAATAGCTGCATTAACGACTTTATACGTTTTTTTCCTTGGTTGTAATATAATGCGAGGAAGTACTTGTTAAGACCAAATCTGTATAATTGCTGTATAAATTATGATTATTATTCTTAATCATAATTTATCAAATTGAAAGTTATTTACATATCATATAAAAACAATTTTGAAAGGCGAACAATGTTCTACTTAAAAGTACTTTAATTTTTATGATAATAAAATTAGTGTAATTTTTAATATTTTTGACAAAAATAAAACTGATTGACACATAATGATTTATTCCATTTGAAAAAGCAGTTGAGGAATTTTAGAAAGCTTTACTTTATTGAATATCCCATAACCTTAAGATTAGTTCTTATTTCATATACCTTGTATATTACCTATCAAGAATATAACACTATAAACATCAGCAACTATGACAAAAAAAAAAAAAATATTTTAAGAGTTTGAGGTTTTAGCAGTACACAGAGTTATGACACTCGTTCACATAAAAGCTCAGCTATTTTTTCAATTTTCTTTCAATTTTACTTTGGTGTGTTTGTGTGTGTGAATTATAAAGTCAATTTACCACATTGAAAACTTTCATAAAACTTTTTAATGGGTTCCGTAAATTTCTTAGTACTTTCTTTTTAGAAGAAGAAAAATCAAATTACTTGATATTTTATGATGAGCTGTGAACAATATAAATATTTCATGTGAGTAGGACATTCTTCGGAGTGATTCTTTGACATTAAACTTTTTAATTGAAAGGACCGAAGTTTATGAAATTATTCAATTGATTTAAAAGAAAAAATTGGTCACTTGTAGCATTAGCGGGTTTACCGATTAGAAAAACATTATGTGAGGGGAAGGTTCTTAGATATATAAATATAAAGAGTTCTTATAGCAAGAGTAATTATCTTAAAGTTTGAAAAATAAATGAAAGGATCGTTTCAGAGCATTCATATAATTTAATCATATGGCCTGACTTATAATATGTGTCTTTTAACTCTTTCAAAGCTATGGGACTACAAATTTTTTTTTACAAACTTAACAAAAAGTAATCGGTAGATGAATGGATTAGGTGAGTTATCATATTTCTTAATATTATATGTATATTTATATATATCCAAACGGATGCAATTCTAAAGGAAGTGGGATAGCCGTGTGCTCTCAATGTTGGAGGCGCAGGTTCGAATCCCTAGAGGGGGGGGGGGTCATTTCCAGGCTACCTCATTGGTAAGATCCTATGTTCGATAGACTAATATTTATGCTAGAGTGCTTATTTATATCCAGTCGGTTACAATTCTGTGGAATCATAAAGGTAAAACAAAATTAATAGAGTTGAATTCGCTTACAAATTTGAGCTAAGGCGCTCCTCTTTTCTTTGTGAAATCAAAACTTTTTTTTAAACTCTCAATGGTTACATTTGAGATCTCCTCGTTCTTTACACATGTCTTTTTTTGTGTTTTCAAATACGAACAATTAATCATATTAAAATCATACATATTATGTATATATAATAAAAGAGTTTATTTTCTCGTAAATATATTTCTTTTAATATACTTCTTTCCGGGTCTACCTACGCACAAAGACATTTAATTTTACAAAAATAACTAATATTTTTCCTTGTATCAATAAATGGAGCATGACCCCAATATACATATAAATATATATAATATGTGTACTAATAACACCCATATCCCCACCCAACTTTATTATATAGCAGTTATTTAAAGCATTCAAAATCTGCGCATTGAACCCCTTCAGACTTGTATTTATATTCTGCTTTTTTTGGCAAAGCTTGACTATATGAATACAACCTGAATACTTTTAGGGCCATAAATTAGCAACATCCTAAGCTATTAATGATATTCAATGTGGTCATATATGTGACTGTATATGTATATCACAGTATAGTCCAACAGTCTTCTATCTCCTCCTACGTTTTTTATATATACAAATGCAAAAGAACACATGGTGATGCATTCTTATTAGCTTTGCATTGCCCCCTTGGGGACAAAATTTATTGTTATTTCATCTGGTAAATATGACGTGAATGTATGTTGATTTCAACAACAAAACATGACGACACTTGAAGAAGATTTCTTATTAACTTTAAACTTTAAAATCTTTGATATACTTGGGGAAGAAATGGGGGAAGATGGAAGCATTGGATTGATGTAAGTTGTAGTAAGGAAATAATATTGGGGAAGTAATGGATACAGAATATCTAGGTATAGCCATTCATGAGTTGCATCTTTTTGATGAATGGTTTGATGGTTTTCATAAGGACTATGTCTTAAATACATTTACATAGTAAGAAAACACATAATTCATATAAAAACTAGAGGAATATATACACTCAGAGAGTGCAAACCTCCGCCGTCACGGGGTCCTTATGAGCCTTCCGAGGCGGATTTTCACGACTGGGGCGGCGTAGAGGGACGGGGGAGGGTTCCCCTCGACGGAAATTCTGAGAGGAAGACGCTCCCGGCACCCAATTTCACAGCACAGCGACATCTATTGGCAGAGTAGGCTAACTTGAAATATGAATTAGTATTTAGCTAATTTTGCATCTTAATTCTGCACTCAGAGATGCCAAAATTTAATCACTTGTTCCTTTTGGCACTTCTAACTACTCCACAAAGTTTCATCCGAATCCGTTCGGTACTTTTTGAGTTATCGTGCTGACAAACAAACCAACAAACTAACAAACCAACAAACCAACGCCAGTGAAAACAATACCTCCTTCGGCGGAGGTAATAACAGAATAATTCATAATCTAGCTTACTTAAAATTGATTTTTATAAATCTATACTAAGTATATCCATTGATTTGCTCATTTTTTTAAATAAATCATGATATGTACTTACTAAAAAGGATATTATTTTACTGTTAAATATAGATTTAGGAACAAAAATCACATTTAAAACCACCAAGACTCTCTACCAGTATAATAATATAATCAGTCATAATATATATAACCAGTTATATAGAGCTTCATTTGAAAAAAAAAAAAAGTCACAGACAAAATAACATTAAAAAAAGCATTTTTACCTTTTAAGGTTTCATTTATCATAAGTGACGTAACGATAAATATGCAGAGTAGAAGCTCATTTCTTTCCTAACTGCTGGTCTCCTTAAGTTTTTTTAAAATCCTGATCGTTCATAATCCTTATTTGAAAGCTGAAAAGAAAATGATTCCAACCACCATTTTATCTTCGTACTTGAGTAGCTAAATTTATCCTCATACAATGCATATTGAAAAAGATTACGTAGCTCCTGATGGTATTTAATAATGGAGTCACTTATTCTTTTGACAACTTCCTTCTTCACATTTCTTCTATATCTTGATTGAGGGCTGCTTCTGATCGTACTTGAATGAAAATGCATTTATTATATTCCTTCCCCTTTTTCAAGAATATTACATTATTAAATAGGGAAGTCTTAATCTCAAAAACTATATTTTTTGACTTTTTATAAGTGTATTCACTTGTGGAGGTGACTTTTATTTGAAACATAGTGGGGAATTCCTTATTTTAATACAAAATGAAACATTTCATCAGCTGAAAGTAAGGGCATTGGTGTTTTTTTTAAATATCATCGTTTTTATCATAAATAAATATTTATGTATAAACCTAACGAAAATAACTTTTTCAGAAGTTTTGTTGTCAAAAAAGAAATTTCAAAATGTGTGTTCTAAATCAGAAAAATCTATGTTATATCTCATTCTAGTAATTTATAGTTTCGCTGTATATTTGGACCGAGTAAAATGAAAATGGATTCTAATATATCACATAGATTCCATAAATTTAGTTGTTTTTTAATATTTCAAAGTGCTATATATAGTGATATTTCTTATGGATTGAAATAAATGTTGTATTTAAGTAACTTAATATACAACTGATTTTGTATTTGCTCAGAAAGTTACCTAAAAAATCAATGAGAAAGTTGGTTTAAATAAAAAAAGCAAAAAGGGCATACATATTTTATGGTGCCTAGCACTCGATATTTATTCCAATTAGTCGAGTTTTATCATGACAATACTTGAAGCTTAAAGAATAATAGACCTTTTTATATTTGGAGGGACTATGGAATGACTTAATGAAAATATATTAGGAATTCAATCAACTGCAAATTAACCCTAGAGTTAACCCATTGGGGGTTTCAAATCCAGCACCAGTAAAATATAACCTCTGGAATTCGAAAGCTCGTTGGCAGCTGGCATTATAACTCAAAATATGTAAATAATTATGACTGATGGAACCCTTGAGCTCATGTTCTTTGGATTGGAACCTCTCATAAATGATCATTGTAGCCAATGAAACCTCAAGAGCCCTTAGACTGCAATTTTGAACCTTTTATGGATATAAGCCGACAAAGCCCACAGGCCCACTTGAAGTCCCCCAATTAACCTTAACTTTCTTAGTTTTTGGAATTCGGTAGTTCATATTGATGGAGAGAAACCCTTACCATATTGTAATTATGACTAATGTAACCCAAGTGACCATTGGCGGTATTATAAAGATGCGGATAAATGTAAATGTAGGAGGGACAACCTATTGGCCCATTTACAGCAGATTTGTGGCCAGACAAATCAAGGTTCTATTAAGTATTATTTTGGAATCCCAATTAAAATAAAGACTACCCGAATGCCCATATGCTTTGTTTTGGGAACTCCAAATAAGCGATATTTGTAAATATTTTGGTATAAATATCAATTGTATGCATTTTATGAAGATAATAAATATTGACATTTTTTGTTAAATATATATATTTTGTAAATATTTGATTATATTTTGTTGATTTTATATGATATATTCAAATAATGACGTTCATTATAAGACATGCAGAAACACCAGCTCCTATTTTAATATTTGAAACCATGTAGTAAAATATATCTAACCACTTTTTTACTTGCTGGGATTTTTTGTTCCCTATAATTATACACACATTCTTGACGTATAATAAGTATGATGATGGCTCCTGCACTCCACTTGAGTCTTCCCCCTCCCCTCATCCTATTTCAAGACAATATGACACTTGAGCAAGTAGTAGTAGTACCCCCTTATAATACTTGAAGACAAAATAAACATGATCCCATCATACACCCACGGATTAAAATTTGACGGGTTTCTAAAAAGCCAAGGCTGCCTTTTTACCTCTCTGAGTCAGCAATTACTCAAACTCATATCACACACGCAACTGATACCAGATAAAATGAATATACTTACTTTTCCCCTCCATATTCCACCTACAAACAACACGACATAATAAGGTGTGTTTTTGCAGAATAAGCGTTAATTGACATTTTGAGAGTGAAAAATTGTTTATCAAATAAGAAACATTTATATTGATTTAAACCTATTGTCGGTTAATAGTCTGCCTTTTTAATATTTTTTTTATTTTTCCCATCATGTTCCACAATACATTCAAAAATAATCAAAATAATTTGTAAGTTTTATAAAAACAACTAAACCATAACAATTTTTTAGCATTCTACAGATTTCTTTGTTTTATTTTTTCTCATTAATGTATGGAATCTTAAACTATTTAATAGAGCTTTGGTTGATTGTGATATGATTTTAAATTGATATAATTGTATTCTATATTTATTTATTATTATTATTTATTCACATCTTGGAGGAAATAAAATTTACAGTTTTTCTAGTAAAAAAACATCTGTAGGGATGGGGGAGAACAACTGTTAATGGACATGAAACAGATCATAAATATATTTTAATAGTTTGTTATAATATTTTATGCTGATACCGGATTAAGTTCCGGTGTGGTGGGGTTTACCGAGGAGTTAAACAAACAAACAAACAAATACTTTATGCTAAGAGTCATATGATGTACAGGGTTAGGAACCAAATTTTGCAGTAAACTGTACGAGGGAACAAAATGATAAATATATTTACTAATAATTAACGATTTACAAAAATGTAAAAACTAAGAGGTTAAAGGGCCCCTTGGGCATCATGTTACTCAATATGCCCACCATTATTGTCGATAAAAGCCTCAACACGGTGATGGACGCTGGCGTAGCTGTTGCGGATATACTCATCTCTCATGTCGTCCCATGCCTTGCGGATGGCTTGCTGTAAGACCTTCAAATTTGGATGAGACGTCTTATTGGTGGTCTTTTCCAAGACGCTCCACACAGAAAAGTCTAACGGGTTCAGGTCTGGGCTTGAGCTGGGCTAAATGTTGGCCGGCCAGAAGTCGGACATGTGGGTGCGAAAGAAATCTTTGATCTTCTTGGACGTATGGCATGGATCACCATCTTGGGCCCATGTATAGTTTCCGTCAGGGTGCGTGGTCCTCAGCCAAGGCAACACCATCCACCTCAGGACCTTGTGGTAGGCAGCAGTGTCCACTTTCTCGCCGGGCTTGAAAAAGTACGGAGGCATCTTCTTGCCATCGCTTGACACAACCCCCAGCATCATTATCTGTTGCGAGTGCTTTGTTCAGTAGGTGCCCTCGACCTGGTCTAATGATTTGGCAATAACCGATCATTTTGCCTGTTGAAGACGGCGTCCAGGGTGAAGATTTTCTTATCGGAGAAAATCTTCACTCTAACGCTGGACTTCTTGAAGTAGTTGAGTACTTTCTTGCAACATTCAAGGCGCCTTTGTTTCAAGCTCAGAGCAAAGCTGACAACTTTTCTCTGTTTGACTCCTGCTTAAACATCTTTGAATCAATCTCAAAATTGTTCTTATAAAAGTTGTTTGTCTTTATCTAAGCTACTAACTGAGATCAGTAAGACAGTCTTAGTCAAGAAGGGAGGTGAAAAGGGGGATGGAAGTTTACTGCAAAATTTGGTTCCTAACCCTGTATAAAAACGGTAACGCAGTAAGGCATAGAAAAATACTAAAAGCTATCCATGAAAAATCACTGTTTTTTATTTGCATACGATCAAAAAGGAGTCGAAGTATTTACAAATTAATTTATATACCATTGAAAATATGGCTACACATTTTTTTATTAGAAATATTACAGTTAAGAATAGTTTTTTCAGCTGTTCCAATAAGATTATTCTAGTTAATCTACTTTATAAGCCTTTATTGAATGAATTTCCAATAAGTTTTTATTCTTACATATCTAACAAATTTATCAAGAAACTACAATGTCTTGAGTGGATTGTTAATACGATCATGCCGACACAACATCTTACGCATATATTGGTCCTCTTCACAAAGAAACTGTAAATTAAAGAAAATTACTTTCATCATTTTCCTTCTTTTGCCATTCCTTTCGATATCCCTTGAATAATTCCCCATTCCCAATAAATGTATATTAATCATTTTCTTGAAAACTGATAAGCATTTCCTCTGATTCATTCAATCATCGAATATCGATAAATGATGAAACGATTAGAGCTATGATTAATTACCCTTCAACTTTCCTTAAAAAAGGAAATGGCCCCTAAGAAGGACCATTTGGTCAAAGGCTTATATCAAATATATAGATGAGATGTCAAGTAAGTTGTTGAAAATTCGAAGAGTACTTATGACTTAAGCATTAAACAACAGAATTTTCATTACTGTTGAATATATGAAAATACAGCATAAAATATGTATATGTAAAATTTGTTAAAAGTTGTACATATATTAATTATCTTCATTGATTATTTCATGTTGGTAGGCATGTAAATATATATAGTCTGGGAAATCATTGAATTATATATATATATATATATATATTTATGGGTATATATATATAGGTATATATATTTATATAGGTATATATATAGATATATATATATATATATATATATATTATATATATATATATATATATATATATATATATATATATATATAATACAACATACCCATATTATTATTTAACTTTTGCCTAAGGCATTGATGTATGTACAGATAAAAAACTTTATTTCTTTACTCTTGTCCTTATTTGGCCTTTATCTTCGGCTTTTTGATTATGTTCTTGACTTAGTATTATTTTATAGGATTTTTTGATTTCTATGGAGAGAAATGTGTACGTGATTTACAACGTGCTTGAATAGTTTGTTTTGCCTAAACCCATAAAATGGTTAATAATAAAAAAAGAAATTTTTTTGATAAACACTAAATAAAAAAATAAAACGTGAAAAATATATTTAAACTAGAGGCATATATACACTCAGAGAGTGCAAACCTCCGCCGATGCCCACCTAATGAATCACTTAACAGAATTACAATCCAATCATATATGTCTACATAAGTAGGTGTGTTTGGTGAATAATGAGTGAGGAGAGCAAAGAAAATAATATATACACTCAGAGAGTGTGTACCTCCGCCGATCCCCACAACATTCCTATTCAAACATTCTCCCTTTCACACGCCCGATTTTCTATCTCTAATCATTGTTTCCTCTCTGTTAGCTCATTTTGCATATTAAAAAAGCACTCAGAGATGGAAGACGGAAGAAGTTTAAGCTACGTCACTGGGTTAACATAGTCCTGAGCTGATATATGAACAATAATACGTCAATGAATATTTTTTAGCGTTTGTTCTTTCCTATCCCTGAATAGAGACCCCATTTCATTATTATTTTGCTCATTTTGCATATTAAAAAAGCACTTAGAGATGCCAAAATTTAATCACTTGTTCCTTTTAACATTTCCAACAACTCCACAAAGTTTCATCCGAATCCGTTCAGTACTTTTTGAGTTACAAAAACAAACAAATAAACCAACAAACGCCACTGAAAACAATACCTCCTTCGGCGGAGGTAACAATACCTCCTTCGGCGGAGGTAAAAATGAATGAAGCACAGGAGAACGTAAGGTAGCAAAGCGACTAATAGCCTTATTCGACTTTTAAAGGTCCAAAACTCTAGCACTATCAGTTTAAACATTGTATAGTTTTGGTATGATTGAAGGCGATATATATATATATATATATATATATATACACACATATATATATATATACATTATAGTTTTAAAATACATGTTCTCTATCAAAATCATAAACACGTCCTTCATAAGCCACCATTGTTTTTATAAAGGTACCAACTTCTATTCCTACATGTGGATTTTTATAAATTAATTATATATACAGACCCATATATATATGAAATATTTTCAAGTACATCAATAGTCTTTGAGAAGACCCATGCAGAAACAAACGCAATTCATGAATTCGATTTATTGGTATTTATTATTTTCTAAATCGATATATATATATATAGATATATATATATATATATATATATAAAGAAATAGTGATCCTAGAGATCTGACAACCTTTGAAGTCTGCTCTATTTAATCTATTATAATTTTTATCATTATTTGTGCCACCACATTGAAACACCCGCGACTACTCAAATATGATTAGATTTTGAATATCCCATATATATATATATATTATGAAAATGAACTGCGTATGTGAAGAAAAAAATCCAAAATCCCTTAATAACATTGTACTTATTAGTATAATAATGTTGATTGTTGTCGTTTTTTTGCAGTTTTTCCTCAATGTTAGTTTACATAATTAGGACCCAAAGTACCTACTCAGACACAAAGTAGGCACTGTGCTTTATAATTATTATAGATATTTATTCAAGATCTCCTTGTATCCGCAAAGATTTTACCCAATGCTTCCACAATCTCAACAATAGTACCTTTGGAGCCTACTTAAAGAGACGTGGGATACAAAGAAGTAATAAGATTGTGTCGCTGCTGTGAATAATATATTTCTTACATCCTCAGAGAAATGGTTCAAATATCGACTTTTGACCGGTTCGCTGGAGTGGCAAACAAGTTTTTAAAAGACAATCAAAATAACTGTTTTTGAGTAAAATACACCCAGAAACCACAGATCATCTCCTTTGGAACTGCCCTGCATTAAAAGAGACTTACCAAGCCCTCCAAATGTCACTAGAAACCCTCTTCAAACCCAAAACTTTTGAGGAAGACTTTCTGACATTCACAAAGAATACCATATTTGACGCCGTCATAACTAAAGTTCACAATATATTATATAAAATGGCGAACAGTTAAAAACGATGACCTTTCTTGTATCATCCCAATCACCTCTTTATATTCAAACATTTTTTTAGAGATATAATTTTTTACTAATATGTTGTTTTCAAATTATTTTAATGTTTTCTTATATTTTCGTTTAAATAATTGTTATTTATTGATCGTTTTTCAAATTTGCCAAACCTTTTTTTATATCGTTGGTTGATCTTTCGAAATATATACCCACTGGGCCAAGAAAAAAAATATTATGGATATATAATTCATGGGCTGAAAGGAACCTTATCTAAAATATTTCATTATCTTATACACTCGAGCTATATTTTTGGATAAAAAATTATGTAAATGAGGTGATCATTTACATAATACATACATTTTAGGCCTTAAACTTTTAAATCTTTTGTGTGATTATTTTCCATTAGTTGATTTGACTGCTTTCACAAATAGATGTACTCTTTTATCATTTACAAAAAAATAACAAATATTTTTTTTTTAATCAGACGGATTTTTGTGTTAAAAAAATGATGTTATAAACTATTACAAAGGTATTGTGTTGGTAACACCATATGAATCGACAATCTATTAATTTACCTCGGAAAATAACGAGTACATACACGAACTAAAAATAATCTAACAATAATAAGAATGACAAAAAATACATTAAAAACTGCTATTCATATATAAATTTCCAGATTCAAATGTAATTTTTTTTAATGCAATTGGGAAATGATGGGAAACATTTGACCTCCTCTACAACAATTAAGGTCTACGAATCGTTGTGAAGAGACGGAATTATCTAAGAACATTCAATGTGTTATATCTGATTGATGATGTATCTTTAACCTAACGACAAGAGATCTATAATTTTTAAACTGGAGTTTTGTACTCATTTTTTCTCTTCACATTAGGCAAGTCTTTAGGAATTACTAACCTATTAAAAGATGCACTTTTATACGTCTAGAGAACGATAAAAAATATCTTATTCCATGCGTATATAAGAAAATATAATTGTCGTTTAAATGATTGAATTCTATTAATATGTCCTTATTTTTATTTTTTTTTTCTGAGGAAAATAAGTAATTTTGTTTGTATTCACACTTGTTCTGTTATGATATGTTTGATTTTCTTACTAGTAATCATTTGGATCAATCAGAGTCTCTCCTCGATGCTGTTGTCTAAAATCAAACAGATATCAATTATATGGAGACTTTTCTTTATTTTTATTCGTCAACGTAATGCAAGCCGAACGTATTGGTCAAAAATATCGATCGATCTAGGCCCGGCATTTAGATTACAATGTTTTATTGTTATTCCTTTGATTGATAGCATTAAAGCATTTATCATAAAACAGTCTATCGAAAAAAGGATGATTTTACTCAAAATAACTCCCAACTATTGTTGCAGAATGAAGATATTTACGTGGTACATATTTCATATCTTATGGTTGAAGTTTTGATTTTTTTACTCTTTCCAGGAAATCCAATCCATCAATGATTTAAGGAATCTTTAATTATCTTCTTTTTCTGAAACTGTTTTCCCTCCTATTAGGGCATCAAACTTTTTCAAGAAAAAAATATATACATATATTGACGCGAAGAAATGTAACTTCTTGATTGCCAATTAGAAACTTCTTATATATTTTTTTCTCGTCAGGCGGGGAAAATAATACAATTTGTGAGATTTTAAATTGAAGAAAAGAAAATTCATACACAGAAAAAATATAATATTTTTAATTATTCCTTTTTTAGAGCAAATAACGAAAATAAATATCAGAAACTGTGACTCAGGGTTTTTAAAGGATAGGTCGATCTTTTTCTCCTTGAAATTGCATACGTCTGTCTTTTTTCTGAAATAGAAGATTTTTAATGGAGTTGGAAGAATTCAGAGAAAAAACTTTATACTTTTATTAATTTTTATTATTATTTCATATGTATATAGGTCTACAACTTTTATATGAAGTGGAATAATAAAATTGACTTATAAATTATGAAGTTGTATGATATTTTAGTTCTTTTTGTTTTAAATATATACAATGAAAATAAAATAGATGTAATAGAAAAATGGTAATTTTTTTGTAGAAAAAAAATATCAACATATTTTTGGAATAAATTGCATAAATACTATTTAATTTTGAATATATGATAAATAAATTTATATAATTTCTTATTTAAAAAAACTACCATTATTCTAAAAATAGCACATTGTATATAAGAAATTATAGCTAAGTTCATACATATATTTGATATTTTTATAAAAATACTTAATCAATTATATGAAAAGAATAATACATTTATTTTAATATTTAGTAAATTATTTTGAATATAAATACATATGTATAAATATTTAATAAATCATTAGGAATTGATAATATTAGGTTGTCAAATATCTCTCTTCCGCTTATGGCGTTTTATCAGACTTTATTTGCTTTGAGCAGTTTTATATAAAAATATATATATAAACACTTTAGTTTTTATTCAATGATTTGTAAAAAGTGTTATAGTGATATAGTATTAAGTTAAAATATGCACCGTTTTGTTCAATAATCGTTTTCCATTTATATGACAAATTCATAATACCTCCCTCGTAGAAGCCACTTATTTGCCAAGAACTCGTAGAGCCACTTTTAACAAATTTCTTTTGAGTTAAATTTTAAACCACCATGGACAGGAGCAGGTGGTAATCACTTGATGCTATGTCTGGGCTATATGGTGGATGCAATAAAACCTCCCATCCGAGCTCCCGTAGCTTCTGACGAATCATCAACGAAGTGTGTGATATGGAGTTGTCCTGGTGGAACATTACGCCCCTCCGTTTATGGTCGATCGCTTGCTTTAAGCGGTCCAGTTGTTCGTAGTAGATGGTAGAATAAGCGTTTGGCTATATGGGAGAAACTCATAGGTGATGATTTCCTTCCAATTCCACCAAACACATAGCAAAGCCTTCCTGGCAGTCAATCCCGGCTTGATTACTGTTTGGGACGATTCACCGAGCTTCAATCACGACCGTTTTCGCTTGATATTGTCATATGTGATCCATTTTTGTCGCTAGCCACCATCCGCTTTAAATGTAAGCCGAGTTCGTTACGTTATCAGCATATCGTAGGTGTTGATTTGATCCAGAAGTTTTTTTGCGTCAAATCATGCAGCACCCATGATATCAAGCTTTTTTTAATCCAGCCTTCTGCAGATGGTTTAAAATGGTTTGGTTAATGACTCCCATCTCGTGGGCGACGTTACAATATGCCACATGCCAGTGTAACTCGATATATTCCATGATTTGATCGGAAATTCAAAAGACAAAAGGCGAAAGGAAGAGATATTGACAACCTATATATATGTATATAAATAATAAATAATAACTTACATAAATATTAAATATATTTTATAAGTTTATATTAATATTAACAAATCTATTTGAAATTTAGTAAATTATATTAATATTTAATATTTAGAAGCATGTTAAGTTAATCTTCAAATGAAATATTATATTGCGTAACTGCTATTTATTTTAAACATGTTTATATATTGCTTTAGTGCAAAGAAAAATGTATAAAATACGAAAAAGTATTAAATTCTCGTAAGGTTTCTTTTTTTATCATTAGTCTGAAGGTATTTCTAAAATTGACTATACCTGATTATTAATTGACTCTTTTTTTTGGCATATCCATGACACTCTGAAAGTTAAATAAGTAGTATTGGATAAAATAAATAAAGAAAAATGCGATATTGAGTTACGTAAATATTATTGGGTGTCGAATGGAAATCCCATTGATTTTTTTTGACATTTATAAGATGTTAAGTCATATAATTTAAGAGTTATAACATATCCATGTCTTTTATACGCAATGCTAACTTTATATGCCAATAAAACTAAAATTTTATGGATTTCAACGTTCTCATGGTGGTGAAACTTTTTTTAGATTTAATGTTTGTAAAAAATGAAGACGATTTTTCAAATAATTATAAGCTTGTATTCGCTATTTGTTGAAAATTATAAGCAGAAATATTTCCTTATCAAATAGAAGTTGATTCCGCAATACTAAGTATAAAATATATTTTAACACGAAAATTACAACAAACAAGTACAATTTAGAAAAACATAATACTTATAATCAATGGTTCTGCTGCTGCTGCACGCCACTGTTTACAATATTATTAGTTACAATATTTTTTTAATTATTATAGGTAGAACCGCCATGAAATATTTTTAACCAAAAAAACATTTTTGACATTAAATATTAATTCAAAAAAATACGTTGTTTCCCAAAAAATACTCATGAAATAGACTTGTTAACTTCTTTGAAAAGAATACGTTCATGAGTTTCAGCGCCGACTGAGTACAAGTTTGGCTTTGTGTTTTATATTTAAACTCATTTAACTAAACTGTCATTTCCTCCGTTTTCTATTAATGATTAGCTATGACTATGGATATTATCAAACATAATTCGTCGAATATTATAATAGGTTATTAAGTTTTAATATAACGAGCGATTTTTGTTTTGTAAACAATCATAACTAGAGGACTCTAAGAGTGCAAACCTCCGCCGATCCCCACTAAATGAATCACTTGGTCTTTTTGTCATTGCCAATAGATGTCGCTGTGCTGTGCTCTCCTCTTTGAGAGCACAGCACAGCGACATCTATTGGCAGAGTAGGTCAACTTGAAATATTTATTATATTTAGCTCATTTTGCATCTTAAAAAGCACTCAGAGATGCCAAAATTAATCACTTGTCCTTTGGCATTTCCACCAACTCCACAAAGTTTCATCCGAATCCGTTTCGCACTTTTTGAGTTATCCTGCTGACAAACAACCAACCAATCAACCAAACACCAGTGAAAAACAATACCTCCTTCGGCCGAGGTAACAAACCCTTCGTTTTGTTATCGTGAGCATAAAAATAAAATCTGTAATTTTGAGGTACACATCTAAAAGGCTATAAAAAATAATCATATGTTAAAGCATTGGAGTACAATCCCTCAGATAAGCGAGTGTGATAGCTCAGTGTGTTAAACGAGTTTAACTAGAGTGTGTTTGTAGGAGCAGGTTCGAATCCCGAGAGGTCAATTTTGATTAACTTCGTTTGTATGATCCTTGTAATGAAAGACTAATTTTAACGCTATAATGCTTATTATTTTATCCAGTCGGATGCTATTCTATCGAATCAAATAGGCAAAAAAAACATTAAAACATTTATTTCGTTAAACCATTGGATCTCCAATGTAATGCTTTTACCCGCATACACTTTCATATACTTGAGTATCCTCGTCTTCATTTTCCTTGTCCCTATAGGATTCCTTGAATTTAAAACCCAAAAAGTTTATTTTCCACTTTCCTTTCTCATGCAATCTTGTAATAAATTACAACTTCATTAAGTTTCGCAAATTGTACTACCGGTACCTTTGTTCCTTCATTTAATTAGATAAATTAAAGTCATGATTGGTTAGTTAACAAGGAGCGAAAGCAATAAAATTTACTTCTTGTTGGATAAGCATATCATATATGTCAAAGTGAATGTATTTGTTCTTATTAATTTGAATATTTCAATTAAGTATTTGATATCTTATTATTATATATAGATAACCGAATGACAAATATTTCAGTGAAATATATAATATTTTAAATATATTTGAATTATGTGATAAAAATCAACTAACATCTATGAAAAGTACAAAATGATACCGAAATTCTTGACTTACAACAAAGTAACTAATGACTTGTAATATATCTATTTTTTATTTTTTAAATCAAAAGAGTAGTATTAAAACATTTTTTAAAGACATTTTTTGTAATTCTCTATTAATCCCTTTATTACGTATGGTTCTCTGGTAAGATTTGAAGGAAACAAATTCAACTCCGCATTTTGCCCTTCCTCGTTTAATGCGTTATATTCATATTTTTTTTAATTAAAATTCATTCACTCTCAAAAAGTTATACTTTGTTTTGTTTGTTTTGATGTTATGCTGTTATAATTTTTAAACAATATTTTCCCTTTTATATTTGGTGTTTACGTTGACATTCAAGAATAATACAAAGACTTTACTGAAGAGGCAATAAAAAGTATTCGAATTACTGTGTATCTACATTGTCAGAATTAGTTGTATGCTATATATAAAGTCCTGTTGGCAATATATGGGAGCTCTTTCTGCTCCTAAGGAAATGTACGATTTCGTGGGCGGATTTTTTAAAAAATAATAGGCATTTATTTAAAAATCCATACATAACAATGTTTTCATTTGAAATAGTGTCTTGCTTACAATAGTATTTATCTTTTATATATAGTTTATTCGTTAGTGTTTCAAGATCAAAGGTTGATCAATTACTGCCTAAAATGATGTTTATGTTTATTATTTTATACTATTAATCTATAATATAGATTTTAATACAATTTCTTCTTAATATTTTTTTTGTGGTTTCTTTGGCCGACCAGGTTGTAGTTGTTTTTATAGTGTATTCCATTTTTTCTTTATTTGAATGCAGATATAAAATATGAAAATGGAAGTATGATGGTAATGCTACTTACTTTTTTTTCTACGTGTTAATGCTTTCATGCAATGTTCTTCAGGCTTTAATGAAAGATTCTTCAAAATGTGCAAATCATTATTTTTTACCTTAGCATTATTATAAGAAGTGTGCATAAACAGGCAAGTAATAACCCCTTTATTTATCTTTTTACTACTGTTTCTTATTATTATTATTATATGATAATCACTCATATAAAAACTCATTTTGGGTTTTTAATTTATCACCTTGTCCAATAAACCCCGTCATGCGGGTGCCCTTTTTATAAAAAAATAAGTGTATGTTAAATATGAGAGTGAATGCATAAAAGTGTGTCAAAAAGGATTTTTTGAATGAGGATCTAATTAAGTTTATTTGTAGCAATGTATTTAACACTTTTTTATACTACTTTTATAATAAGAGGAAGAAAAAATGAACAGTCTTTTTTGTAGGACAAATGGTAGTTGGATCATGCAATATGTTCTGGATGTACTTATATACTATGAAGCATATTATTATTTAAAATATTTTATATATATTATATTACTTTCTTTTAGGTATGTTTAACACATCGTCTAACGAAAGCCCTCAGAAATCCGGATTTATTAAGGTCCCAATTCATTTAATTATGATTAAAATCTTTATTTCATAATCCATACTAGAAATGCTAAAAATGTAAAGCTCTTTGCAGCGAGTTGATTTACGAAATTTTTGTATACTACTCAAAGAGCTCATCATTTCGTTTTCGACATGCCGTTGGATATAAAAAAATTGTGTGAGAGGTTATGGAACATAAAATATTTTTATAAATAACTTATAACATTATTTTTCATGCATTTAAGAGTCAGGATCTGCTTTCAATCAAAGTATGTACAGCTACTACAACATAACTTATTTTCTAATGAAGACTGTAAGTTTGTTATTGGCATTCGTGAGAGGTCATTGCTGCCTGAGGAGAGGACTTAATAATTTATAATTATTGCCATTGTTAATAGATTTATTAGAAATACTACTACTATGTACATTCTTTAATTGTCCATTAATTAGTCGTGCAAAAAAAACCTCTTGACTATAAATAAATGATTGCAAGTGTTGTTGGAGAATGTATTTTAAAGATAATCTGATTATAAGTATTACCAATCCTTTTTCCGCTCCCCCCCCCCCCCACTCCTTGATTTATAGTTTCAAAAACAACAAATGGGATTTGCATTTCAAATGTGTATGTATTGGGAGAGAAGCAAATACCTATATATATATAAATACTATATATTAGAGCAACAATTCTTTAACCTATTTGTGAATCATCAATACATGAATCTTTGCGATTTTTGTTTTTGAATATGAACCGTAATGACCTCATCTTATGAAAGCTGGTCTTCATTAATAATTGATGCATTTTTAAATAAAGAGTGGTCAGTTTAGTTGATGTAAAAGGGAGGGAAAATAATATATAATAAAATATCTTATTATTATTATTATTATCTAATAACAAAACTCCAAGAGATTTTGTCCCCTTTATTTCAAGTTCATTATCCGAATATTATAATTTTAATAAATCCATAAAACCAAATAATACAGTAGGTCTCAAGGAGGTATTTATTTTTAACTATACGTTAAGATATTTTTTAACATCCCATTTTTCCTCTTTAATTGCTTATATATACTTTTTTTTTTTATATATAAAATAAAGTTTATGACATAAAATAAACTATTAACTATAATATTTATTTGAAACGTAGATTTCATTTCAACATTTAAAATAAAATAACATTGACATATATATATCTATATATCTAATATTATATATATATATTTATTATATATAAATATTTATGTAACATATAAATACATATATATATATTCTATATATATTTAGACATGCATATAAATTTTGACCACATCGATTAAATGACTTATTGTACCGCGTAGAAAAAACAAAGAAATATATGTTCTTTATATTTGTGTCTTTTATGTCACATATTATTTTCATTTTAAATGTTGAAATGGAAACAACCATTTCTTAAAAATATTTTATATTATAGTTTTAGTTAACAAACTCTCAGTGGATCTATTATATGATATAAGTGTGTAAGTTGCTAAATGTGTTATATCAATGAACAACACGAGATATTCATAAGGTGTAATACAATTTAAATGGTAGTTCAATAAATTATGTCATTCGAAATGCAAGTGGTTTTATTTGAAAAAGCAAAAACTTATGTTTTTGATAAAGCTTTTTAAAGAAATGTGAAATAATATCAGCGACACTTGTCTATTGCTTGGCATTTACGTTTTAGCACAAAAATGCCATTCATGTCCTAAAAGATGCAACTATATCGAACATCTAGACAAAAAAAAGTCAATCAAGCATTTTGAAGCAACTTAGCATAGAAAACATAATTTCTTACCTTTTACAATTAATATATATCATAAAATGAATATAGAAATACACTGTTTCTCAAGTTGTTATGTATAATACTTCTTCAATAACCATATTTTCCCTTTTTTCCTTGATATATTTATAAAACCCCAATGTTTACGTGTATAACTATCTATAATTGGGTGTTCCCATGTGTAAAAGCAAATCGTGGACATCACTATGTTTCACAAACATGGACAACTTCTGCCTGAACCATCAGGAGTACCCCCACATCTATACATGGATAGAAAGCTGATAAAATTCTCTTTCAAATCATGACACTCTGGTTAGTGATATCTTTGGGGTACTGCTTAAGGACCTGATAAAGTGGAGGATAAATTTTAGTTTAAGAATAAATTAAATTGATTGTCATCACAATGTTGTTAGAAATATGTAAATGGTTATTAAAGAAAATTTGTAGCCTCTACCTATTCCTGCTTATTGCCCCTAAAAGTTAAAGAAATCTTACATGTACAACTGCATAAGGAACAAAATATCCAAAAACTATTGAAAAATACATAACCCTTAAAAAAGGAAGTTTCGTGATTTTAAATGATTTGTTCCGTAATTTTCTTGCTGGAATCGTTTAGTGTAAACAAAAACACACGTGTTTTGTCAAATAAGTTTTTTTCTAAGTTGATTATTGCGAAAGCTATGGAAGTTCAAAGAGAAAAGATTGCAGCCCTGCTTCAGGCCGGAGTGTCTATCCCCACCATTGTGGGCAACCTTAAGTGCTCCAGGAGCCTTGTTTACAAGGTTAAAGGACTCCTGGTGGATGGCAAAGACCTGGAAAGAGCTAAGGGAAGTGGTGGTCACAACAAAAAGCTGGGTGAGAAAAAGTTGGGGGATATCAAGGCCAAAATTGAGGAAGATCCCACAATCAGCATGAGGAAGCTGGCCAAGGTCATGGAGGTGTCCCACACGACGGCCATGACTGCCACCAGGAACTTGGGCATGACCAGCTATGTCAGGAGGAAGCGCCAGCTGCTTTCCAGCTCAACCAAATTGCTCAGGGTCAAGAAAGGGAAGAAATTGGTGAACTGGATGAGGAAGAATCCTGGACTGGTACGTGTGTTTTCAGATGAGAAGTTCTGGACTGTGGACACGGCCAGAAATGCCAGAAACGACCGTTATCTAGCCACCAGTGCCAGTATGGTCCCTCCCATCAATGCCACTAAGCACCCCCAGGGTGCCATGATGTTAGGTGTGGTAGCTAGCGACGGCAAGTCCATGCCCCCCTTCTGGTTCCCTGCTGGCCTCAAGGTGGGGGCCAATGAGTATCTGGACGTCCTCAAGACTGTAGTCAAGCCATGGTTGGACTCCACCTACCCTGAGGGCAACTATGTTTTCCAGCAAGATAGTGCACCAGGGCATAAGGCCATCAAAACCCAGAAGTGGTGCAGTGATAACTTGGCCAACTTCTGGCCATGGGGAATGTGGCCGCCTTCTTCACCAGACTGTTCACCTCTGGACTATGGTATCTAGGGCAATCTGGAGAGGAAGGCTTGCAGCAGACCCCATCCCAATGTGGCGAGCCTAAAGTCCGCCGTTCACGAGGAGTGGACCAACATGTCCATGGACTACGTGGTCAGGGTCTGCGCTGCCTTCAGGCCCCGTGTGGAGGCCATGATGAGGCAGAGGGCAGCCACTTTGAAATTTAGACAAAATTAGGACACACCTATAAAAGTTACTAAAGGTAAGATATTGCAATACTTAAGGTTCAGGCAGTAGTTGACCATGTTTTGAGTGGCACAGATTTGTCCACGATTTGCTTTTACACCCTGTACATAGAGGTTATAAATTATTGTACTATGTATGAATAATCCTCGGTTCCTCATTGAAAAAAAGCAATTTGAACGCGTTTTACACTCTTTTTCATATGTATGCCATGTGTTGATAAGATTTATGATGATGTATTTCACATTAAAATCGATAAACATGTATGTATAACCATCTTTTTTAAGCTCA
>CP045896.1:15435194-15468905 GCA_013387185.1 Caligus rogercresseyi
TATTATATCAGGAATCTTCTCGTGCGCTTCAATTACCTCTGTGGAATGCGAAAGGGTTCCTCTCCAAACTAAAGTACTTTTGTCTGACCAGCAAAACCAGCGAGACAGAGAGGCATGTAAAAGCTATGCATCATTCTTCAGTGTAAACAATGATTACATAATTTTATTTATTTAGATATACATTATTTTTAACAATTAAGGCTTTTTTTACTCATATAACCTTTTTCGCTTATTTTTTCGCATATTTAATCATTTTTCCCCGCATATTTCTGGGCTAAAGGGCATTGTTTTTGTGCCAAATTCCATCAGCCCTGATGATAATTATTCTATCTAATGACTTTTGCACACTAAGAATATTAGTTGTGTATTTAATTCAATAGTCACTTTGGTTATATTGGCAATCAACAAAGTAATGGGAATATATAAAATGTAGATTTTAACCAGTAAATTAGTTTTACATGATATCTTGCTAGATTAACATGCAAATATTGAAGGTTTAATTAGGATATTGGAGGACATTGACACAAAATCAGATCCTTATTTATAATTTATCTATATAATTTTTCCAACATTATATAAGTTTTTATATACTATGTTGGACATAACATAAAATTCACTGCTGAATATAAAATTAGATCTCTGACACAATTTTTTAAACTCAAAAACAGTATAATGAAATGAATAAAGTTACTGAAAGACGTTAAACTATTGTCAATATTATTCACTTTAATTTGATAAAATATACATATATTTATAAATTAATGAATCTAAATAATAATTCACCAATCTCTGTCCGTCCGTCCGTCTGTGTGTCTGCACGCTATCTCCTCCCACATTTATGGTCAGATTTGAACTTTGAAGTACCTATGGAATTTTGGGTCAAGGCGGACCTAATAAACTATTTCCAAGTGATGGGATCATAAATGTACCACAAAAGTCACCTTTTCTGATTTTACTAATTACTTTTCTAGGTAAGAGAGGAAAAGACAAAATCATCTCATGTGACTTAAAACATATTCTGTTGTACAAGTCAAACTTTTTATGAGGAATGTTTGTACAAAACAGAAAATTATTGTAACTCATTTGACATTTAGAAAAACCTATTTTATCTCCCCAAAATCCATGATACAAATTTAAGAACTTATGTAATATGAACATATGGGTGCCGTAGGCGCCCAATATGCGAGTATTGTAAAATGACTTGAAACTTAGTATGGCTCTCCATTCTTAAAAATTATTGAGGGACATGATCCAATCAAAATAACTTTGTTTATTGTTTTTATGAAAATATATTATAATATATATAATATATATATATATATATATATATATATATATATAGAGAGAGAGAGAGAGAGAGAGCGCGAGAAGGAGAGAGAGAGTTGTTTTATAGATGATTTATATTCTTTGAAAAATATAAAGAATATATAAACAGCTCATTCAAGCATAAATACAAATGATCTTTCGTAGAGGGGAAGAGAGACAATTCTCTCATTAAATTTACAATTCCACATAAATAAAAATTGAACTAAGAGGCTTAAATTGAGGCGTTATTGCAGAGGCGGAACTCGCCTCTCGTTATAAATATTATAACACCCTCTAATAAACAACACATGATCACAATTAGAGTTATGACTATGAATAAGAATATATGTTTTGTCTAACACTGGGCACGCTTTAATAAATAACCGAACAGTATTCGGAATTTATATATTTATTTTATTTTATGATGATGAAGTAATAACATTTGTATGAATTTTCCTCGCCCTTTTGTTTTGGACCAGTTGTGGCCAGAGCGTGAATATAAACATGGAAGTATTCAAGCTGTGAGATGTAATTTATTTATTGTTGGCACAATAATAGAGTCTCAGCAGGGGAGATAATTGGTCAATATGTCTCATTCATAGCACGCTATCGCATCCTTCTTTATTGATTTTTTTTATGGGGTCTTCGTATTATTATTATGTTTTTAAGAAACATTTGTCTGTTTTCTTGATGTTGGAAATTGCTAATTACAAGTATTTATATACACATATGTTGCGATTATAACATTGCTGTGTGTATGTTTTCAAAATTACTATTCAAGCCACCGACCTATATAATAATGGTATGTTCAATAACTGAATAAAAAGTGAAGATCTATGTCCAAGTTAGTAACTGATAAAACAAAGACGAAATGGAAATATTAATTATCATCCTTGATTATTCAAAGATTAAATACCCTAAAGTAATGAAAATAGAAGCCATTTACAAAAGTAATGACAGTGACGTCATTGGAAGGGACTACTTTTTATGAAGCATAATACAGGGTGACATCCGTCAGGATTGGGAGCAAGAATAATCGAATGAAAAATATATGAAATGAAAAATTCATTTGTGAAAATAATCCATTCATTTTTTATGTGCCACATTAAGTCTATTGTTTTTGTTTTTGAAAATATTATTGAACATTCATTTAAAAAAAAACCAGAGGATTCTAAATAAACATTGAATTCCATCTTCACATTCAATGCTTTTTCAACAGAATAGAAGGGCTTTCACATTTAAAAGTTGTGCTCCTAAATTCTGGTTTTGGAAACCACCTATTGGATTATCGTTAAAAAACAATAATTGGGAGAGTATTGAAAATACTATAAAACAAAGTAAAAGACATTTTGTAATTTTTAAACACTAAAATAACTTTTTGGGACAATACAAAGAATAATTTATCTCATAACTATTTATTTAATACATTATGTTATGATCTTTCAATCACTATGTAGTTTTTCTTTTTAGAAAAAAAATTTCAAACGATTCCTTCAATAGATTTAAAGGTTTTAACATTAATATTCTTAATTTTATTTGAAATAATTAATTTTACAATGCAATATATTTAATATCATATATGTCGTTGGATATCCATCTTGATAACTACAATAGTCGTTTACTTCGACTTGGTTTTATTTAAATAAAATGTACTTTCCACAAGAATATAAAAATCACTATACCTACCACCTCTATGTTATTTGTATCAAAACAACAATTCACAAATAACATGAATTGCTTTTTGTTTAAGTTACATCTACCTTTTCCATGTGCATTAGTATGTCATTCAATCGAGCGATGGATTAGACTTAGACCATGTTTTGATGAAAGAGTTTACTAAAGCTGTGATCAAAAATGTTGTGTAAGTATTTTTATATACTATTTATGCTAATATTGTATCACATTAATAAACAGCTAACAAAATCTTGATAAGAATGTCTGTTACAAATATCCAATGATTATCAGTTCTTATGTTCATTAAAAAATACCGAATAGATTTTTTATGCCTATATGGTTCGACAGAATTGCATCCGACGGGATATAAATAAGCATGATAGCATTCAAATTAGTCTCTCGAACCTAGGATCTATTCAATGAGGCAGACAAAAAATGACCATCCCCTCTCCTAATTCGAACCTGCGCCCCCAACATTGAGAGTTGAACTCGCCTTAGCTCACATGGCTATCGCACTCACTTAATACTTACTCTAATACGCACATTTTTTTTTAACGGTTATAGTTTTTTTTATTCGGCTATCAATATTATAAGACAGAACGCAGAGTTTTAAATAAAAAGTTGATTTTAAATTACTTTTTTTAACTTAAAAAATATTTTTTGGAGCATTTATTATGGGACTCTTGTACAAAAAATAATATTTAAGTTATTTTATTCTATTTTCTATATTTTTTCAACATAAAAATGAAGGCTTCTCCTTTCAAAGACCGTCTTTGCTTCTTTTTTTATATCATCGATCTTCAAAACAGGAGCAAAACAAAAGTAATAGTATGTCAAAAAGTTTTATTTGATGATGAAGTAAAAACATATATATATATATACAATGAAGAAACGCAAATATCAACGAAGAACTTTAAAAATTATTGGTTTTAGCAAATATGTACTGCTAGCCCATCAATCTTGTGCAGCCATAAAACTTTTCAAAGTAAAGTTACAAAAAGATATTAGGTGTTACTATTGAAATAGTCAACTGCTTAAACTTATTAGGTTTTGAAGAGCGTCAGAATGAAATTTGGATTGTTTTGGAAGACAAGTCGTTCTCTAAGAAAAATAGCTTCTTATGTTAAGGCGCGTTCAAGTCTCAATGTTTGGGGAGCAGGTTTGAATCCCGAGAGGGGATGGTCATTTTTGGTCTACCTCATGATGTATTGATCCTTGGTTCGAGTGACTAGTTTTAATGCTATAAGGTTTATTTATATCCCGTCTGATGCGATTCTAACAAACAAAAATGTTTATTTACGACTGTCATGGCCTGATATTAATAATAAGATAACATGTTCTAAATCTTATATTCTTAGTGACGACGTTTTGTATAAGGAAATGTAATCTAACAGTTTTATTTATTTAATATATTTTTCTTAGATGTAACTCCCGGAGAGAAAATCAGAGCTATTAACAAGCTTTTTGAAGGCATTAATCATCCAAATAGCCTAATACAATTGATTTACTTTCTTGGGAACCATGATATAGATTATTACATTTGAAGGTCATGTAGTTAATTTTATTACTTACATAATATTTTCACAACTTCCTTTTATAAACGAACTGCCAAAAATCCATTGATTTTCTTGAAAATTGAAAGAAAATTAAGCAATTTATATTTATTAATAATTAATGAAAGCCATTTCAAGAGCTATATAATTCACTTTTATTATAAATTTTAAGTAAAAAAATGAAAAAGTATTAGGACAATAACCACTCATTCTTTGTATTGATTGACGAAATCGTAACAAATTATTATTTTCCATTAAAACTGCAGCAAACTTGAAAATGAAAATATGCAAATTTTACTGTTGATCAAATTTTGCTAAAAGATTGATATATGAAGACAAAAAATACGTTGTTGGTGATTCCTTAAGGGTAGAAATATCAAATAAGTATTATAGAGGACTTAAAATGATTTAGGTTATTCAATAAGGATATAAGCAAAATAATATAAAACAATATTTTATTATCTTATTATTATTAGATAATCTATTTGTAATGACTGAAAAGACTATATTTATTATGAAGTTCAATAAATAAATGAAATATAATGTAATGAAAAATATAAAAGTCATTCAAGAAGTACTGTTTTTAGGTACTAATATATCTATGGTTCATTCAAATGATGAAAGCACCGGAAGAGAATTGAAAATAGAATAAGGAAAGTTGCTTCCAAACTGAGTTTTTTAATAAGCTGGAATTGGCCTACTAGAATAAAGGTATGGAATTCAATTATACTTCCAACTGTGATAAACCTTCTAAGGATAACACCTTATGACGCCAAGTTAACAGAAACTGTTGGGAGATATGCTCCTCTTTCGTATTAAAGAACGGAACACCAGCATTGATTACCTGGAAGAGAATTATATGTCCAAAAGGTACGGAGGACTAGCCTTTTACCTATAAAAGATTTTGGAAGACTATCTTGTTCTCCTGGTTTAAGAGATTAGTAAAGGAAGACTCTTCATGGATGAGGACAGTTATGGAAAGACTCGAGAATAATGCAAATTTTGAGTATATAAATGGAAAAGGAAATGGACCCATGAAAGTAATCGGGTCACTGAAATCCATAAATTCTTTTGGTCTAGCGTCGCAACAATAGCGGAGTTTATATCAAATAAAGTTCTTAAAGAAATGGTTTGGCAAGAACCTACAAAATACAATAGTCGTCTGGATTTTTTAGCAGGTACCACATTAAAGAAAAAATTACTTTTATCGGGGAAATATTGATTTTAATGGCGATATGACTCTAATCGAAGCACTTGAAAAGCGTAGATCTTAAAACACATAACATTAAAGGAACGGCCAATTGGACCACGTGACAGTTTTTTAACTTTATCAATTTTATGAAAACAAACACATACGTTTTATAATACTTCCAACGAAATAAAAAACAAGTATTTAACACAAATTGAGAGACATAGGGATAGAGTTGGCGAAACCGCTCCCATCGGGTCAATAATTAAAGCAATAGAAAACCCTTTGTTTGATCCTTCCTTATATTGGTTTCGGTACAGGATAATAACAAATACTTTAACCACAAGTTATACCCACGGTAAACTGGTGAATTATGGGAGTTGTTTCTTCTGCAAGAAATACAAAGAGACTGCTTATCACTTTTTAGCCGAGTGTGAAGCGATCAGAGATGTCCGGGAAAAAGTTGCGTTAAAGGTTTATATTGATTTAATATTGTCTTAACAAAAAATCATTTCTCCTTTATTTATTTAGGTCCTTTTAAAGAGAAAATAAATATCTTTTAGCTAAAGTTTTCATTATTCTTTACAAATTCAGAAGTACCCAAACAACTATCCTAAAAATTTTATAACAAATTTAGATGATTTTTTTTTAAACGCCTCGTTCATTATCAATTTATTCATAGTGTAAACTTTTATCTTACGATCACTTACACCCCCCCCCCCCTCCCAGGAGATCAATCATTTGTCCTTTTTGTGTGCTTTTTACGTTTTCTTATTGATTTATTTCATGTGATATTGTGTTTTGTGTACACGTAAAAGATAAAATAAAGTCATGTTGTACTAAGGTACAAAAAAAAAAAAAAAAAAAATGAAAGAAAAAAAAGTATCATTTTTCCGAAATACACAATTTAAATTATAAAAATTACATATATTTATTATGTAATAATACTAATGCCTTGAAGTCAAGTTGCCAGCTATAAATAGTTTTAAAACAAAATATTATAAGTACTTTTTAAATATATATGAATTTTTTAACTAATAATTTAATAAATAGCTTTTTTTCATTAAAAAGTCATATTTTTAAATATGTAAACAATTTTATTAACTTTAAAAATAATTTGTGGATGCAAGTAAATCATTCTTTTCTTGGATTCTTAATTCTCACGGATTAAATTGTTTGTTGGTAAATCACTCAATATTAATAATATACAAGAGGTGCATGCTTTTATATATTTACTAGATTATAATTACTCCGCCGAAGGAGGTATTGTTTTCACTGGCGTTGGTTTGTGGTTTGTTTGTTAGTTGTTGGTTTGTTGTCATTAGGATAACTCAAAAAGTACAGAACGATTCGGATGAAACTTTGTGGAGTTGTTAGAAGTGCCAAAGGAACAAGTGATTAAATTTTGGCATCTCTGAGTGCAGAATTAAGATGCAAAATGAGCTAAATACTAATAAATATTTCAAGTTAGCCTACTATGCCAATAGATGTCGCTGTGCTGGGAAATACGGTGCCGGGAGAGTCTTCCTCTCGGAATTTCCGTCGAGGGGACCCTCCCCGTCCCTCTACGCCGCCCAGTCGTGAAAAATCCGCCTCAGAAGGCTCATAAGGACCCGTGACGGCGGAGGTTTGCACTCCTTGAGTGTATATATGCCTCTAGTTTTTTATAGGTACAATCCCTTAATTAAAAGAATTGCTGTGATAATACACTGTTTAAATGCACATAACCAAGAACAAAAGCCAAGTAATTGCATTTCATGGGTCATAAATAGTGAAAACTCAGTAATTTTATAATTATTTTCACGTATCCAAAAATTTATATTGCAATTTAACCGGGAAGAATAACGATATACAAAAGTATTTTTCCATCTTGCCGGTGTCACGTTAGTCTTTAAAAATCGCCGGCAAAACAGTAGTAACTCTCTTGGCAATATAGGCTTTTTGAATATGCCTTTTGCTCATTCTATATGTCTTTGATTTTGGAAACTAGATAATACGTACAAAATATTACTATCAGAAGTGTCAGGCTGCATTAGGACACGCATAATAATAATAATCATTAGGATCATGTAGGTGACCATCCACTAAATGTTTCCAATATATTTTTATGGTATCTTCATGAGCTCTTTATATACTTCCTTATTCTGATATAATATGACAAATGGCTTCAATGGGACCCTATTAAGCCCGTTGGATCAGTATGGCACTAACAAGACGTAAAAGTGAGGCATTTAATTGGCAAATATTTATAAACATATATTCTTTTAACAATTGAAACATATAAAAAATTGTGATTACATATATATTTTTTAAATTTGTTATTTATTTACTCCATGGCATTTATAGGGATGATCTTGCATCAACGATTGTGAAGCCTCAAAGCAATAAAGCATCTTTGCTTGACAAGTATAATATTTACTATCAATCGGGCTATTGTACTAGAATGCTATACATGTAGCTCTACATACATGCCCACAAAATTAAAGCAATTGATTCAATCATAATATATATATAATTTTAAATAAAGACTGTACATAAATATGCATCAAAATAAAGGCCATTTTATTGGGTAATGTTCATTCCATTATAGCCTTTAGATTGAGACACTACATATCAAAGGCGACTCCGTTCCCTCTCCCTTAAAATAAAGAAAGCAAACTTTTTTGGTCAGAATATGCATTGCAATTATGGGAAAGTGCTTTCATTTATCTTTATCATCCATTACAGAACAAAGCCCTGATATTTCGCTCAAAGTCGTCTTCTTTCTCAACTGAATATATTTTTAGCATTGATAAATGAAATAAATATAGCAAGTGTATTATGTGGTAAATATACATCACTATTGTTGAATGCCTTATAAAATATAACTAGAATATACTTACTGTTTACTCGATGATTTACTCTTTTGCTATTTATCATGACATAAAATAACTTCCTGTGAGAATGAAAAAGTACTTTGTACAAGGGATAAAACTATGTATGAAGTATGAATTATTTGTTTTTTTTGTGAAAAAAACTAAAGCATTATAATATTTTTAAATTTTTAGAAGAAGTTTTATTTTCCAATCAAGATTCTGTAATCCTCAATACTCAATTTAACAAGCATGGACTGTTTTAAAGATTTTTTAAGTATTTATTTAATTTGTATAAGCTTTGATCATAAAAATAGAATAGAATATGTATATTCTTGAAATATAATCGAATCATTTTATATGTTTAAAATAAGGAAAAAAAACTATGTTTTGAAAACTTTTTTTCAAGGGTGGATATTTATTTTATTATTTTTGAACATGCTTACATTTAGAAAATATGAATATAAAAACTGCAAATATTTTGATCCTCTATGTTGCGAAAATGGTTGGACTATCTGTATTTTTATAGATGCGAGTTAAAAAAATTGATGTATTTCTCTGCTATAAAGGTTCAACAACTTATAATAAATATTCTTCGTTTTATAAGCTATATAAACCAAGGGTGATTATATAGATGAAAATATAATAGGCATAATCACAGGATTGGATAACAATTTTTTGGGGAATGTAAAATAAATGTCGAAAAAAATCCAACGTTTACATAAAAAACGTCATTCTGTATACAAATTATTAGTATTCATTACACAAATATGTCAGAGGAGAGACAATATTTTGATTAGTTGTTTTTAGACGTAAAGGCTTAATAAGAACGGAAGAACTGGACTCCCTGTGGGTCTCCATCGCCTCGTCGGAAGACATACGAAAAACTCTTCATTCGGTCTCCAATGCGTCAAACGACATCAAGAAAAAATATGAGCAAAAATAATATTTCCCCTTCATGGAGACGAGAGATCAAGCTGCCACTATTTTATTAACCAGATCTTTTAAGATCCTTTTTGTTTTTATTATAATTACTCTTATTTCTCGCATTATTGACGTGTCCTTTAGTGTTTTATTATCTGTAAAGAAACATTTATCGTTGATAATATATTTATATTTCCATGTTTTCATTCGATTTCTTTAGCAATGAGACGAAATAAATCATAATTCAATAAAAAAGGCTTAATAAGGTTTTCTAGAAGTTGTGATTCCAGAAATTTAATTGACATCTTGTTCAAAGAATATCGGTGGTTGTTTGTCTGAACGATTTTATTGGTTTTACATGTGTTTAACATATTATAGAGAATGAAATTTTAACTAGAAATTAAAAGTAGCAATAGTGGTTCTATATGTTTAGTGCACCCCTATTAAATATTTTTTGGCTTTCTTCGTACGCCTCAAAACCAATAATAATGGTTCATTTTCTTCTGCTAGATGGGGAATATAACAATTATATGTATACACATATATAATACAAAAAGCGTTACTTTATATCATTTTTTCATTCAGATAAGAACCATGATAACTTGTGCAAAACACTAGAACCATTATGAATTTCTTTATCAATACATTAACATTTCTATTTTTGCATCATTATTTGATATATTATCGTATCATATTTGCAGCTCAACTTTTATTATTCCACTTTTGCTCATAGGAAACTAGATACAAACTAATGAACCCCAAATAGGTAGCTGATTAATGTATTAGAAATTGCAGCTCATATCTATAGGGATTTTGCAAAGTGTGGCTGTGTACTTTGCAAAAAGTATAGGATTTTTATCTCAAAGCTATTCAATAAGTCAAATTATGAGTATCATTATAATTGAATGGATATATTGAATTGTAATATTGGCTTTACTTTGTATATACAATCAGATATGTAGTTATTAATCAATCAAGATATCTAAGGGTAATAAACTAATAAGAAAAGAATTACCATTCTGAGTAAAGTATAAAAATTACTTCATACATTATTTTCATTATTTAATAAGGATGTATATATTAATATAAAAAACTTCAGGTTCTCCTTTGACATATAATTTGCTATTATTTCATTTCGATGATATATCAAAAGATAACATATATAATATCACATTAAGAATGTCAATACCCCTGGTTTTTGACATTACATATAAATTTTTTTATATTTTTAGGTAAGTTAAAATGACATAGTCCGTTGAGATCTGTATTTTATGAGAAGAGTCGTAAGTTTATTTATTAATAGCAATGTTTTATTTACGTCTTTATAAGTTCTTATAAATTTTATTGTATTTATATAAAAAAGCTAAAGATAATTACTACCATTAGTATAATAATAAGAGACCGTTACCTTCACCTTACATAGACTCTCAATTCATCTTTGAAGAGCATATTAATACGGGGAATATTGAATGTACGAATATATATGACGAATAAATAATAAGTGTTATCTAAGGTACTTTTTCATAATGATAAGAACGAATGGGTGCCATCATTAATAAATCACTTTAAAAAATAGTCATATTTTAAAAGTAATAAAATAGTTTATTAAAGTAAGATAATAATGGTTTTTATTTAATCCAAAGTGTAATATCTACTGTAATGTGAAAGCCTTTATACTCTACTAACATTTCAAACAATCCACAAAGTTGACCAAAAGAAAGGAACTGGTAGTATTATGTACTATATAGACTTAAAAAGTCTAAGTCTCTCCTCCTAGCTAAACAAACTCTCATTATTGAACTTTATAGATGAGAACTTTTATCACGGAAAAGTTATCCATTCGTTTTATCCATACATACTATATCCAACAAAGTTTATGTGGACACTATTTATTTAGACTCACAAATAACAACGACCTTGCTTCGATCTCACATTTATTTGCCCAGACATATCGCTATGGAGATATTCTAGAAATTGTTTTTTTTTTTTTTGGGGGGGGGGAATAAACAATATTTTGAAGCTGACGGAATTGTTAAACTATGGAAAAATATTGAAGTTTATGTTAGTTTTTTATTTTTTCATATATTTTCTGCAAAAATCTATGGATATATTGTAAAAAATATATAATATTGGAGAAAACATTTGTAAAAAAGTATATATTATAAAAATTGTTCAGAAAATAAAAGTAATGAAAGATTGATTGTGTGGATAAATAGACAATGGATTTTGTATGTGGACCGAGTAAGATTTTCAGATCGTTTTAAATATTTAGTTATTCATACAGTGAATATATAAATACTTTTCCATTCTAGTTATTAAATAAAGATCTATAATTAAATGCAGGAGATTTAACATGTATTATTTACTTATAAACAAACTAATAACTTGAACATGTTTGTTATAAAGCATAAAAAATTATATTATCTTAATACAATTTAAAGTTTGATACAAATAATAAATAAATCCAGATCAAGTAATTTGAATGCAGGATCGGTGTGAAACTCATTTTTATACGAGGTTTGGACATTTATAAAACAATATGGATACTTCGAAAATGTACAAACAAAGTGCATTCTACACATCATTTGATTTATCCTACGCAGACGGAAGCGGAGCAAAATGGCTTTGTGTTTTTCCAGAACAGCTAAGGTGTCTCTGTGCTTTCGATTTTCTCTTTCAAAAACTTAGTTATATAGCGTGTAGTAGTAAACTCACTGGAAATACTACTAATAATACATTGTATGTACATATGTAAGGTGTATTGAAAGAGAACTCTTACTAACTACGATATGGCAGCATTGAATAGACTCCCTGATTTATTACTGTTACAAATGTAATAACATTTATATAAGCACTTACTTCTGTAATTTGAAATATATATATCTATGTATAAACATGAATATATATTCGTGTATGTGTGTGTGTGGTGTAGATTATAATATGTAGTAGGCATATGATAGGGGAGGAGGACTGAAAGAGATTCGAAAGGAATTCAGGGTTTAATGATCCAGAAATCTATGTGAAATTTATGGTAATTTATTATCATATTTATGAAGGGTAAAAATACTAATGCTGCTGAAGAGATTATCTGCTATATGTAAAGCTCGTATTGCAAATAATAATCTATATATATATATATATATATATATATATATATATATATATATATATATATATATATATATATGATTAGGAACCAAATTTTGCAGTAAACTGTACGAGGGAACAAAATGATAATATATTTGCTAATAATTAACGAATTTCAAAAATGTAAAACTAAGAAGTTGAAGGGCCCCTTGGGCATCATGTACTCAATATGCCCACCATTATTGTCGATAACAGCCTCAACACGGTGACGGACGCCGGCGCAGCTGTTGCAGATATACTCCTCGCTCATGTCGTCCCATGCCTCGCAGATGGCTTGCTGTAAGGCCTTCAAATTTGGATGAGATTTCTTATTGGTGGTCCTTCCAAGACGCTCCACACAGAAAAGTCCAACGGGTTCAGGTCTGGGCTTGAGCTGGGCCACATGTTGGCTGGCCAGAAGTCGGACATGTGAGCGCGGCAGAAATCTTGTACCTTCTTGGACGTATGGTATAGAGCACCATCTTGGGTCCATGTATAGTTCTGTCAGGATACGTGGTCCTCAACCAAGGCAACACTGTCCACCTCAGGACCTTGTAGTAGGCAGCGGTGTCCACTTTCTCGCCGGGCTTGAATAAGTACGGAGGCATCTTCTTACCATCGCTTCACACAACCCCTAGCATCATTATTTGTTGTGGGTGCTTAGTTCGGTAGGTGCCCTCGACCTGATCTAATGATATGGCAATATACTGATCATTTCGCCTGTTGAAGACGGCGTCCAGGGTGAAGATCTTCTTATCGAAGAAAATCTTCACTCAAACGCTGGACTTCTTGAAGTAGTTGAGCACCTTCTTGCCACGTTCAAGGCACCTTTGCTTCAAGCGATCGGTTAGCAGGTGTCTAGGAGTCCTGGCATACGACTTCATTTCCAAATCCTTGTGAACAGCCGTCCTGATGGTATTAGGGCCCACGCTCATCTCATAGGCCATGGAATTCATCGACGATGTTGGGTCCTCGGCAATCTTGACCCTGATGTCGTCCAGGAGATCTCGAGTTCTTTTTTATTATGCCCTCCCACTTCCTCCAGCTCGGGAGGTTCTCTGACCAGCATTGACAGCCTTCTTCACGTAGTAAGCAGTGCGGACGGAGACGCCAATGGTCCCGGTAGCCTTTTCTGGGATGACTCCCGCTCAGAGCAAAGCTGACAACTTCTCTCTGTTTGACTCCTGCTTAGACATCTTTGAATCATTCTCAAAATTGTTCTAATAAAAGTTATTTGTCTTGATCTATACTACCAACTGAGACCGATAAAGACAGTGTTAAGTCAAGTAGAGAGGTGAAAAGGGGGATGGAAGTTTACTGCAAATTTGGTTCCTAACCCTGTATATATATATATATATATAAAGGTTATCTTAATAAATTATAATATACCTATGTAAACGCAAGTACACTTTTCTTAGTTTTATCAATAATGTTTGTGTCTTTGAAAATTGATCAGTATATTTCAGGAGCATTATGGCTGATGTACTCTAAAACAGGAAATTATTTTATTTTAACAAATATAATTCATTCAAGGGGAAGTAATGTAATTTATATGAAACAAATATTTTACTATATTCTATTAAATATATAAAAATTAGCGTTTTTGACAATACATATTTGATAATACATATTTATTCTTGCTTTATGATTATGTCTTAAGAATAAATGTATGATTTTTGTCATTTTCAATAAAAAGAATAATTTCTTTTTATCCATTTCATTTTAGATGTGAAGGACGAATCTAGAGTGGACTTTTTCAAAAGTCATTAATAAAGGTTTAAAAGACAGATTTTATTGATTATAATCAAACTTATTTTGCATAAGTAAATAAATAACGTAAATATTCTACATCTTTAATATTTCCCCCCGTATTGGACTTGATGGAATGAACGCATTGAGGATATGAATAAGTATTGCATCAATAGAATTCGTCCATTGGACTAAAAATATTCTTAATGAGGCTGATCAACATTGACCTTAACCCTACTGGGAATCGAATCTACAACCTTAACATTGATAGGCGATCACATTACCACAGTGATAGTGTGCGTTTCCTTTTCTATATAGTTGTCGGCAAGTGCATTCATTCTTATTCAGATGCACTTGCAAAAATGAGTTTTTTATGTTCAGGGCCTTCAAATCAAGAATTTTCATAAATAATTTGATATCAATTCAAGAGTAGTATTGAGGTTTGACCATAAATAAAGAGACGAAGTGACGTCGTGACTGTTAGAATAATAATATATATATATATATATATATATTATTTGAGTGGCTTAGGAGATTGTGACGAAACACTTCAATTAATATTTTGATTGTTTTCTCGCTAATATAAAATGTCTGTTTATTTTATTAAGGCCTCTAATTGCATATTCGTTTTTATGCACGCTCATTAAAATCCCATTAAGCTAATATATTCCTTTGAATCAACTTAATGGCTTTTCTAATATTTGAAAATATTGTTTATGCTACCAAGTAGCTGCAAGGCCAGTATATTATGCATTTTAGTCATTACCAATGTTGGCATATGTGGGTTTTTATTGAAAGCTAACAAAAGCAGGGTACAAAATAACTTAAAAGAGGATGTTGAAAAGAATTGTATTTTTTAACAAAAAAAGAGAGTAGGAACTAGTGTTTTAATAGTTTTAACTTTAAGTATATGTAAAAAACGATTTCACATTTTCTTATGATAAGATATTTTATTAAAATAAGGTCATAAAGTTTATTAAATTAAAGATAAACTAACAACAAATAAAAAACTCTCTTACGAAAAGTTGTGTAAAATAAAGCTTGAAGTTTTTCTTAAAGAACAACGACATTTTTTATGCATGGCAGGACAGTATTTGGTTTATAACAAAAGATCTTTTCAAATTTCCAAAATATTTTAATAAAAAACTATCAAATACAAACTCATCTTACAAAATTGAAGTAAACATGAGTAGGAGCTTTGGTGGTTGAGAGCAAAATATGTATTTTAGGATTGGATATTGGCTTATTACCGTGGCATCTTGACTGTGGTTGCTGACCAGATCTGATATGATTACAAGGTTATATTGAATATAATTTCCACTGAATTATGTCTATAGTGATATTTATTATAAGTATTCACTAAAATATAAAAATATTGTTTCAACAATATTTATGAACATTTAAACACTCTTATTTCGTACAAAAACGAAAAAGTGATGAAGATTATAAGCATTTTTTCAAGCATAAAATAAGAAGGATTCTGTTTTTTATTTATACACACATATATTCACAGTTCACGAAAATAAAATAATTTTCAGCTCTATAGTCGCTCAACCTGGCGATGTATATTAAAGTTATCTACCTCAACAATGGAGCTCTGAATACTTTGTCGTTTTACAAGACATAATCCAATACATAAATTAATTAATGCTTTGTGCAGGGCCATATAAACAATATCAATGCAGAGTTCGTTATATTTTCTTTGTGTCATATATCTTACTTGAAGTAAATATATGAAAGGCGTGACCAATTCCTTAAGACGCAAAAAAATTACAATTTTAACGAGAATAGACCTCTAAGGATCAAGAAAATAAGTAGGGAAAAATAAGACAGGCAGAGCAATAATGTCCACTATAAATTAAGAATTGAAGACATTTAAGGGATTGAGGGTTTTTGTTCCTTCTCTTATCGTAAACGACCGATTTTATCTAATTTACTTTTGGTATTTTTATCCATTGAGCATTAAAAACTAGGGGGGGGGGGGGGGTACCTTTGATTTATTTATTTTAAGAGTTAATCGCAGGTTCTTTATATTAGTAGAACTGTATTATATTAAAGGATAAAGATAGTTGAGATCCTAGGTTCGACTGAGCATTTTTATTGCTATAATGTTTATTCATATCCTCACAGATGTAGAAAAAACAGAACCACAAGGGGAAGCTTGTATAAATAGTGTGTGTGTGTGATCGAGTATATATTGCCGTTGGGCATATTAGTTACATTTGTAACTAGTCTAAAATAAATATATAAATAAAAAACAGTAAAAATATGTCTAAAAGAAAAAACTAAGAACACATAAAATAAAATAAAGCATGGATTATGTGGGCACGCTGCGTCCAATGGCCCTAGCTGCAGTCCTGGCAGCGTGGAGGGTCGTGGCCGACCTCAAAGCTTATACATGTTCCACACCGATATTGCATGGCATGCAAAGGTAGCTGCCTCTCTTCCGAGGGGATACACAACTGGAGTTGTGGACCTCATGGGCCTCCTCGGGATGGGGAAGACGAAGTCACCAACCGGGTTCTTGGCACCGCCGCCACCGTCGTTGGAGTAAAAGCATTTCCAGGTCTCCAGGGCCACTGCCTTGGCGGCCACCTCGTTGAGGGAAGGAAGGCCTGCTCTCTCAGGAGGTCGCGGACGTGGATGTGATCCGTCTTTTACATCCAACGATGCTCCTGGCGGAGTCATTTATGGCGACCTGTATCGCCCTGTGTGCGATTTGTGTATTCATGTTAAGAAATCATATAAGTTTCTTAAAAACGTCAATTGTCACAATACTATTAGTAGTATTGGTCCATTGCGCTTTAACATTAAGGGAGTGCAATAGCTAATAAAGTTTCTCAATGTTGGGCTCACAGACTCGAATCCCGAAGAGGGAAGATAATGTTGATCCTAAGTTTGAAAATTAATTTACACACTACAATGTTTATGTATACCCTCGTGTCGTTATCGTCATTGTTATTATCGAAATAAGAAGAAGAAAAAATGCAGAAAAGTTAAATTAAGATCCTTAGTTCTAGTGCTTTTGTACTAATACAGAAAATAAATTCATATTTGCAAATTGATATAAAGTAATGTTTAACTCAATATTTTATTTGAATTATAGAAACGACAATGAAATAGCTTTTAAAAGAAAAAAATAATCGTCCTTAAAAAAATGATTATTTAATTCAAGTATTTATTTTAACCCACTCACAAATTTAATAGTTAGACCGTTCAAATTAATAAAGTTTTAAAATTAGACAGTTATTCCTTTAGTAGTTTACTTAAAATGTTAAAAACTTATTATATTTATCCTCATATCAAAATATACAAATAATATTTGAAACAGGAATCGGATAAATCTACCCAATAACAAAGTTATTATAGCCCAAATCCCTCATTTGTATGTTACTTTTTGAGTAAATATAGTTATCTATTTAAATCCATGTAAGCGTGGCAGTGATTTACTTGTATTTTAAGTGAGTCCGTGTAAAACAAAGTCTCAGCTCATCAAGGAGGAAAAAAGAGGTTTTCTTATTTCTCCTTCTAAAATAAGAGCGCTCAAGTAATAAGAACGGATAAGAAAATCAATCAATGTCGCTGGAATACTCGATAAGATATTATCTGATGAAGCTTCAATTTATGGAAGAAGACAAAAAATATATATGTATGCTGGTAAATGTGTGTGTGTGTGTTTGCCTTAAAAGGAGGCATAAAAGGAGTATAAATAAACACAATGTATATGTATAGACTTTTATCCATCCATCTATTTTTCAGGATTTAAACCTGGGTGAAAATATGCGGAGGGACGTGTCTTTGTTTCTGAGGGCTTACTAAATCATTTAGTAAGGCAATGCTAGGAGTAGGTAGGCCTCTGAATAACAATGAGGTAGGAAGAAAGAAAAAAAAGTAAGCAACATTCCCCTTTATTTTATAGTTGGGACATTGATTATACAGGGTCTGAATGTATGCTCTAAGCTTCAAAACAATGCTTTATTTGTTTGTTTGCTCACTAATTGATCTGTAAATACTTATTTGTGTACTGATGTTTTGAATTCAGACATTTTATTAGTAAGTATATATTGAGATGTACTATAAAGAGTGATGCACCTTTAAAAAATTGATTTACTCCATCTTATTGGAGATTAATTCGAATTGCAGGCATTCGTTTATTGTTTACTTCATTGATAATCAATCTTATTAACATAATGTTATTATCATAAAAGGATGATTTATAATAATACTCAATGACGATTAATTAAATGCAAAGCTTTTTTTCACCATTGATACAAGTTGGTGTTAGGTGTGAGGACATATCCAAAATAAATCGTGATCCGAAAGATAAGTCCATACATAATGTAGTTTGTATTTGGTATAATGGTCAAAAATCGAAATCGAAAAGCCAATATTTTAACTACTTAATTTATTATAGTATATATTTCTCAATATTGTTAAATTTTTATTTAAGATTCTGTATATAATTGATCTGGACTTGCGAAAAATACATAATTATGTGTTATAACTAAGATTAACACTTGATTAATTTAGAAATAACTAAAGTTGATATATTCATATACATTAACAAAGAGTATATTAGTTTTTTTAAAGATGACTGTATAAACGTTGATGAGTGATATTTTGTATGGCTTCCTGCGTAGTGCCAAGCACTAGAGTCAATTAATGGAATTTATATTGAGGATTCTTAGAATTTGTATTCAATCTTTTGCATAGTTCAACTTTGAAAGATGAAATATTTTATTTCCTTAGCCACTCTGACATATATTCACTCAGCATTGGCTCTTACACACAGTATATATATATATATATATATATATATATATATATATATATATATATATATATATATATATATATTATATATATATATATTATATATATAATATATATATATATATATATATATATATAATTGGTATATACTATAATATGGTATAACTTTGGAAGACAGCAATAAATTCTTAACTAACTATATATATATATATATATTCGAGATCCCTTTACAAGCTAGGATTTATTCGTTTTTTCCCCTTTTGCATCCTTATTTTTGTGTTTGTTTGGGTGCATTCAGTGGAAGGAGCAGGGATGGGTTAGAAGATATGACTCATAAAATTTGGATTCAGAGTGAAATAAGCACGCCATATATTTTTGGATAGGATAATAAACAACATATACAATAACATAATGATAATAAAAGGGATTTGAAAGCGAGGAATTAGTTACGCTGGAACAAATCCATCCGACTTTCTTTCTTTTTCTTAAAGAAATATATCTTTTTAAGAACTAAAGTCAATTTAAGTAAACAAAAAAGGAAAAACTACTATATGAACGCAACTGCATTATTATAACTGTAATTAATCATCAGACTACTTTTAAAAAATAATGAAAACTTATACTCCAATGATACGTTATTTATTATAGACTTTTTGTTTCATCTTTTAATTTTCTAAAATGCACATTAAATAGACTTGTAAATGGTAATTTGTGTACTGATATATTTGATTAATACTTAGTAAGTGCTTACAATTGATTCTTTAAGGGCAATAATTAAACAGTGCTGTGGATTTACGGTGGGGATATGATCCGATACTACTCTTCAACTTTATTTTTCGAAATTATTAAAAAGGGTTTACTTTAACTTGCCCCTTGACAACTTAAATCAGTATATTTCCTCATTGGTTTTTATCTAGTTTACTCCAATTTGAATTTTATAATTTCTAGGTTTTACATATGGGAAAGCAAAAGAGGTAAAATAAAAGCTAGTGAATATCTGCTTAGAATCAGTAGAATGGACACTTTTAGTAAAACACTTTAGTATACAAACACATTGTCCCTTCTTGTTCAAATTTGTGATTGAATTTATGGATATAAAGTTATTATTACATGTAAATTATATCACCATTCATTTATTCCATGCTCTGATTCAAATATGATTAAATAAATATATCTTGTTAACATATGAGCTCATTTGTTTATACGTCATTCAGTTGTTTATATTAATTCAAACATCAAAAGTCAAGGCATATTTTTGGCTAACGTAATTGTTAATGAAATTAAATAGAGGGGAGGAAGGTTATATTGCTCTTATAATTGATATTACAAAGTTTTAATGATATTCAAGTACAAATAAACATTTACTTACATATATAATTGTTTTGGCGCAATTTCTTTATTTATTTGTAGTTGTGATCAATGAGAGTGACGTTAAATTAAGTAAATAGTTGACTTTAAATGGCCTTAAACATTATTATTTTTATTAAAGTCCAAATACATAACTTATAGAGTACTTAAGTAAAATAATCTCAGTTATAAAAAGCTTTCATATTGTTCTTTGAGAATGAGCTCGCTTAAACATTAGTAACCTTTTATATACTGCAAATATTTTTAATATGGATACTTTTTTAAATAGAAGAATAGTTAATTGAACACTTAGGTAAATGGATTTCGAATTTCAGAGTTTAGATTGAATAGTTTAAACCATTAAGGAGATAATGGATTGGTCACATAATTGGGAAAGCTAATAAAAGGTGTTTTTTAACCTTTTGAAGGGCATTTAATTGTTCATCCAGGGGTATACTTGAACAATAAGGAATGACGTCATCTCTTGCCAGTGGGCATTTCATATTTAACTGTTTTATTATCTGTATGTAAATAAGTCAAGGGCTGAAAACAAGTCTTTGGAAGAAATGAGAAGTGTCACTCTCTATTTTTAGATGATATGTCAGATACATCAACAAAAAGTCTTTATAAAACTTTTTTGCAAGTTACGAATACTTTTTGGCATTTTATATTACAGTTTTATACCTTGTTATTGAACGAAAAGAAGAAAATTTAATGAAAAGAGTCTTTTGCTAAGCTACTCTTTGTACCTTTTGATCCTTTTTCATACCCTTAAAGAAAGTTTCTCTGACTTTTTATTCATGAATTGGATTACATTTTTATCCCTATGTAATAGTAACTTTCACATTTTTTCACTGCTTCAAACTTCTAAAATATATAAAACTTTTATAATGATGAGTCAAAGTCATTTTGAGTAGTAAAATTGGTTGTTTCTCTTCAAACATGCTTATTTTAGCCATTTTGGAGGATTGGAAAAGTTTTAAGAGAATATAAATAAATAAAAACTAACCTTGGGAGCCAATGGAAGCTTGCTGGTGAGCTTGTGAAGCTCTACTTATCCAGCTTTGTGAATCTGAAGAGGGAACTGAAGGTACCTTTTATGTTTTATCAGAAATTATGTTTTTATCGTTTTGACATTTTTGTAGAACCGCTTTTTGTCTGTTAGTATGAGATGTATTTTTTTATTTTTTTCATTTTAGATCCTATAGTGTAATAACCTTAAATTTAAATTTTTATTATATAAGTATCATTTATTTTATTACACTAATATGCATCAAAGTAATTAAAAACTATGGTTAAGTCTAATTAAAATCATGCAGCCCATCATTTTTACCATTTCGTTATGGTTTGTCATTTAGGTGCATTTGAGTTTCATTTCATAAGTAAATGAAAGATATCTGTGGCTATAAATGTAGATTCTAAGAACTGCATCTGTTTTCTTTTAGATTAAGGAGATATTTTAAAAAAAATCCTTTTTTTTTTTGGTTCTTTTAATTATTAATTTTCTTAAATATATAGTACTGCGTGTAAAAACATAAATACTTTTTTTAACAGAGAGATAACTAAAACAGATATATAACCGAGGGAAAACTAAGGCGAATATATACCAGATAAAATGCAGCTTTCAAACACTAACATAACAAATAATGAATAAACAACATAACTTTTATTTTTCAATAAAAATGCGTCATGACGTCCATATTTGATCCGATTCCAACATCCAAACAGGCTTACCTCAAATACAGGATCTGTTTTGGACTGTATAATTTAGGAGAGGAAACAAGGTGTGTGATGTGCGGAGAGGAGAAGGCAAAAATTTGCCCATGTCTTCAGAGACTGCACAGAAATCAACAGGCTTTGGGAAGGAGTGGACAAAACCTTTGAGGAACGTGTGGGGAGACCATCAACGCGGGGTGAGAAGCTCTACAGTTTTCATCCCAAGTCGAATTTTTAGAACCGCCTCTAAAGTAATTGTCAAATTTCAAACCTGATAGCTTATGCATATTTTATGAAAATAAAGTTATCCAATTCCATTGTCACCGTTGCTTTAAATGAATGTAATTTTTAAGAATTTTTTGATGTTATTTTTTAAAGATCACTGTCCTTTTAATAAATTTGTATGTCTGTTTTTTATATTTGTTTAGGTATGGTTGTTTTGAAAACTTTATCTTATTTGGTACATATTCGCCTTTGTTTTTTATGTTCTATGTTCGTTTTTTAGTTTTCTCTCAGTGATGATTTAGATAAGGATAAATGAAATATATGTGAAAAAAAACTTTTTTTATAAACAGATGTAAGTCATAATAATCGGATTCATTGTGCGATCCCCTGCACTAACCCACCATGAATGGTTCTTCTGAAGACAAACAAACAAAAGTATGTATGTCAACAGGGAGGAATACATTAACCTTCCTGAGTCTTGAGTCTTTTGGCTTTCGAAAATGCATGTGTTTGGAGCAAGATGAGATATTTCCCTCATAAATTGAATTAATTGCCTGGGACCCTTCACTCTCCCCATGCATTCATCAATAAATTATATATCCATATTTATATTGGAGAGAAATATTTTCACATATAACCATATTCGATGAAAGCATGTACAGGGTGATTCACTTAAATTGAGACTCACATATTACAAACTACAATCTTTGTATTAAATTTTACACAAATAATTTTTAAACAAAAATGATAGCACAATGTGTATTTACAAAATGTATTTCATTAATTTTCACATATCCTTCTTTGGCCTTCACTACATCTTTGAACCTCCTCACGGTGGAGGCAACACAGGCAGGAATCTCTTCCTCAGACAACAGAGGCCCAGGCATGAATCAGCTTCTTCTTTAGAATCTCCACCGATGGCCAGGACTTGCTACCACACCCTTGTCTCCAGAATGGATATATTCCAACGCATTGGGTTCAGATCTGGGAGGAGGGAGGCCACAAGTCTTTGGACCAAAAGTCTGCAAAACATATCAGTGCAGAAGCTTTGAACCAATTTGCTGGTATGGGATGGAGCTCTATCTTGTTGGAACAGTAAAAGCCGTAGGATACTCTCTTTGTACCCATGGGACGACCTCCTCTGAAAGAAGATGCAGGTATACCGCCTGGTCGATCTTCACGCCCTCCTCGACAAAGATAATTGGGGCCTTCTTCCCGTCCGACGTCACTTCCCGCCCCGACCATGACTAAGGGTGGCTTTTGCCTTCTGAAGAGAGTCCTCAGCTGCACGGGGATGTCTTCCTTTTTTCTAGATAAAACCCGGTCATTCTGACTGTTGTGGGTGGTCTGGACCGTGAAAATCTTTGTCTGAGGAAGAGATTACTGCCTGTGTTGCCTCCACCGTGAGGAGGTTCAAAGCTGTAGTGAAGTCCAAAGGAGGATATGTGGAATTTAATGAAATACATTTTGTAAATTACATATTGTGCTATCATTTTTGTTTAAAAATATTTGTTTAAAATTTATATAAAGATTGTAGTTTGTAATATGTGAGTCTCATTTAAGTGAATCACCCTGTATATGCATTTCTTGTATGAATGGCTGTTTGTGCATATATAGAAAAATATCAATGTAGAAATAATTATTTAATTGTACTTAGATTGTCGCTTTAACTTGCTATAAAATTTGGCACTTTTCATTTTTAACTAGGATTACATAAGCTCTTCTTTAAGATATCTTCCTTTTTGTCATTTTCAATTAAACAGCTCCTTCTTATGAATTTCAAAGGCATCAACTTTGATTTGTAGACGTTGTAAGGAAGTACAAAGAAGCTCTGTTACATCTTATTAATTGTATTTGAGAATGTCCTTTAAAAAAAGAAAGTAATTGATGCATTGATAGATAAAACAGAGACAGTATCTTAACCTATAAAATGTGCTTATAACTTTTCTAATACATTTAATACGCCTCAGTAGTGCCAATTAAAAAGTGAAATCCTTTCATTTTTAAAGTTAGTTGTTCAATTTCATATAAAACTCTTCAACACCAATTTAGCATTGGTCATATAATTTTTATCATTGTCTTCTTTAGACGTGCATTCATGGTTTTTGAACTTAAACTTCATGGTGAAATTTACAGTTTCAAAAGTAAGTTTCAACAATTTGTATGTAATATTTATTTTGCAAAGCAATCTTACAGTTAAAATATTACATTTTATCTACTGTGCCCTATCGGCTGTTACAATAAAGATGGTAGTGCCCGACTCTCTCAAACCCGAAAAACGCAAATGAAGATTAACCCTATATATATTATATATATATATAGGTATATATATATATAACGTTCAAACTACTTTTACAGCAATAATTTTATGTACAAGTTCACATTACATACTGTCCTAACCTTTTTCCCCGCTCTTGCCTTAAAAATAACATTCACAATAGTGGCTTAAAAATATATATGCATCACTTTTATGGCAGTCTGCCCTCTTATTCCCCTCATAAAGCAAAAAATGAATGACTAGAGAAGAAAAGAGATATTCAAACATAGTAGTCATATCTAAATAATTACAGACCCTTTTTTTAAGTTCGAACTTTTGAGTGTCTTGAGCAGTTTAAATTGTTAAATGAGGCAAATGGGGAAAACATTATTATCATTTTTTGTTTTCTATGCAGATTTTGTGTAAAATATTCTTACAAACACAAAAGTGAGTGAGGGGGTGTAAATCTTTGAGAACCCTATGGTTTATTAAATGCCGAACTTATTGTGTGTGCAGACTTTCCTATAAGATTGAAAAAAGGAAAAATCGTAGCTTATGTAATGCATTGTCAAGAGTTTCTCATTTTGGGGAATTTGTACTGTACTATTTATATTTAAAAAAAGACGCATATACATATAGAATATGATTTTTATCAACAAATTTAAAAGAAGAAAAAACCTTCTTCACTTGCTTAAGTCAACAATGCCTCCTGTCAAAATAACTCCGATGGGAAGGCAACATTGCATTATAATTAAGTATGGATGACTTTTACTAATGGAAATATATAAATAAAGAAATAATGTAGCTATAAATAAGGATGCAGAAACGAAGGGAGGCTGTTGAAAGGAGCAAGTCAGTACGCCTGGGATTTGAGGAGGGGGGGCTTATTTACCTTGGATGATTTAATGGTCTTTTTGAGACGTCAGATTTCTTTCATCAATGCATTGGTTATGGATTGATGTTATTGCATGTACAAAAATGAGAGTGCGCAGCTTTTCAATGTTGAAACCGAGGATAACTTTTACGTAGTTTAAAAATACTTTTTTCCTCAAATCTGTCTTTACGTTAAGTAATTGTGTATTAAATACTTAAATAGACATTAAAGTCCAAAATTAAAATTTCATAAAAGATTAAAACAATTTACATTTTTTAAATAAAAAATACTTATATTGAATGCAAAGCGATAAAACAAATAATAAATATTTGTAAAATTAGAATAACATTTTCATAATTTTTAATACATGCTTTGGCTTCGATTGGGATTACTTAATTTCTTTGGTAGTGATGGCCCAGGAGTTGTCCAGAAGCGACGGTATCTGTAGGGAAAGGGCTCCATATCTTGTCACTAATGTGAGAATTATGACACTAATTCCTCGGATCTCATGCATTCGGTTGCAGTTAACATTTGCAATAAGTGCTTTTGCATTTATGATTTGTAATCGTTTTAAAAGTATTTTTATTTTCCATTTTGAAAAAATCAGGTATTACAATGGCCTTAAAATGGTAATGGAGCACCAACTTCTAACTCTCTTAGTTTAGACTTGTTCAATTACTCATTTCAGGGATCCTGTTTTGACTATCCAAGAAAAATTGAAATATCACTGTTTGAACAATTGAATATATATAAAATATTTATCCCTGCAGGATGCATATCACGCATGATTATCTGTGAGGTCACATCGGGTAAAGGACCCGACCATTATTACCTCCGCCGAAAGGAGGTATTGTTTTCACTGGCGTTGGTTTGTGGTTTGTCAGCAGGATAACTCAAAAAGTACCGAACGGATTCGGATGAAACTTTGTGGAGTTGTTAGAAGTGCCAAAAGGAACAAGTGATTAAATTTTGCATCTCTGAGTGCAGAATTAAGATGCAAAATGAGCTAAATACTAATAAATATTTCAAGTTAGCCTACTCTGCCAATATATGTCGCTGTGCTGTGAAATCGGGTGCCGGGAGCGTCTTCCTCTCGGAATTTCCGTCGAGGGGAACCCTCCCCCGTCCCTCTATGCCGCCCAGTCGTGAAAAATCCGCCTCGGAAGGCTCATAAGGACCCCGTGACGGCAGAGGTTTGCACTCTCTGAGTGTAATATGCCTCTAGTTTATATTTTGTCAGCTTTGAAATAAATGTGTATAGTTCTTTTTTATGTTTTTAGTCAAATAATTTAACTAAATTTGACTATCATTAAATTTGAGAATAGCAAACTTTCTTATGACCTTCGGCTTTTATTTTTGTAATTGTGAAATATGAGTTACTTTTTTTTTGGAAAGGCGAAAATCACGACATTTTTTTATTATTTCCTTCCATCGCGATGATTAATTATAACCGGTTTTGTTGGCTTTTAATTATATAAAAAACAGATAATCATACATTATATTCACCTAACAACTCATTGCTGCGATCAGTATGATGCTATACAATTAAAAATGAAGGGATCATTTATTAAAATGGATGAGATTATGCAATGTTCATTTTCCAGGACATAAAGCATTATATATCTAATTAAATTTTTGAAAACTACTATTCATTTTAGACATTGAAAATATATCCATGATATGAATCGATGTAGTGTAATCTTCACTAACAAGCTTATAATTTATTGTTAAAGTTATACAGCAATATTTAATATTGGATACAAATCCGATTGATAATATTATTAGACAAAATAGTGTTTTAATAAATATTGTAAGGCAAGTAAAGTTTCAATAATTTTTATATCAATTTAATTGAAGTATAGTACAATATGAAACATTTTTAACAATTCAATGGAATTAATTAAGAAACTTAAATTGTATTTTTTTAATGTAAAATATACTATCAGCAAAATATTTTTGACGTAACGCTTTATTATTTTGTAATTATAGACCACGACTCTAATTTCTTTTTTGATTTAAATGATTAAGTTAATCTATTATATCAAACTATAATGTTTAGAGCCTAGGTACTCATTATTTTCGACTTGGGTATCCTTGAATTAACTGTTTATATAAATAGGTTACTTAGTTGGAATTATTGACCCTCCCCAAAAAAATAAAGGTTTTACTTTAAAAAAGACATTATATATGATATTATATATATATATATATATATATATATATATATATATATATATAGATATGAATTTTTATTAATTGATAAAATATAAGGAATATCCTTTTTAAAAGTTTTACAAAAAAAATTGAGATAAACTTAAATCACACAACATGATTATGGGCTTTTGTATACTATATCATTTCGTTCCATTACAAAAAATGATAATGAAAATGTAGTTTTTGGAAAATATATATTTTTGTGTGGTGCTTCAACAACTCTATGCGATATATTATTTTCTTTTTGATGGGAAATAAAAAATATACATAATAGATTAAATTACACAACTTTCAGACATGCATTCCAAAATATCTACACTAGATGAATAATTTGTTTATCATTTCGGGGCCCAAAGATAAGTATTTAGTAAATATTACATCAAAGTAAATATACACGTTTTAGAGGAAAAGAACAATGGAGATATTTTGTTGTTTTTTCTCAAATTGTACATTATTTTGTAGTATATTTTTTACTTTCTTGTTCTTTAATTATAAATATTATTTTTTGTGACTATAAAATCACCGGAAGAATTAAAAAATCCTTTTCGATAACATTTCTTCTATAAACGTATAAGAATATATTTCCTCTAAACTTAATTATATTTTTCGGTAGAAATTGAGGTAGTTATTTGCTCATAACATGAAATAAAGAATACAATAAAATGAACGCAGATATAATTCAACTAACCTTTTTTTATATATCAATATGTGTAATATAGATATATACTGATTAAGTCGTTGACTTTCTTCTGATTATTTCATAAATTGGATTGCAAAAATAGAATTTTCATAGTTATATATGTCCTAACAACCTGTGTCAAGTGTATTAATCCTCCAATATGTAAGACAAAGAACCTTATTATTTTTATAGGTATACATATATTTATATACGCCTCAGGGGGGTCATTTCCTATACTTTATGAAAAAAAAAAGGTAGCATATATATATATATTATATTAGATATATTTATATATATATATATATATATATATATATATACCTATATATATATATATACATATATATCTATATATATATATATTTATATTATATATATATATAGATATATAGATATATATCATATATATATGATAATCATATTAGAAGCAGTCTTTATTATTATATTTGAAAAATATCCTTCATTCATAATCAGAAGGGCACACGTCACACATTTTTGATTAATGTAAGCCTTATTCTTGAAGGAAGCATTATAGTCTTGTGGGCCTGTAGTATCTACATTTTCTTGTAGATGTACAATATTGACCAAAAAAATAAGTTTAATTCCTTGTATTATTTATATATGGAAATAACATATATTTATATATATATATATATATTTGGGATGTTCTTATTTTTCAAATGTTTGAAATGTTAGCGACTTGTGGATTTTCTGTTTCTTGGTGATAAAGAAGACGACATACAAAGTTTGAACAAAATCGGTCAACATTACGAGGTCGCGCAACGAGGTCAAAGTTTTAAAAATTTAGTAAAAAATATAGTTTCCGCAAATTTCTTCAAAATGGTGGACGTTACAGACTTCAATAATAATTATTAATTTAAAGGAAATCTAATTTACTACCAGACGTATGTTTGATGTTTTTTAATAAAACAAAGTTTTCAGTAAAAACAAAAAAAAAATGGAGTGTGTAATGAATTCATTTCATAGCTTTTTTGTATCAATTAACTTCACTCGCCTGTAGAAGATGACTTGTTCTCTTCAGAGAAAAATAGTATTTTTAAGTTTAGTAAAACTTTAGATGATAAATCCAAAAATGACCTTGGTTGCATTCTATCAAATCAGAATTCAGTACAATCTGAGTTTACATCATATGATTCAGAGCTTGTATTGACCTATAAGAAATCGATTATGAAAAAAATAAATAATAATGTGTTTCTTAGACTTGCGTCAAGGTATCCTCTCAAAATTTTACTTTGTCTCTGACGCATTTATAATCCATTATATGCGTCATTTTGTTCACGAGATATGCTTTTTTTAATGTACATATAACTCTCCCCCAAAAAATTGATCTTTTGATATGAGAATATACAATTACCACTTGGTAACTGCTGTTAAAAAAGAAGGGAGAGAGTATTTGTCTCACTTCTCTCCCTTCTTTTTTATTATCTTTCTATCCAGCTAACAGTAGCAGCAGTTACCAAGTGGTAATTGTATATTCTCATATCAAAAGATCAATTTTTGGGGGAGAGTACGTGCAAAAATGTTTTGCTTATATCTCTTAAAGTATAACGATTTTAGAACACCAAACATATCAAATGAAAGCTTGGTAAGCCAGTTTTAATATTTTGGTATACTAAATCATGTCAATTTAATAAGTAAAGAGTATATGTACATAAAAAACATATCTCGCGAACAAAATGACGCATATAATGGATTATAAATGCGTCAGAGACAAAGTAAAATTTTGAGAGGATACCTTGACGCAAATCTAAGAAACACATTATTTTTATTTTTTTTCATAATCGATTTCTAATAGGTCAATACAGGCTCTGAATCATATGATGTAAACTCAGATTGTACTGAATTCTGAATTGATAGAATGCAACCAAGGTCATTTTTGGATTTATCATCTAATCACCTATCCAAGTTACTGAGGTTCCATTTAATATATAAAGGGTCTTCAAGTCTAAACGTGTTGCTTTTATAATGATATATAATACCAAAAGATTCAACGTTAAGTTTTCAAACTGTATTATGAATATGTATAACTATATTAATTGAGTTGATTAGCATTAGAAATCAAAAAGATATTGTGTATATACCTTCGAATCCCTATATTAAGAGTTCTATCAAAAATCATTCCTGTATATGTATTAAAGTAAAGGATAACTTGGCCTTAAGGCTAATTTAAAAGCATCAATTGAATTATTATGAAGTAAACATTTATGAAATATGGGATACATTTTTGAGCATAATTTGTTGCAAGCCCCAAATACAATCTCCATTCTGCTCTTACATAAGGTTTCATCAACAAAGCCAAGTAGTGTAATATGTGTTAAATATATATAGTGTCCATCCCTTTCTTTTTAATAGAGGGGAGGTTGTTCATATACATATATTTATACATACAAAAAGTAAAGTGAAAGGAGTAATGATTTTCTTTTAATGGGGGAAACGTGCTCTCAAAATTTATGATGCAGAACCTGGCTATTAAACACCTATTCTAATATACCTATATATTTAATGATGGGAATTTTTAAGTTCTATGTATGTACAATATAGTGGAAGACTCTTTCTCACATATATGAGTACATATTTATATATACTTATTTGGCCCATGTAAGCCTATAACGGTGATTATATACCATAATTCTACCTCCAATGAGGGAGGGGACAAAGAGCAAAAAGTTTTTTTTTTGTTAAAGAGTAATTTTTAACGCCAATTCCTATCAGTTTCTTATTTAAATAAATAAATATGGCTCAGATACATGTTAAAGATACCGAGCCGGACTCTTGTTTAAGGAATACTTAGTCGAGATGAGTAGTCTTTAATTGCATGTTAAAAATACCTTAACAAAAAAAATATTTATATGTTGTACTGGACTAAATACAGTTTATTTTCAACTGTCAGCCCATTAACAGAGCCTGCAAAGTCATATATCAAATAGTTATAATTTAACCAAATGTAATTGAAGTACTCCATTAATTTGTATGTTTTCATAATAAATCCTTCTAGAACAATGAGGTGTGAGAGCTACGTCACACGGATAGATGTCTTACATTTAAAAAATATCTTAAAAACCTCCTTTTTTCAAGAATTATTTATACTCATAAATTAACATACGTTAACTAAATTTGGGCCGTTTTGTATTTGGAATAAAAATGTCCTCCTATTGTACCGGCCTGCTCTAATTAAAGCGAATTTCATATCCCGAAGGACTACAGCTGTTTGTTGAAACAGATAGTTGTTATATGTAGATTATCTTCCCATGTATTTAACGGATAGGCTTTGAAAGTTGTCATCTTCATCAATTGCAAGATCCATTTCAAGCCAAAAGCCTTCCTAGATTCAAAGAAGTAGGAGAAAATAAAGATGAAGTTAAAGTCTGGGTGGGGCATTTTTGTATGGTTAAAATTTACAACTTGGTTCTTATACAAGTAAACACCAGGGTTTGATAAAAATGTCCAAGGGTTATAGTTTCCTGCCTCTCATCCACCTATGGAGGATCATGTAGTGGCACATTATCGAAAATCGAAATTGCTGAATTATACCATTACTTTTAAAAAGAGGATTCATTTATAACCGATGCAATTTATTCGATAATCAAAACGTTAAAGTCAATATACTAATGAGAGGAATCAATCCACTTTCAAATTATACTGTGTTAAATGACAGAAAAGTTGATTCTAAGGCAAAGAAAATCATATGACCTACTAGGAACTGTAAAATTAGCCAAGAAAAACACGATTAAAGTAAAATATGTGAGGACGGATTTTTTGTTATTTAATATTATTTACCTTATCAATTTAAATTAACATTCAAAAGCAGTTACAAAGCTCTGGTTCAACTGTATTAGTGCCTAGCCATATTTTTTTTGCATCATTTGCTGCAAATTGTTGATTCTAATATTGCTTTTAAACATTTATTTGCTATGGTTTTTTATTGGTAGCGTCACCCTAGCGGATGGTAAAGAGGCTCCTTGTTACTGTCACGCCTCATTGAGTTCAACAGCCTCTCTACACATGTTACTTAATTCTGTCAATCATACAAAATTTTCTTTTTAAAGCGATAGACAAATAGATTGAATGACAACAGTGGTAATGACTTTATATGCTGGAATCTATATTCATGAAAAATTTATTATTTATTTATAATGATAATATTTTTTTTAAATAATAATTTATGCAAAATGGAAATTGTATTATTTTCTCAATGATTTTTTTCTAATGCCAATTTTTATGAAGATATTTAATTGTCTTAATAATATTTACTAAAAAGAAACAATTAAAAAATTATTAACATAATAGCTTCCATAACTTTATACGCATGTATTGTTAACCAAATTAATATTAGGTGGCCTAGAACTAATAGCATTGCTATACACTATAAAATTTAGCAGCTGTGTTTTGTAAATGTATATGAATGCAGAATAAGTTATGAAAGAAAGATTTCAAAACACAAAAGCAACATATTCATTTCAGGGGCTATCACAATACAAACTGAGGGCTTTGATAGTCTCATATTCTTCTTATGCGCAATTTTATATGTCCAAAAAAGCTATTATAGTCAGTTCATAAATTTGTGTCTACTTTAAAAATTCATAGCATGTATAAATAATGATCTAGGGCACAACGCACCAAAACTGACCATTCATGAAATCATTTTGAATACAAATATATGTATACTATATATTAATACATAAGTATTATTCAAAGACTTGGAAAAAGCTTGAAAAGAATTACCCAGCATCAAACATTTTTTCATCTTTTTTATAAATATATATATATAGTATATCCAAAAGTAAAAAAGCTTTGCTGACTCATGTGATGCGTTGTCTCATGCCATAAATCTAAAGAAATACACACACACCACACACAAATTAGATTTCTTTCCTTTTTAAATAAATGTAAGAATATATGAAATACTCGACACCTTTCAAAACCATCTTCTGCTTGTGTTACTCATAAGAAGAAAGTTAAAAAAAAATATATAAGTCTCATCATTTGTAAAACTAAATGACACATCATTTTAAATAAAAGCATTTTCTATCATTGATTCATTTCAGTTATATGATCCACGGTATACAGGTTCCCAAACAAAGGAATGATGCATGTGCAATACTCAATTGCATTTCCTATTCTTTGCTTGCAGTCAATCATAATTTAGTTATTGACGTCAAAAAGTATTATATATATATTGGTGGTTTGTCAGCTAGAAGGATGCTAAAGTATTTTTTTGTGACAATGAATTTGC
>CP045896.1:15469005-15515498 GCA_013387185.1 Caligus rogercresseyi
CCAGGAATACTAGAAACTAACTGGAAAGGAAAGGGAAAATTGTAGCTTCCAAGTTAGGCCATGAAACGAAGATTCACGTAGCATAAAAAAAGTTTTATTGTGTATTTTTTAGCTAAATGAGTCATTTAACTTCAATAATTCATATTTCAACGATCAAACGAGTAGCTATATATTTAACAAAGAGTAATAACGAGTGTGATATATATTTTATACTTTTTATTTATCAACAATAGTTTCCAAAATAGTAAATATACTATTATTTACATACGATACTAGTTTAAACAGTTACAACACAAGTAATTTCAAGATTAGATGTTTTCATTGTAAAATAGACTGTAATTAAGAATTTTTTCTTTTCAAATTAAATTTCATATCTGACGATCTTTGATTCTCTGAAACTTCACTGCCTCATTAAACTTATAGTTTTGGAGGTGCCATGAGTTTCAAATCGGAGGATCTTGAGGAGGTTACAGCGGGCTCTGAGGGCGGCTCCGGTTCGGCTTGAGGTTGAGCCAGACTATTTTCATCCACGAAAGATAAGATTCCGCCACAGCGACCCGATAGTATTTGCCTCTTCCGCCCCTATTACAATATGAATAATTAATAGGACATATAGGTGATATTAAATTAACATCATAGCGTAACTTTATCCTGTTTTATCACTACCTGAACATCATTTAATTAAAAACAGATGATGCAATATGCATTCATTACAAAAAAAAAGTCAATAACAGAATACAAGCTACGAATAGCTACGATACTAATAAAATTTGACAACAATACACTCAACATATTTTTGTTTAGTTAATACTTATTCATTGTCTTGATATTGTGATAAAGTAAAAATCTATATCATAAAATAAAATAGTTATGATTAATATTATATATATATATCTTTTAAATCATTCATATTTTAAATTGCTTTATGATAAAAATTTATTTTTATTTTATGAATAGTTAGAAACTCTTATAAACAAATAGTTAAAAACTCTTACTTTGACTTGGGCATCCATCCACCATAAACTCGATCTCGAGCTAAAATACGAAATCCCCAGTCTTCTTCGCTATTTAGAAATGCAACGTATTCCTTATCCTCCAAATAACTCACCGTTGGTCCAAAAAACTCTGGCAAATTGGGATAAGTTCCTCCTCGAGCTCTTGTATCAAAGCTCCTTCATATGAACATGTCCATTATTTCACCCTGGAGCAAGGCAGTTTAATAGCCATTTCACGGTAGCATCCACAGGAAGGGCAGTATAGCAGTTTTGGATGGACTTCTCTGGTTGGACCTCATAGGCCAAATTCTGTCTGTTGAAGAAGGAAGAAACCATTTTGGATACTTCATTTTTAGGATGATGTAAATGTGCTTTCGGACGCGGGGCATCGCAGTGGCCGTTAGTGCAATAAAAGGTACTTGGGGGAAATCCCTTTGGAGCTTATGAAAAACTAGTAGTCTGGGTGAAGGTCGTGTCCCCACTGAGACACACCCCATCAATAACGAATCGCTTGAGGGGATTCCGCGAATAAAGCTCAAAAGACTGTATTGAGCTTCTGAGAGGCAGATACCTTCTCGGAGTCATGTAGAAAGTGTGATTTTGGGCGTGAGGAGACATAACTTTTCGTATGTTTTCCGCTGCCGACCATAGTCGTCCCCGATGAGATGATCTGCAGGGATTCCCGACCGTCGAGCTTTGTTAATTTATCATATATGAGGGATACCAGGAGGGATAGGACTACAGTGAATCCGCCCTGGACCACGGCGGGTAACTGATGCAGCGACTCTTTCCGCCTCCGTGGGCATAAAGACAGAAGTGGCATTGTTCAAGAGGCCGCATTAATGGCTGACAGATGATTGAGGCGAAAGCTATGGATATCAAAGTGACTTTTGAGCATCACAAAGAGATCGTCCGAGAAAGAGTAGTCCCTCTTTGGCATATTATTATATCCTGTTTACAACAGAAGCAGAGCACTTGTATACCCTTGAACACAGAATATAAAGACTAAATAACACTACACAACCACGTTTTTTGAACTAAATATTACGACTGATAATGATGGCCTTTAGATTGTATCAAGGCGTGCCCGTTTATGACGTCATTCTTCCAGCTAGCTTCTAGTATTCCTTGACCAAACCCCAAAAGGACTGTGATGCTGTATCCCTGATTCAGCGGCAAGCTTATTAAAATGATTACTCATAAATACAGGACAGAGTTGAGAGAGATAGTGTTCTTTATTGAAGTTAGGTAACAACTGAGTACTCTAGTATATTAATAAAAAAGAACCCACGATGTGCTCTCTTGGTAATGTATGTTGCTGTTATCAACCGATCAGATCGCTTAGATGCAATAGAGTACTTTAAGCCTTCCACTAATGCCGGGAAATACCGCCATTAGAGAAATAATAATAAAGAGAACAAGTCACTGCTCTTTCACCAATCTCTGTCCGTCTGTATGTCCGTACGCTATTTCCTCCCACATTTATGGTCAGAACTTTGAAGGTACCTATGGAATCCTTGGGTCAAGACGGACCTAATAAAACTATTTGCAAAGTGATGGACCAGAAATGAAAAAAAATCATACCTTGTCTTATTTTACTACCTACTTTTCAAAGTAAAGAGAGGGAAAAAGAAAAGAAAAGGAGGAGGAGGAGTTAGAGAAATAGAAAAGAAAAAAACCATCTAATGTGACTTAAAACATATTCTTTGTAAAAAGTCAAACTTTTTATGAGGAATGTTTGTACAAAATAGAAATTATTTTTCTCTCGCCTCTCTTATATTCTTTAAGGTCTGTTTCACTCACAAGCTAGCTCCAAATCTACCCATACCCGAAGGGCAAACATTGGGCGCCATAGGCGCCCAAATATGCGAGTAATAATAATACTAACATAGGTTATATTATTTAAGCCAACGAGGATATTTATATTTATATTCTCCTTGATTTAAACCCACACTAATATGATAGATTTGCCGCGACACTGTTTGAAAATTAGTAAATACTCTTAAAAGTAATATTTTTTAAATCTTGATTTTAACTTACGTAACCTTTCACTTTCAAAAAGCAACGTTAAAACTCCACTAATTTGAGTAGTAGATACCGTAACTTCATAAATATATGTACATGAATTAGTTAAGAAAATATTTAATCCAAAATATCAAATATCAAAGTCTTATTTCACAACCAAATTTACAAATATTACTTTTAAATCACCAAGATAATTATCATTTTTAAGAGATTACACCATGTGAAGGGATGTTCTTAATTGCAAATGCCCGATTGGTGGTCGTCAGTCATGATTATTAACGATAAGAAATTGTGTATTTATGGTGGTTACAGAGAGTATTAATTTAAATTTTAATTAAGCCAGTAAGATATAACATATAGGTCTTTAACAGATAGCCCATTAATAAATATTTTATAAATAATAGGCATGATATTAAGAAAGAGTTTTGTGTTATACCAGGCAGACGTAATTACTGGAACACTCTTGCTTTCTTCGAATAGTTGGTTTGACCGTCTTTGCCTCTCCCACTCAAATTAATAGATTGAATTTTTATATGAGACTTCCCAACGGTAATATAAGTATGAAAAAATAAGAAAAAAGGATGATCACATAAATTCAATTTATCTTGCATATTCATGAAAAATAATGCATTAGTTTTGATTATTAAAAGAAATTCAATACTTTGATTTATATTTATATAAACTGAAGGTCGCTACTTTATATTCAAGACATGATCTTTGCAAAACACATACTTTAAACTATACTTAATATAAGCTTTATATAACATTTGTACAATCAATCACATAGTCATTTTATAATTGCAAAAATAGTATTTGGATGTGAATTGACTATTTTTGAGCTATGAATTGTCCATGCACATATTATTCAACAGCATAAAAGAGTTATCTTTTTAACAAATGGAAATTTTCGTTGCAAGTAGTATATTTTTTTGTAGTAAATGTCCTTTTCTTAATCAAGTCATTAATATGATAATAATAATAATACACTTTCCAAATCTCTCTTTTCACTACTTCATTGATGATGAGGTTTAAAAGAGTATTCATAGCTCTAAGCTCCATTATCTTATTTCTTAATACCATTTGCTTGTTTCTCATAATACGAAGCAGTAGAGACAATAGATGCTACACATTTGTGCTTGCAAGCCAACTTCCTCTCCCCTTTGTGGACGGTTAATGAGGACCAATAGTTTTCTTTTATCAATGTGCCAAGCAAAGCTTTCCTTCTTTAGACGGATATACTCGGAGAAGGCCCGAATTGCATGACAAGACTGCATATCACTCGCTTACATAGTTATCATACAGAGCCCTATGATGAAAAAGTTGTTTACAATACAATATTTAAAAAATGTTTCCAAGGTAAAAACGACGAGGAAAACTTCATTATTATTATATGAGAAACTCATTTAAAAAATTATCCGTTTATTAAGCAAAATATAGGGTTACTCAAGGGAGTTTTTTTTTTGGTACCTCAGTACAACAATTTGTTTTCCATCATATTGGTTACATTTTAATTCTTTTATATCATTACATTAACATATTCAAAATCATTCAATACTTAACAATATTATCTGGAGGGACTAATCTTGAAGAACGAAATTTATATAAAATTAACTGTGTTTTTTAGGGTTCCTCAAGGGAGCTATTGGGTAATGAAGGTTGTCTACTTAGGAGGACATTTTAAAGACTGCTCTGATATTTATTTACATGTAATGTCTCTTTTTACAAAACAGAGACTCGTTCGGAGTGGTTCAAATTCTACTAATTTCCATTTAAAAAAGTTGAAAGACAAGTTATTTTTATCATTATTTATGTTTTTACAGTATCGGCTACCCAATTCTATATTCTGTAGTTTTCGTAGAAAACATTACAACACCCTTAGATATGACCCAGGGGGGGGGGGGGGGGCAGAACTCATGTAAACAAAGAAGGATATTTCCAATAAAAAATGTGACGTCATCACAGCTACGATTTGCCTATGTATCTAATACCTCTAGGACAACTAAGCTAAGAACGTAAAGGCTCTCAAAGAATAACGTCCGGAGGCTCCCTCCCGCCACGAGCCAACCGGGACGCACAGCTTCAGCATCAGGGAGGAAGTGGAAGTCCTGAACACCGCACGGGACTCTGAGGCCTTTGGCTGGTAGCCCGCACGCATCTAGGAGCTCCGGAGCAACGTGGCCGTCCTCTGCAGCTCCGCCTCCGCCGGAGAGCTCCCGGGTTTCAAATTTTTATTTCCTTTTGAAATTAATCACTGTTTTTAAGTGTACCTTTGATTTTATTTAATAACAAATAGCTACTGTGACGTCATTTGTGACGTTTCAGTTTTTCTTTTTTTATCAGAGGAATCTAAACATTGCGTTCTGCGCATCTGTATTATCTATTATCTTTGGATATGACCTATAAACGGTGTACAAAAATGAAAATGGTAATCAGTATCGGGCCATATATTTGTATTTTGAAATGAAAGCTCAATGCAATTATATATCTCAACATAAAAGTTTTATCACATGTATGGATAGTTAATCATTAATCTTTGTGGAATGACATTTGGAATTATTTCATAGGCTTTCTTGAAAATTTAAAATGTTGGCTCAATATATTTTTTTAAATCGCTACATCTTTACCTTTCATATTACCCAAGGATTATTTTACAATTTAAGTATAATTTGAAAAAATACCACATGAGTCATTTTTATGATCATATGTAGACTCAAAAATTGGCAGTTTTCTTGGAGAATTTTTTTTTGTACGACTTCCAATATCTATCAATCAATAATGCTTCATACAATATGATTTAAAAAGTTGTTCTGTGTTAAACAAATATTAGTTTTTATTAAAAATAAATCAATTTTTTTTCTTGTTACCTTTGTTTATGTTTTCTATATGCTTTCAATTTAAATTTCTATAAACAATCGTTTTATGCAAAAAAAAATAGGTAGTGTAATATTTTCAGTATCTTTTAGTACTCTCAATGAACAATGATATAGCTTCTAGTGAGTATTGCATAAAATTAACGAAAATGAGAAAGGGGAATACTATAATTAGTATACTGCTTAATTAAGTTCGACCCTCGTTTTTTTTGGCACGGGTACTTTGTGCTCATTGAGTGCGGTGTAAGGAAATAGGAAATCCTTATGAATTATTGAGTTGAAACTATAATGGAAAATATTATTATATTTTATTATTATTGGATAGGGATAATTTCTTTCTCTTATTTTGGCAGTCCCTTTGAGAATCTAATATGTGTACGAACAAATATTTCAATATCTGACGGGATTCGTGGGTCAAAGGGGTAAAAAGCTAACACACAGAGGATATTCAATATTATATGTCTAAGAAGCATACATGAAATAAATAATATTTTTTCAACAACTAATAATATATTTTTCTTAAGCTTTAAATTTAACTTTAACTATGTGACCGACCAATAAAATAATAACTGGATAAGTAACAGATAAAAACTCTCGACTTGACGCATAGCGACCTAAAAGGCTGCCTTAAATGGTGTCTTGTTAATAGAAAAATAAAATTTTATAATAAATGTTTTATAATCTCATCCTATGTAATGATTAATTAATTGTAATCTCTTATAATGACGTCACTGGATACTGTTTTTGTGATTTCTCCCTGTTTCTATTCGTTAAGATATGTATACTTTGACTGCTCAAGGGATGACTATAATTCTTTCCTTCTCTTTGTCATTTCTTCGATTTAACAATATATATATATATACATATATTTATATAATTTAAGTTAAAAAAATATCACAATATTTATATATATATAAATTCAAAACTTAGTTAACAATTATAATATTTATTAATCATTTTTTAAGCACAAATGTTCAAATAATAATAATATGATGGTTAAATCTATGTCTGTGTTTTATTATTTTAAATTTGGTTAAATACACATGATGTTTTTTCGAATGTCTTTGATTTTGAATTTCATGACTAAGTTGCCAAAAAATTAATTATGGAAAATATTTTTTTTTCGTTAATGTTCATTTATGTTATTCCTAACACAAATTTTGTTTTTTTATAATTTACAATATATTTTACATCATATGGTGTAATATTTTTATTCAATAAAGACTGTGCTAATGAGAAAAAAAATCTTAGAAGTAAGTAATGTTATTCAAACAATCTCTCATTCTTGGTATGTTTTGTCTTTTTCCAGAAATCGTTTCCTCCATTCAACTTCATGACGTTACAATACCCCCCCACGCAATTCGCGGTCAAAATACGCGTCTCAAATGCAACTACGACCTTCAGGGAGATAAGCTCTACTCCATCAAGTGGTATCGCAACGGCAAGGAGTTCTATCGCTACATCCCTACGGACATTCCATCTCGAAGTATTTTCAATGGGAACGGAATACACGTGGATCGAACAGAGTCCACGGAAACAAGTGTTCTCCTCCGGAACGTGGATCTTAACACGACGGGAAAATTTCGCTGCGAGGTCTCGGGAGAGGCTCCATCCTTTCAAACAGCCTATGAGGAGGCTGTCCTTGCCGTCATTGGTGATTTCAATTTACCTATTCATTTAATTTTATTTTTTCTTTGTCGTCTGGCTGAACTTTATTTTTCAAATTATATGTCAAGAAGGTACATCACTAAAGTAACAATACACATATCTTAAAATAATTTGAACACCTGGAAACATTCTTTATAACGGTGGAGTTCTATGTAACTATTCATAAAATAATCGAAATATCCTTGCATCACAAACTTCTCCTAGAATATAGTAAATGCTTTGTTTTTATTTAAAAAAACAAAAATACAATGCTCAAAAGTCTTATTAAGGAGTCTAAAAATCAATTCTGTTAAGTAGATTAAGGCTGAAATCGACTGATAAATGCAAATATATAATAAGTTTTTGACATATATAAGTATGCATACTAAAATTATACTAATGTACCAGATAAAAAAGAGAAATTTTTAAAGATAAATATTAGGCTTATTTGAAAAAAATTAAAGACGATAAAACTATATCTGATATCACATTACTAACATAATAGTGTATGAACGTAATACACCTACCAAGTGTTTGCATATCTTTAAAAGTACATATACATAGTACATTCTCAAAGAATAAGGAAAGTGGTTCTATTTATATTTTTATATAAAAACGACTTTTTATAAAAATAGGTTGCATGTTAAGTCTATTCAAATTAAACTACTGAATTTTTTTCCATAAAATATATTTGATTGGTGGAATCTTTTAAAATGTCCTAATTTTTTAAGTCTTATAAACTATTTTCACTTGCTCGTAGATATTCATTAAGTTTTAAGATATTTAAGTAGTACAATACTTCTGTAACAATTCATACACCTCTCTATATATATTTATAATACAATATTTGAGTTGTTTAAAATATGAGTGTATTCATTAAATATCCCGGTGTAGTAACATAAAGAGTTTTTATTATATATTGCATTCAATACAAATCAAGTTTCAGCAAAGAAATGTGAAAGTTAAAAAACTTCCTAAAATAAATACAAATCCAACAATTATTTTCATTATATTTTTTTTAGATTTACCCGATGATGGTCCAATAATTACTGGTGGTTTTCCTCGTTATCACATCGGAGATCGAGTGGACGTTAACTGCACATCCTACAAGTCAAAGCCAGCTGCCAAGCTCAAGTGGTACATCAACGGAGAGCAAGCTGATCCCAGCTTCACACATCATTTAAGGTAATTCTTTATCCTCCATCATTATGACTTCAAAATCCTTTAAAAAAATATTTTAGTAGTACAGAATGATTCACTAGAATTGTGACTCCTGCACGTGCACCTATTGAAAATTCCCTCCTTTTTCTTTGTTTCTTGTTGATAGCCATATAAGCTATAACTTTAATCAAGATGAACCGTTTGAGAGTGCTCTTCTTCTAGTGGAAAATGACATCACAACAGAAAAACAAGACCATACTTTGACCATATTTCTCATAGAATAAATTGCTACCAAAAACTTAAAGATTTTCAACAGCATCGTGTATAGGGCAACGATCTTCAGGACCAAAGAAGTGAGGGAAGATCGTAATGAAGGCATTTATTGTGTGTGTTTGTGCTCGAATTAAGCACCATCCATATCCAAATAGTAGGTGAATGACTTACTTTACAATTCATGTCACAGTGCTCATGAAACATTGTTGACCCACAACAGGCATTCAACTGATACTAAGTAACTCTTGCACAAAAAGTAGATCTAGGCTTGCAAAGTTATAATCCCCACATTATACTCCTGACAACACATACAAATGAGGTGAGTAAGCTTTTATTCTCTTTTAGATCTCATGGAATGCTATGTGCATTTCCCAAGACTGTATTATATCCATTCATGTACTTTAAAAAGGGATTACACGAAAAAATCAATTGACAACAATTGAGTGTGTCAATGACAGGAACAAACCCTAAAGCAGTTTTGAAAGGAATGTTAAAGGAAACGAACATATTTAATCTTAACTTAAATTATCCATACCATGAAGGGAATGTTTTATTTCTATTTTAAAAAAAATACTCTTGAAATATGTAAATTAATATTGCGCGATTATTTTATGAGTGTATCTAGAAAACTATGGCAATTCAAACTAAGTTAATTCATATTATTATAATACGTATTCTGACACATTTGTGTACTACGTTCATTAATATTTATTTCTTAGAGTTATTTATTATAATAAAATAATGTTTTAGTTCATAGTTATTGGTTTGCTTATTCTATGAATAATTCAAACACTATGATGAAAGAGGATATTAATTATAATTGATGCAGCGACATGGTGTGTTCGATTCCAGCTGGGATCAAGGACTGGAGTCCAATTCGTATTCTGATATCCTAGCTTTAAGCAAAGAAACATTAAATCTTAAATTTACAGAAATCAAAATCATGAAATAAATTATTAACTTAATTTAGGTCGAATCACCTTTAGTGTGATTAAAATAACTATTGTTTCTATGTATCAATGCTTTCGTTTTTTGCCTCATCTTTTTTTGCATTCTCTATTTCTTTTCGGTAATAAATCTATTTTCGTCATGAGTTGTACAGATAAAGTACACTTTTGTTGATGTAATTTATTTTTTTGCCTTTGTGTAAGGGAAATGGGATTATCTTATAAGGTTTTTTTTATCGAGCCGAATAGACCTTTAGTACTTTTTGTGATAATATTTTTAAAGGTTTATTTATTTATTATTGAAATGTGTCTTCAAGTTTCAACTACAAATTTATACACGCTCATGGCCCTCCTTAAGCTTCAAAAAAGAAGAAAAAGAATTAAAAATATCCATGAAAAACGAAATTTCTTGATATTTTATCCTTCTATTTGAAAGTAACAAATGTTTGCTGCCTGCATTACACAATATCACAAGATATTTATTTCATTTTAAAACTAGATAAAAATGTAAAACACATCATTTTGAATATATATTTATAGTCCTTTGATAAACTGCTGATAACATCAAAATATCCTGTTTTGCTTATTATATTATGAATCTCTTCATATTTATCTTTTATACAAAAGACACATTTATACATATCCTTGCTTTCACATTTCAAAAGAAATAGCTTAATAAATTTTACATAATATATTTGCAATGAATTCAAAAGAATAACAACTTTTCATATTTTGAGTTACATAATAAATATATTTTTGAGAGAATGCATAGGAAAATGTACTTTAATGCTTAAAAGTTGAAATACTTTTTCTTTGTTAACTAATCGCTCTTTTCATTGGAATTTTTTTATTAGGTTCTTTTATTTCACTATCATTTTATTTCTGTATTAAATTACATCCTTGAATATAAAAATATAAATGTGGTTTTTTTTTTTTTTCAACAGTTCAAATTTTAAAATATGTACAGGAAAGTAAATACATATAAACCTAAGAAAATACGTGAGAATACACATAAATAAATATTATAATTTAAAACTTGGTCTTAGGAGCTGTGTTTTTAAAATGAGTCAACGGAATTAATACTATCAAAGTAAAAGAACCACACTTAATATGTACACTTCAATATTTTTGTAGAACACTATAAGAGGTGACTATATTTTTTATAAGAGTTTAGATTCCGATTTCTGGAAATCTTTGAATGCTTGGTTTGTTGGTCTACTTTCATTTGTCTATATAATATATAGACTTTTATTGCTACTCTTCCAAAACAACGCTGGTTAAAGGGGATACATGCAAAAAAAACACCTTACTTGCAACAAAGAGGAAAAATAAATGCATATATAAGGAAATATTTTCATCATTCATGCTCTGAAATAGTCAATGAACAGATATCTAAATAATAATAATAAAATCAATAATTTAAGTCCTTTTTTCACAATTCAATTTATATTTTATTCTGTACGTTTTAGTCATTGCACATTATTTTAGTCATTAGTCATGTACAATGTAAAATTTTAAGTAAAACCTTTAAAAATCTGTTTCCAACATACAAATACTCCTCTTTGTATCCGTCACATTATCATTTAATATATTTTCCTGCTCCTTTCTCAAACAGGTGAGCAAAGACGTGGACGGTCTTGAAACGAGTACTCTGGGACTCCGGTTCAAAGTTCGGGAGAAACACTTTCACCAAGGGGACCTCAAACTCAAATGCACGGCCACCATCGCAACGATTTACTGGAAGTCCAATGAGGAGTCCGTACAGGGCGTTCGGCCGCAGTCCGCCCTCGTCTCCGAGTCCAGGAGCGGACGAAAGACTTCATCGTCCTCCTCCTCTTCATCGTCTTCAGGTAAGGGACACCAACTAGGAATAGGTCAAAGGTCATTAGCTGAAAAAAAAAGAGGGAATCAAAATTAAAGCTGTATATATAAGAAATAGGGATGCGTGTAGGTGGAACTTCTTGCATGTCCGCAATTACATGCCTTTTTGAGATATTAAGAAGTGCACATCAAGATCAATTGTAAAGTCGGACATTCCCTTAATCATATGTTTATCTATCAACGTTAAGTAGGAAACGGACTATGAATTACAAGGGTACCGCCATTTTTTTTTTTTCCCCATGTTCTTTCCGCGTGAAATGAGATAAAAATAAAATGCAATCAAATCCACTTTCATAGCAATAAAGTATCACTTTGTTCTGTTGTGAACATCAAGTTAGAGAGAATAAATTCATTATTAAAAAACAAATTGTCTCTTCTCATGTGCCTCGAAAAATATAATTTACGAACCTTTGAATGGACTCCTCCAATGTCAGCTATTGTTATTACTTAAATAAAGGAATTACTGTTACTCACACGGGAAAATGTTTATTTTGTTTCATCATAGCTGCCGATGAATAGAGTATGACCCTGACAGTTAAGTGTAGAAAAAAAGGAAGCTGTTTTACCAACTGACAAAATATGTTTAAAGATGAGTTTGTATGAACAAACATTTTCCTATTTCTATATATAATAGTACTCTTATACTTGTGAGAGAGAAAGAGAGCTGTGCGTAATATCCTCTATCTCAATGTCTTGTAAGATGATCACTCACTATAAATAATGGAAATAATGTCTCTTCAATTCAACACAAATATACTCATTTACAAATAACTTAAACAAACTTTAAGACCTTTTGAATGGCTTTGATCCATTTATATTATTAATTTTGATTATGTAAGTCAAAAGAGTTGGCTTTCAATAAGAACCAATTGAATTTAAGTTTCAATCCACATGTAGCCACTCTGATTATTCTATGGGGAATCCGTTTGGTCATTAGCTATGTCAGTGGTTCTCAAACTTTTTTTGCTGGGTCCCCCTTTGTTACATAAGAAATTTTGGCGCCCCCCCCCCCCAAAAAAGGACATACACACATTTTGTTCTCAGAGTCCATTGCAGTTTATTTCACACATTGTAATTAATACAAACCTGAACCTCTTTTTTGTTGAAAAAATAAAAGTGAACTGCCATAATTTGCAGTTTGTAATAGGTGTCAAACCTCAACCTTTTTTTGTGTTGTTGAAAAAAAGTGAACTGCCATATACTGCAGACTGTAATAAGTGTAACAGTTTTCAAGCACCTTAACTGTGTAATTATGTTCAGTGAAGCAGGTTTTTTTTATATATTACATTTAATTCATTTTTGAAAAAATTGCCTCTCTTCAAAATGGGTTTTAAAACATGACCAACTCCCTGATAGAAACAAAACAAAAACCCAAAGGTTTGTTGTGCAAAAATGGCACCTTTAATCCTCACATCTTTTCAGTCACTGATGTGGGCCTGCTTCATGCTGCAGATCTTGTCAATCTGGGTTGCAATTTTGAGATTGCCACTCTGAGTTCATTCTCAATGTCCAGCCTTGATCTGTACTTGGTTTTGATGGAGGCCATTGCAGAAACCCTATCTCACATGGGTAGGATGTGGCAAAAGAAAGGAGTATGGCCAGGGCTCTCTTGCCAAGAAGTGGGTGCTCTTTCTCCACTCCAATCCAAAATGCAGCCAGTGTCTTTGACTGAAACTGCAGCCTCATTTTGAATCAGAGGTGACATCAATGAACTGTTCCTCCTCTGATGTGCTTAAATCGGCAGGTGGTGATGCACTGAAGGGATCACGGATCCAATCATATTGTTTTGGATCCTACATCAGGAAATATCTCTGGAAATGTTTCTGAAGGGCAGAGATGTGTGCTTCCATGCATGGGATCACTGTGTTCTGCAGCTTGTTGTCTTCAATGAATGATTTCAGGTTCTCAAATGGTCCACATGTCCAACTTTCACTCTCTGCAGCCACATCTCAAGTTTTCTGGAGAATGATGTGATTTTATCTGCCAGATGTGGGAGGTGTGTATTTGTGCCCTGCAACTGTAAATTCACTTCGTTGAGTTTCAGAAAAATGTCACTGAGGTATGCAAGTTTCATGAGGAACTTGTTACAGTGAAAGCTGTGAGAAGATCGCTGCCCTCTTCCTCCAAAAAGATGCAGATTTCATCTCGTAGTTCAAAGACCCTGGACAGAACTTTCGCTATGGAACAGAACAGCTGTGTGGTCGGAGCTATTTCCTCACACTACTCGGTAGGCAACTTTATATGAGACGAGTTGAGCATTTGCCGGCACGGATGCAGCTTTAGTAAAGAGAGACTGTTGAGCACGGCAGTTTACTTGTTTTTGTCGAAAAAAGTCAACTGGATTGTCTTTGTGCTCTGGATGATTAATCTCCAAGTGGAGTCTTAGCTTGTTTGGCTTCAAGCTGTCACAAGCTAGCACTTTAAGACAGACAACACACTGCGGTATCTCCTCATTACCCACCGTTGTACAGGTGAAGCAAAAGGCAAGATATGTGTTGTCATATTTTCTTGTCTTTGCCTTGGAAGGAAATTGCTTTGGAAGCATATCTGGTGATGCTTCATCCTCTGCTTTGTGCTCACGTGGGAGCTGCGTCAAAATTTGTCCATGTCATACTAGCAGTGTTATTTAGTCTACTGTATTTATATTTTCATTCATTCGTTTTTCCCGCGCCCCCCTTGCAATTGCTCTGCGCCCCCCACTTTGGGAACCACTGAGCTATGTCATGCGCAATTTTGTAATTTTCATTATAACCAGATCGGGAATTTGTAGATATTAATAAATTGAGTCCAATCGTTATCAGAAGGTGGTTGATTGATAAGAATATATGTTTAAACATAAATAGTACCCATAGATCTCGAAATAGTAATTTACTTTGCTAATTAAAAAAATTGAGAAATATAAATACTGATAAAAACTACACGCTTACTTTTCCATCAGCCGCTGATAACTGGTCCAAAACAAACATTTAGTAGCGGTGGTCGTTACCTAAAACGAATATAAAAATATTGGTACAAATGGAAACGGTGTTCAGTAGTTTATACGAATAAAATAATAATCGGAATACATTGCAGAATAATATCGAAATAACGATAATAATAAGTATAATAAATAATCTCTGAACATAACAATATTAATGTAACAAGTTTTAAATTCATTATTAAATGAATCCATGTTTTGGCCATAGCGACATTGGAAATGAATTTAATAAATCTTTGTCAAACAAATGAATATACTACGTCATAATTCGCGACTCTTTATAAACCAATGTTGGTGTCTTTGTTTGACTCCTGAATAAACCCTTCTCATTTAAACTCTATCGTGTATCGGCCGGAAGAAAAAAGTGTTTTTAAATTAATTTGATCCTGTCGAGGTTATGTATGAGAAATATCTGCAGCCTTTATGTGTGACAATATGATACAAAAAATAATATATTATATCTTAGAATTTTTTGGTACATTCGCACAACATTTATTCTTGAGTGTTACCAAACATCAAAAAACTTATTTACTACACGTACAAACATAAAATTTTACACAACCAATATTAAACAAAACATCATCAACAATTCTATTTGCATATTTAAAACATTTTTCGATAGGGGATTTTGTGCTTCTTAATTTATAAAGTAAAATCTGTATTTCAGTTACAATAAATTGTAAATAAAACAAATTCCTTTCGTGGTTAAAATGTGGCCAAACTTTATATAATTTTTTTGAACAACCATATCCCATATTTTTTTATGCGTTACACTCAAAGAGGAAGTGCTTGCTCGTTTCATTTTTTTCATTACAAAAGAAACACAACGCTTCCTCACGAGTCCTCCCATATATACTTCCAAAACACAAAGTGTGTGTTGCTATTCTGTACTTTAACCAGTATAAAGAATAGGAAATATTTTGGTTCTCCAATAATTTTAAAGCCTCCTTTTGTTTAAAACTTAAATCTAGCCTATCACACTTCCTTTTAATCTGGTTAAAAAAATGGGTTTTGTCTTCTATTTTAACTATAAAAACGAAGCATGGCATTGCTGCTTAGGTTTTATAAAATTAAAAAAGGAGTCCTTGGACCGCATTGTCTTCGTTTGAATTTGACTTCTCTTTTTATTTTCTCCCTCTCTAACATTTCACTCCCCGTAAAAGTAGACTATTGTTAAAAAATTCACCCACAAAGTATTTTTTCCCCTAACAGATATCTCAGTATTCCCTAAATCAATCATAAAGTTACAATATTGGATAATAGGCTTTTGTTTGTTCAGAGGGGTAGGTTGGAAACAAACCCATTTTCAACTTACCTGAACTTGCTCTCCTAGTTGATGGTTCTCATATCTTATTTTACTCTAAAAGCCATGCAAGGAATGATATTAAGACAAATTGATTGTAATAATAAAGACAAAACAACTTATTTCATTGTTAATGTGTCCTCTGTTTCTCATGCTTAATGGATTATGAATAAAACTATGACTCATTTTTCACGATCTATGAAGACCTATATATATATATATATATATATATATATATATATAATACGTATAATATACAAATACTTTGTTGACTTCTTCCAAATTGAGAGGGCTCCATTAAGGGATTATGAGGTCCCTTTCAACTGCTACAACAAATTATTAGAAGCAATAAAGGGCTCTTTAACTCCTTGTCAGCTTAGACACGCATAGCAGTGTCATTATGGCCGGTACATTAAACCTTGATCTCAACATGAAATGCTTTATGGTAAAGAATATATGTTTATGACTTAAGTAGACTTTGGTGATTGATATACTTTTTAGCTCGTTGATGGCTTAAGCAGGAGATGAAAAAATATTTTTGGCTTAGGTACGCTTATAAATTGATAACATTTTATATAATAAATTGGTTTATCGTTTAGCAAATAAAACAAATAGAAATAAAGATTATATGTTGAATAATATTAGTTCACATATTTGAAAGATTAATGTTTAGAGCTACAATATTTCCTTATATTTTTACTACTATTTTGTTTAGGATTTAAATTTGTATTTTAACAATATATTTAAGCATAAAATAAACAACTATGGAGGAATGAAATATCTTGAATAAATATGATTATTAATTTAATGAAATGGATATATTTCTTCAAAAATATATGTAGCAATCAAATTAGTATTTGAATAAATGGAAGGAAAGAAATATTTCTTCTTGAGATTAAGTCAGTTTACGATAAACTATATACAACCATAAATCAGGATTTGCGTTTTTCATATCCTCGATACAAATATTTATATCTTATGAAATTTAAAATACTACAAAATAATTAGGACAGCATGTGCCCTTAGACAGTTTATGATTTAAGGCTCATGCCTAAAAAGTTAAACAACTCTTTTTAGCTGATTAAATTTGTATTTTGCCAAATTTCGTGGTCTGTTTTACATTAGTGATAATGTTATTTATTTTTATATATATTTTTTTTTTGCCTATATGGTTCGATAGAATTGCATCCGATTGGATATAAATAAGCATTATAGCATTATAATTAGTCTATCGAACCTAGGACCTTATCAATGAGGTAGACCAAAAATGATCATCCCCTCTCGGGATTCGAACCTGCGTCCCCAACATTGAGAGTTGGACACGCCTTAACACGCACGGCTATCGAGCTCCCTTAATGTATTTATGTTATTTATTTATTGAAAAAATGTAAATTGTACAAATTGACGATTGGAATAACCAAGGAATGCTTGAAGATCAAAGCCATTGGATGGCATTTTAAGATATATCATTAAGGCTAAAAAAATTATACTCATTACTCATATTTTTTTTCACAGTCGAGTGAAGACAACGTCAGCAAAATATAATTTTTTGACTGTCATGGATATTGATTAATTCTCTTAATGGGAGAATTATTTGTATAAGCCATAACACGACAAATATAAGATCATAAAATTAGTGTTTTCATTTCCATTGTATATATAAAGAAAAACTGAACCGATTTTTTTGCTTAATTTATCAATTAGCTAGAGGCAATAAAAAAGAAACTCTTTCATCTTTTCGTTGTATAAAAGCTATAAGAAAATCCTTGAGAAATAAGAAATTCCTTAAGAACAGTTTTGGAAAGAGTATTCCTGACAAAAAGTTACAGTTGTTCTTTTCAAGCAAATATGTACTTTCAACGATCAAGTATTTTTAAATTAAATTACATTATCAAAATAGTATTTTTGTAACTACACCAATAGGTATATATATATATAGTATATGTATATATATAACAACTGATGAATAAATCACAAATGGACTACTCATGTTAAATTCTATGAATAATAATTTTTTTAAACATCTAATGTTTTCATACAAAAGTCATTAAACAAAGTCTTGGATTTCTAAGTATTCCTTCTAAGAGAATATATACTTTATATTAAATTTTAATTGCATTATCCATTTCTTTATTCTTTGACTAGCATTAAGGAACAAAAAATGAATTATCAGTGCTAAAACTGGACTTTACTTTCAAGGAAATAAGGTCAATTAGTAAATATATTTTTTTAATAATTCTTTTATATCTCATAAAATCTAAAAAAAACAAGTATACACTCTCCATTTCAAAAGAAACCAACTTAAAAAACAATATATATTTTGAAACAAATCTTTTAATAAATCTATGTCTTAGCTTTCTGCAGCAATATTAGCACGTTCCAATATTTTTTTTAAATAGGTCTTTATTTCATTTGTAACAGAAGATACAAAGTAAAAAAGGCAGTAGAATTGTGTATAAAAATAATACATAAATAAACATTATAGTTTAAAATTAGACTACTACCAGAAGACCTAGCTACAATAAGGACACAACAAAGCGTTAAAAAAGTTTCACAATATATATACTAAATTTTGTTGACACGTTACAAGACATAATATAAAATAACATTTAAACAAAAAAAAACAACAATAATTTAAAACTTTCGGTTGTAATAGTAAAAATACTGTTTAACAATTTTCTTTAGATGGCTAAAATATCTGTAGGAGTTCAGCCAACTGAAATTCACCAAGTCGATGGCGTAGTTCCATGAAGACCCGCTTTGCTCGGGGATTTTGAGGTCAAAAATGGTGTATCTCGCCGAAGCCGAGATTAAAATGCCCCTCAGATCTTCTCGAAGTAGAAACTCCCCAGACGTCAACCTAGAACTAATCAGAGCTTTGGCACTTAAGAGCGCAAAGTGAATGGCTTCAAGTTTTCGCGATGTTTTCCTTTCTTTCTTAGAAAACCCATATAGTACTACTGCCTTAAAATCTTTGGAAGACGACATGTTTAAAATCAAAAACTCAGTTAAAATTGAGGCATATGGACAGTCAACAAATGCATGGATTGTAGTGTTAAAAAATTTCCCACAATCTTTACAAGGACCATTAAAAAAAAGAACACCGGTCGAGATTTGGAATTGTGAAGTGAACTTCTTTCCTTCCATCACTCCAAGCAGAGACTCCTTTATTTTTATGACCCAATCCTCAGAGACTTTAAGGTCTTTAATCGTTTTTGGCAAATCTTACTCACCTCCTTATCATACAAAGACAATACATTTACTTTAACGTGCCAAGGACATGGAGGACGATGATAACCGCACGCTTTCATGAGAGGGTATTTAAATTTCCCGTGGCTAAATGAAGAATAAGATTTCTTCTGGAGGTCGTGGAAAGTAAGAATGCCTCCCATTAGTGTCTCACCTTCCAAGGTATAGGGTCCTCATTTTTCTTGAAAAAAGCCTTTTTGTCCCTGTTTTGTTCGATAATATCTACCGTTGAACTTGAGTCAAAAGATATAGGGCAGACCCAAATAATTCTTTGGACAGCGGCCCAAGTGGGAGATACAGATGAAAGAAGAGGATTGGAATTGACGGTACCCATCATTAAAAATGTATATACGGAGGAGTTTGAGACGACAGATCTCCACTCAAGGTCGGGCCTTGTGGACAAATCAATTAAAACTTTTATTTATATCTTAGGAATTACTCTGGATAAAACTACTAAACCACCCCCAAGCTGATTCCTTGGCCGTTTTAATGGTTCTATATACGATTTATGAAAGAGAGTTAAAATCCATTTTTTCTCTTCTTGTATTGCCTTATCAGCTAAAATCGGTAAAAGGAAGCTTTATATAAAACTAAAGGCACTATAAAATTATTATAAAAATCGATCCGCGTTTGAAGGTTAAAGCTTTTAAAAAGTGAAAGCCTCTTATATACCGCTGATTTTAAGGAAGTCCATTCACTATCCAATTCTCCTTGTCTTCCGTATTCCACTCCAAGAATGCAAACTTTGTCTCCAATCGGACAATTAGCAACTCGTAAATTGTTAATGGGACGCCAAGCTCCCAGAGGTAAAATCGATGTTTTTGAAGAATTAAGTTCAAGTCCTGAACGTTTTTTAAATTTAGTAAAAAAGGCCAGCAAAATTTATATTCTTTTTATTATTGACTCTCAGAACGGGCTTCAACAAATAAAGTCACATCATCGGCGTAAAGGTCAATAATATGTTTCTCTTCGTTAAAAAGAACTCCGAACCCATTGTATTTATGTTTTATCTGAGTAGCCAATTCTTCAATGGCCATCACAAACAAAAGAGGAGCGGCGGGGCAGCCTTGACGACAGCTCTTCCCTAGGAATATTGGCTGACTTTGTTTCCCATTAATACAAATCGAAGACGAGCCATTGTACAGTAATGCTCTAATGGGGTTGAAGAAGCGCTTTGGCAAAAATTTCTTCACCATTTTTAAGATGTGCGTGTGAGAAACGGAGTCAAATGCTTTACGGAAGTCTACAGCTATTAACGCACCTAATGAGTTCCTAGAATCAATACAATCAATAGCGCAGCTTATATTTCTAGAAATATCGGCCAATTTTCTCTTCTTTAAGAATCCCTTCTGATGCAAACCAATTCTCTTATTTAAAATGGGTTCCATAGAACAGCCACAATACCAGCAAGTATACGATATGATTCATTAAGAATGGTTATTGGACGCCAGTGGTTAATGTCGGTTCCATTGCCTTTTTTGGGAATTAAAACAATCTTGCCTTTTGTAACCTGTGCTGGCAGACTTCCTTTTTGCTCCATGGGTTTTGCTAAACATAATAAGAAAGGAGTCAATTTTTCACACATTAGAGTAAAAAATTTCCCTCCAAAACCATCTGGACCATATGCCTTGTTATTTTTAAACAAATATTTTATATAATAAGCAATTGAATCTGCAGAAAACAATTCCATTGAGGAGTTTTTTACTTTTTTAGGAAAGTTAGGTCTCTCTCCTACTACAGTGGCCTGAAAATCACGATGAAAACAGGACAGTATTTCCTCCACTTTAGTAAAAACTTTCCCCTGGGATAAAATTTTAGTCAATTTTGTTTGATTCAATGAGAAGAAAAATTGAACTTCCTTATCCGAAAATTGGAGTTATTTTCTCTGGCTCTTTTCATTCTTCCTCCACGATATCGGATATTCTAAAGGAATTAAGAGAATCCGTGATATAGTTTTTCCAGAAACACGATCCGTTTTTTAAAATATCATTCATTTGTGATTGAAATCGTTTAAAATTTATCCTGTGCCATTTCCCAAAAACCTTTGTGGAAGAACACACACAGTATTGATGGGTAAAATTTGCTTTATGAGCACTAAAGGAGGATTTAAAATGACGATAGAGTTTTGATCTTAATAAGGAAATATACTCGTCTTCCTCAAAAAGCCACTTGGGTATTCGAAATTTATTTTTTGAAGATATAAAAAACTCAAGCTCGATAACTTTGTGGTCTGATGCTGGCTCAGGAAGATATTGTACTCTCTTTACTTTGGAAAACAACGAAGGAGAAACTAGAGCAAGGTCTATACGCGATGAACGACCTCCGCTACTCCAAGAGATACAGCCATCAGGATTTAAAACATCTAATATATCCACCAAATTTAACCTTAATATTAGATCTCTAACTATTGGACTATTGACATAATTACGTGGGGCATCTAGATCAACATTTAGATCGCCTATTATAATTAGAGGGGCAGAGTAATTCTTATGTTGATTAATAATTGCTGGAAAGAATGGAAAACACTTAACATTTGGGCCATATATCACACAGAGCTTAAAATCATTCTCAGTGATCAATAAACTGTGCCAATCACTGGAATTCGAATATTATTTTATACACAGAGGAGCGTTTAAGTTTCTAGAAATAAACGTAAGCACTCCTCTAGTATGTCCAGTTCCTGTGAAGATATAGTAGAATGACGATGGAAGGCAGAAAGAACATGAGCCATTGCAGTCCGAAGAAACTCGAGACTTAACATCTTGTAGGCATATAATATAAGGATTAAGAGCCAAAAGATGTTTCATCAATGCAGGGTACGGTACAATTCAGCGCCGCCGACTCAGCGCCGCCGATTCAGCACCGCCGATTCAGCACCAGCCAATTCAGCGCCGGCCGATTCAGCGCCGGCCAATTCAGCGCCAGCCAATTCAGCGCCGGCCAATTCAGCGCCGGCCGATTCAGCACCAGCCTCAATGACTTTGATTATAAAAAAATCAGACCTTTTTTCAAAGAAAATTATGTTTTCTGTAGCTGTACAATTGGTCAAACCTGGCACAAGATAATTGTCTTGCAGAAGTATTCAACAACAACGTGGTATTGGGGTTTCAAACCCATCTACATTGGTAAAAATACGAGTAAAGAAACCCTCAAATGCCATTTGTGCACCTTGGGCCTTCGAGTTCCGCCAGCCGAAACAATGGGGTATTGGGGTTTCAAAGCCATCGCAAATTGTAAAAATACGAGTAAGGAACCCCCTCAAATTCCATTTTGTGCACCTTGGGCCTTCGGGTTCCGTCAGCCGCAACAATGGGGTATTGGGGGTTCAAACTCTTCGCCAATTGTAAAAATACGAGTAAGGAACCCCTCAAATGCCATTTTATGCACCTTGGGTCCCTCGGGTTCCGCCAACCACAACAATGGGTATTGGGGTTTCAAACCCATCGCAAATTGTAAAAATACGAGTAAGGACCCCCTCAAATTCTATTTGAGCACCTTGAGTCCTCGGGTCCCGCCGGCCACAACAATTGTGTATTGGGGTTTCAAACCCATCGCAAATTGTAAAAATACGAGTAAGGAACCCCTCAAATGCCATTTTGCGCACCTTAAGTTCTCGGGTCCCTGCCAGCCCGCAACAATGTGGTATTGGGATTTCAAACCCTTCGCCAATTATAAAAATACCGGTTAGGAACCCCTTAAATGCCATTTTATGCACTTTGGGTCCTCGGGTCCCGCCAGCCGCATTAATGGGGGATTGGGGTTCAAACCCTCCGCCAATTGTAAAAATACGTGTAAGGAACCTTTCAAATTATATTTATATAAAATTATATAAAAAAGCACGAAACCTTTTTCACAAAAAAAGTATTTAATAGAGGTGAGTGACCATAATTGGCAAAGGGTTCAAACCCCAATACACTAGTTTTGCGGCTGGCGGAACCCAAGGCCCAAGGTGCACAAAATGGCATTTGAGGGGTTCCTAACTTGTAGTTTTACTAATGGCGGTGGGACTAAAACCCCAATACCACACTGTTGCGGCTGGCGGGACCCGAGAACTTAAGGTGCGCAAAGGGCATTTGAGGGGTTCCTTACTCGTATTTTACAATTTGCGATGGGTTTGAAACCCCAATACACAATTGTTGTGGCCGGCGGGACCCGAGGATCCAAGGTGCACAAAATGGCATTTGAGGGGTTCCTTACTTGTAGTTTTGCTAATGGCGGTGGGACTAAAACCCCAATACCACACTGTTGCGGCTGGCGGGACCCGAGAACTTAAGGTGCGCAAAAGGGCATTTGAGGGGTTCTTACTCGTATTTTTACAATTTGTGATGGGTTTGAAACCCCAATACACCATTGTTGTGGCTGGTGGGACCCTAGGACCCAAGAATTGAGGGTTTCTTCACTCGTATTTTTACCTACGTAGGTGGGTTTGAAACTCCAATACCCCATTGTTGTTGAATACTTCTGCAAGACAATTATCTTGTGCTAGGTTTGACCAATTGTACTGCTACAGAAAACATAATTTTCTTTGAAAAAGGGTCTGAATTTTTTTTAAATCAAAGTCATTGAGGCTGGCGCTGAAATGGCCGGCGCTGAATTGGCTGGCGCTGAATCGGCCGGTGCTGAATCGGCCGACGCTGAATTGGCTGGCGCTGAATCGGCGGTGCTGAATCAGCGGCGCTGAGTCGGCGGCGCTGAATTGTCCCATTCCCCATCAATGCATGCCTCGGCCTCTTTGCCTTACCACCTCTAATGTTAAGAGAAATTATTTTACTAATTTCCCAGCCACCACTCAAAGTACGATTGGTAACTGAAATATTAGAAAACAATCAGTTATCCTCAACTGATTAGTAGAGTTTGGGTGCTTAAGGGGCATAGTCCGATTATCAAGAAAAATTACCTACCCTAACGCTAACGGAGAGTGACTTTGATTAGGGCGGTTTAGAGGGGTCTTTCCTCTATCTGGCGATGTAAAAGACGCCGTCCGACTTCTTTTACTAGCAGATTGCGAACGTGTTCTTGCTGATAAAATTTGTTTAATTTCATTCATTTGTTTTAGAGGTTGTTTGGATGGAAGAGGGGATCGATTTTTTGAAGTAGATGGGTCAATAACCTCAGAAACTTCGTCAGTTAGACAATCTGAATTTTCTTTTCTTAGGGAAACAGGTTATAGGTTCGACAGCAGGTGACTCTCTCTGAGAGCGAGGACTTGATATCAACACTTTTTCGACATCAACCTCTGACTCTGTCACCTCAATGGAAACGGGTACATCCGTTGTAGGCACTGTTATTAAATCTTCCTCACAGACATCAGGAGGGAGGGCAACATTTCCACCCTTTTTTTATTTTTATCAGCGATTTCTTCAACTAGAGGAGTAGTCACATTGGAGACATCGTTTGAAGTATTAATTAATAGGCCATTTCCATTTTTTTTTCAACCTCTACATCGCCGCTTCCTTCAGCATGAGGTGCAACCCCTCTTTGAGTACTAGGGGGTGGATTTTCATTTAGGGAGCTTTTTGAGTTTCAGGGCGCTCTTCTAAAGTCTTCGACAAAGTTTCTCATAGTCCCTTGTTTTCACCCTTTCTCGATCACAATAATATTTCAGATGACCAAAGCCGAAGCAGCGCTGGCACTGAATTTTAGAGCCCGAGAATTTGAATCTTACAAGATTACCTTTATAGGCTATTATTTGTGGCAAGGTAGCAGGGTTTGCCATTATCTCAACAATATAATCGCTATCTCTCCAAATGTCACGATACCGATCATATTTTTCCTCTGCCTTCTTGTTCACAGGGTTTTTCTTAGGATAATGCTGCACAATCTCTCCCCATTTCTCCATCCATTGAACGAGGCCCTGTTCATCCACCCTCTTAAAAGTGTTAACCATCGTTACAACCAGTTTCTTCCTTTTATCGACAGAAACATTCTCTATTCCCTTCAGCTTGAATAAGCCTTTTCCAAGATTCCATCGTGATTTAAAACTTCTAATGAAATTACTCTCTGGAGGTCTGCTAGTCTTGCTCTGACATCCACCGAATGTCTTGTATAAAACAAGATTGCCCTGGACCAAATTTGGGATTTGCTCCCGCAACTTCATGTTGTTTGAAACCAAACAACATTGCCAAGTCATACACATCTATGTGTTTTAAATTGTCCGTTTTGAACAATTTTCCATCAGTATTTTCGCACGTTAGCACAAAAGTCTCCCAACGATAAACGTCATTCAAATTAATGCGAATGTCATCATCTTTGAAGATGTTTTTCTGCAAAATATTTGAATATTCCTTCCCTTTTTGAATAACATTTCCTAAGCTCTCAACGGAGGGCTCGGTAATTTTTAACCGACTTCTCCATGCCATTTTTAGGATAATCTCATAGGAAGTCGATCGTAGCCTTTTTTATAGTTTCAATCGATGGGTGTCCTTTTCCTTTAATCGCCAAATGCAGTTAAGGGAACAGAGAGAGGCCGCAGGGAGCCAAATTAGGTGAATATGGCGAATAATGGAAAGTAATTCAATCGATAAAAAGTCGCAATCGATTTCGGTGAGCTTGTGTGTAGAAACAGTAAGTTAGCATTCTTTAGGCTGAAAACATCGATCAAAATGCGGTATTTGGATTCTTGATTTCATTTCAAGCACTTTCACTCACGTTTTTTTATGAATTCACCCAGTTTTTCGATATGTTTCCCTATAATCCGTTTCTGAGACGACCTGATCTTTTCTTCCAGCGTCTCTCATCCTAGTTTGAATAACTTAAGCCCCCATAAACTTTCGTACTAAATATATCATCATCCCCTCCCTATATATTTTGTTGTACTTGGTGTAAAACTTTTAAAAGTTAAACACAATTAATGGCAGCTCATCGTCATTTTCGGAATAAGGTACAGAAGATACTAACATCTGAATTATTAGTTTTCTATGCATCCAAATATACTTATTGTCTATGAGAGACTAATTCATCTTTGTGTAAAATATAATAACAGATCACACGTGTGATACTCTTTTATCAAGTTCTCTTTCTTTTGGAAGGGGGTGTATTTCAGACATTTTTATTTTGGTAGATAACACCTTTTTGGTTTATTTTTTCATTAAAAATATGTTATAAGTTTTGTTAAAATTTGAATACGTCGAGTTAATAATTTTTATCTTACGCCAGATGTTCTCTTCACAGATGATTAAATGGCATATTTATCCAATAAAGATAACTTAAAAAACTTGGAAAGCATATTGTTAATATCTACATAACAAGAATGTTTATATACTCAGAGTGAAAAAACTGAAGAAAGCTAATCCTGGTTACACAAAAAGTTATTAACTATAAATGAATATATACAGATAACAAACATATCAAATTTGACATCTCATGTGTAATCGTCTATATTTTCCCCAAGAAACATTTTAGCACTTTGGCTAGTCTGGGATGTCAGGAACTTCTAAAATAAGTAATACAATATATATATACCTATATATATATAACATTAAATTATAAATATATAAACTAAAAGCAAAAGGTTTGTGAAGAAAAAAACCTTTAATTAGAAAATAAATTATAAAAAACACCACCGTCTGCTTTAGACTAGATAGGGGCACATTTTTCCATAGACCTGGCAACTTCATATGCTTCCCTCATGTTTTTGGCGTTGCGGAAGTGTAGGACTGCTATTCCAAATAGCTGCAGCACTGGTGACGAATGTGCCCACTGACTTAGGGAGAGGAGATCGGATGTACGAGAGCGAGTAAATCTGACCCCTCCTTGGGCACCGAATAAAATATTGCCTATTGGTTTCGATCCCCATTGCTACCATCCCAGCTTGCATCGTATTCTATCTATCTATTCACCATAAAACCCAATACTGATAGCATGCAGACAATGGTTTTAGAGGCAAAATCGTTCATCTATTTTGATTATAAGTAAACGGAGCTCATGGGCTACATCTCCATTGTCTAATTCAATTAAGACAGATTAATCCATCCTTCAAAATAGACGGATAAATCATCTCATAAATAAGAAGGTGGAGAAAAAAAAACATGAACCCCTTTTTATATTACGTCGTCAGCCTGCTCTTTCAAGAATTTAAGTAGGGCTTTGTCAGAAAATAAAATTGGGGATCCTCGTTCTTATCCATAGAAAATAATTATCCTTATATTTAGAGAGATTATCATTTTTTAGGAGTATATTTTATTATCCTACTCATCTTTTTAATGACGTTATAAACAGTTTTCTGAAACAATGGAGAGCTTGTTTTGAAGCAATGAGAGAGAGAGAGGGCCAACTTTGCCTTTGAACACAAGGATATTATTTGTTACAATTATATAATTACAAATAAACACTTAGGAAAAATATTAAGGTATGGGATTGTATAGATACTTGAAAGAGCTTGGATTTGATATAATAAATTGACAGTAATAAACAAACTATGCCCAATCGGTATGGATAAACGGATATATTTATCATAAATATGTCAGTTGAAGTTGCCAACGTTGCATTTATGCATGTTCTGCGCTTTTACGCCGAAATAAATAATACCTCAGTTAATTAACTGACAATTTTGTATGTCTTAAATAAATTTCGACGATTAGGTTTTAAAAAGAAACTGAACAATTGGCATTTCATAAAATGTTTGGCTGGGTTTGCGTAAGAAGGAGTAATGCATGCATACATGTATTTTTCAGTTTATTTCCATCGGCAGCATTTTTTATCAATTGATTATTTTGTAGGAGTTCTGAGTACTAAGACTTAGACGTATCTATCTCTTATGGGAAAATATTCATGGGGATACAATAAAATTGTATTTATTGGCTATTTCATAAATTAAGTCAATTTCTTTATAAAGAAGAAAAGACTTTAATCTATCAATCCATTTAAAAAATATATAACTCTCTAGATGGCAAATATTTTTTATCTTTCTTCAATACGTTAATCCCTTAAACCCCCATCATCTTTTATTGACTTCTACCACTAATACAGAGCTTTGCCTCTGCGTGTATTAAGCCTCTTATAATTCTCAACAGACTACTCTCTTAACTTTTTTTAAACACACACACACAACACAATAACTACATGAGAAGAAATGAAAAGAAAGAAGGTGATTCTTTTCTTCATTTTATTTACACACTTTACCAATTTTAAAAGAGATATAAAGATTTGCCTTACTTATTAAAAAAGGCTCTACGGTTTTATAATACGGAGGCAGTGTAGGTTTTTAATCAGCTTTATTTTGTATCTAGGTATAGATTGAGAGGGAAATGAACCAATTTCAAAAAATTAGAGACACTTGATTCATAGCTATATTTCGGAATGAATATTCGAATAGAGAAGTTAAAAGTGCCAAATTAAACAGTTTGTGTACTAATAATTTTTTTAATGGCAACTCGGACTCGGGCATATTGCCAGGAGTCCTTAAATGTGGAGTTGAAAAGATTGTGAATAATTTATCATTGAATCAGTGGATCGTTTCGCAGGAAAATAAAAATGAAGGGAAGCTCGATAGCCGTGTGTGCTAAGGCGTGTTCAACTCTCAATGTTAGGGGCGCAGGTTCGAATCCCGAGAGGGGATGGTCAATTTTGGTCTACTTCATTGATAAGATCATGGGCCCGATAGACAAATTTTAACGCTATAATGCTTATTTATATCATATCGGATGCAATTCTATCAAACCATATAGGCAAAAAAAATATTTTTTGTAGTCAGTGTTATAAACTTCACATCTTTATTAATTGGATTATTGTCACAATTACTCATTAGGTAATCTAAAAGATACACAAATATATGTAGTGTCTTTCAATATATGTATATAAATTACATTGGCATTAAAATTAATTGTAATAAATATAAATGAACCATTATAGCATTCAAATTAGTCACTTGAACCTAAGGCCTTATCAATGAGGTTGACCAAAATCGGCCTTCTCCTTGAAGGCTTTGAACCTTCGCCGCCCCCAACAAAGAGAGTTGAACACGCTTTAATGAACAGTGCAATTCCACTCCCTTGGCGCATTTTTAATTTCAAAGTGAACCATGTGCGGCTTACGCTTGCTTGAATTATGGATAATTGAATTTTAAAGGAAAGTAAGAAGCAAAGTTTTCATATGAGAACCAAATATTTTTTGCTTTTAGTTTAAATAAGGATTTATATGTAAATATATCGAGTCTGCTGCCATTCATGGACTATACCTTAGTTCTTGTATGATTCGTCGTTAGTCATTTGTATCAAATAGTATTTTAATGTCATTGAAACATAATTAAAATTCATAGCTTTTGAATTGTCAAGGCGTATTTTATACTTACACTTTTATGTAACACTTTTTGTGTTCATTATTAAAATTAGTAAATTATATTATAGTATATACATTTTCCTACTGATCAAACATATTTAAATGTATATTTGATGTAACTAAGTAACATTAATTTATTTTTGCATACGGATATCTTATGGACAACCGTCCTAACGTTGTTTTTAACGTATATTTTTTTTGAAGCGAGAGAAGATATATACATGGACCATGAATTTTATCCTTTTTTGATAAGCAATTTTGTATATTTACTATATACTCAACACTACTATTCAAATGATAAGTTTGCAACATGGACTTTATTAATCTTTATAAATCGATTGTGGAAGTTTTTAATCTTTAAAGAGAATATTCCACGTTCACATTACAGGAAAAAAAATAAGCGAAAATACTATTAAATCCTGTGGGATTCCCCTTCGTATGTATTTTATTACATGTTTTGTATATTTTTTATTGTCTCACTGACTCAAGTGCTCAGGTTTTGTGTCACAACATATGTTCCCAATTACATATTTGATGACGTCGGTCATTCTTTCTTTTTATTTTTCTATGACTGACTGTGATCGTAAAATCCATACGATCCGTAGTAGAATGAGGATCTTTCACCAAATAACATAAGAAACAAAGACACTGCTGTTTAAAAAAAATATGTATAAATATATCTGTTAGGGCACAGGTTCCGTTTCACTCATGTATCTGAGCAAAACTGATTAATAAGTATGATGGCTTAAAAACATTCTCGATAAATAACGTTATTTTTACGGTTCCTCATTTTCATTCTTGACTCAATGATACAATTGATTTTATAGCATGGTGTTTCTTAATTAGATAATCAAAGTAATGCTTTCGTTTATTATTTGTTTTAAACACAAAACACAATGGAGTCAACTTCTTTTCCACTAAAAGTGGTCACTTAATTCAACAAATAAGAGGATGCCCTGATCAAGTCGAGCTCTCACACCCTCCTCACAGCTTACAACCTTTTTATTCGGGGATATTTTCCTATAATATCAATAGTGCTTCAATACATGTTATTCGTTTATAATGGTACTAGTTGTATACGTATTGCATGTCTACTTAACGAAGTGTATATACTATTTGAAGTACTTATTATAAAATATATCCAAAACATTAATTTAATGCATCATGGGTTCTTTTTTTTACATATAATGCGTCCTTCTATGGTACTTATGTCAAAAAGAGTGCAGCACAATCATCAACAATGTGACTAATCGATATTAAAATATTTGAAGTCCATGTATAAAGACCAATTTAAAAGAATTATTCGCTTTCCTCTTCAAATAATCGAAACTTCTTTAAGTGTTGTTTTAAATCACCAATAGATCTATTATTTAACTCATCCAGTAGACGCTAAGTAAAAAAATCGCTTGGGCATTCCTGATGATTGTATTAACATTTATGAGGCAATCAGAACAAATATTTGGTAGTTTTTTTTACTGACGGTATCGGTAGTCGTGAGCAAGTTGTGTCTAGTATTTTTTAAACATAATTCTACCTATTCAAGACGGTATTGGCATATGTTAAATTCAAACAGTTCATCTATAAGAAATGCAGTTCTATTTTCTAAAACGCAATGTTCTTAAAAATAATCTACGAGGAGGAAGGTACTATTAATTGTTGAGAAGCTTTACTACGAAAAAGGAATACAATTAATATTGATAAATCATAGCACTTAAAAAATGTCTTCGAGAGGGTAAAGATCTTTTATTTATTTTTGAAAAGTGGAAATTCTGATAATAAAAAATATACCTTTACTAATTACCATATTTCACGCAATCTGTAGAAGTATTTGATAGTTTTGAATTGAAATATATCAATATTGACATGATCCGCCGGTATTAACGATCAACAAACGATAGACCCAGTTCCGGTATCCTCCTTTGCATTATGAGCATATAATTTTAAAGTCTTTTCGTCCTAACACATTACAAAAGATATTGAATAAGATAATGTGGTTGAAATGAGTGGCAGAAGCAGGTACTGAAGCCCCGATTGGTTGACCTATTGGTTGACCTTGGTTGACCTATCAATAATTGTATTGAAGTTAAGGACTCTGATAGATCCACACTTATTCTGAACCTCGTAACTCATTTTTATATATAAAAGTCAATGAAAAAAAATATATAGCAACTTTATATTTATAATGAATCTATTATGACTTTGAGATATCTTTGATCACCTCATATAAATTTAATTTATACGCATACCCAAGAGATAATAATATACTTACTAAAGGGAGCTCGATAACCGTGAGTGTAAAGGCGTGTTCAACTCTCAATGTTGGGGGCGCAGGTTCGAATCCCGAGAGAGGATGTTCATTTTTGTTCAACCTTATTGATAAGATCCTATATATATATATATATATATATATATAATTTATCACATTTGCTAACTCTTATATTTTAAATATTAGACTCATTTCATTTTATGTTTTCTTCAATATCATACCACCAGATTAAGGAATATATATATATAGTGTGTGTGTTTTTATTTTTTCTTCAAGAGCACAAACAGCCCTTCTCTTAACGTTTCTTCTTGAATTAATTTCTTTAAAGAGAGGGCCTTGCATATAATTTATGAGCTCCTCTCTAATTCATAAGTAGGTTGTGTATGATTATAAATATAACTCAAACATTTATTTACTTCTATTAAAACTATCATCACGCTGTGAAAAAACCCTCTACTTCAAGGGCCATAAAAAGTATAAAAAACACCGCCTGTGCCAATTCAGAGGACTCATGTTTTTACATGAACCATGTCGTAGATGCTATAAAAATATTATCTCTCCCTCTCTCGTCCATTAACATCCTTGGCCTTTCCACTACCTTGAAATGTAAGGCAGCCTATTAGAGCTACGGATCCAACTAATAGCTAACATTCACTATAGAATAGAAATTCAAAAAGCAAAAAGAGATTTTTAAATACGCACAGGAGGGACACACAAAATGGAGGTCCAGCTAACTGATGAAATAATGAAGTTGTCTTGGAAAGAATTAAAGAAGGAGGAAATCCTGCAAATAATATCGAATGATGTCATCCTATTTTCCCCTAAAAAATCGTTTATTAAAAGACGTCACTGGGTATACGCATGTGCCCTTTATCCCCTTATTATTCCTTAAGACTTGATATTGGCACATTGACTACCCAAGGGATAACAATAAGCTCCTTTTCTTCGTTGATTTGGCGACTTTTGTAATTCATATTTTGTCAGATATTTTTCTTCTCTTCTTTAATTTAATTATATATCCATTTACGTATCCTTACTCTGACGTAGATAAAGAAGTAAACCACTTCGGTAGACATAACACACCAAAACAGAAATGTCAAAAATTTTATTAATAGATTTGGCGACCCCTCTCGTTTAGAAGAAACCGCTCTGTTGAAGGGAATTTTTACTTTTATGACTTGATATCGGACTTTTGGCGGAGGAAGGTTTCGGTTTCCACTTCAGAGATCTGTAAAAACCTTATGCCCTTCTATGCCGTGGTTTTCAAAACTAATATTTGACAAGCAAACATGGAATGAAGTACGCATAATAGCGGGAAAGTTTTTAAATCTTCTAAGTCTTCCTCCGTCATGGGAAAAAATAATTTTTAATTCAACCTGTGGAATCGCTGACGGGTCCAAATTCACGGCTCAATTCCAAATCTTAGCAGACCTCATCAGATTTTATTGTCCTTGCAATAACTGCGGATTTTTATTTGATAATACATTGCACGCCTTCGTGGATTGTCCTCTACTGAAGACGATCAAGCACTTTACTCATCTAAACGTTTGTGGTAATATGGACTTAAATTCGAACATGATTAGAGCTACAACTCTTTTTGGAGCATTCAGAAGAAGAAGGAAGATCTTTCTTCATCAAAAGGCTGTTGAATTTGCACTACTCAAAATGAAATCATTAATTGCGAAGAGTCTGACAAATAACTCTTTTATTCGAATCGAAGACCTTAGAGCGATTATGATTGGGGCAGCGGCTCGTTATTCAGCCCTCTCAATAAAAATTCCCAATTCATCTGCGACGTCATGGACATGAACCGGAGATTTGAATAAGTTTATTCCTTCAAATTCTCTCGAATACCTCAACTCATGAAATCGACAATAAGACGACATCAACGTTTTATATTGAATAAAAAATAATTTTAATAAGTCATTTTATATTATGGTTTTATCTTTAGACAGTAATTTTGAACTATAATGTTCATTTATGTTTCGTTTTTAACGTAACTGTCTTAAGATTGTGTTTTTTATCTCCTAATTTCTAGTGTATTCTTATATTTTTACACTGTATGGATTTTAGCTAATAAATAAACATCTTAACCATTAAAATAAAATTAAAACAGTAATTAAGGGTTACCAACTGAAAAAGTATGTCTATGGGTGAGTTTGCAGGAAGTATCATAAGGTATACTTCACTTTGAATTGATGATAGTCCCTGCAAAAAGGAGGAGAAAGGAAGAAGAAGAAGAAATCAATTTCCTGGCCTACGAATAATAAAAAATGAAAAACGATGCTCAATGATTTATAAGCTTGCCTGCTTCCTGAAGTGTGTGTGTGTGTGAGCTCAAAAATACTCCTGGATACGTTTGAATAAATATATCATTATTCAGAGGGAAACCAACCCAAATAAAGAGCTAGGAGGGTGAAACACTTAATGTTGTTCTATGTATTTGCAGAGGAGTTTTTGGCTACGCATTGAGTTTATATATATATGATTGAAAATCACCATTACAACTTATATAAATGGTTTTATTTTTAAGGAAAGAGCTTCGCCTTAATGTGATTCGACTTTGTATAGTTGAAAAAAGAGGTGTCTTTAGATTACTAAATTATATTTGCTACATGTTCCAATAGTACATATGCGAATGAAAATATAACCCAATAACTTTTCACATGAATAAAGCAAAGTTTTTATTATGAGCGGATATAGAGAAAGTGACAATTAAAGTGTAGAAATCCATTATTTAACTTCAAAAATTAGATTTGTTAAGAAAATCCATCCTAATAATTATATATATAAACTTATAATATGGCGAATCTTCATATAAGTAGATTGCTATAACATATAAAGGATTATGGTTATTATAACAATGTTCATTATATGAGTTATGCTAACATATAAACACAACTTTTTTAAAGACTCTCCCCCTTTCCTTCTATTTTTCGTTTCAGCAGCCGTAACGCATCACACGGACTACCGAAGTAATGCGTCATCACGATCCGTAGCTTCTCTCTTGTTTCTTCTTCATTCTGTGGCAGGGCTCCTACTCCACCAACGAGGACGGATACTTGCACCATAATCAAAAGGGACTTTCGTCAGGGCTCTCAAGGAACTCCTTCCCGTTCTCCTCGCCGCCGCCACATCCTCCCTAGTCAAAGTCGTGGAGGCCCCAGAGAAAAAACAAACCACAATAGACTCTCACCCTCTAAAAAAAAAGTGGTTTAGGACTCAGTGATCCACAAGGAATCTCTACGTCGTACATGGATAGAAAGGGAATAAAGGGACCAGATCTAGGATCCTCACTTCATTTGTACTATTCATTTAATATTACTATTATTTTTATTACTTAACATATACAATATCTGTGTTGTTGTCAAATAGTTTTTTTCTATATTAAAAAGCAAACTTTATCTCTCTCTCTCCCTTTCTTTAGTTTCTAACTGTTATCAATATGTAATAACCATTTACCCTCTGGTTTCTTATTCATGACTCATTAGATCCATAAATGTTGCATAACTTCTAATTAATGAAAATAAAAGTCGCAAAAAGACTTTTTTTCATAAAAAGACATTCCAAAAAATGACATAACATAAAACCCTTTTCCTAAGAAGGGGTCCAATAGCTTTAATGATTTATTATAAAAATAGACCCACTGCAGCATACGATCAAGATACTTTAATTCTGTCAGTGCATATATATTTCAAAAACTTATATGAATACTACTACAATAAAGTTGCAGTTATGACATACTGTCAATTCAATTTTCATGTTGACACTCAACCACCTTTAAAAAGAAGAAATTTTACTCCTTAACGCCGTCAAATAAAACACCTTTCTATTATACATTTTTCCCCCCGAAAAAATATTTATATTAAGGCTGTTTTGTAATGACAATATAATATATATGGATTCAAAATACCAATGATGGTGTTTTTAATATATTCACAAACGAAATATATTTATAATGTAGATTCAATAGATTTTTTGATTCTATATATATATATATATAGAAAAATAAATTATAGATATTTTCAAGTGTCTTTTTATATGAAGCAATTTAGTATAAACACAAACTTTATTTATCGGTGTTTTATACTCGATCACCCCACTATAATCTATGACTCATATTTATAGAAGAAATTAACGGAAAGGAAGATGTCTAAATGAGTAATAGTAACCAAAATATATGTATGTATCTGTATGTAATCTTCCTGCTTTTTCATGGATTTTTATGAGCCAAATGGGATAGTGAGTCATGTTTCCAACCAAAGAATAATAAGTGGGACTATGGGCGGAGGAAAATATTCCCTCCCTTCGCTCTAAACTCCCCCCTCCCCCCCCCCCCAATCCAATAATGCTTTTTCGACTGATATTCTTTCAGACAACCTTTGTTTAACCAATTTAAGTTTATTATTTTATATTATTGTATTATTAACATTACTTTAAATGAGCAATTTGTTACAGTCTTTGTTAAAAGTATTCACTTAAGCAAAATATTACTTTTAGTAAAAAATATATATATATTACATTAACTTCTTTTATTATATAACAAAAAATCAGTTCTACAAAACTTGCTATCATATATTTATTGTCATAATTAAATATACTACCAATAATAATTAAGATGATCAACTAGTCCTCGAATTCTTGTAAATATTTTGACAATAAAAACTATAATTTTCTCTCTTTTTGTAATAAAAATATGAAAGAAACGCACTTGAAATAAATGAAAATACAGAAATAAACACTAGTTTTGTATTATTCCATGGGCTGATACTGAGTTCAGGTTCAAGTGAAGTATGTCTAGTGGTTAAATAAATATATAGAACTTAGTTCATACAATTATTTTCAAGTCAATATATCATTAAATTCCATCATAACATCCTTGTAGGCCACATAATCGTAATCTCAAAAATGTATTGTATTTCTAAATGGTTTCAAATGCCTATTTTCGAGAAGACAAATTCATATACATATAAGGTAACTAATCAACCAACGTCTACATACATAATAGTTGAGATTTATTCATATTCCGTCATTACTTTTGTGTGCTCCAGTAGGAAAACGTACTCCTGCGTTATTAAAGGACTATAATGTTCTTTGGTTTTTTGAGCGACATTCAACGTTGCATTTTTGTTGAGTTTCTATTTTTTAAACTCTCACTAAATCCCAGAACGAGCGTTACACTCATTAAAAAATATCTAAATAAATCTAAGGATGTTATGATAGCCTGATAACTTGGGACTTTTTGTTGACATAACAAAAATCAACAAAATGAGGTTTGAGAGGGATAATTTATGAAAAACCCATGTTGAGGGTGCAGGTTTGACTACAGAATGGGGAAGGTCAATACTAATAACAAATGGGACCTTTTCCTAGAGCAGGATTGGTGTAAAGAAGAAGAATGAATATTTAAAAAACCCAAAATATTTGAAAATAAAAAACATATATTCACAGACACTTAAAACAATCTACCGTATTATAAATGGGATAACATAACAATAGATAAATTGTAGATGATAAACAAAAAACAAAAAAGTGGTTTAAAGAATAAATATAAAGATGTGTATTGAATATCCATTATCGTTTGTCCCGTGAAATTCCGATCCGCTGGCATCCTTCATTTTCTAGTTCCTCTACGAAGGAAAGCTTCTCCATTTCACAGTGTACTGCAGAGGGGATTGATTTTGTTGTGTAAATGATCAGCTGATTATTTGCTTATCTTGGCGTGAGCACAGGAAAACAGATGGACTTCTCCTCGACACTCGTCGTTGCTCACTATATCCCCTGTGAACTCCAATCCATGCTTCACAGTCCTCTTTACCAAATTTAGCACATGCCTCCTCCATGAGGACTGCCTTGATGTATATTCCTTATTTCTAGATGAATTATTAATAAAGGTATTAGAGCATTTTAAAAAGTGGAGAAAACGAGCCAATCAGCTCCTGAAAGCGTGGCATGAATCGATTTGTTTATTCTGTTCTGTAAAGCTTTATCAGAGAAGCCAACTTTTGCAATCCGAAAACAAATTGCATCAAGTCGCAATAGCATTTTTCTTCTTGTGATTTGTTGATAAGTATCAAGTTTGACAAATTAACTTCTATAAAAAATTCCTAGGTTTGATGGACTAATTTTTATGTTATAAAGCTTATTCATTAAAAAAGTGGTTAAGTGGCTATTTAATGTGAAATGAAAAGCTTTTAATGATGCTTCTAGTTAATTGACGAATGTTTTGAAGTCATAATAAAAAAAGTTTTAACTAATAATCGGATATTATCGAGCCGATTCAATAAGAACACACATGACTTGATATATTATCATCAATAAAGGTTTTCTTTCAAATCCATATATTACTTGATTCAAAGCATTAAGAAAATGCTTGTCATACATAATTTATTAAATGTAAACCGAAAAACTTCTAAGCAAATCAAAATCATATCAAAACTTTACATACTAAAATTTGCAGTCTTTAAATAATTAATAAATGATAAGCTATTTTATCATTATCTTTTCCAAGTCTTTATATATATATATTTAAAGTTTTAAATCACAAAAGAGCAAATTATTATAAAATTTCTAAATAGACGAATATAACGTAGAATTTGTCCCACAGACTAATATTACTATTTCTTTTCGAATGGAAATCTTTGTTCCTTTGCTCTTTTGGCCAATGCATATTATTTGTAAAGAAGGAGATAACAAACGACATGTGGGAATACAATTGTATTTCCTCTTAAAGACATACATCCCCATGGGAAAAGCCATCTAACTCAAGGAAAATAAATAAACACAAAATGTGGGTCTGTTACTAACATATGTATGTAAACCATGTCCTCAGAAATCTAATGGTCCCCTAATGCCATGAAAGAAAAAGAATAAACGTAGAACTCATTCGAAAATAATGCATAGCTTCAGCATTGAGTTATTTCTTTTTAACATTAATGTAGCTATATTTTGGCAAAAAAAAAAGTTATATACATAAAGAAATAGCTCTATTTAACAAAACAAAACATTATGCATTTTTCTACTAGCCAGCGACTGGGATTAATGAGTTTGTTAACCAAAAGAAAGTTGTCTATTATATCATTTTGTCCAAAAGAGGAATCATATATTTGCATTTTACCACCGTTCTGCTTTGTAAACATAGTTGTGAAAATAATTGTTTGTAGTTTGAATGTCAATAAATATACTACATAAGTGCAAAAAAATAACAAAGAAGACATTTAGTTTCTCAATCTAATAGTCTCAGAAATACCATCAAAGACCAAACGAGTTAAAACTTCGAGCATTTCATCCATTAATTTATCAATTTAATCCATGTTTGGAAATGTATTGAAAAAAGATTAACTGGTTTTTTTGGATTTTTTTGCCTATATGGTTTGATATAATTGCATCCGACAGGATATAAATAAGCATTATAGCATTAAAATTAGTCTATCGAACCTAGGATCTTATCAATGAGGTAGACCAAAATTGACCATCCCCTCGGGATTCGAACCTGCGCCTCCAAAATTGAGAGTTGAACACGCCTTAACGCACACGGCTATCGCGCTCCCAACTATTTAATTTCCATTTTTGTGCATTTTTATTCTAGACACATGTGCATACTTTTTTTTTCAGTATATATATATAACACATGGGCTGAAAAGTCCCGGGCCTAACACATATATGGCGGTATTTTATTGCAATAAATTTTTTATCAGTTAATGCTAACCTTCAAAAGAGAGCTGTTAAAATTTCATGATATTCTATTCATTAGTTTTTGAGATATTGTGTAAAAAGTGTCGCTACTGTTGTTATTTTCAAAACAATGGATCAAAAATAATTTCGTGTTTTAATTTTACACTGCTTCTTGTGGGAAAAAATACTGTTCAAGCGAAGCAATGGCTTGAAAAGTGTTATGGGGACTCCGCTCTATCAGAAACAACAATAAAACGTTGGTTTGCTGACTTCAAACGTGGTCGTAGAGACACCAATGTCGCAGAACGCAGTGGAGGTCCAAATGAAGCGGTAACACCAGAAGACATCAAAAAATAGTTTTGTATGATCGAAAAGTGAAATTGTGTGAGTTAGCTGACATCGTAAATATATCAAAAGAACGTGTTGGCTTTATATTGCATGAGGATTTCACTATGAGAAAGCTCTGTTCAGAATGGGTGCCGCGTTTGCTCACTGTTGACCAAAAACAGGAATGTGTTGATTATTCTGAGTAGTGATTGGCCATTTTCAAACGTAACCAACCGGAATTTTTGCGTCGATATGTGACAATGGATGAAACATGGATCCATCACTTCAAAACGATCGTCATCTGAGTGGACAACAACTGGTGAACCTCGTCCAAAGCAACCGAAAGCACAACAATCGGCTGGAAAGGTTATGGCCTCAATATTTTGGGATGTGCGTGGTGTAATATTCATCGACTATCTTGAGAAAGGAAATACCATCAATAGTGAGTATTCTATAGCGTTTGAAGGCCAAAATTGCAAAGTAGCGACCGCTTATGGCAAATATTTCTTTTTGTTTCATCAATACAACGCACCCTGTCACAAGTCAATGGCAAAACTACATTAATTGAACTTCGAGTTGCTCCCACATCCACCGTATTCGCCAGATTTGGCTCCCACCGAGTACTGGCTGTTCGCAGACCTGAAAAAATGCTCGCCGGTAAGAAATTTTGCACGAATGAAGAGGTTGTCGCTGAAACTGAGACCAATTTTGAGGGAAAAGATGGATCGTTCTACAAAAGTGGCATTGAAATGTTAGAGCGGGGCTGTAATGATTGTGTTGCTCTTGATGGAGATTACGTTGAGAGTAAAGCTAATTTTGAACAATAAAAATGTGTTTTATTTGTGAGGCCCGAGATTTTTCAGCCCATGTGTTAAATATATATATATATATCCACTTTTAAGATTCGTGACATTATAACAATGTATTAACATATGAACTTATCTATATATTGGAGATATCCTTTGCTCGCGAGACCAGTTTTTGCCTCTTGTCTATGCATGCTCGATCCAATATATAGATGTCTGTAGCTTCTTGAGGCAATTTTTCATTGAGTAATTTGATTGAGTTTTAGCCTCTTTTTTTTAATTCAGAATTAACATTACGTACGTTTCGTAAATTCATTCAAACTTTAAAATATTAAGACACGACGAAAGTTTTGAGGGTAAAGAGAGTTCTATTAGCCTAAGAGGTTACTTAATGTTCTCCTTCCAATTAAGTTGATAATCTTTAACTAGACCGAGACATTTAAATGTTATTACTTGCTTAATCTCGGTCCCGTCCAGATATGTAAGGTGTCGAAACTTTCTTGCGTTTTGAGAAGAATATAGCCTTTGTTTCTTCATGGCTGAATCTGGTATCTCTATATTTGGGAATGGGACAATTCAGCGCCGCCGACTCAGCGCCGCCGATTCAGCACCAGCCAATTCAGCGCCGGCCGATTCAGCGCCGGCGATTCAGCGCCAGCCTCAATGACTTTGATTTAAAAAAATTCAGACCTTTTTCAAAGAAAGTTATGTTTTCTGTTGCAGTACAATTGGTCAAACCTGTATTCAACAATAATGGGGTTTTGGGTTTCAAACCCACCTACATTGGTAAAAATACGAGTAAAAAACCCTCAAATGCCATTTTGAGCACCTTGGGCCTTCGGGTTCCGCCAACCGCAACAATGATGTATTGGGGCTTCAAACCCATCGCAAATTGTAAAAATACGAGTAAGGAACCCTTCAAATGCCATTTTGTGCACCTTGGGCCTTCGGGTTCCGCCAGCCGCAACAATGGGGTATTGGGGGTTTCAAACCCTTCGCCAATTGTAAAAATACGAGTAAGGAACCCCTCAAATGCCATTTTATGCACCTTGGGTCCTCGGGTTCCGCCAGCCGCAACAATGGGGAATTGGGGTTTCAAACCCTTCGCCAATTGTAAAAATACGAGTAAGGAACCCCTCAAATGCCATTTTATGCACCTTGGGTCCTCGGGTTCCGCCAGCCGCAACAATGGGGTATTGGTGTTTCAAACCCATCACAAATAGTAAAAATACGAGTAAGGAACCCCTCAAATGTCATTTTGCGCACCTTGGGCCTTTGGGTTCCGCCAGCTTCAACAATTGTGTATTGGGGTTTCAAACTCATCGCAAATTGTAAAAATACGAGTAAGGAACCCCTCAAATTATATTTTGAGCACCTATAGTCCTCGGGTCACGCCTTTGAAATCCAAATACCCCATTGATGCGGGTGGCAGAACCTGAGGACCCAAGGTGCACAAAATGGCATTTTTGGGGTTCCTTACTCGTATTTTAATAATGTGCGATGGGTTTGAAACCCAATACACAATTGTTGCGGCTGGCGGAGCTCGAAGGCCTGAGGTGCACAAAATGGAATTGAGGGGTTCCCTACTTGTAATTTTACAATTTGCGATGGGTTTGAAACCTCAATACACAATTGTTGAGGCTGGCAGAACCCGAAGGCCCAAAGTGCACAAAATGGCATTTGAGGGGTTCCTTACTCGTATTTTTACAATTGGCGAAGGGTTTGAAATCCAAATGCTTCACTGTTGCGGCTGGCAGAACCCGAAGGCCCAAGGTGCTCAAAATGGCATTTGAGGGTTTTTTACTCGTAATTTTACCATGTAGGTGGGTTTGAAACCCCAAAACCCCATTGTTGTTGAATACAGGTTTGACCAATTGTACTGCTACAGAAACATAATTTTCTTTGAAAAAGGTCTGAATTTTTTTAAATCAAGTCATTGAGGCTGGCGCTGAATCGGCCGGCGCTGAATCAACTGGTGCTGAATCGGCCAGCGCTGAATCGGCCGGCGCTGAATTGGCTGGTGCTGAATCGGCGGTGCTGAATCGGTGGCGCTGAGTCGGCGGCGCTGAATTGTACCGTACCCCTATATTTAGCCCACATGAGGAGTTTGTTAAGATCATCTTGCATCAGGTTGACTAGTGTAAGGCGGTCAATACCTCCAACACAAAAACAAGTTCATCTGCATAGGCTACTAATAAAGGTTGGTCTCACGGTAGAATCCAATGCTTCTTTAAAAGCAAGATTCCAAGCCACTGGGGAAAAGCCTCTCTTTGATATTACTGATGTTTGTTCATATTGTCATATACAGTTCTATATTTTAGTAGATAATATATGTACCATAATAATTATAGGACTGCGTTATAGTGTCTTGTCAGGCGTTTCATAAATTGGTCCGGTATTCACTTGTATGCCTGGACAGGGATTTGATCCGGCCAGATTTTTTTATTAGACTTAAGGCTCTCTAAGACTTAAGGCTCGTGGGGAAGTCCGTCTGGAATGAGTGTATCTTCAGTTTTAGCATGATGCCTGGGATTGACGTTGTTTTGGGCACCGATGTCCTCGCGCATTTTAACTTCTCGCTGTTAAGAGGAGTTGTGTCTATAAGTGCTCCAGCATTAGTGAGTGAGGTCGAACCGAGTCCCGAGGTGTCTGCCGAGGGAAAAAAATTTAGAGCCTCTTTTTGTGATCGTTGGTCTGTAGAGTGGGAATGGATTGAAGATCCCAAGATCCAAGGTCGGGTCGGACAGTACAACGTAGACGAGAGGTGGAGGACGAGGTTCGAGAGTGAAGTAAATAGATGGATCCAAAGTAGATGGCTGGTTAAGATCGAAGAAAGTCACCAAGGAGCTATACTGCTTATGGCCGTTTATCAGGAAACCAAGGACAAAGTGAGACCCGTTTTCGATTTTAGGGAACTCAACAAATTTGTGGAATGCTCAGGTGCTGAAGCTGATGTCTGCGGGGAAAAGCTGCGGGTGTGGAGGCAATGGCCTGAGAATTATGTATTGTTTAATCTGAAAGATGCTTACATGCAAATAGGAGTCGGTCCGAGGTGCAGCAGATACCAAAACATAAGGTACAAGGGTCAATGTTACCAACTTTGCCGTCTAGGTAGGGGGGGGGGGATAAATGGCCTAAAAATGAAAAAATGGAAAATGATTACGCCCACTTCAGTGATGGTGCATTGGGTCATTTGAGAGATATTTTGTATTGGAAGTTGGTACCTATCATGAAATAAACCCCCCCCCCACTCAAAAAACTAAATCGGACATGATTTTTGCCCTTTTTTTTCTCCCTTTATCATTAAAAATAAATAATATCTTAAGAGAACACTTTGGTTCACCTGTCAGATGCTGCAATGTTCTAATGTGATAATGTACATTTACATAATGAATCAATGCTCATCTGATTAAGTATTTGACCAGGATACAGTGCCAAGTACTAGAAGCATTAGGGCAGCTCTACAGCAAATTGAGGTCCCAAGTCTGTGTCTAGTTGTGGAAAAGCTTGAGGAGGAGAAGGAGAAAGGTAAATGATCATACATGCATCGGACAGCACCACAAAGAAAGGTGTAGGCCAGTTCATGGTACAAGGGCTGCATGTGGGTCAAGATAGCCCATTTCCTCTGCCTATCTTATCAATTCACAGAGAGACCACTGAGGACATAGCAATGCAAGTGGATATGGGGTTCGAAATACTGGTGTCGGTCAGAGGAGTCAGTGTGGAGGATGTTTATAAACTTGTAGATGCACATATGACTGACAGCACAGAGCACAACAAAGGCTTTTCAAAACTGTTGGCAGAGATGTACAACCTGGAAACACCAGCAGGGCAGATCTTTTGTGGCACCCACACTACACTGGGCTTCAGCAGTGCCATGAATAAAGTGATGCGGTTGGTGGAGGCCGATATGAAGTTGGAGCAAGTGCTACAGAGTTTCATGGTGGACCTGGATGTAGACAGCAAGAATGCCAGTGTGGCTGGACAGGCACTGGACATGTGCCTCAAGTTGGTGGCTCCTGAGTATTCCCACAAACCCTGGAACCGCTACAGGGAATTCCTCCTCTTCCTTGAGCAAAGGCAGGTATCCAGTGTGCTGTTTTCCCTACAAAGACAGCAGGTTTGGATGTCTCTCCAGGGCAGCAGCAGTCCTAATATACCACTTTAACCATCTGACAGAGTTCCTGAGCCAGAACCCTCACATAAACAGCCGCCTGGCCTGCCTCGTCAGAGAAGTGATGGAGCTTCCCTATCTCAAAGTGGTCCTTGTGGCGTTCGGCTGGGTGTACACTTGGTGGAGCCTTTTTATGCCAGAACCATAGAGAAAGATGCTACCCATACTCAGCTCAGGGAGTTCTACAAAGGACTGCATACAGGCTTGGGGCAGCCAATCAGCGACAACTACACAACGTTCACAACACCTGAGTATCCTGTAGTGTCTGACAAGCTTTTCAGTAGCGTAAAGAAGACTTACACGGAAGAGGTCCTGAACTCAGTGTCAGACGTGGCTGCCGAACACTTGGATGAAGTGAAGAAGCTGACAGATCTCATGCTACCCCATCTGAAGACTGTCCTGGCCAGGCAGAGGAGGGACTATGGGATAGATGAGGAGACCTTCCCAATGGACTACCCTGTCAGTGAACAGGCTAGTAACATTGATGGCACCCCTGTGCACAACATTGGAATGGAGAGACAATGTGGCAAAGTGGATTACAGACTGAAGAAGCTAGGCACACTGAATGCAGTGAGTAGGTCAATCATTTTACAAAAGAGCCAGGAGCTGAGGAATGGACAGGTTCCATCTTTCAGAGGATTCAAGGCAGCAGCCCAGGCGAAAAGAGAGTCGAGCTCAACTGGACTGAACGCATGAAGGAAAATTTTGAGAGAGGGGCAGAAGAAAAGCAGGAAATGGCGCAAAGAAAGGAGAGGAGGAGATTAAACATGCTGGACACACTGAAATCCTTTGGTGGTCCCTTCACTGACAGTGGAGAAGTTGAAAAGTTCCTTGTGGATGAAAGTCTGAACAACAATGCAAAGCAGCAGAGAATGAAGGTTGAGGTTCAGTTTGCCAGAGAAAGCACCACACTTCTGCCTAAAGTCGATCCTATCTTCAGAATCCAGGTGACACTGCCCAGTGGGAAGAGGAGGATGAAAACAGCACAGGAGTTTGGAGATGCTCTCATGGCGTACCTAGGCAAGAGGAGTGACCGAACCACACTGGAATATGCAAAATTCCAAGAAAGTCTTGAAAGGCTAAGAGAAATATAAGATGCTACTTAAAACTGTTCAAGTTCAAAGTTCAAGTTCTTTCCATGTCTATGTGATGATTAAACTGTTTTGTATTTGAAATAAAAAAATGCAAATGAGTTCAGTGTTTTAGTCTTGGCAAACTGAGGCTGAACAGCTTAAAAAAACGCTCATTTGGTGTTCTTTTTTCTATTTAAAGAGGGATGAAGGATTATTTTCAAGATACAGAGTCCCTTTGAGGTGTAACAGTAGTTCTATTATTAGTGTTTATTAAATATCAAATGGGTTTGAAAGCATTGTTTCAACACTATATAGGCAAACAGTAAGAATAGCATATGCATTCCAGGCGGAATTTGCAGAAAAGGCCATTTTTTTGGTTCTTTTTTTTTTCAGTTTCAAGGGGGGGGGGTTATTTTCAAGATACAGAGTTAATTTTGGTGTCAAAGTTCTGGTATTTATAGTGTTAATCATATCCCAAATGGGCGTTGTGAAGTTTTTGAACTTGATGATTATACCCCCCCCCCTATCTAGGGTTTGGACTAAACTGTTGCACCAGAAATAATGAAATTC
>CP045896.1:15515598-15581262 GCA_013387185.1 Caligus rogercresseyi
GAAGAGATCTTTTTGACTATATGATGAAAAACTTTACATTTTAAATCAAAATTCCAATCTCAATAAAACGATAAATATTTAAAAAAATCGACCACTAATACACATTTACACAAAAATCAAATGATTAGTTGCCCTAAAAAAATCACATGATCAATATGATACCAATTTTTGGAGACATAGCTGCAAATAGTTCGAAGATTTGGTACAAAAGTTTGGTGTTTGAATTATAATTTTGGATATCTCGTCAACTTTGAACTGTATCAAGGCGAGATCTATGTACAAGAAAGTGCCTCAACTGTTTTGGACTTACTAAATGGCTTGACCAATGACAAAAAGAATCATGTTCGACAACCTTTTTACAACTCTATCTTTACACAACGAACTCAGAAGAGAGAACTGTAAGAACTAACCATTCACATAAGAACTTTCCATTTCAAAAACAACTAGCAAAGAGGGAAAGAGGATCGATGAAAATATCTTCGGCATGTGCGGAAGATACTTTGGTTGAATGGAAAGATTAAAACATTGTTACAATTGCATAGCCAATATATGTATCAAACCTCAAAAAAGTAATAAGATGGAATAAAGCAACGAAAAAAATATCCATGCACTAAATCTCACAGTATATACCAATACAATCATATATGGGAGGCACAAATCTGATATCTGAAAGTACGAGATGAAAAAAGGAGAAGATGTCAGGCAAGGAATGCAAATCGTTAATTCGCACGGAATGCTCTAAATGTAATGTGGACTTTGCATCGATTGTTTGAAACTTATGACACAATATAATTATTGGAAAATATTTTGAAAATTAATAAGAAATGATATTTGGATGATTTTTTACGAAAAAAAGTATTTATGTAGAATTATATGTTTGCATAAATTGTTTGTTTCCAAATATATAATATAATAAAACTACTTAGAAATATATTCATTAAACCCCTAGCGTTACTTTTGGACACGGGGCCTATTTTAGGCATGATTGACTTTACGAGCAAAAATTGAAATGAATTATTGTTTTTGAAACATCAGAAATATTGACTTAATGTTTAAGTAAATCAAAAGAAAAAAATAGCTTCAGGGTAATGGGTTAAGTACAAAATATGTTATTGAAAAATATTACGGAACCACAGAAGCCTTCATTCTCACTCAACCTCGGGGTATTTGATTCTAGACGAAATCTATATTGTAATTAAAACTATTAAACTAACTCTATTTGATTTAAAACAAAAGCTTTATTTTAAAACTTTTTTCAGTTATATGTCTCATACTTTTTATGCTTGCACATATTAGTTCTAACTAGTGGTTTATGGAGTAATATTAATTTTATTAATCTATTATTTGTGATATTGTCCTCATAATATGGGTTAATTGAGTCTGTGAGGGCGTCAAATGTCAGAAGAAGCTAATTAAATTCTCATAGCATTCATCTAAGGCTATGTTAATACATATTTGTCACTTCAAGCCGTACATTTTCCTATGAAATCCTTTTGTATGAGCATTTTGTCCTTTATCATTTCTTCCGGATACTTTTTTCACATAACTCATATCTACTTTTAAAAGCAATATTCTCTTAAGACATTATGCAAATATGCTTTATTCCTAGCTGCAACCTCTTTTCACATTCAATACATTTTAAAAATCATTCCCAACTCCCATCATCAGATAAATATTTATAAGGACACATATTTTTTGCTTCGTATTTTCACAGATAATAATCAATGCAGTTATTAGTCATTCTCAAATTCTGGCCATCTATACGTAAGATGTTTATTTATTACTAAGCAGTGATAAAATATATTACATAAGGAGAAAAATATATATACATAAACTATTTTAAAGCAAAGTTCCCTTATGACAATTTTTGGTAAATAGAATATACATATTAAAAATAAGTTATTATTAATGAATTGAAATATGAAAAAATCGTTAAAAATGAAAAATCTATATATAAACCTCTAACAAAAAGTTGATAGAGAATATTGCAGGAACGGACAAATATAAATCTTATTATTATCAGGAATAAAAGTGAGCCGAAATGGTCTGCTGGGAGCCGTACCCCAAAAAAAACCCTCAAGACTATTAGGGCGATTCACTAAAATAGGAGTTCAAAAACCAAAAAGTACTTTTAAAAAAATGTTTGTGCATTAAAATGATTTAATGTTAATTTATAACGTATTTATTGGGTATAAATTATTGCCTATTAAGGACATTAAAAGATGCAGGGGCATAGAGATAAAAAGACATAGAGAGCTTATTCCTTTCAGCTGATTCTGTGTGTCCAATATAAACAAAGTAATATGTATACGTCATCGTAAGCTGATCATAGAGATAGAATCTATCAGTATGATCAGCTTACGATGACGTAGTACAAATTATTTTTTGTTTATAGTGGACACAAAAATACAGCTGAACGATGTTTCTCTGATATTGAAGGGAATCAGCTCTCTATATCTTTATATCTCTATGTGCAGGGTCAGTTAAAAGCCTATAGCCTTTTTTCACCCCTTCCTCTTATACAGTCCTTAATATTTTGATAGTGTGTGTGGGGGTTGTTTAAAAAAGTCAATTTAAAGCTTGCTTGATAAGCCTGAGGTGATTATGACATACAATATTTTGGTTAAAACTTTGGTGTGTAAATGGTCCATTTGAGTCTAGGTAAAAATCATTCCATGAACATCTCTGTATGGGTCGATATTCGCCCCTCTTTTTGAGTATTTTTTCCTTGTAGAAGAATGAAAACTCCTGGATAGAATCGGAATTGGGAGTGTCAGGGATAAAATCCCTGAGATTGCACACATGGCACCTGTAGGAAAAAGTAAGAAAATAATAAAAAATATATAATGAACAATTGTATTATGTGTAAGATTGTGAGATGCAGGATGAAATGCTTTAAGCTAGCAAATTCAGGGTAATAACTAAATCAATAGAAAAAGTTATCAAAATTTAAGTATTAAAAGTAAAATATTAAGTGAGCTACTATAAAAAGATAAAAAACACTTTTTAAAATAATGAAATTTTGAATAAAACGACTTGAAAGTAGATGCGTAAACATTATAAAAAGAAGCAAACGATTTATGTAACAAATACAATGTACAGGATTTATCGATAAAATCTATTTTTTGAAGACAATAATATCAAATATCATAATATTCCTTTTTTGCATATTTGGTTCGATAGAATTGTGTCCGACAGGATAAAAAAACATTATAGCCTTAAAATTAGTCACTCGAACCAAGGATCTTATGAATGAGGCAGACCAAAAATGACCATCCCCTTCGGGATTCGAACCTGCGCCCCCAACACTGAGAGTTGAACACGCCTTAACGTGTTCAACTCAAATGGGACTTCGTTAGATTGTGTATAAACATAGCGATTGAGGGTGGTAGTATCAGTAGATAGAAAAATAGTTTTATTTGAAGGGATGTTTGCAATTAATTTAGGAGAAATTGAGCAATCGGTATTTCGTAGTTTTAATTGAAAATGATCTCGCACACGGCTATCGGCTATCGAACTCCCTTTAATCATTTATGTTTTGACGTAACGGTGTTAAGATTTGAATTTATTATTAATATATATATAAACAAAAACACAAAACAGTTCAACGATTTAATTAAAATAAGCATTAAAAACCAAATATAAAAAAAATGGAGCTCGATGCCGTGCGTGTTAAGGCGTGTTCAACTCTCAATGTTGGGGGCGCAGGTTCGAATCCCGAGAGGGGATGGTCATTTTTGGTCTACCTCATTGATAAGATCCTAGGTTAGATAGACTAATTTGAATGCTATAATGCTTATTTATATCCACACGGATGCAATTCTATCGAACCATATAGGCAAAAAAAAAAAAATGATATTTAGAGCTATCATTTGTTAACAAAAAATAAATAGGTATTATATTTACCCAAGAGTTTCCCCATGGGCGTAATGGGAACCATGTCTCCATATCCCACGTGGTCATAGTGATGGTAGCCCACCAAATGACTCAATGGAATTTGAAAGGAATAATTCACTTCCTTTTCAACAAAGTAAATTAAATTGCTGAAAATAAACATAATGATTCCCATGAGCAAGAGTATGAGGCCCAAAGCATTTGAGCTCCGCTTAAAAGTGTAGCCTAACAGCTTGAGGCCAACGGAGTGATGCGCTAGCTTAACGACCCGAATGATACGCATGGCTCGTAGGACGTGGAGGGCTCGCTTCACGTCCTCAAAGGACTCGCCTCCTTTGAACTCTACGAGGATGAGGGATATGTAAAAGGGAATAATGGCCAGAAGGTCTATGAAATTGAGGAAGCTCTTTAAAAAATTCTTCTTGTTGGGACAGCCTGTAAAATAAAGTTGGATTTTTATTATTTAAATACATAAGATGTGAATGTATTTTTGTGGATGATTTGGCCTTATTGGTAGAACAATAATATACGCAATAAAAACGAAAATAGAGCAACATGTATACCATTTATACTGAAATATCCCTCTTTTTTTAAAGCGTTAAAGTAAAGTAGCGCATGCATAACATAAAATTCTTCCTTTTTCCCAAAAGGAATTGGCCAAAATTTTAGTTCGTTTTTAGTCCGTAAGGGGCGCTTTGATGCTAAAGCTCTTTGAAAATAATAACAAAGACCTTTTATTATTTATATTTGGAGACGTTTTTATCTTGAAAAAAAGTTTTTGAGTGTTTTAATCCCTTTAAACGGTTTTAAATAGGATTGTGACGTAATTTCATGGACTAGCGACATCTAACGTTACAGAAAATAACCAAAATTTTGGCCATTTTTTGTTTACTTTTTCCTTGCATGCACTACTTTACTTTAACGCTTTACTTTTTTTGTTCGAACATTTTTCACTTCAACAGTACCAAAAGGAGGCTTAATGTAAAACAAACTCCACCTTAAACAGTGCATTGCTTTTAGCTTTATAGCATATATATATATATATATTATATTATATATATATATATATATATATATATATATATATATATATATATATATATATATATATATATATATATATATATAATTATATATATCTTGATTATTAGTTTCAAGATCAGCTTCACTACATTATTACTCAATTCGGTATCACAATAAAGTAGCGTTTTTGCAATAACTGAGTGGATTCTCATTTGTCACACTATAAACTAACGACTAGAGATTGTTATGACAAAAGATGTCAAAACTAACGGATAAACGGCAAAAATATGGGGGTTCTACTATGAACGGTTCCAATAGTCTTATATACACGGTTATTAAAAGCAAAATATATATCTTAAGTTGATAGTTGTCTCACTTACCACAATATGAACTAAATGAACATCAAAACTAGATTTTCTTTGGATTGAAAAAGAAACAGCCTAAAAAATATAATGTTTTAAAAATTACACATCAATCACATTTATATTTTATGAAATAAGTTGTTAAAGCGTAATAGTGTCCCAGCGGTAATATCAGGGTGAAAGTTATGCAAAGGTCTTGTCGGAACTCTTCATTTTTTATGATAATGATTGCAAATAATTTATATACGCAAAAAATGTAATATCTAATTAAAATATAACTAATTATTGTGTATATAAAGGTTTTCTTGTTTATATTATTTCAAGTTTTTTTTACTTGGTGCTGTCACTGTCACTCCTGGATAATACATATAAATTAGAACTGCAATTTATATACATTTGAAAGCAACACAAATCCATTTTACAGATGATAACTAAACGGCTCAGTTAAAAAACGAGAAAATTATTCTTAAAAAATAAAGATTCTTATAAGAGTTTTGTCGATTTGACACATGAAGTATAATATATTTGTACTAATTTAGTCACATTTCTATGTAAGCTGAACTCTTACATAGATAAAAATTCATTATTTATCAAAATGGAATATAATTATAAATAATAACGATAATAATATATAAACTATGGATTGGCGTTATTTTTTAGTTGTCGTTTCATTTTGCAATGATTTTCTCTGCTTTATCCTGTGATACTTTTTCCTTGTAATACTGTTCAAAGTTGTTGACAATAATGGGTATGGGCATGGCCAAGAAGAGAACCCCACAAATGGCACAGACGGAGGCTGAAATAAAGAAATGGGAGAGAAGAGAGAGATGTGATGGGTGATGAGGTCCTGACATAATCACTGGAAGCGTAGGAAATTGAACGATTTATAGAAAAGCAGCTAACGTCAAATGACCAAACACATTATTGTCATAGAGATATAAAGATATAGAGAGCTGATTCCCCAATTACAGACAAACAGTGTTCTGTTGTTTCTGTGTGTTCAAAATAACAAAGTAATTTGATCTACGTCGTCGTACGCTGATCATAGAGATAGATTATATCTCTATGATCAGCTTACGATGACGTAGTATAATTACTTTGTTTATAGTGGACACACACAGAAACAATAGAACGATGTTTCTCTGCGATAGAAGGGAATCAGCTCTCTATATCTTTATATCTCTATGATTATTTTGGGATAAATAAATCGGAACCAATGACAAAACCAGTTATTCAACACAACCTTTCATTTATTGTTGGGATTTTTCATAAAACACATAGTCTCTTATGAGAATAACTTTTATTTTCTGCATCATAAATAATAGATAATTGTAATTTATTAAGTAATAAGATATTTTATCAGCTAAATATGCTATTTATTGAAACGATAAAGTCCATATCGGTCTTCGTATTTGATTTTTCTATTGTAAATCATGTAGAAAAAAGCTAAACGTATAAATGAAAACTATTTATTGAAACGTTACTCCATATAAATGAAAGGTTTATTGATATACATTTGTCGTTGATTCCGATTTATTTATTCCAGGATTCTTATTGTAAATGAAAATCAATTGATAAGATGAATAAGTAAATAAAATAAGTAATATTTCATATTTATTAACCGCGCTTCGAGTGTTAAAATGTGTGATTGATTGATCCTACCAATGATTTTGCCCCAGACGGTGATGGGGTACATATCTCCATAGCCCACGGTGGTCATGGTGATTAAAGCCCACCAAAAGGTGGATGGAATGCTCGTGAAAGAAGTGTCAGTGTCGTCCTTCTCAGCAAAGTAGGCAAGGCTAGAGAAGACCAAAACCCCATCCCCATGAAGAGAAGAAGAAGGCCGAGCTCTTGATAGCTCTTTTTGAAGGTGTAGCCCACAGACTGAAGCCCCGTGGAATGGCGGGCTAATTTGAAAATCCGAAATATCCGCATGATTCGAAAGACTTGAAGGGTCTTGCGAATGTCTTGGTAGGATTTACCCCGGGTTTTTAAGAGGACGATGGAGACGTAGTAAGGGACTATGGCTAGCAAGTCCACAAAGTTTAAAAACCTTTCATAAATTTGACTTTATTTGGGCAACCTAGTAAATCAGTAAATGGAGAAACAGAGGATTACCTATTATGAACTAATAACAAATTTATATATCCCAGCCGGCATGTCCTATTCTTAGCTCATTATGCCACGCAAACGAACGGAGAGCTACAACTCAAATCCGAGGAAAGCTTACAAAGCGTAATTAAAAATATATAATTTAAAATGTGTATAATTTTTGGGTTTAGTTTTCTTCAAGGCATTTATATGAAGGTTTAAACAGAATATAAATAATAATAAAATCAAACCACCCTAAAATTACGTCAGGTGTCCAATAATAAACTTGTCACTATTATCTTAGTAATCATGAACTCTATGATACTTATAGTATGGCAATGTTTCCATAGCTAAAATAATAAACATTCAGTAAATTAAGATAATGACGTACACATTTTACTTTTTTATTGAAGTAACAAAGTAGAATATGTTCGCGTTGGGGCATTAGGTAATAATAACCAATGAATAGGACAGTTTTTTGTTCTGAATTGAGCAAAACGCAAAGATGTGCCAGATATGTATATATATATATATATATATATATATATATATATATATATATATAATATATATTATATATATATAAACATTTATATACAGGGTGTACGGGCAAATCGTGCACAAATGACCTACAGTTAGATATTTACAAATGTAGCCTAAACGAATGGAACCACAGTAATTTTATTGATAAATTAATTGTGCATTAGGAAATGTTATTTTAAATCTTGGGTGTCATTTTTAATTCGACCCCTTGTTTGCCTTACAGGCAAGATCAGATTCAACCTTGATTTTTAGTATGGCAAATTAAGTATGGTTGATTATTTCTTAAACTAGTCGAACAATTATATAAAGCTTCTTAGAATTATCAAACGATTTAATTATGAAGTGATTGCATGCATTTTATAAAGTTTCAGCGTGATTTATAAGGCCACTGGATTAAAAAAGGTCAGAGCCACTTGAATTTTTACTGTATCAACATTTTTGAATATTTTAAATTAAAGTTCCGTTGTTTTCATTGGATAAAATAGCGGAGAAAAAAGTAAACAACATTTATATTAAGCAGCTTCTCGCTATATTCTCTTGCTTTGGAATTATGGCGGCACAACAGATCAAGACTGCTGCTCCATAGGAGAAAAATTTCCCATTGTCAATTATCGGGGCCAGGGAAGGCTACTCAAGAGCCTTGTTTACACGGTCAAAGTCTTTGTAGCAATCAAGGAGAATTGAAAAGTAAGACAGGATCTGGTGGGCATAATAACAAGCTGGAAGAACCGACAGATGCGGTAAAAATTCAAGTGCTTCTGACCTTTTTTTATCCATATATATATATATATTATATATATATATTAATATATAATATATATATATATATATATATATATATATATATATATTATATATATATATATATATACCTATATACCAGGAAACCACCGGTACCCGGCTGTTTTTAGAGTGGCCCGGTCCGTTGTCTAAAAATAACCGTGTCGGGATTTTTTTATTAAATTATTTTCCATAAATCAGTCGTCACTTTTGTAGAATTTTTTTTAGGAAATTATTTTCTAAAAAAACTTCGTCACTTTTTTGGGATTTTTTTTTCTAAAAAACAACGTCGTCACTTTCAGAATGACAAAGGAACGAAAATATACCGGCCCGGGTCCCGGTGAAAAAAGTGTCCCGGTCGTTTTCTGATATATATACTTATAGTTTATAGGCTTAAACATATGATATCAAAACAGGTTGGTTTTTAATTTTAATTTATAATTATTTGCGTATACCTAACTTAGATGGACCTTGAGCTGTAGTGAAGTCCATGACATAAGAAACGATGAATGCCGTGAATGTAATATTTATATTAGTATTTTAATAAAAATAGGTCTAAAAGACACAGTTGTTCGAAAAGACGCAAAATTATAAGGGAAATACGTTAATTGAGCCTATAAAAAATTAATTACTAGAAAAAATGTGAGAAAAACTCAACCACTATAAAAAAATTCATAGAAAACGTCATGCCATTTAGTATATTTACATCTTTATAAATATATGGGTATGATTAATATATTTATTTAATTATGGGGTTCACCGAACTATGAATGACCAAGATAACGGAAGGCAATTTTAATCATACAATGGAAGAAGTTTATATTGGTGATTCTCAATTAAGAGAACAGTAACATTACACTATGGTACATGTAAATCAGAGTATACTAACTATGATGTTATACTTCATCCTTAATTATGTATAGATATCCTTAGAGTATAAATCTGCTATGAATAAAAACAATATAACTGTATTTTGAAACAGGTATTTAGAAAAAATAAGTCGTGAATTAAAATGCTTAATTATGGTCTACTTTAATATTCTCGAAATACTATATATATATATATATATATATATATATATATATATATATATATATATATATATATGTGTGTGTGTGTATATATCAGGAAACGATCGGGTACCCGCCCAAGAGTCCCAGCTCGGTGTACCGGTTTTTTTAGACACCGGGCCGGGACTTTAATATTTTCTTTCGTTTGTAATTCATAATTTTTATTAGAAAATAATTTCCAAAAACAGGGAGGAAGTTTTTATTAGAAAGGAATTTTGAACATATTATTTTATCCTTTATAACGTCATCACTTTTTCTGAGATTTATTTTTTGGAAAGTCTTTTCTAAATATATTTAGTCACTTGAATAATATAATTATTCAGAGTTGCAAATTGAAGCTATGTCAAATATGTCTATTGTCTAGGCTATGGTATATAATTGAAACGGTTGTGTGATGGTGATTATGATTTTTACTTAACATTTCATGAATGAATCCTGGGTAAATATAGTATTATTATAAGTTTTTTAAAGGACTGAAGCACAGAAATAAGCATAAGAAATGTATCTTTGTCCAAGATAACATTTTCGTGTACACAATATATGAGTTAAATATTCAAGTAATAATATTTTTCAAGCTAAATTTAAGCCTTTTATTAAGAAACAATGCCAAATTGTCCTTCATATATATATATATATATATATTAGGGTTGTTCTTATTTTTCAAATGTTTGAAATGTTAGCAACATTGTGGATTTTCTGTTTCTTGGTGATAAAGAACACGACATAGAAAGTTTGAACAAAATCGGTCAACATTACGAGGTCGCACAACGAGGTCAAAGTTCTAAAAATTTAGTAAAAATATCGTTTTTCGCAAATTTTTTCAAAATGGTAGACGTTACAGACTTCAAAAATAATTATTAATTTAAAGAAAATCTAATTTGCTACCAGACGTATGTTTGATGTTTTTTAATAAAACAAAGTTTTTTGTAAAAACCATTGAGCCATTATTTACTCAACTGATATGATAAAAAGTCTTTGTACACTACTCAGTTGCATTTCATTCAGTAACTTGTCTATGTATTTAGGCCGTTTGTTCAATAAGTCAACAATTTTCCTTTATTCTTGGCCCATCTCTTCTAGACATCATGATAAACACATCTATTATATTGTAATGAATTATGGAGTTTATGTAAGCTTTTTGTTCTTCAAATTTTTTTGTTGAACAACAAAATAGCTTTCTAGCTAATAATCAAGATATTTCAAAATACTGTTTGTTCAGAGATGATATATCTTAAATATATATTATAGAAAAAATACTTTTAGATATATTAATTAAAACAAAAAAAAAGAGACCAACCACGAGAGATTTAACAATTTAGAAGTGAAACCCAGAGCTGCGACTACCGAATGTAAATCAGTATTTAGAACTGGAAGCGTTGTTACCTGATGTGAAGAAGTTGAACTTTGCAAATAAATAAACAGCTCCGGAGCTAAAAGCACATTCTATATCGGACAACGACTAACAAAAGACAATTAAGGAAATAATTTGTTGTCTATTGCCTTATATTTCCTTCAAAACCCGAGTGCATATATGATTTGTATAAAAATAAAACATATATTAAAATTCAAATAATCTCTAAAAATTATACCAAGTCATGTACTTAATTGTCTTTTGTTATAAATTGTCTGATACTAAATGCATATGTAGAAGTCAATGAGCAGATACATAAATAATGATTTATGTATCTGCTCTGTGACTTCTTCATATCAAGAAAGAAAAAAATATAATTTTTCTCTCTTTCTTATCTACCGCACTGATCGATATTCGGTAGATATATAATAAAATCTACCGAATCAGCGATACCGAATCCCAGCTTTGGGGAAATCACATGAAGAATTAGAAGTTCTCCTTTTGTAATTTCAAATAAAATATTGGGACGAAAGAAAGGGAAGAAGTAAATAAATATCTAATGATGTCATAAAACTGACAATATATTCATCATTTAAGTCATTATATTTACTTCCTTTTCTCTGGGAAAAACCATTAGTCGCAGATCAATTGGAAGCCCATCACATTTGCAAATGTGAAACAGGCTTAAATAATTATATTTGGCTCACTGTTTCATTTTTGTGCATTTAAGTGTTAGCTATCAAATAGGTATATAAATCTGAATTCTTTCAATAAGGCATAAACTTCCACAAAGACTTGCCGGCTGGATGATGGTGTGTCTTACATGCAAATCTGACAAGGTATTCGATGGTAAACCATATAACGCAAATGACTTCGATAATATTGAGCGGGTAGTTGTCCTCCTCGTCCTCTGAGTTATTGAAGACCTCTGTCGTGCTCAAGACCATGGCAATGAGAGATAAAACGATGAAGGAAATGGACACAATGTTCATAATCTGTAATTAAGAAAATATTTCGTCATTAATTAATCTCATGAGAAAATATTAAATGTTCTATTTGACATAATAAGATAAACGACTTTTTATGTGCTTTAACAGTTCAAGCCACATACAAATAAAATGCATGTTTGCATTAAAACTGAAGTCAATATGTAAGAATATTATAGTTTATAACTTTAAATCTATTAAAGTTATAATTTTAGGGGTGAGAGCATTACATAAATGTACATAGGATAATAATATATAAGGAGGATACCTTTCTAAGATTTTTTCAAACATGATTACTCTACAAAAAGGCTAGTGAATAATTCAAGTAATTGTCACACTGAAATAAAACATTACTTCACTGTAAAGTTGCAAATATCGACGTAGGACTAAAATATTCAAAAAGCCTTATTGTCTTGGGTTATAGGTCTATATCAATAGCGCTATAGAATCCTTTGAATACACGCTTTTGGAATATTACCTAATTATATAATGCAACTATTCAAGTTCAGGAAAGAATAAATGAATTATTTGTTTTATCATCCTTGACGATTAATACACCATCTTATTGACGGACATACTTATAAAAAGGAGAAAAAACTTGGACTATTAGTTGCAAGAACTACTATATAAGCATCCTTACGAGTAATTTGCTCTAATGCAAAGAAAACGACCATTCAATGAAGTTATTTTGTTGTGAATGCCTTTGTGTTGAGTTCCTTCTAAAAATATTGAAATATCAAGATTATTAATAATTGTTTGTCAAAACCTTATCCTATTCCTTCCGTTTGAAAGAATATATTATCTGGTAGTTTAAATAATTTTATTATATAATGTACAACATTATATTTGAATAGCTTATACGACACATGTTATATATACAATATGACCATTATTATCAAAAATATTGGGTAAAACCAATGATATTATATTACTTGCACACAGTTGAAAATTGCGTGTATAAATCAGTTGACAAAAAGTAATTTATTGTTTACTATGTCAAATAAAAGTGTTCAAAGTGTGAATGATGTGTAATCATGTTTCAAGTGAAACTAAAGTTATATATGGTTATATGTTTTTTAATCAATAATAGTAGTACTAAACCTCATGATTTCTTAGTAGTTTTATTCTAATTAAATTAGAGAGCTACGAAGGATCACTTGGATAAAAAAGCTCATTTTTTTAAATTGGCATCTTGTTTCATTTAAAGGGAAATGGAAGTTTTTAATAAAAATGAGAAGCTGTTAGGGCTGAATAAACAACAATAAAATGTATACCGCATAATAATTTAAGCAGGATCAATGAAAGATTTGTTGACAACTTGATCAAGAACTCTTGTGAACTGGGTCGGCGGAGAATATTTCGTTGCCCTTCCACTGATCTTGAAGTACAGTGGAAGGAGAAGGTGTTTTACCAAACTGCAGGAAATCCATTTCTTCTTAAGTTCAGAAAACGTTTTTCCGGTTGTAGATGGTTGACAATTAATACAATTTTTTCAAATTGATAAACAAACCCCCTCTTTGTGAATAAAATGGCGCACCCATTATACGATTTGAATTATTTTATATACTTCTAATTAACAATTTAAAAGTTACATTTCTGATGGAACACACTGTATACTAGACTTGTTAATTTATCGTTCATTTGTAGTCGTTCGTCGTTCATCGATACAATTTTTAACGAACAACAACAAAAATTCCATTCGTTAGTCGTTCGTTTTTTGCGCCAAAAGAAGACAAAGATTTTTTTTTCATGGGAAAAATTTCCTTTATAAAAAAACGTCATCACTTTTTCGGAATGACGATCGATGAACGATTCAATTTAAAATTAATGATGAACGACGAATAGTATCTTTTGGCGATCGACAAACGAACGAAGCACGACAATTTTTCGCGAGCGTCAACAAGTCTGATATAATATATATATATAACCAGCTTCTGATCCTATGAATTAAACTGATTCATTCAACAATACTTTATTTATATTTAAATGCACAAAAGAGCGAAGTTTATAATCCAAAGAATTTTTTTGTGTGAATTGCAAAATACAAGATTTATCTAACAATAAAAAGTTTACAAATACACGCTTCAAACATTAAAAGGATTCTATTAATTAAAAAGAACAAAATCTAAGAAATAAGACCCTCTTCTTCTTCATAAAAAATACACAATGACAAAGAGCTTTGATGATGAACAAAATATTTATTACACGAAAATATCACGCAATAAAATGCATTTTATATACATTCAGCTTTGAAGAAATTACATAAGAAGAGGTGTTTGAATAATGTTGATTTTGGTCTTGTGACATTACTTTGCCAATAAATAGCTTCAAAAGATCTGAACTCTCTTCATTCCATGCCGTCACACATTCAACGTAACCGAAATTTTCCTAAATTTCAAGTATGTCTCATTCTATGTATGAATGGTAAAGTGACCAATGCAGTTATTGATTCAAGGGCGCTGTACATATGGAACTAGGGCAAATATTCTTCTCATGCATTTATTTTGTGCTGGCTGAACAAAAATAACTGTAGTACATGTATTATTAATATTTGAACACATTGAAGGGAGTAATTAAAAAATAAATATATTAAATCCTTTACATATTATTTCTGTTTTTTTACTTGTTCCCCTCCCCCTCCTGAGTTCAGCTCCCATTCCATTGGTCCTTTCATTCCCTCTTTGTGACTTTCACTTAATGTAATTTGTCTTTATTTAAGGTAATTGGACTTGGGCTGCGTTTTTTTATATTGTGAGTATGTGTGTATTGATATACATGTCTCAAAGAGAAAAAAAGTGGACTATAGTGTTTTGATCATAGATATATAAAGATATAGATTTCCTTCAAAAGCAGAGAAACATTGTTCAGCTGTATTCTATGTGTGTCCAATATAAACAAAGTAATTTGGCCCACGTCATCGTAAATTGATCATAGATATAGAGAGATTTGTTTTATTGGGCAATATGACGTATTTCTCTGAAGAATCCAATATGCTCTCTCTATGGCTTTATATCTCTGTGGTTTTGATATATAATATGAGAACGGCAAAATGTCGAGGAATTACGTCATCATAACAAATGGATACTTTAATATTAGTTCTCGCAAACTCACCCATAAAAATAACTTTTTCAGTTGGTAACTCATTGTTTCTTTATTGGTCTTAGTCCAGTGAATATGCATGTAACGTCAGATATGATGAAACTATAATAAACATAAATTATTCAAATGAATGTAAGGAGTTCTTTCATTTCAATACGATTAATAATAGGTTAAAATGTGATATGGCATGGTTCAAGGCTAAAGAGAAAATCACTAAATGGTAGACTTGTTGATATGTCGTTCACTTGTAATCGTTCGACGTTCGCGAAAACGAACTGTTATTACCGTTCGCAAAAAAATCCTATCGTTCGTTTTTAGCGCCAAAAACGTCATCACTTTTTTCAGAAGGACGAGCGAAAAATTTCCTATCTAAAAAAAGAAAAGAAAACGTCGTCAATCTTTTCCCGAATGAAGAACGATGAACTACGAAGGATTCAGTCTTAAAACGAACGATGAACGATAACTTTTGGTGAACCACGAACGACATTTTTTCGCGAACGTCAACAAGTATGCTAAATGGTATTCTTATCTCTAAGTTGATGCCTTATTCCATAAAGACAACTAGTTAGATTTACTTTATTTCCCCAAATCAAGTTAAAGGAAACTATATATCACCAGAGGGTTATCCTCAAATATGGATACAAGCTTAAATATGTATGTAACTAATATTGTGCTCAGAGGATCGAGTATCATCTTTATTGCTATCATTGTCCATTTATCTTGCATAATTAATTAAGCTCTTAAAATTATATTATTGGCATGTTAATATGTGTGCATTGTATCTGTTTCAACTTTGTTCTTAATATGGGATTGATGAAATGTAGCTCCATTCCTAGAAATACTTCAATCATTAGCTTCTCACTAAAAAGCATTGTTACTTACGAAAAGGCATTTTAAGTTTATGAGGTTATGAACTTAAATTTTAAGCCACTCAGATAGCAAAATACAAATATTAGAATACCTTGCTGGGCACCCGTTTTAGAACGTGATTGATTGAAGGAAAATTATCGAGAATAAATAAAACAGTGAAACACATATGAATAACGATCACGTTAACCTCTTGGTTATTGAAGTGTGAAATATTTTCAATCTTATCCACACTGAGTATCTTTTCTCATGGGCAAGGTTTAATGGGATTAAGTTTACGGATCAAATGAATACTATGCATATAGTATCCACCCACTAACATTAATTAGTCAACTTTTCTAAATAGTGAAAATAAATTTTGTTTTGTGGCCGTTGACAATAAATAATCCTCAGATTCTGTCAAATAGAGTTACCAAAAATAAGGCTTCTAAATGATTTTTATGGTCAATCTCGCGAGATAAAGCATTAAGAATTCTTTTGGTGACATCAGAGAATGATTCAAAGGCCCTGAGGTCAAAAGTCATTATTTTAGAAGCCACACAGTGACGTAGGTATTGATGTGTGCGGACAATGATCTTTGAACCCTGTACTTTGCTGACGTCATCACAATTGTTATTTCTGTCCATTTATTTATTTTTGAGAACTTGAAATAAGGGCATACCTTTGCTAGTGTAGAGGTATATGGCTTTTCCATGATGTACCAGATTTTTCTTTTGGTATCCGAGCCGAATTGTTCATTGTGTTCGTTTGAGGATGAGCCCTCGGAGTCTTCATCCTCCATGAGCTTCCCAGATTCCTCAATGACCCGTTCCTTCCGGACATTGTACTTGATGAGGCAACAGGGATCGATGAACATTTCCTCAATTTCCCAGTACTTAAGGTCCTCCGAGTAGGCCAGAGGACAAATTGTGTCGTCTACGTGAAGAACTCCTGTTCGATAGAATCCCAGTATCAGACCCATAGTTGTGGAGTTGCGGTCAAAGAAGATTTCTGATACTTTGTTGTCTAACAAAACGTCGCATAGGGTTTCAATCTCCTCTGTTGTTGAAGCTCGAGATATTTTTCCTATAAAGAGCAATAAAGAAGCATAAACTTATTGGCTTTCATAAGACTAAGATGATGTTTAATAGGAGATATAATAAGATTGTATATTCGTTTTTAATTGGAGCAAAGATCTCTCGAGTATTATACCTTAAGCAAATAAACAAAACTTTAATCAGGAGTAAAATAGGTTTAAAGCTCTTTGTGGCACAACACCTTTTTAACGATCTTAATTGTAAATAATTTATGTATATTCAAAAAAGCTATAATATGTTGTTTGAAATGAAAATATATTTTCATTTAATTCCATGTTCCGTCTGGCTTATGTCCTCTTTAAACGGAAGGCCGTATTGACACAAAAGATTTTATCGATACAGCGTTTTGGAACGTTTCGGCTACCTTTTATCCATGGATTTAATACCTTATTAAAAGTAAATAATCATCTCTTTGGTACCTCCAGTAGAACATAGTTTTAGCGCAATAGATATATTCTCGTGCAATCATACAAACTTGTCAGAATTAAGTATTGAAACGAGTTTGATCGAATGGATCCATTTATATCTATCGTAGAACCTTGAAAATGGTGAAAAAGAATAAAATAACATACACTTTGCCAAACCTTAAAGTCATTGACTGTATAATATTTTGTAACTAATATACAGGGTGCGGAGCTACAATCAGGGAAAAAAGTAGTCAAGATATATCTTCTAATATTTTAATAACAAAACAAGTTGTCAAGAATTCTTTTTCACAAAAGTTGTTCAAGGGGATCCATTTTTGACTTTTAATCAAACCATCCCCTTCAGCCTCGATGACCGCTTCCAGCCTGGACTGGAACCTCGTGCAGGCGTTGACAAGGTGCTCCCTGTTCATTCTTGCCACTACCTCCACAATGGAGGCCTTCAGCGAGACAACGCTGATGTGAGATCACTTGTTGGATTCCCTCTCCAAGACGCCCCACACGTAGTAGTTTAACGGGTTGTAGTCCGGCGAGCTAGGGGCTATATCTCCTTCGACCAGAACATGGGCAAATTGTCCGAGAGCCAATTTTGGCCTTTGAGACCTCAGACAGCATTTGTCTGACCTTGAGCACGTAGGTCTTGCTCCGGGGATCCTCATATACGGCAGTCCTTATGGTTTTCTCGCCCAAGTTCCTCTTGGCAGCCAGGTCCCTCATAGAGGTGCCGGGATCGTCGTTGATCCTCTCCTGGAGCTCGTGGAGAAACTCTTTTTGCTTCTGGACCGGTCTTGAGTCTTCCTCTAGGGTGTTGCATTGCCTTTGGACTCATTCAAGTCTTGTGCCACTCGATCGACAGTGGTTTTGGGAACTCGATAATTTCTTTGGGCGCGCGGTCCGCTCGGAGGGGGACCAAAATGGCTGCACGGCGGTCTTGTTCTGATGGCATTTTCAAAAAAATCCTTTTATCTAAAAGATGAGATCCAACTGAAGCCAAACAGTTGTTTTTAAAGTAATCGGACTAAGGGTTCCCAAGTAATGGCCTTTCAAACTTTGTCTCAATTGTAGCTCCGCACAGTGTATATATATATATATATATATATATATATATATATATATATATATATATATAATAGTAACATTAACATCATAGGGGTAGAGAAAACAAGGTAAATTTAAAAATACATTGATTTTAGTCATTTAATTTACAATAACATAGTAATTATTAATAAGTAAAAGAGTTTATCTGCTTTTGTCGGTCACAGAAATTACTCCTGGTATGAAAGTGTACTATAGCTGTGTCTATACGATACTTGAAAAATATTTGAATAAACCAAATCCAACAATTAATGGTCTTCAATTAATATTATATTTTCAAGGATCATAACGATAGTTGTAACCAGGCAAAAAGTCATATAGTATTTACCTATCCCTCAATGCCGATAGTTTGTAGAACGTACTGCCAGAGCCGATTAGTTTGTCGGTCTTTAATTTGTAATGTATTTTTTCATCATTTAATGTTAATGTTACGTATATAAGTTATGAGACATATCTACAAACAGACATTCCTTAATACTTCTCTTCTAAAGGATCATCTTTAGTGGTGCATCAATACAAAAACTCTTGAGTTTGAAGGAGACTTAAATAAAGGGAAGTTCTCCATTGTGCTGTAATAAGAAATGAAAAATAAACACTTATTGCCTAGTCGAGTATTTGGATATTTCTCTAGGTTCCTCCATAGGATCTGATGTCGAAGGCCACCGATATTCAAAACTACTGTCGGGAAGGTTTCTCGATGGGTGGCTCCTTCAGTTGAGATAATTTGTAATTTGAGTTGATGAAAGAGCTCTGATCATGGTTTTTGTAAGGTGAACGCTCAGCCGAGTCACTCTCACATGGATCGCTCATACTTGGGGCCTGAGTCTGAAAGAATCAAATGAAAATATTATTAATTAGAGAAATATCTAAATATCGGAACTGGGATTCGGTAGAAAAATCTACCGCCGGTTCGGTATTCGGTATATACCTTCTACCGATCAATATCAGTATTCGGTAGATTTTATTATGTATCTACAGTATCGATCGACATTCGGTACGGTAGATAGGAAAAAGAGAGAAATTTATTTATGTATCTGCTCTGTGACTTCTTTATATGCCTTTAATATCGGACAATTAAGTACATAATTTGTTGTAATTTACTAGAGATTATTTGAAATTTTATATATACTAATCTTATATAAATTATATGTGTACTTGGATTTTGTAGGAAATGGAAGGCTATATATTTTTTTCATTTACAGTCTCTTATTGTCCGATATTAAATGTACTTTCAGGTACTCTAGTATTCAATGCATAGCATAAGCTTATATTGAATGTATATTTATGTATCTGCTCTATAACACTATAAGTTGTAGTTGTTTATTTATTTTGCTAAGTTCAAGTTCTTTAAACAAGGTAGCGCTTGGGCAAAGCTACAGTTGAACGATGTTTCTCTGCTATTGAAAGAAATAAGCTCTCTACTTTCATACTTTCAAATATACCGTACCGATTGCAATCGGTACGGTATTTAGTAGTTTCAACCGAATATCGTCTAATCGGTTCGGTATTTAAATCTACCGTCGGTTGTATCGAATACCGATTTACATTCGGTAGTCACAGCTCTGCAAAATATACATAATTGTATTTACAAATATGCCTTGTACAATAATTATAACTCGAAGAAGTATGTCTTTATATTTTAAAATTGAACAATATTGATTGATGAGAATTAATCGAAACAACATTTTGGCATGTTTAATTACTTTTCTATAACAATTTTTTTTTCATCAGTGAATGAACCAAATGGAAGGACTTTAGTAAGTCCTTATTTTGGCAAATATGAAATAACTAACATACAATTAATAAGAGAAAATATATAATCATTTACTTAATCAATAACTTACTGATAAAATCCCATTTATATTTATTTTATACCTTTGTATATATAACTATTAAGAATCTGCAGAGATCTTTTATGACTAAATAAAAGAATATGGATTGACGGTAAATTGAAAAAAAATTACGATATTATGTATTATTTCTTTATCATAGGATAAAAAAATAGTTATGGCCGCTTTTTTAATCACCCAATTGAACAATGCACAGACTTTAGCAGAGCTATTCATAAAAATCTTATGTTGTATTGAGGAACTCGTTATATTTGTCATACTTCTATATAACCAAAAAAAAAAAAACTTAGGTGATCTATTGAATTGGGTAGCCAAAATATGATATAAAAAGTTCCTTTGAATAAAGGATTAATAGACGTGCGGAGGTGGACTTCCTATGGGTCTCCAAGACCTCGTCCGAAGAAATCTAGACATTCTGCGCTCTATCCACAGGGAAAATTTCAAAACAAACGGGCCCTCTCTCCTTCATTGGGACCAAGGTATATAGAATACAAGGTATGTTACATTTAAAAATTTTACTTAATAAACTTTTATAAATCCCCGGCGTGCTCTCAGTCGTCATTGGTCCGACTTCATCTGCCGTGCTAGCTGGGGATATTTTATAAATTTCCTTATAATTAAATATTGAGATAATTTACAAACAAAAATCACTAATATTTTAAAAGGAATATTTCAATTGTCATTTATTTAATTTAAAAGAATCGAAGATTTTTTGTTCTTGTAAGAATAATCGCTTATAATAAGATTAATATAACAAGGTAAGGTAGAAAAGAAAGGAATAATTTTAATAAACTCTCCAGTGATGTATATGTAAATAATAAAGTAAGTAATGTGAAGAAGCGAATTGACATCATTGGATATTTACTTACATCGTCTTCTTTCTTTACTTCGCAAGTCGTGGAATGTATGATAAAGAAAAATATTTCAACTATAATAAGGACATCTTTTTTATGGACAAAAAATTAACTCTCACAGAAACTTTAGAAATAAAAGTTGAATAATATGATTAAATTATATAAATTGGACATTCATTTTTTATCCTCATATATAATAGTTGTACAGAGTATTCAATATTACTGTTGAACTTTATACTCGTAAACAAGTTTAATAAAAAATGAGTAAAATATGATTACATATAAGAAATATTGATGAATTTAAATAAAAACTAAGACTGATCAATTGATATAAAACTAATATCCATCAAATTATATATAAACAATAATAGATTTAAATAAATACTCACAAACGCCTTAAATCTTATCCCTGAGTTAAGTGTAACAATAAATCGGATTGAGACTTTCTATTCAAAAAAATATAGTTAATAGCAGAAGCTGTCGTATGGTTTAACAGTTGAGGCACTAGACAAACTCTTTGCTTTTGATTGCTCTGACATTATTAATGAATTTCCTTGATTTTATGAACTATTTATAATTCTTGGGGATTTATTTTTATTAAGTCCGAAAAATATTTTTATAATGGTAGATCCCTCAATCGGATAATGGCCTCTGTCTAAAAGGTGTTTTCTTAAGAGTTTGATCAAATGCAGACATCATGAAACATTTAAATTATCTTTGATGTATCAGAAGGATTCCAAAAATATGACAAATCTTTTGAGACTTCCAATGAGTTACGCAGTCCAACATTTGATAGGGTCATATCAGAAACTAAAGCCAAGACTGCAATGTCTCTTCTTTCAACCTCATTTGTGTGAAAAGAATGTCAAGAGACATCGAGGTGTCAAAGATAACATTGGCAAACAGCATCCACGGATCATGGCAACTTTAATTTTTTTATTCGGACAGCACACTTGATCAATAGCTAAGAATAGTCAAAACTACTTATCAGATCCATTTAATCGAACGAAAAGACGCCAATATGGGTGAATTGATTTTCCACTTTCCAAAACCCTAAAAAATGTAAACCAATATTCTGATAAGGTAGATGAACTTTTAATTTAATGTGCCTCAAACATTGTATTTATCCTTGGAGTATTAACTTTAACAAAATAAATGGAAGCTCTATTACAAAGTTAAAAGTAAATAAAAAAGTAATAAGTTTGGAGAGCCAAAAATATATTGTTGCGATATTTAAATATATTAAGATTTAGTATTGCTTTAAAGAAATCTACTTATGTTTCAATATTTTTTACATTCATCTTGCTTTATTGATCGTTAAGTCGTTATTGTTATTAACTCAACTAACCTGAAGAATATTTACTCAGTTTATTTTCACTGATGCTTTAGAAATGAATAAAGTCAAACCTTCTTATCAAAATAAACACTAATAAAAATAATATAGCAGAACACTAAACTTCGATAAGATCTGCGTCAAATAATTAAACTTATTGAAATAATAAGTTTTGCCTATTAGCATTACCTTAGTGCGTAATTACAAATATTTTTAAAGAGCTATTTATATATTACTAAACTTATAACTTAAGCCAATTGTTATACGACAATATTTGAAGTTAGATCTAAACTAAAGCTTAAATAAAGTATTTAGACTGTGTTATATATTTTTATTTATTTATTGCAACAATCATCTAACATTAAATAATTACGTAATGAACATACATTAATTATTTCTTGTTGATTGAGGTTTTGTGACCGACATTTTATATAAAAATATGATCATAAAAGAGACTATGACATCATCGGTACATTCTTTTTATTAAGTGTCCGCGCCACTTTTTAAATATCACATACCTTGTATTCTATATACCTTGATTGGGACCAAGACAACAAATAAAAAGAAAAACCTCCACCTCAAGACTGGGGATCTTATAATTATTGTATCACACCTTTTTTACCAGTTTCTCTATCTTATTATCGTGTCTATCGTGCCCTGTATTTCTTATGATTAATTTTAATGCCATTTGTATTTAACATCAGAAGACAACGCAGTTTTAAGTTTGTATAATTCCAGTTGATTCGAACCTATTAATATTTTCAAAATGTATTTTATATGCATATAGAAAAAGTGAATATATAGAAATTAATGATTTAAAAAAAATAAAGGATTAATAGTATGCAATAATAGATTATTGCATACAAAAACTTGGAGCTATTTTACTTCTTGTAATTGTCAACAACATCAAAAAACAAGATTTATATGATGAAATAAAGAGGCTTCAGCTCTTTCTTAAAGTTGAGGCTCATTCGTGCACTATTTTTGTTAGACAAGAATAAGATGGATCTCCAAATCAGAGCACAAAACAGGAATTACTAGACGATAAAACTAAATTTGAAAGAAATATACATATCTGTGTTACGATGACGTAGTACAAATTACTTTGTTTATTTTGAACACACAGAATACAGCTGAACGTTGTTTCTCTGTTATTGAAGGGAATCAGCTCTCTATATCTTTAAATATACTAAAATAATCATTATTTACCTAACTTATATGAGATATAGTATTTGTTCAATACTAAGTTCTAATAAACTCAAATACTTGAGCCAAACCATGTATTAGTTTAATTTTGACATGAGTCATCATTTTTCTCTAACGAGGCCGTACTTTCCTGGTTCATTCCTACTTGATACTGTTTTGTTTGTTTCTAATAATCTAATAGAAGACTAAATTATCTTAGAGGAACCACAAATATCTGCCTATCTCGTGCTGAAAGTAATTATATCTTCTAGACCAAATAATAATAATAATATGTTTAGGCTTTAATAAACTCATATTTGAAGAGTAATAGTTGTATGCATATGGGATATTTTGTTTACTATATTTCGGCATTGAGTAATGTTGTTGTAACTGCAAAATCTAGGTAGGTATTCACGAGGGTATGGTTGTGGTAGCCCCGGGGGTCTTTGTTTACGGATCAAACAGAGCAGGCAGTAAGAGGGGGGCCCAATATGAATTAATAAATACAATGAGGATCATAGGATCCTACGGACTCCCCTGAACGTAAATTCCCCTATGACTGTTGACATTATATTTTTCTTTATTTGATCACATGATAAAAAGCTCAACCCGTTATCTACTTGCATGTTACTATAGATTCAACCCATATAAATATAAAGATATAGAAAGCTTATTGGATTCTTCAGAGAAATACGTCATTGTGTCCAGAATACAGCAGAACGATGTTTCTCTGCTATTGGAGGCATAGAGATATAAAGATATAGAGAGCTGATTCCCTTCAATAGCAGAGAAAACACGTTCAGCTTTTTTCTGTGTGTTCAAAATAAACAAAGTAATTTGTTCTACGTCATCGTAAGCTGATCATAGAGATAGATTATATCTCTATGATTAGCTTACGATGACGTATAACATATTACTTTGTTTATATTGGACACACAGATACAGATGAAGGGAGTAAACTCTCTATATCTTTTTATCTCTATGGTTCTCTGATATTGGAGGAAATGACATACGTCATTGTGTCCAGAATACAGATGAACAATGTTTCTCTGCTAATGGGGGGAATAAGCTCTCTATATATTTATCTCTGGTTCAAACTTATAAGGTGGGATAAGAATTTACAATAGGGGATTTAAAAAAAATGAAAAACGAGATTTGTGTTGAAGTAAAGGCGCGTAATAAAAAAGCTAGAAGCTATGAATTGAAAAAGGGCTGTGGATTGAACAGAAAAACGAAACGCCGTTTGTGAACGTACGTTCAAAATCGACCGCCTGAACAGAATATAAATGAACAGACGAACGGATTTTTTAGTTGGCGTTTGCCTGTTCGATTATATTATTTTCAAAAGTATGGACATTTTCATAAAACAAGTTCAATCAATGTTTTTATGTCACTTTAAAAAAATGATAACGTTTTTTTATGAAAAAGATGTGAAATTTTAAATTATTGCAAGTCATCCTGGAATAAGTAAGGACGGTTTTTATAAGGATTTTTTCAAATTCAAAATAGGAAATAATTGATATTTTCACGAACGGACAAATGCTAAAAATTGAACTGACGAACGCTAAGGCTGCGAACGCCCACAAACCTGAATTGAACATCAGTTTTTTACTGGTTGTTGAGAAATGAGCATTTAACTCAGAGCAAAGGATCTTTGAGATTACAAAGGATCTTTTCGCAGGGATCTCGATCCTCCTTGGAAATAATGAAATTTCTTTTTGGATAATACTACCCGTACAACATTTATTTTAAACTAATATAACATTATCGTTATATCCAAATCTGAGATAAATAAATAAATCGTAACAATTTAACATATAAAACTAGAGATCATCAAATAATCTATTTACAAAATTAAAAACTTTTTTGATAGGGGGGTTTTAGCGCTTCTGAGTTTGTAAAAGATTTGAATTTTTGCGACAATAAAATTTATTTTGGTTTGATCAGGACCTTTATATATAAAACAAATGCTATCAATTCTTAAAATATGACCAAAACTTGTATAAATTTTTGAATGACTAGATCCATACTTTTTTCAATGTAAAAACATCAATAAAAATGCCTTCCTGTTTCAATCTCGGTCTTACAGAAATAACAAACCCTTTCCTCTTGCGTTCTCCCATATATGCTTCCGAAGCTCAGTGTATTGGACACCACCCTATATTTTGTCCAATAAGTAGAAAAAGTAAAACTAACGTTCTGTAGTGTTTTTATAATATCTTTCGCTGTAAACTTAACCCTAATCTCTCACTTTTACCCTCCATTTGATTCAAAAAATGTTTTTGTCCCCCTCCTTCACTAAAAGCTCCTAAGCCTTGTATTTTGTACCCTACTGATGTAATTAAAAAAGGAGTCCCTCGGGCCACCTGTCGTCTTTAAAATTGACGTTCCTTCTAATCCCTTCTCTCTCCAAACTTCACTGGCATTGAATATTGGCTTTTGTTAAAAATCTCGCCCAAGAAGGCTATTTTCTTTTGACCGAGGTATTGGCTAAAAATAAAGTCTAGGTTATCCCTCACCGTTCTTGCCAACCCATTTCTTCTAGGACCTGTTTCGACAGCTCAAGGTTAATTTTTTTATTTATTTCCCAGAAATGACCTACTGTTTCGGAAATATCTAAAACTTTTCCCGGTCCACATCCTTCCACACATCCCCATGCGAGACCCCACACAACTTCATTTTCGCAATCATAATTTTTCCCCACACTGTATTTATATCCAAAATTCGCCTGAACCAGCCGAAAAGAATGGATTTCCAAAAGTTCTTGAAGCATATCATTCCTAGGCCTCCCCACTTTTTGGCAAGAACAATTCTTCTCCTAGTGAAAATTCGACTTGGTTTGTCTTTAAAGAGGAAAATGTTTCTAATTCCAAAACCCTCGATATCAGTTCTTCACTATAGGCTGTAGATCTTAGCAGATGGGTGGCCTTGGGCAATATTAAAGTGTTCCAAACATAGACTCTCGCAGGAAGATTGAGGCTCAGAACACTCGAGTAGAGTGCTGCTGCTCGTCTTAACTTTTCTTCGATCATTTTTTTGTTCTCGGTCCAGTCTGTTTCGTCTATTGAAATGAAGGATCCCAACACCTTAAGCACGGAGACCTTTTCTAACCGATAACTTCCAATACCCCAGCACTGCATCCTATATATTTAGATTTCTCCACATTAATCTCTAGACCAGACAGTTTTGAAAAATTCCTTAATGTGCCAAAGGTAATTTCTGCAGATTCTTTAATGTCTTTTTCACTGCCCGAGAACAACATCGTTAAGTCGTCAGCAAAGGCTTCAACTTTAATTTCTTCCGTACCGATTTTCACGCCTTTTATACTTTGGTTACATTGAGTTCCACTAGAAGCCAATCCAATGCCATAATAACAAGTATGGGGAAATCGGGTCACCCTGCCTACAACCTCTTTTTATATCGAATTTATAACTGTCCTCCTTGTAGCTTGTTTGGATATTTTTCAAACACAGCCCTATCATGTATCTAATTTTTCACCTAGTCCGTGCAACTCTAAGCTTTTTAGTATCCAAGCATGAGACACACTATCAAAGGCTTTCTTAAAATCAATTGCCACCGCTGTGATTTCCTGTACATTTTGCTTTGCTGAAGAAATAGAGTCTTTTATGCCCCTAATGACGTCATCCATCCACCTACCTCTCAAAAAGCCCTCTGCGATGAATGAATAATAGAAGGAAGGACATCCCTTATCCTCAAGGCTAATAATGCCACTAAAAATTTTATAACTAGTGTTAAGCATTGTTAATGGACGCAAATTTCCTATTTGTCTCGGATCTTTGCCTTTTTTCGGAATCAAAATCAATCTTCCCCTAGTGATATGACTACAAAGAAAACCAAGAGCATTAGCCTCTTTATACACCTTCTGCAGAAGCGGGCTCAACAAAACGCTAAACTTTTTGTAAAATTCCATAGGGAAGCCATCCAGTCCTGGTGCACAGTTTTTCTTTTTGTAACTAATGATGTAGTCTTTTATTTCTTTAATCGAAATTTCCTGATCCAATTTGTCGACTGTGTCCTTTACTAATTTTTTTTACTGTATTTGTATAAGTCCTTACCTACGTGTATTTGTCCTTGGATGCACACTTTTGACAGATCCCGGGGCTCTCCTTTACACATTCCCAACATTTGTGAATATTTTGGAAGTAATCAACTATTGCATTATTTTTAACTTTACTGCCATGTAACTGAGTTCCTCCTCCCCCGACTATTGACTTCACTTCTTTCTTTTCCATTCCGTTCACCTCCTGCTTCCTAAGTTTCTCTATCAAAACGTTTTCTTTAGGTAGATCTTTAAAGCCACTTCGGATTTTATAACCATTCGTATAATACTCATCAATTTTCTTCATTTCCTCTGCCACATCCTCGTTAGGACCACCAGCTAACATTATATGGTCTAACTCCTTTTTTCTCTCTTTTCTCTCCCTGCTAAGTCTTACTCCTAACTTGATGTACTCTCTCTTGGAGCAGTCCAGTACTAATTTTAATGCATGGGAACATGTTCTAATTTCTTTTTTTCAAGTCTAATCAGAATTCCTTCGATAACTTTTTTTACCTTTTGGCATGTATTATCATCCTCTAGAAGACTAACATTTAATTTCCAATGCGTCTTGTTGGGATTATTTGAAGCAGCTATTTCTGTCATGATAGGAAGATGATCTGATTGTCGAGGAGGTAATACACAATAGTCTCCTAATAAAGCATACAGACCAGGAGACACGAATATGTAATCTAGTCTGGAAGACTTCACTATCTTACCCTCACGTTTTAAAAGAAAAGTATGATCCGGGCATGGGTTAAATTTTGTCGCTACATCATCTAGACGATGTTTCATAATAATTTCTTTCATTCTCCTAGTTGCCTTTGGATTATTTTTATTCAAGTAGCCCCTAGTATCTCTTTCCTGATCCATGACCATATTAAAATCTCCCAGCAAGATGAATTCCTCATTTCTCGAACTCAAACCATCTGCTAACAGCGATTCAATGTAATCATAAAAAGAAGGGTCGTCTTTATTTGGGCCATACACTGAGATAATTTTGATAGCCGATCTATTCCAAGTTATAGAGATAATAACGTAGTTACCACGTTTGTCAATTTTAATAACTTTTGGATTAAAGGATTTTTTTATTGCTAACCAAATTCCTCTGGAAGGATGTTTCCCTCCTAGCCTTACCGCCGGGACTTGCACCACAGCATAGCCAGTCATGTTAAGCATCTCTTCAACCGAGTCTACTACCCTGGTGTCGCACATTGATAAAATATCAGGATCTTGGTCTAAAAAATGATTGATAACTTGCTTTCTTTTCGATAAGTCCACTATTGAATTCACATTAGCGGTTAAAATTTTCAAAAGACTAGAAGCGGGGGGGATGCTCTTTTCTCATTATTTAAAAAACAATCAGCGTTGTGTGTTAAAAAATTCAACTTAGAAGTTATCATTGGAGCGTGAGGGGGGGGGGGGTAAATAAATAAATAAAACCACCAGAGGTAAAATACACAAATAAAACAGTCGAGCACGATAAGGTTAAAAATTTCTTACGAACTAAGATCCGCTGGCTCTATTTCTTCCAAAGAAGGACTCCCACGTCGGGCACCTGGAGATCCTTTTTGAGGAGTCTTAACCAGGTTGTCGAGTTTTGGATCAGTTGTTGTGGGTTCCCCGTTGTCCTCTCTCCCTTGTCCCGTCGGACTCCTCTCCCGAGCTTTCTTTCTTACGTCCTCAAGAGGACTTTTATTTAGCCTTTTGGAGTATTTCTTGGAGGAGTTGCTCTGCCGGTTTTCACTCAACTTTTTTGGTTTCCTCAGGATCATATTCCAGTCACTCCTAAGAGGTTTTGGTAAACCCGAGAGTTCCTCTATTTGGACTCCTGCTTTTGTGGATTCCACTTCCTTTGGGTGATTCCCCTCAATAGGTGTTTCTTCAGCGACAGTGCACTCTTTATTGGCTTCCCGTGCACTTCTTCTTCTTTTCGCTCCCGACGCGCAGCAATCTCTGTTATGGCTCTCTCGTCAGCTCCTCCAATTCTAATAGGGAGACCAAGAGCGTTTCTCAAGTATTTTTCATATTCCGAGTAGGACATGCGTCTTTCTTCCGTGCAACTTGCCTTTACATGTCCCAACTTAAGACATTTATAGCACTGAACTGCCTGGAAACTGCTAATAATTTCCACCCTTTTTCCTCTCACTGGAAGAAACACCGGTAATTTTCTTTTAGGTTTAATTTTAAACTTAAGTTGGCCAGACTTAAACTGTTTTAAAACTTTGAGCAATCTCTCTTCTCCCTCGTTATCAGCAGTGACTTGAAGTGGTACGTCCTCAGGCTCTCCAACGACCTCTCCAAATTCTGAAATAAGACTTTTGAAGTCTTCCATGTGTATTTCAGAGGCATTTTTGACAATAATGTCAATCGGGTTTTGCATTTTCGTTATGTTCTCAATGCCTCGAATGTTATAAAGAATTCCGTCCTCCAATTTTGACCATTTCTTAAATTTTGAGAACCGATTAATAACATCAATAGGGTTTTTGAATGTTATAACGATATATCCAGCCCCGCATTTGCAAATATTAATTCGTTCAATCTCATTTTCAGACAAAGACAGGCCATCAAACAATTTTTGGTAGTGTCTGACCTTGAGATTGAAGCCCCTCAGTGTTTTATGCTCTTCATCTCTTAGGTCAATGTAAATCTTTTCCCATCTATTTTCCCATGTAGTGTAATTTTTATTCATCAGTGATGATTTGATTTTGAAGGCGTAGGAGGTATTATTTTCCTTGTTCCTTCTCTGAGACCTTTCCGGGCTGGCTTGTAAGCTTTTTTTGTCTTGCACACCTTGCATATTTTCATTATCCTTTTCCTTCCCTTCCTTCTGACCATTAGAATAATCATCACAGATATCTTCAGAATTTTCTTCTTTTCCCAAGTCCTCTGACGCATGCCTGGAGTCAGGAGGGTCGCCGGTCGGGCGTGTAGTCATTTTAAAAAAAATATTAACGCTGTTGTTGTTCTTGATGTTTTCTTAAGTAAGAAAGAAGACTCTTTCTTACCTTAATCTTCTAGATATTTTTCCTCCTCACTGGACCGACTCCAATGACGTAATCGCTCCAGAAGAAAAAAAAAACCTTCGCTATGAATCGGAATTGTACGATTTCTCGACTTCCGCGTATCTCCAGTGGGGTTTGAGATGTCCAACGTTGATGTCCGGAACGATATCTTTCTGTGGAATCCCAGCACAAACTACAAAAGTCACTACAACCGGCTAAGTTTATTTTTATAGATCACAAAAAAAAACCAGCACTTGTCAACGTGACTATACATAACATCTATAACAACTATATGGTTCGATAGAATTGCATCTGACAGGATATAAATAAGCATTAAAATTAGTCTATCGAACCTAGGATCTTATTAATGAGTAGACCAAAAATCCCTTCTGGATTCGAACCTGCGCCCCCACCTTGAGAGTTGAACACGCCTAACACGCACGGCTATCGAGCCCCCTTATATTATCTATTTATATTAATAAGTAACCTCTCATACGCAGGGAAAGAATGATATTTTACCTTGTGTCATCATATCGGACGTTAATAGATCATTACAACTGATTATTAGATAGAATAGGTAAAAATATGTGTTTATTGGTTAGTTTACGAGAACTGCCCTATTGTTATCCCGGTCATAATATACTAGCTTTAGGGAGTGCAATAGCTCAGTGGGTTAAGGATTGTTCAACTCTCAATGCTGAGGCGCAGGTTCGATTCCCGAGAGGGAAGGTTCAATTTTGGTCAATTTCATTGAACAGATCTTAGGTCTGATAGATTAATTTACACGCTAGTATCTTTATTTATATCTAATGTAATTCTATAGAATTATATAGCAAAAATAGATATAAGCTTGTAATGACTATTAAATCTGTATTCAGTTGCTATTCACTGACCACACCAAGCACTTAAATTCATATCGTACTACTCTTCTACTTGTGTAACCATAGGATATAAAGATATGCAGAGCTGATCCCTTCAATAGCAGAGAACAGCGTTCTATTGTTTCTGTATGTAACAAAGTAATTTGTACTACGTCATCGTAAGCTGATCATAGAGATAGAATCTATCTCTTTATCAGCTTACGATTACGTAGTACAAATTACTTTGTTCACATAAAGAAACATAGAACGCTATTTTTCTGCAATTGGGAACATCTCTCTATATCTTTATATCTCTTTGTTAAACAAGTCAGGATAAAAAACAGAGTGCATGTTATGATAAACCCATTAACTAAATCACAATATGTTTTACTGGTCGCAAAATATTATTCACCTCCTTATTTTGGTGCAAAGAAAAACTTTTAAAAAGATTTATGATATGTCCCTGAGGAACACATATGAAGTAGTTCTGATTTTCAATGTTTTTTTTTTTTTTTTTTTTTTTGTACACCCGTACAACATTTATTTTAAACTAATATAACATTATCGTTATATCCAAATCTGAGATAAATAAAAATAAATCGTAACAATTTAACATATAAAACTAGAGATCATCAAATAATCTATTTACAAAATTAAAAACATTTTTTGATAGGGGGGTTTTAGCGCTTCTGAGTTTGTAAAGAAGATTTTGAATTTTTGCGACAATAAAATTTATTTTGGTTTGATCAGGACCTTTATATATAAAACAAATGCTATCAATTCTTAAAATATGACCAAAACTTGTATAAATTTTTTGAATGACTAGATCCCATACTTTTTTCAATGTAAAACAATCCAATAAAAAATGCCTTCCTGTTTCAATCTCGGTCTTACAGAAATAACAAACCCTTTCCTCTTGCGTTCTCCCATATATGCTTCCGAAGCTCAGTGTATTGGACACCACCCTATATTTTGTCCAATAAGTAGAAAAAGTAAAACTAACGTTCTGTAGTGTTTTTATAATATCTTTCGCTGTAAAACTTAACCCTAATCTCTCACTTTTACCCTCCATTTGATTCAAAAAATGTTTTTTGTCCCCCTCCTTCACTAAAAAGCTCCTAAGCCTTGTATTTTGTACCCTACTGATGTAATTAAAAAAGGAGTCCCTCGGGCCACACTGTCGTCTTTTAAAATTGACGTTCCTTCTAATCCCTTCTCTCTCCAAAACTTCACTGGCATTGAATATTTGGCTTTTGTTAAAAATCTCGCCCAAGAAGGCTATTTTCTTTTTGACCGAGGTATTGGCTAAAAATAAAAGTCTAGGGTTATCCCTCACCGGTTCTTGCCAACCCATTTCTTCTAGGACCTGTTTCGACAGCTCAAGGTTAATTTTTTTATTTATTTCCCAGAAATGACCTACTGTTTCGGAAATATCTAAAACTTTTCCCGGTCCACATCCTTCCACATCCCCATGCGAGACCCCACACAACTTCATTTTCGCAATCATAATTTTTCCCCACACTGTATTTATATCCAAAATTCGCCTGAACCAGCCGAAAAGAATGGATTTCCAAAAGTTCTTGAAGCATATCATTCCTAGGCCTCCCCACTTTTTGGCAAGAACAATTCTTCTCCTAGTGAAAATTCGACTTGGTTTGTCTTTAAAGAGGAAAAATGTTTCTAATTCCAAAACCCTCGATATCAGTTCTTCACTATAGGCTGTAGATCTTAGCAGATGGGTGGCCTTGGGCAATATTAAAGTGTTCCAAACATAGACTCTCGCAGGAAGATTGAGGCTCAGAACACTCGAGTAGAGTGCTGCTGCTCGTCTTAACTTTTCTTCGATCATTTTTTTGTTCTCGGTCCAGTCTGTTTCGTCTATTGAAATGAAGGATCCCAACACCTTAAGCACGGAGACCTTTTCTAAACCGATAACTTCCAATACCCCAGCACTGCATCCTATATATTTAGATTTCTCCACATTAATCTCTAGACCAGACAGTTTTGAAAAATTCCTTAATGTGCCAAAGGTAATTTCTGCAGATTCTTTAATGTCTTTTTCACTGCCCGAGAACAACATCGTTAAGTCGTCAGCAAAGGCTTCAACTTTAATTTCTTCCGTACCGATTTTCACGCCTTTTATACTTTGGGTTACATTGAGTTCCACTAGAAGCCAATCCAATGCCATAATAAACAAGTATGGGGAAATCGGGTCACCCTGCCTACAACCTCTTTTTATATCGAATTTATAACTGTCCTCCTTGTAGCTTGTTTGGATATTTTTCAAACACAGCCCTATCATGTATCTAAATTTTTCACCTAGTCCGTGCAACTCTAAGCTTTTTAGTATCCAAGCATGAGACACACTATCAAAGGCTTTCTTAAAATCAATTGCCACCGCTGTGATTTCCTGTACATTTTGCTTTGCTGAAGAAATAGAGTCTTTTATGCCCCTAATGACGTCATCCATCCACCTACCTCTCAAAAAGCCCTTCTGCGATGAATGAATAATAGAAGGAAGGACATCCCTTATCCTCAAGGCTAATATGCCACTATAAATTTTATAACTAGTGTTAAGCATTGTTAATGGACGCAAATTTCCTATTTGTCTCGGATCTTTGCCTGTTTTCGGAATCAAAATCAATCTTCCCCTAGTGATATGACTACAAAGAAAACCAAGAGCATTAGCCTCTTTATACACCTTCTGCAGAAGCGGGCTCAACAAAACGCTAAACTTTTTGTAAAATTCCATAGGGAAGCCATCCAGTCCTGGTGCACAGTTTTTCTTTTTGTAACTAATGATGTAGTCTTTTATTTCTTTAATCGAAATTTCCTGATCCAATTTGTCGACTGTGTCCTTTACTAATTTTTTTTGACTGTATTTGTATAAGTCCTTACCTACGTGTATTTGTCCTTGGGATGCACACTTTTGACAGATCCCGGGGCTCTCCTTTACACATTCCCAACATTTGTGAATATTTTGGAAGTAATCAACTATTGCATTATTTTTAACTTTACTGCCATGTAACTGAGTTCCTCCTCCCCCGACTATTGACTTCACTTCTTTCTTTTCCATTCCGTTCACCTCCTGCTTCCTAAGTTTCTCTATCAAAACGTTTTCTTTAGGTAGATCTTTAAAGCCACTTCGGATTTTATAACCATTCGTATAATACTCATCAATTTTCTTCATTTCCTCTGCCACATCCTCGTTAGGACCACCAGCTAACATTATATGGTCTAACTCCTTTTTTCTCTCTTTTCTCTCCCTGCTAAGTCTTACTCCTAACTTGATGTACTCTCTCTTGGAGCAGTCCAGTACTAATTTTAATGCATGGGAACATGTTCTAATTTCTTTTTTTTCAAGTCTAATCAGAATTCCTTCGATAACTTTTTTTACCTTTTGGCATGTATTATCATCCTCTAGAAGACTAACATTTAATTTCCAATGCGTCTTGTTGGGATTATTTGAAGCAGCTATTTCTGTCATGATAGGAAGATGATCTGATTGTCGAGGAGGTAATACACAATAGTCTCCTAATAAAGCATACAGACCAGGAGACACGAATATGTAATCTAGTCTGGAAGACTTCACTATCTTACCCTCACGTTTTAAAAGAAAAGTATGATCCGGGCATGGGTTAAATTTTGTCGCTACATCATCTAGACGATGTTTCATAATAATTTCTTTCATTCTCCTAGTTGCCTTTGGATTATTTTTATTCAAGTAGCCCCTAGTATCTCTTTCCTGATCCATGACCATATTAAAATCTCCCAGCAAGATGAATTCCTCATTTCTCGAACTCAAACCATCTGCTAACAGCGATTCAATGTAATCATAAAAAGAAGGGTCGTCTTTATTTGGGCCATACACTGAGATAATTTTGATAGCCGATCTATTCCAAGTTATAGAGATAATAACGTAGTTACCACGTTTGTCAATTTTAATAACTTTTGGATTAAAGGATTTTTTTATTGCTAACCAAATTCCTCTGGAAGGATGTTTCCCTCCTAGCCTTACCGCCGGGACTTGCACCACAGCATAGCCAGTCATGTTAAGCATCTCTTCAACCGAGTCTACTACCCTGGTGTCGCACATTGATAAAATATCAGGATCTTGGTCTAAAAAATGATTGATAACTTGCTTTCTTTTCGATAAGTCCACTATTGAATTCACATTAGCGGTTAAAATTTTCAAAAGACTAGAAGCGGGGGGGGATGCTCTTTTCTCATTATTTAAAAAACAATCAGCGTTGTGTGTTAAAAAATTCAACTTAGAAGTTATCATTGGAGCGTGAGGGGGGGGGGGGGTAAATAAATAAATAAAACCACCAGAGGTAAAATACACAAATAAAACAGTCGAGCACGATAAGGTTAAAAATTTCTTACGAACTAAGATCCGCTGGCTCTATTTCTTCCAAAGAAGGACTCCCACGTCGGGCACCTGGAGATCCTTTTTGAGGAGTCTTAACCAGGTTGTCGAGTTTTGGATCAGTTGTTGTGGGTTCCCCGTTGTCCTCTCTCCCTTGTCCCGTCGGACTCCTCTCCCGAGCTTTCTTTCTTACGTCCTCAAGAGGACTTTTATTTAGCCTTTTGGAGTATTTCTTGGAGGAGTTGCTCTGCCGGTTTTCACTCAACTTTTTTGGTTTCCTCAGGATCATATTCCAGTCACTCCTAAGAGGTTTTGGTAAACCCGAGAGTTCCTCTATTTGGACTCCTGCTTTTGTGGATTCCACTTCCTTTGGGTGATTCCCCTCAATAGGTGTTTCTTCAGCGACAGTGGCACTCTTTATTGGCTTCCCGTGCACTTCTTCTTCTTCTTTTCGCTCCCGACGCGCAGCAATCTCTGTTATGGCTCTCTCGTCAGCTCCTCCAATTCTAATAGGGAGACCAAGAGCGTTTCTCAAGTATTTTTCATATTCCGAGTAGGACATGCGTCTTTCTTCCGTGCAACTTGCCTTTACATGTCCCAACTTAAGACATTTATAGCACTGAACTGCCTGGAAACTGCTAATAATTTCCACCCTTTTTCCTCTCACTGGAAGAAACACCGGTAATTTTCTTTTAGGTTTAATTTTAAACTTAAGTTGGCCAGACTTAAACTGTTTTAAAACTTTGAGCAATCTCTCTTCTCCCTCGTTATCAGCAGTGACTTGAAGTGGTACGTCCTCAGGCTCTCCAACGACCTCTCCAAATTCTGAAATAAGACTTTTGAAGTCTTCCATGTGTATTTCAGAGGCATTTTTGACAATAATGTCAATCGGGTTTTGCATTTTCGTTATGTTCTCAATGCCTCGAATGTTATAAAGAATTCCGTCCTCCAATTTTGACCATTTCTTAAATTTTGAGAACCGATTAATAACATCAATAGGGTTTTTGAATGTTATAACGATATATCCAGCCCCGCATTTGCAAATATTAATTCGTTCAATCTCATTTTCAGACAAAGACAGGCCATCAAACAATTTTTGGTAGTGTCTGACCTTGAGATTGAAGCCCCTCAGTGTTTTATGCTCTTCATCTCTTAGGTCAATGTAAATCTTTTCCCATCTATTTTCCCATGTAGTGTAATTTTTATTCATCAGTGATGATTTGATTTTGAAGGCGTAGGAGGTATTATTTTCCTTGTTCCTTCTCTGAGACCTTTCCGGGCTGGCTTGTAAGCTTTTTTTGTCTTGCACACCTTGCATATTTTCATTATCCTTTTCCTTCCCTTCCTTCTGACCATTAGAATAATCATCACAGATATCTTCAGAATTTTCTTCTTTTCCCAAGTCCTCTGACGCATGCCTGGAGTCAGGAGGGTCGCCGGTCGGGCGTGTAGTCATTTTAAAAAAAATATTAACGCTGTTGTTGTTCTTGATGTTTTCTTAAGTAAGAAAGAAGACTCTTTCTTACCTTAATCTTCTAGATATTTTTCCTCCTCACTGGACCGACTCCAATGACGTAATCGCTCCAGAAGAAAAAAAAACACCTTCGCTATGAATCGGAATTGTACGATTTCTCGACTTCCGCGTATCTCCAGTGGGGTTTGAGATGTCCAACGTTGATGTCCGGAACGATATCTTTCCGTGGAATCCCAGCACACACTACAAAAGTCACTACAACCGGCTAAGTTTATTTTTATAGATCACAAAAAAAAACCAGCACTTGTCAACGTGACTATACATAACATCTATAACAACTATATGGTTCGATAGAATTGCATCTGACAGGATATAATAAGCATTAAAATTAGTCTATCGAACCTAGGATCTTATTAATGAGGTAGACCAAAAATCCCTCTCTGGATTCGAACCTGCGCCCCCAACATTGAGAGTTGAACACGCCTTAACACGCACGGCTATCGAGCCCCCTTATATTATCTATTTATATTAATAAAGTAACCTCTCATACGCAGGGAAAGAATGATATTTTACCTTGTGTCATCATATCGGACGTTAAATAGATCATTACACTGATTATTAGATAGAAATAGGGATAAAATATGTGTTTATTGGTTAGTTACGAGAACTGCCCTATTGTTATCCCGGGTCATAATAGATACTAGCTTTAAGGAGTGCAATAGCTCAGTGGGTTAAGGATTGTTCAACTCTCAATGCTGAGGGCGCAGGTTCGATTCCCGAGAGGGGAAGGTCAATTTTGGTCAATTTCATTGAACAGATCTTAGGTTTGATAGATTAATTTACACGCTAGTATCTTTATTTATATCTAATGTAATTCTATAGAATTATATAGGCAAAAAATAGATATAAGCTTGGTAATGACTATTAAATCTGTATTCAGTTGCTATTCACTGACCACACCAAAGCACTTAAGATTCAGTAATCGTACTACTCTTTCTACTTGTGTAACCATAGAGATATAAAGATATGCAGAGCTGATTCCCTTCAATAGCAGAGAAACAGCGTTCTATTGTTTCTGTATGTGAACAAAGTAATTTGTACTACGTCATCGTAAGCTGATCATAGAGATAGAATCTATCTCTATGATCAGCTTACGATGACGTAGTACAAATTACTTTGTTCACATACAGAAACATAGAACGCTATTTTTCTGCAATTGGGGAATCAGCTCTCTATATCTTTATATCTCTTGTGTGTAACAAAGTAAGGATAAAAAACAGAGTGCATGTAGATGATAAACCAGATAACTAAATCACAATATATTTTACTGGTCAGCAAAATATTATATCACCTCCTGTATTTTTGGTGCAAATGAAGAAACTTTTAAAAAGATTTAATGAATAGTGTCCCTGAGGAACACATACGAAGTAGTTCATGATTTACTCAATGCTTTCAATAACTTTTTTTTTTTTTTTTGTACACCCGTACAACATTTATTTTAAACTAATATAACATTATCGTTATAGCCAAATCTGAGATAAATAAAATAAATCGTAACAATTTAACATATAAAACTAGAGATCATCAATAATCTATTTACAAATTAAAACATTTTTTGATAGGGGGGTTTTAGCGCTTCTGAGTTTGTAAAGAAGATTTTGAATTTTTGCGACAATAAAATTTATTTTGGTTTGATCAGGACCTTTATATATAAACAAATGCTATCAATTCTTAAAATATGACCAAACTTGTATAAATTCTCCCTCGAAAAATTTGGCCTGCAACTACGAATAAAATCCTCAATTTATATTTTTATTCGAATGCATTTTAAAATAAATATTTTTAACCAAAATTCCATTACCCTATTGTTAATGAGTTTGATTAAAGTCATTCCGTTTTACAACAAAAAATACCTGAGTTTATTTTGCGTAAATTTATGCATGAAATTATATACATTGTATATATATATAACTGCAATACCTAACTTTTGGATAGTATTTTTAAGTATAATGTTTATTAGCGTAACTATTAAGTGAGGTTTTTGTCTTTCAATTATTTCCCTAGAAGTATATGCTGTTAGGCTTCTCATAGAGTAACGGAAACTACGATTTAATGTAGCATGAAGACATCACGAACTGGTGAGTGTTGACGAGAACCTTGATGAAATGGAATACATAATCCTTGCTCCAACGATCCACCGACAGGTTTCCCTTTTACACCATCAAGGTTATCATAGCTGGTTACAAAGTAAGAGTGAGACTCTCGTTCCTCTCCACAAAGCCTACACGAATCCTCATCCGCCCGTCTCCTTTCCTTGAGATGTTTTCATAGGAATATGGCCAGACACAATTGTTTATCTTGTGTCAGTGTGTAACTTCCATTGGTGTTTAAGATCAGGCAAGAAGTATTTTGTTTGGCGGCAACTGTGATCATTATGCCATTATTTCAGCCATAACGATCGAGTTTTGCTTTCTATTTATGTTATTGTTTTTATATAATTACCTCCGCCGAAGGAGGTATTGTTTTTCAGTGGCGTTTGTTGGTTTGCTTATTTGTTTGTCAGCAGGATAATTCAAAAAGTACTGAACGGATTCAAATGAAACTTTGTGGAGTTGTTGGAAATGCCAAAAGGAACAAGTGATAAATTTTGGCATCTCTAAGTGCTTTTTTAATATGCAAAATGAGCAAAATACTAAATGAAATGGGGTCTCTATTCAGGGAGTAGGAAAGAATAAACGCTAAAAAAATATCATTGACGTATTATTGTTCATATATCAGCTCAGGACTATGTTAACCCAGTGACGTAGCTTAAACTTCTTCCTCTTCCCGTCTCTGAGTGCTTTTTTAATATGCAAAATGAGCTAACAGAGAGGAAACAATGATTAGAGATAGAAAATCGGGCGTGTGAAAGGGAGAATGTTTGAATGGGAATGTTGTGGGGATCGGCGGAGGTACACACTCTCTGAGTGTATATATGCCTCTAGTTTATTTTATTTCCACTTTTATTATAGAAGAAAAATAAAATTTTGTAATGGAAAATATTTTAAAAACCATATAAGCTCAACAATATTAATGGGCAATTAGATATTCCCACATGCTTTTTTCCAGGCAACAAAAGAATGAATAGCATCTATGTCTCTTGTTGGGTCATTAATGAAAGGGTTTTTAATATATTCGCTCTTATGCCTAAATGGGTCATTCATATAATCATAATTAATGCAATAATTGGAAAAGTATTTCTATAATAATATATCAATCATGATTGCTGGAGAAGAAATGAAAAGTGTTTTCACCATAAATGATGTATTATTTTCAAAGTAAATTTATCACAGACATTAAAATAGTTTATCTTTAAAAAAAAAAAGTAATTTGCTTAATTACATACATAAATATCCACTTTTGAGCATTTAAAAGAGGTATAATTATTTGATCGAAATTCTATGATATGTACATTTTGTGCTTACATATATTTGTTATGGGCATAGAGTGGGTTCCTAAGATAGCAAGAAAAGTCAAGTATAGGGGCTGCATACTTTGTTACTTTCCTAAGAGTTAAAGGTATAAATAAATGTAGATTGAAGATGGTTGGTATATATTATTCTCTTCTTCACATGTGTATTTTCCCGCGCCGCCATGAATATGAATAAATGTTGTTTTTTTGCATTTTCATCATATTAATTGATGTCATATTTTTGTATGCTTAGAATAAAGTCAGACAAGGGTGCAATCGTTGAAAAAAGTCTCAAAATATGGTTAGGAAGAGTGAAAAAACGATGTATAAATAACTTTAAGATGGAATGAAATAACGACTAATCCTTTTTGAAATAACATTATTATTTTTTAGTTCCTAAAAATCAGGAAACGACCGGTACCCGACCCGGCCCTGTAAGTAATGACGTTTTTTTTATAATTTTGAATTTATTTTAGACAATTTTTCTAAAAAAAGTCGTCACTTTCAGATGACAAGAACGAAAGTATACTTTGTAGCTTTGCTTTGGCCCGGCATGAAAAATTTAAGTCCTGGCCCGGCCCGGGTCCCGGTAAAAAAAAGTGTCCCGTCGTTTCCTGCTAAAAATATACAAGTACAAAATTTTATTTTAAAAAAAACCATTTATCCATATCATAATAACATCTATTAGCATGAAGTCTTTCCAAAAAGATATGTGCCCCATGCAATCCTCTAAATTTAGTCCCATGCTACTAATTATAGCAAATAAGAACTTTTATTGCATGATATTTTTTAGCTTATTTTAGTGTCCGTATGAATATGGATAAACATCATAGTATTATTAATAGCCTGACGAAACAAGGATATCTTCAACGGGACTGATCAAAACCGCTCTTCCCCTTCAATATTGTGAGTTGAGCACACTTCCACCAGGCTAACGTGCCCCCTTCCTCATTTTATCGACTTGATTGCCCTTAATAAGTAAACAAGTTTTTCAAACAATTTTGATGGTTGGTTAGAAAGCAACATTGGGATTGAGGGGGGAGAATGTTTAAACAAAGTGGGGAAGGGGGGGGGGGAATGAAGAGGGATAAATGGAAAAAACTCTGTGTTGAAGAATTTAAAAGATAAACTAATTGGATAAACATATTGACTCTGAGCAAATACACGCACCAACAAACTTCTGCTCCTAATGACGTACTCATGACTTACTTACTTCTATATATATATATAAATAAAATGAGGAATTTCTTTCCTACATCAAATTTGTTTGTTTTTTAAAGACTATAATCAAATGTAAGTGAAATCTTTAACTCCGACAGCTTTTTAAAGCTTTAAGTTTAAAGTGCAGTATAAATTAGTGATAAAAAAACTTCTTTAAAGCTTATGTGTAATCATATTGTTAGTTCTTTGGCATACTTGTATATATATATAATATTCTAGTGATTTTGCTTCAATATGTACTAATCTGTATCTTGTATATGAATTCTTAAGCTGTCGCTGCTATAAAATCATTATCGTACTTTAAATGGACAACCATTAAAAAGCTGTTAAGGTACAAGCATCATATTTTTATTCTATTTTAATGTAACAGTTTATATTGATAATAAGTAGTTGAAATAATATGCAGGGCCGCACTTTTTAAGGACTTTGCTTCTTGCAAATCATTCATGTGCAATTTAAATTGCATGGGCTAAAGTTTAGGATATCAAAGCTGGGCAAAGATTTGGTCTGGGTAAAGGAAATGATGACAGATAAATTGATTAGTTTATTAGCAAAAGGTTTCATAATGAAGTAAAACCTTTCCTTATCTATAGTTGAGAAAAAAATAGAAAATTGAATATTAAATAGTCCTACGTAAGTATTATTTTTCTAATGAGATTTTTCTGTCATTTTTTGTAATAAGCTCTACATACATTTAATTTTTCAAGTTGCAGTGCATAAAATGACAAATATGACCATTTGGAAAGCAAATAAGAGAATTTACGATCAATTAATATTTTTTCGTTTTGTTGAATACATTTACAAGAAATAAATAGATAACTAAGTCTATAATTGGGGCTTAGTATTCGTAGTTTCTTTTGAGTGTAGGATTTGGTTTTGACAGAAACTGAAACATATTTTGAGATATCAAAATATCTTTCAGTAACATTATAAGGGGTAAATTTTCATCCACCAATGATGACATAACTTATGAGACGTCGATTTAGGACGGATTTTGCATTTCTACTGATTATTCAATCACTTCTCTTGCCTCCCTCGATGAATTGCATTTGTGAATCGCATGGCTTTTAAAACAAATTGCATAAGGTACAATTAGAATGCGTTGTAGATAGTGAATGAAATGTTTAATAATAATGTTCAGAGCTTTGAAAATCATAATGGTTTTATTTTACTCTCCTCATTATCGCTTTATATGATAACTGTATGCGCAATACTATCCATTACTACAATTAGAATGCGTTTTGAATAGAGAATAAAATGTTTTATGATAATGTTCAGAGCTCTTGAAGTGTTTTTATTTTGCTCTCCTCACCATTGAGTAACTCCAGGCGTCTGTCTCTGTGGCAAGAAAAATAAAATTATTTTTTATAGATCTAAACTAGGCTCGCATCCCATCGAAGGGAAGGGCCAGGAAAGAATCCATTCTTCTCATCAATGATCTCACAAGTTTTGTTGAGAGTCCAGAGAGCAGAACGGCTGTGTGTCTCGGACCTATTTGACAGAGCACAGCTCCCATTCGTCAACAAGATCGTGGTAAAGAAGGCTGTCATGTCCACAGGGAAGGCAGTTATTGTTAATGGCTGTCCTCTGACACTTGAGAACAATGATGAGTGCACATGCACTGATTCAAGAAGCCTATAAAACCTGTTTCTATCAATAACGTCGCAGCCTTCAACTCCTCCAGGGTATCTCTCAGACCCTAAGCAAAGGCCCGCATTATAAATGGTTCTGGGAGTACAGCAATGGCTCTTGAAAAAATGACTTGATCCCTCTAATCAGGGCATTCACTGATTCCTTTTTATATAATTATTTTAATCTATCATAGCGGATAGAGGAGGAACGAAGAGGGGAGAAATGAAGAAGAAGGTGTGGTTGGGATCAACTCTATTTCCGACGATAAAACTTGTAACATATATATCGCTGTAAGAATATATTCTTGCGGTGTATTAAAGGATAATAATAATAAAGCAAGCACGGATAAGTTGATGATGGTACTCGTGGACAAAGAGATATAAAGATATAGAGAACTTATTCCCTTCAATAGCAGAGAAACATCGTTCAGCTGTGCCCAATATAAACAAAGTGATTTGTACTACGTCATACTGATCATAGAGATAGACAGATTTGTTTATATTGGGCAATATGACATAATTCTCTGAAGAATCCAATAGGCCTTCAATGTTGTTATATCTCTATTCTCGTGGAGCGTATTGAAGTAGAAGGAGAAAGATACTTTAAGAGGGCGAGTTGGTTTTTATGTATGTTTTATTTTTATGATATATTTATATATTTTCAGTAGCAATGAGGGCTAGAGCGAATATAACTTTAGATTAGAACCATACAACAACAATTATTGAAAACACCACATTTCATTTCTTTTCCCTCGTTGTATTTGTTTCCCAAAATATATTTTCATTTAGTATGTCAATCTATGGTTATTAATGCAATTTCGGGGATATTTTATGTAAAAACGAGAAAAAATCCATTATATTCTGACATATTGATGTGAGCTTGTAAATAAAAGTATCATTATAAATAGAAACCTTATTCAAAAGCCCGATTCATTCAACTTTGAACTTCAGCAGTTTTTATATTATTACACAGCATATTTATTTATTCAACGGGGAAGTAGGTCGGTGATTCTCACTTCGTGATATATTTGCCTTAGAGCAAAAGTATTTATAAAAGTTAATTGTTGTTGGTGGTGGGAATGCTGCGGGCAGACAGAAAAGATACAAAGTTAAAGACTCCTTTTTATTATCCAGTTGATGTCCGACCTAGATCTGCCAAAAGGTTTTCATCTTTTTTTTCTTTTATAGCATCATTCTTTTCATCTTGGATTGCTACTTTGAAATAAGTTATTCAGAGATGCATTGAAGAAAGCGATTCCTCAAGTTCTTCAATAATTTATAAAAGAAATAATGGATAGGGCTTTTTATTTCGGTAAAAAATAGATGAATGGATCTATCGTTATGGATAGGAAAAAGTATTTCGAGTAAATCACCCAATAAATAGGATCGTTCTGTTAGGAACACTGTTTTCTTTCTTTTTCTTCGTCCGATAATCACAATGATGATCCATTTATCGACAGATATGATACAATAAAATAAACATATTGATTATGGGAGGAGTCTATTCCAGGGACAAATAAATGTCCTAGAGCAAAACCCATTAGAATAACTAATTTGTATTTTTAAGAATGAGCTTCTTCTCCCTGAATTGATGTTAATTTCCTCAAGGAGGAATTAGTACTATGTATGTTATTGTTTGTTGATAAATTAATTGTATAACCATGTTTGTTTATTGCTGTGCATAGTTTTTTTTTTTCGGTTATAAAATTATTACCTCTGCCGAAGGAGGTATTGTTTTCACTGGCGTTTGTTGGTTTTGTAGTTTGTTTATTTGTTTGTCAGCAGGATAACTCAAAAAGTACTAACGGATTCGAATGAAACTTTGTAAAGTTGTTGGAAATGCCAAAAGGAACAAGTGATTAAATTTTGGCATCTCTAAGTGCTTTTTTAATATGCAAAATGAGCAAAATACTAAATGAAATGGGGTCTCTATTCAGGGAGTAGGAAAGAACAAACGCTAAAAAAATATTCATTGACGTATTATTGTTCATATATCAGCTCAGGACTATGTTAACCCAGTGACGTAGCTAAACTTCTTCCTCTTCCCGTCTCTGATTGTTTTTTTAATATGCAAAATGAGCTAACAGAGAGGAAACAATGATTAGAGATAGAAAATCGGGCGTGTGAAAGGGAGAATGTTTGAGTGGGAATGTTATGGGGATCGGCGGAGGTACACACTCTCTGAGTGTATATATGCCTCTAGTTTATTATGTTATCTAAAAAACGAGTAAATAAAATACAACAACAGATAACAATCAAACAAATAAAAAATATTTTAGACGGTTGTGTTTAAAAAAAAAACATAATTGAACATTATAGAACAAAATTACTATCTAAAAATAATAACCTTATATAAATGCACAAATTTATTTTTTCCGTAACAAGACACGATGACTTTTTAAACTCCTCTTTAAAGCATTCAAGTGTTCAGCTGCCATTGATGGCACATAACGAATTAGGTCTCCAGCCCACTCCCACGAAGAAGATCCTGCGTTGGGAACTCTTAGAGAAAGAGCCGAATAACGTGCCGCTACCCCCAATGATGATTGAGCGTAGGTTGTCGACCTCTAAGTAGGAGTTCGCCACAATTTGTTTTGCAATTAAAGATTTAATATTACTTTAAGTAAAATTTATGGCTTTTTGATAGGGGGGGAGCATTTCTTTTTAATTTGAAAGCACCAAAAAGTAGAAAAGCACTTAAAGTACCGGGGGGAATCTCTTTACTCTCACACACATTCATTTCATCAAACTTTTTTACCAACTTGAGCACGGGGCAGTCTAGGAAGGCATGAAAAATGTCATTGTATAAACGCCCATAGTTATTACAAGGCCTACAAAACTTTATTAATTGTCCTGAAATTTGGAATTGTGCCGTAAACTTTGATGCATCAATTATGCCCAGAGTGGAGTGGAGAATTATTTACTCCCATCAAGGAGGCAGACAAAGGATATTAATATAACTATGTGAATTTGATTTGACACAATCAAATTTATTTTTAGGAGTATTCAATTTTAAAAACCAAGGCTTAGCAGGACAATAATTATTAACAGCACGAGAGAGAGGAAACGGAACCTAGTTACATTTAAAACGGAGTCGAAATTCAAATCATGAATGGTAAAAAATCTTATGATTGAGAGAAAATATATCCAGAATCCTAAGATCACCAAATCTCTGGAGAAATGGGTTGTTTTCTTTATTTTGGTATAAAATATCAATAATCGTATCAGAATAGAATTTGGGCTCTGACTTCCGAACCAATCTTTGAAGCATAGTTTTATATGGATCACCATATGATTGATTTTCAGCAAGCAATAATTTTAAACTATAAGGTTCATTTATGTATCTTTTACACAATTGCTGGTTTGGAATAAAATAAAAAATATAAATAAATAAAATAAAAAAATCCTCAACAGCCAAAGTGAGATGGTCAAAAATGTAATAAGGGCATAAATAATGCACTTCTTGGTGCAAAATCGCTAGAGGAGAAAAGGTTAGCGGCTTACCAGCCTCTTCAGCTTTCAAATTTAAAGGCGTGATACGGCTCCCTCAACCTTAGGATCCCATCTCCCAAGGATAATTAATGGGCTTATGGAGCCCAAGAAATCCGGTATTTCCCTTCCCGTTTTCCTTTCTACAAGGACATTATCAAAAGACTTTTCTTAAAATCAAGTATGCTATATAACTAAAGTTCTTAATCCGTTTATTCTAATATAGGTATATAATCGGTTTTGTTTATAGTTTTTTAAATAACTTTATTGTTAAATTTAAAACTAAAATGTGTATTTATTATTAATTCGCATTAACATCCATTTATATATACTCGCTTATTTGGGCGCCTACGGCGCCCATATGTTCACCCTTCGGCATTTTTGACATTTTTTCCATTTCTGGTCCCATCACTTTGCAAATAGTTTTATTAGGTCCGCCTTGACCCAAGGATTCCATAGGCACCTTCAAAGTTCAATTTGACCATTAATGTGGGAGGAGATAGCGTGCGGACATACAGACGGACGGACAGAGATTGGTGAATTATTACATATATATATAAGTTTATTTAATATTGATTCGCATTAGCATCACTTTATATATATATATATATCCAACATTTATATATGATTTCATGAACAGTATGAATAAAGTGAAATAATACTTTATTACAATGCTACCAACTGCTTTTTTATGTTTCCTTCTCCTTTTCTTTCAAGAAATTACATTTTAAAAACACTACTTTTATATTTCATGATTTTTATCTCCCTTTATTTTTGATCCATACTTTTGGCACAGAGAAAAAAGTACACTTGCTGATATTTAATTCAAATCATTAATATAGAAAGATGATGACGTCTTGAGTCCAAAATAAATTACTAAATTAATTGGCATACTTTAATTTAAGTTGAGTGTTACATTATATAAATATAATCAATGTTGTTATTTTTATGAAAAATCTACAAAATCTACAACTACATAAAAAGTCAATCCTCTTATTGGTTGATAATTATCAATGAATAATAAATATCTTCAAGTAAATAATTAAACATGTCATCATGGCAGTTAATTTTATTTTTATTGGTCTACAAAATGTTATTCAAATATTATATAGATCATTTATAGTTAGAAGCATTATAATATTGTCTTTATTATGCTTTCTTTTATGTCATATATGTTGATGTGTGGCCCCATATATTTCATTATTTATCAAGAAATGCTTTTCGGTCCAACAGGTATCAATAAACAAAATGTATAATTATATTTTTATTATGTTATGACAACATAATCAAATACAGCCAAAAAATTATATTGATTATTTATTTTCTATTGAGGTAGGATGTTATTAGTATAAAATAAATCTGTTTTTGGTTATATATAAGTTAAAACAACAATATCATATACTTGGCTAAACTATGTACAGCATCTTTTATATTATTTTAGTTACTCAGATAGAAAATTCAACAAATGGTTTAAAAAATGAATACAACTATATATATATATATTGTACAAAAGAGCATATTTATTACCTAAGACAAATATTATCAATGTTTATAAAATACTCGTTCATGTTTACTGAGCAAATATGCAGGCCACAGTATTCAAAGGGACGTATGACATTAACTTTCTTTGTATTTAAAGTATATACATTGAGTCAATTTGACTTATATGTCTCTCCATAAAAACAATGAGTGTCGTTTCATAAAGAAAATCAAAAGTTTCATTGGATTTGGCATCTTTCCAACAAAAATATAGAATAATTGGTTCTTATATGATTTAATACCCCGGCATAATGCCCACAAAAGGGCAAGGCAACTGAATAATAGTGAAAGTAAATTATATCAACTATTCTTGTAGATAACTTATTAAGTACTGTTTTGTTATAGAATCAATATTAGGAAAAATGGTCTTAAGACAAAAGAAACAATACTCAGCACAGTTAAGAAGGAGGCAAATAAATTTACCTCCTACATTTTAAAGCAAAACAAACTCATTGAGATAATTTAATATCCATTGGTTAAAAAAAAATTACCTTTCCTAAATGATTTCTTCGTTTAGCACCTCACAGGAACTTGATCCGGTAGCAGCAGGTAGTTAAACTATATAGGAGCTATCATTATTCTTAACTATTAGTATAAATATGCCTAAACATTTAAGTGGTTTAAAAATGTAATAATCTAAGGATAAACGTTCCTCCCCACTCAAAAATCAGATGATACGGAGTTTCTTCTCCCTCCTCGAAAAGTCGAATAATTGGACTTATGTCCTTTCCCACCTTGTAGAGATACCTGTTGAGATCATTGACGCAGATATGGTCTCCATTATATTTAAAAACCTACCTTCAGAGATAGAAGCTTTGTATGAAGATACAAAATGATTTATTTTGATTTCTGAAGAGCGTCAAAAAAATATACAATAATTATTAAACATTCTTAACATTCATTATCTTTAAATTAATATATTTTTCGTCTTCAAACCTCGTACTTTCAAATTGAAATGCTTTTGTGTGAACACACTTTCATTTTCCTTTAATTTGAGACAACAATAAAATCGTTCAAAAACTTTGTTATACATTATATTAACAATAAAACATTAAAAGTGTGTTTATTGTTTTCAGATAATTTTTTTCTTGAAAGGTTTTAGATTCTTCAAAATAAAGTCTGAAAGTGATGGATGGGTTCACATAAATCATCTAGTCTAGACATATAAGAAATATCTGATAAATAAATGATGCATTTAATAGTATAATGCTGCTTTGAGAACGTAATAGTATTTTTTTAAAGAACATACAGAAAAACCATTATATATATTTATGTCTCTCTATTCATCTGTCAAGATGTCAACAAACAAAAACTATTAATGGAAAATTTTCTGAAGAAGGAAAAACAGTTTTGTAATTATTTTGTGGTGCACTAAGCTCACAACATGCAGATATTTGTATATGATTAATTGTTTCAAAGCTTTAAAGGAAAATTGATGTCTAAAATTGGATATAACTTTTATCAAAGAGTGACTTCAAAATGATCCAACTGTTACAAAAATATTAAATCATTAAGTATCCTTCAAACGAACCTAACATCAAACAGTTATGCATTGTTTAAATGCAAAAACTAGTTTTTTAGAGATATACATGTTACATATACATGGTATGTTAAGTGAATTTAAAAAACAATGCTGCACCTGGAGATACCTAACTTTCACTCCTATTTTTGATCCCGTACAACTCAGAAATACAGTCAATTGATTCTACACAAGCATCGTATTTTCTTCCCTGATTCTGCTCTGACCTCTCCAGCATTAATAGATGAGGGGGAAATGTCTATAGTGCGAATTCTGCCCTGGAGAAGAGGATAAGCAACACATGGCAGCGCTGAATATCGGCGTATTTGTTTTGGTCTCCACTGTTGAAAAAAGACAAGGACATGCATAACTAATGAGAGAGTTAGACTTTGATATATCTAATATATAATCAGTGATATTACATCACTCTACCTATTTCATATATATATATATATATATATATATATATATATATATATATATATACACGAAAGGACTTGAGGTAATCTTCGATTTGCCTCCTCTAGATTTATATATCAAAATAAGGTCTAGAAAGGTACTTTTTAATTTGAACATGACGCCACATGGATGGAAGAGCATTGGGTCTAAACCTGGTCATATTCTTGAAGAGTGGCGTGAAAAAAAGTTAGAAATTTCGTCTTATATTAACAGAGACTTTTCTACGAGTCTAAAAATGAGTTGAAAGAAAACTTTTTCTTTAATTATGATAGCTTCTACGTTAAATGAGGTATTGAACGCCAGTAATGGTATTCAATGCTACAATGATGATAGCAAAATTGATAAATAAATCAGATGGAGCTATCATTTGTAAAATCCTTTATTTTTTATAACAAACTCAGCTGGGAAACTCAATGACGAATTCACTGTGTTTCAAGCTGAAGTTTGGGCTATCTTAAAGGCAGCCCTCTTATTATTAAAAATGAAAGTTTCAAACCAAAAATTGACTTTTCTTTCAACAACCAAGCAGATCTTGTATCTTTGGGTTCGGTTGTTGTAAAGTCTCGTATAGTGAACAATTGCATCAATGCTTTGAATGCACTTGGACGTGTAAACCATGTCAACCTTCATTGGATTAAAGCCCACGTAGGTTGGCCAGGAAATGAGAAAGCTGACCGATTTGCAAAAGCTGGATCAAGATCAAATCTATTAAAGGATATTCCAGATTATTTTATGTCAGATATGGCAAGGAGGGGTCTCTATAGAGAATGGGCCTCCCGATGGACACAGAATAGCTCCTGTAGACAAAGTAAACTATGCTTCCAAAACCAGACCCTTATGTATCGAGTCGATTTATTAATATAAGTCGTACATCTCTATGTATTCAAGCTGGTAATAACTGGTCATAACTTTCTTAGATATCATCAGTCATTGTCGAACGAATTTGTGTTTGTCGTTTTGTCAGCAAAGTGATGAGAGGTCTTATCACATGTTGGCTGAGTGAGATTTCTTTTGTCTTAAGAGAATGATGGCTCAAAAATGCTTTAACCAACATCCTCCAGAGCTAAAGCAGATCCCAGCAATTCTTAAGAATTGTAACATTGGTTACCTGTTTGGCTTCCCGAGTAGAATGAGTAAACACCATGGTTAAAGTGGTTGTGTGTTCTAGGGAATGGGATAAGACCGTTATTCAAATATGCCTTGGATTCAAGACTCCACTTCAATTCGTACTCTCGGATCGTATCTTCAAACAAACTTTTAAAAAAAATATATATATATACTAATAAAAAAGAATTATGTTCTTTCTTTCGTTCGTTTCCCTGTATCTCCCGAACGGTTCATTAGATCTTGACAAAATTTTGAGTGAATAGTTTTGATAGCTCAAGGCGTGTTTTAGTGGAGTTGCAAACTCGCGAAAAAAAATCGTCATCGACATGCATATTTTATTCACCAAAACGTGTTTGTCAATTTTTTATATTACCAAGTTAGATTTTTCCAACTTTCTGTGGATGATTTTTGTGGTGGTAAAACAAGTTGTTATTTTTTGGGGTGTTTACCGGAAAATTTGTTTTCCATAGGATTACTTAAAAATAAGTTATTTATGTGCCTGTCTTTTTCCTCAATATAAGTTTCAAATTTTAGTAATGCCTAAAGATGTGACATCACTCTCAACTATTCTTTATAGACATATGAATTCACATTCTCTCTTAATTTTTTTATTTTGCGGTTTTCGCCCCATCATCATAGATCAAACAAATAATTTAGAATTCGTAAATTATTTTCCCACATAGCTGCTGTTTTCATTCAATATTTGAATTAAGATAAATGACTTCAATCCTATTCTCACACATTTTTTGTCAACTCATGTACATAAGACGAAAATAGTTATTATCTTCATAACTCCTTGCGTTAATGAAGGTTGCATGAAATAACTCATTTCTACTTCAACCCCAATACTTTGAAAATAACATTTCTCTCATAAATCATACTGATAAATCTTATTTTTTCCAAAGTTATAAATGATCTGATTATAGTCTTTTAAGTTGATTAAATATGGCAAGAATTGTGTTAGTTTATAGAATGAAAGAACGAAACAATGGTATTGCTGAAGTATTTTAATATTGAAAGGTCATTTTGTCGTATTAAAAAGCACTGTTCTTAAATAAATAATTTTTCTGACCAAATATTGGACACACAACATTGATATAATAAGAAATAAATATTGGGACATGGGATAGTTTTTTTTACTCTATACATAAAATGATAAATAAGTGTCACTGTACATGAGGCCAGGTGAACTCGCATCAGCTGAAATTATCGCTTGCAAAAAACGTTCTAAGCAGATCGACATGCAAAATCACGGTCGGATGGATAAAGGGGCACGACAACAATACTGGAAACGAGTATGCCGACGCTTTAGCTAAAGACGGTGCTAGGAGGGGCACGCCAGTTCCTGTGCCAATATCAATGCGACAAACAAAAAATGCCCTCAGACAAGCAACCTTGAAGGAATGGAGGACTGCATAGCGTGCGATGAGCACTTGTCGCCAGTCTAAACTCTTCATACCAAATCTCTACATCGGAAGTAAGATTTTTAAATACAACGAGCTCAAATCTGCGTCATCGTTGGAATGATCAGTGGACATATTGGCCTCAACAGACATCTCTACAAGATGGGAAAGGTCATAAGCCCAATTTGCCGACTCTGCGAGGAAGAAGAAGAAACCCCGTACCATCTTATCTTGATTGTCCGTCGACAAGGCAAAAATTATATCCCTTGAGGGAGAGATCGGGGAGCGACGTTTAGCCTTCGAAGATTTTATTTTTAAAGTATTTAAATGTCTGAATATTGATAAACTAATTTGTAATAATAAAGAAAGCGCCTAGATAGGTTCACTACCGGCTGATACCGGATTAAGTTCCGGTGTGGTGGGTCCAATCTAGGAGCTAAACAAACAAACAAGTTCACTGTAATTTTTATAGGACAATAATTGAAAGGAGTATTTATTTAATCACATTGAAAGGAGAAGAGTAAATAAAGGTTGATTACACTATGTAACAGGATTTTGCCCCTGGGCTGAAATTTCTAATTTGAGTCCCATTTTTTTCGTAGATTCCAAAAATGTAACGACCATAAAGTCCAACCCTTTTTCGGACGATATTTTGAGTGGCATTTTTGGAATCTACGTAAAAAAATGGGACTCAAATTAAAAATCTCAGCCCAGGGGCAAACAAAGACCTTAATTTTGTTACATAGTGGTATTACCGACAAACAAGTAAACGAAGAAGTTTATTCTGAAGAGCTTGACTATTCTCATGGTGTCAGTATAAAATTATCAGGAATACCCTTCTTTTAGGTGCACTCGTCTTGGTAGAACTGCAGTTGAATAGAAATACTATTTCTTTGCGGTGAGGCAAGAGGAACACCAAAACACTTCCTTTTTTAATGTTACCAACTAGTAAAAATTATGGGTCGTCTTAAATGAATTATATTTTGTTTGTTTTTATTGATCCACATTTTCAATTTTATATTTACAATTTTTATCAAGTATAAAGCGAAAGGTATACAAATAAAACACTCGCGTGGTTTTCTAAGTATGAAATCCTAAAAGAACATATGAGATGTTCTTGAAAGGTATTAGATAGAGCTATCTTATGCTTTGTGGAACTCTCTGTAGAGGAAGGGAGAAGTTGTTCGAAAGAATTAGGATTTTTGTAATACGCAACGATATAATTTCACAATAAAGAAAACCATAAAAAGTAGATCCTTTGAAAAAAATTATCATAAATTCGCATGAAGAACATCTAAAAATTATAAACAAATTTATTTTCCAGACGTTTTTTTTTTTTGCCTATATGGTTCGATAGAATTGCATCCGATAGGATATAAATAAGTATTATAGCATTTTAATTAGTCTATCGAACCTAGGATCTTATAAATGAGGTAGACCAAAATGACCATCCCCTCTCGGGATTCGAACCTGCACCCCCCCACATTGAGAATTGAACACGCCTTAACACGCACGGCTATCGAGATGTTTTAACGATTCACTAAGTTCTATTCAAATTATTATTTTAAATCCTTTCTAATTCCTGAATATAATTTTAGAATAATAATTTCATACCTTCATATGTTTTACAAAGAATTAATTACCACAATAATCAATCAAGCTTCTAAATTACATCGAAGCTGTTAATCAAATATGATTAATTCGATCGATAATTTAACTAGTTTATTTTTTCTTCTTCAATAATACCAATATCCGGATTATTGATTTTTTATACATAAAGAATGGAGCTCAAAATTGTTGTGAGTGATTGATTATGACTGTCAAGGAAAACAAAAGGTGATTTTGATTTTTTCTCCCCTTTTAATCAGGAGTTGATTAATAAAATTATCTGCCAGTCATTATCATGAATTGAATACTAAATAAAAATTTATTAGCTCATTAAAATGACAAAATACTTATTACAGACGAATATGGCTATTAGAAAAAAATGTGTCTAATATTTATGGCTTTTCAGCTAAAAGAATATAAAATAACGACAATAAATATATTTAAATAGCTATTTAAAGAGTGATATTTTATTTGAGTTGATCTATATCGGTGCGTGTATTCTTCATTGTTGTTTAAAGGAAAACAAAGTGAATATATGTTTGTAAGTAATTGTATTAGTCTCTGATAATATAGAAAAACAAGTACTCATAAAAATAAGCCATTTTTTTTTTTTTAGTGAAAAGAATTTATTGCTGTTTCACATTATACACATATGCATTACAATATAGAACAAAATATAAACAATACACACATTATAAAGCAATGAACACGACCACACAGAGGGGTATATGTGTTACTACAGCTGGAGTTGATCTAAAGTATTATACAATATTAAAGTTATCACTAATTATTTTTTCATTTTTGAGCATTTCATAATTTTAGGGATACGTAGGTCTTCATCCTCTTCTTGCATGAATTGATGTCTCTCATAAGAGAGTGATGGGCATCTGTTGATTAAGTGGTCTGCGCTTTGTGGCTCTTCCATACAGATATTGCAGATTCCGTCAATATTTTTCCATTTACTTAGATGAGCCAAAATGGTCCGTGGCCTGTATAGCTTGAACAAGAAGACTCATGTTTTGGCGTGACAGTTGAGTAGTCTTGGATTTTTTTTTTTTTTAACATGCGATGTGTGTGCTTCATTAGTTGATCTCTTGTATCTACTACACCACTCATAAAAAAAGAATTCATGTATCACCTTCTTTATGTAGCTAGGAGGTGCAAATATAAGCCATATAAATAAATAGTATATATTTTATATTTAAACAACTATCTTTGTGTTTTTTATGTGTGTTTTTGCATTTTATTAGATTTTTGTGTCTTTCCTACTTTTTTACCTATATATAGGATTAGCAAACGGAAATAAAATCTAACAAAAACTCATAAAAATATATAACTTATAAGTAAATCATTTCAATACTTCATTATTACATACTACGTTTCTTATTCATGAACACAGGATGTAATTCACTCGAACAATAGCGTTAGCTCACACGAGCTGGGCTCAACTATCAATATGGAAAATGCAGGTTTCTCTTCCCCAGAAATGAAAGGTTGGTTATATCAACTTCATACAAAAATCCTGGATCGATTGTCTATTATAACTCTAGGCATAATGTTGAATTATATTTTTTAAACATATATGCAAAAAAAAGCCAAAAAAACAGCTTCAAGTGGCATCTTCCTACTGGATTTAGGCTGACGAGATACTCATTCATTCCATCAATTTCCAGCACGCTATCTAAGCCGGTTCTATGAATAATTGTATAAAACACTTATGCATAAGGAAAATCTGATAAAGTATATTTTTGTTCGGAATATTTGATAATAGGAATTTTTGCCTGACGACACTTTTGTATGAAATGCATTTTTAAAAGGAAACTACTGACTTTTGGGCCCAGCTTATCAGTCAAAATAGCTTTATTGAGCATTAATGAGCACATTTGGTAAGTTTTATTTTATAAACTAGTAAAATGAGCCCATTTTGAGTACTTTTCGTTCATATATAAAGTATATAATAGACCCATAAGGGTACATATGAACATTAAGCTACGGTAAGGTAAGGTAGGTTTCGTGAGGAATGAACAATAACATAAGAAATAATAATAAGCTCAGGACTTTGTTATGTTAATTCGGACAATTACGGACTTCCCGGATCATCTTTGCTGGACGACATTTCCCTACGGTCTTTCAGCTGGAGAACCTCCCCTGGCTACAATATATCCTTGATGCACTCTGGATCCCTACAGTACTCCGGATTCCCACCGGTCTGGATCCCCAAGGCACTCTCGGGATCCATACAGTTCTTCGTATGTTAGGGCACTTACTCCACGACTGATCGCCACGAGAGTCCTATTAGGAGGAAGTGGGTCTTAAATACACCCGATGTAGAGAGCTCATGGAAAGGGCTGCACTTTGAATGTGAACGGAGTTCATTGGACCTCAAATATAGTTTGCATCCTATATTTTATTACGCACTCTTATTTAAAGTTTTGTTGTTTTATCTCTATTTGTATACATACTCTCTTTGCATCCTTGTCTCGAAGAATTAAATACACTAGTTAATTTGATCTCCACATTGCTTCTTATTTCTATTTGAGACCCATGGTCAAGAATATCGTTTGCCTATTAACAAAAATTAAAGACAATAAAGACAAAAAGAAAAACTGATTGGCCTAAATACAATATTTTTTCATCAATTATGAATATATAACAGAAAAAAAAGTGTATTTTATTAACCATAACAAAAATAATTGTTTAGAATCTTATTAAAACTTGTCAAAATGCCTCTGTAACGTTGTGTTCTTCGACATTGTTGTTAAAAGCATATTATCCTATTCCTATATATATTATTTTTTTTGACTGATAAGCTGGGCCCAAAAGTCAGTAGTTTTCTTTAAAATGCATTTTATACAAAAGTGTCGTCAGGCAAAAATTCCTATTATCAAATATTCCGAACACCAATATGCTTTATCAGATTTTCCTTATGCATAAGGGTTTTATACAATTATTCCTAGAACCATCTAAGCCTGATTAAATCAATTGCTAGAAGATATCAAGTTTATGTCAAGAACGCCTTATTGTGATTATTTTTAGCTTTGGGCATCGTCTTATTGTCCCTTTATAAAGGTTATTTTATTTATATGCATTAATTATGAACTATAATGTTCATTTATGTATTGTTTTACGCAACTATCTAGTTCTATGTTTTACCTATTATCGTATTGTCTTATCTGTACTGTATGTATACTGTTTGTTGATGAGGATAAATAAAAAGTCTTAATCGAAAAAAGCCAAAATTTATGTACATTTCTCAAGAATATTATTCTTATTGTGATGAGTCAAAGATAAATACATTTACTGATCCATGGATCACGAAGGATTCTAAAACAAATCATTCAAGGATATTATGATCATTAATTTGAGTACTGCATTACCTAAATCCCTTGCGTCGTCCATGGTTGGAGAGCCACAATAGATAAGGTAATCATTCGAGTAATGAGCAGTGTACGAAAAAAAAATACGAAGGGTATTTTTGACAAAAAAAGATTGATTCTTGCTCTGTTTTTGAAGGAGTTTAACAATATCTGATAAAAATAATTGGATCCTTCTTGTACGTAACGTGGGGGTCTTACTAAACATGGAGGGAAGTTATATATGGTTAAGATATCTTATCGTAGGGAAGAGAGAGGATTATTTGAGGGACCATAAGAACAAAGGAGTCGAGATAAGGGTAATGCAGTATTGGTTACTTATTTTAAAGGCCATGTCAGCTGTCTAATAAGTATATCGACATTATGCACTTTTAAGTATGTAGGAAAGTTCCTTATGAACTTCTTCCCTTTAAAAGCGGGCCTCATAAAGATGGTCTTATTATTTTTGGGAGACATCAATCCCCCCCCCCCCTTCTATATTACTTGACGTGTTTCCTAAGTGAACTATAAACTAAAATAATAATGGCAATGTAAATACAAAGCACGCTTAACACTAGAACGGACAGCATCATCTCTACTCCTACCCAGGCCACGGGGGTCATTTCGACCCCACCATTTGCAAATAGCTAAATATTTTATTAAATCAGCATGGAACATGTTTGTAATTATTAAATTAATATTATGCAGACTCAGTTTGAGTGATAATAGTGTATATTGCACAAAATATGGTTTATAAAGATAATAGATTTGAAAGTAAAACTTTATTTTCTAAGCATTTACTTGCACTTCTTACATATAATTTTTGTCATAGCATTGCAAGAACCACACATACCTTTTTACATTTGCTTCATCGATGTGAAGATTTGTTTCGCTTCTTTCGAGTGCAATTTATCTTGCACCACAGCCTGGTTTTTGTTGCTTCCACTCCATCCTTATTATTCATAAAGCGTTAAAGTAAAGTAGCGCATGCATAACATAAGCTTCTTTCTTTTTCCCCCAAAAGGAATTGGCCACAATTTTAGTGCTTCTTTTGTCCGTAAGGGGCGCTTTGATGCTTGAGCTCTTTGAAAATAATAACAAATTCCTTTTATTATTTATATTTGGAGACGTTTTTTATTTGATAAATTGCAAATCATTCAACTTAATCCCTTTAAACCGGTTTTAAATAGGATTGTGACATAATTTCATGGACTAGCGACATCTACGTTAAAGAAAATAACCAAATTGGTGACAATTTTTTTGTTAACTTTTTCCTGCATGCGCTACTTTACTTTTAACGCTTTAATAATTCATAGAATATATCATCATTGCCGATAACCACCCATGTCTTTCTTTCAGTGAAGTTAATTTATTAGATGTGGACAAAAATGCAAATGACATCCTTAGGATTTTAGAACATATATATCATCCCAAAAGTGCAAATGTTTCAAATCCTGAAGTAATATCTTCATAATAGTCATTAAGGATCTACAAGAGCTTTCAGATTATAAACTTCCATCTTTTTTTTCTTCTCTTGCTGTCGTACTGTGAAGACATGCCTCAGGCAGAGGAAAAATAAATTATTCGTTTCTCGATCCGTATTGATCCGTAAGTTCCGTGCTGAGACTGCTAACCTTTTCTTAAGTATTTGTTTTGGTAAAAGCCTACGCATGTCTCCTCCTGAGGAGGATCCACCTCCAACGTCCCCTTCGCCTCAGCAATGAAGGAACGACTCCTGAACAAGGGTCATTGGAATCCGGCCAATTGGCAAAGAATCCATTCAACCCCACATCAACCCCTCCTCAAATCCATCGGTAAGCCCGAACGCCACTCCAAGGGTCAAAAATCAAAAATTCCACTCAATTTAATAATGAGATAAATAAAATATCAAACGTCCCTCCGCTGAGAGATGACAGCAATACCATTCATAACAAATTTAATGAAGACACTATTAAATGGAGGTTTTTGAAGCTCCAAATAGCTAATGAAGACAATTCGATTCCAGAGGACGGTGATTTCCTTGATTTTGATCTAGCCGAAATAGCTATACAAAAGCTGGGAATCTCAGCATATGACCTCTCTCATCTTAGCTCAGAAATGGATCCAGGTAGAGCTCTAATAGGCCTTAAAAAGCCCATAGATGTAGTAGAGAAGTTCAAAAAATTGTCGTTACTAATGACTACTCTTTAAAAAACACGAAAAAAATCTTTTGTAGTGGATATAAGGGGCTTAAAGAAGCTCTTGAAATAAACTCAACCAAAAATTTCCGGCTTGAAGCCCTGAAATGTGTCGGGAGAGTCTCCGAAGAAGACCTCACAAACACTATCACGTTCTTCGCAGAAGAAGCCAGCCCAGTAGGGTTTGTTAGATCGGAAGCAAATAAAAACAGCCTAGCTCCCATCCTGCCTTTAAAGGCTAGTGAACTACCTAGGATCTGGCTCCTTACAATTGAAATTAAAGGTGATCCCTCAAAGATTCCGACCCTCTTACCCGTTAAAGGGACAATTATTCAGCTGACTTTCCTAAAATGAGCAAGCAGTGCTCAAACTGCTTCAGATTTAAACACACTGCTAAATGCACAAGAGATAAGGTCAAAGTTGGTGAATACCATACTTTTCTTCTGAACACTCTCATAAAAAGAGGAAAATCGAAGCAGTTATTAAATCTTATGCCCATGATTTACGAGCCCCAAGACTGTTAGTAGCTGAAATGTCCATATCATAAAAACCCGCAACTCAATGTAAGAACAATGTGGAAAAAGACGATGAAGCCTCTAAAACTCCCACCTCTTGTAGCGAGGTTGACGAGAACAACCCAAAATATAATGAACTCTCCTCGAAACCTTTGTCTTCCCAAACCGGACTAGATGGAACTGAGGGAAACATAAATAACAGACCTCGTTCTCGAGAAGACTCAGATTCTTTAAATACCACTGATCCAAACCTCCCTCTAAACATTTAAAATCTCAATCAAACTCCCACACTAACTCTCCATGCAAAAGCACTAGCACACCAACATCAAAAATAATATCCCTCACAGGGAATACAGATTCTGAATCCTCTGTACTCAGGATCCCAAAAGTATACGCAACTTTCATCCCCTAAATTGCCTTGACGAGAACGATATTCAGTACTCCGCTTTCGACACTCTAATGGCTAGGGGAAATAGCCCAGCTCCCTCTGCTCGAAGAACGAGATCAACTAAAAATAATACTAAATAGATCCAGAAATAACCTTCGATTAATTCACAGGGAATTTAAGATACACAATATGACCTCGATCATTACTTATAATGTAAATTCCATTGCATCAGAATTCGTGCCAGAAAAGTGTTAAGACTATATTTAAAGTATAATTTACCCGATGTTCTTATCCTCGTTGACACGCGAGCTGAAGATATTTCAAGCCTCTCCCCTCTTCTCCCTCTGTCCCATAGAGTTTTTATGTCCCAAGCGACCAAATATTTTACTCATCCCTTCAGAAATGTCATCGTTTAATAAATAAAAAGTCATTAGAGCCTGTTCTGGTTGCCTCAGACCCTGATGGTAATTTTATAGTTATTTTTAAACAAACGAACAACTTTATATTCATATACGGGATACACTTTAATGCCGAGGATTAGTTTTCAAATATTTTATAAAACACCCTCCCCCTCGAAAATGACGTCTAATAGTGGGACACCTTAATATTACTCGAGACCCATGTAAGGATGCTCAAGGATATAAAGGATCAAATAACAAATAAATAAGACTCGCAACCTCTCCTTTGTTTTGATGACCGTGTTATTTTTGCCTCTCATAAAAAGGAATATTAGTGAATTTTTTTTTATTTTTTTTTGCCTATATGAAATTAATGGACTTTCCGCCTGACCCGGACCCGAAACCTTCGAGGAAGAGGCTAGCATCGACGCTAGTGAACCCGGAGGCGAAGAGGGAACCCCTAAACAGGCTTCCCGGAGTCGGATCTCCTTCTCAGGAGGGCCTGATGCCGGAAGAGTCGCGCTCCGTGACGACCACGGTCAAGCAAAACTCCTTGGAGGATGCTAACCGAGTCATTGAGGATCCAATAGACAAACAGATGCCCCAGAACGAGTCTCCTTCGGAATCCGCCCGTCCAGCCATGGATGCAGCAGGGGACTGCAGGATCACTCCGCCGGAGCAGCTGAGGATGAGGTTTTCACAACCGATATGGACGAGTCAGCCTTGGATGACCTTAACTCTCTAGCCAATGCCCTCGACGAGGATCCAGCAGCTAAGAAAACAAAGGTCACGTATGCTGATAAGACCAAAAAGAACAAGCCACTGCCCTTTCTCCTTTATATCCATTTAGGTAGAGATGAGCGGAGGTATATTCCAAAAGAAACTTTTGTTTCTTTTGTCGTCGAGGCCCAAGGCCTTCTCTTCAATCCTAAACCAGGCTTGAGAGCCCCAAAGCTCCAATGCGCGTTCTGGACATGGAGGAACGGCCGCGGCCTGATCGGATGCCTTGATGAGCCTTCGTCAAAATGGGTCCGTGAGGCTGCTGATATGATCAAACCTAATGGCGAGTCTGTCCGAGCGTGGGGCAAGGGCGAATTCGGGCCATTATCGAGGATGTCCTTTTTTGTCCCGGATAGCCTTCTTCTACCCGAGGACAAACTAGTCGAACGAATGATCGACCAAAACAATTTAACAGGGGAGTGTAAAGTTTTTTCTGTTAAAAATACCTTCAAGACCCGAGGGGATGCCTCCCAAGTCAATGGGAAGTATTTTCTTTGGGTATTGATAAGGATTTTGCAAAGGCAATCAAAAAATTGCCGGAGCAAAAAGTTTCTATCGGTTTCTCTCAGATATCTATAAATCTCATAGGTAAAAGTGACGCCAAATTCACCTCCGAGGACAAAAGAGGCCTGAGTCGAAGCAGACATGCAAGACTACAAAACTTTCTTCATCCAAACCTGTGCACATTCCAAGCCGTGAGGAGTACACTTTGATGACACCGAACCAAAGGAAGAGGGCCCGGAGAAGGATGAAGTCGCAGGGAGTATCTCTCTACGATATCCCCCGAATGAACTCTCATTCGAAACCACGCAAGACTGTTGCCCCAAACTCGGCAGCAAATTCGAGTCAACTCACTGAATTGACAAGAAAATCTGCAAAACCAGACGAAATTTGTCTGGTGAGGAGTTCCGGGCCGCAGCCCTTGCTAAGAGACAGTTAGCTAACTTGTCCAAGACTGTAGGGGAATCTTTTCATGGCGTGCAACAATGCTTGAGAATCGGAGTTTCTCCTGATTCTTCAACCAGAGGTGCCTCCGTGGGGATCGAACCTGCGGTCTGTGGGAACAGGGACAGCACTGGCTCTTCGATTAAGAAGTCTTCGACTTCTATTAAGTCTGTCTTTCAAAAGACAACTTAGGCTAGGGTTTTTAATGCTGAATATAACTATTCAAGCTTTTCCCTATTATATGAAATAAATTCAAATAATATTATTATCATTATGTCTACTCGATTTTTCCAATTGAATGCTCATAAATGTAAAGCGTCTATTGCAGCTATAAGCAAAGAGCTCAGTGGTTTGTCCAGTTTCTGTTTTCTTATGCAGGAACCTCATACTTATAGAGGCAAAGTTGTAGGCCTAGCAGGCCATCAGGTACTACACGGTGGTAGCTCACCCAGAGCTTCGATTGTGGCGTCCAAAAACTTAAACTTATGGTTTATGAATGACTTTAGCTGTCGTGATGTAGCTTCTGCTATCATGACAAATGGAGATTCCAAAACTATTATTTGTTCTGTTTACCTGGATATTAATAATGATTTACCAAGCTCATTGGTAAGACTTATGAAATTCAGCCAGGATAAAAACTACTCACTGATTATTGGCATGGACTCAAATGCTCACTCCTCTCTTTGGGGTTGGATACCAATAGGAGGGGGGAAGTAATTGAAGAATTTATTTTAGGCAATGGCCTTGTTGTTGAAAACTGTGGACTGAAGCCAACCTTTATAGGGAGGGGCGCAGAAACACATATAGACATTACTCTTAGTTACCAAATCCGAGTTACTAACTGGAGGGTTAGTGATAAGGATCTATTATCGGATCATGCTCTCATTGAGTTTGAGGTTCCTATCCCAGCACCTAATAAACGTGTCAAGATAAGAAATCTCCGTAAAACAGATTGGAATCTTTTTAGGCATTCCATGAAAATAGACATGTCACTTCCGGGCACTATCACGCCCCGATGGTTGGACATGGCGTTTTGTAAATTTGTAGGGGGTGTCCAAAGGGCTGTGGACACAGCGTGCCCTTCCGCTTGGGTTAGGTCGGGAAGTGAAAAACCTGACTTTTGGTCGCGGGAGGTGGCGCTCTGCAGAAGTAACCTAAGGAGACTCTACAAAGTTACAAATCAGATAAAAGTGAAGCTAACTGGAACAAATATCTGAGCTTACGACGTGAGTTCAGGGGGCTGGTAAGGTCAGCTAAGCGGGAGAGCTGGAAGAGGTTCACTGAGTCTGCAAAAGACGGGAGACAACTTTCTAGGCTCTTCAAAGTTATACAGGGCTCCAAAACATGCTCCGTTGGGCTACTGGGATCGGGGTCTCCGGAAGAAGCACTGGACCTTCTTTTGACTACTTCTTTTCCTGGTTGTTCTGAGGTTCCTGAAACGGAACACTCAAAGACCAAAATTAGTAAGTCATCTTTCGAGGCAAGTTTCTACGCCTCATGGATGAAGACTCTCAAAATCAAGTGGGCTGTGGAATCCTTCGGATCTCATAAAACCACGGGGATAGATGGAATTAAGCCCATCATCTTGCAGAACCTAGACACTAAGAGTATGGAATGGCTGGCCCGACTATTTTGGGCCTCAATTCGACTCTCATATGTTCCAAGACAACTAAGGAAGTCTAAGGTCATCTTTATTCAAAGCCAGGTAAGGATGACTACTCCAAGGTAAGTCTTTTTGTCCTATTACTCTCACTTCTTTTATTTTGAAAACGCTCGAAAGAGTTTTTAAATAAAATTGAAGAAGATTATCTAACTAGGATTCCTCTGAACCCTAATCAACATGCTTTCAGCAGCGGAAGCGAGCTGCGACTCTCTCTCTCCTCTATGGTTGACCTCATTGAACGATCTATCAACAGGGGTCAGTATAGTTCGGCTTTTCTGGACATCTCTGGTGCATTCGATAATATAGACATTACGTCTGGGTCGAAGGCCTCAGGGCTAGGACGTCAGAAAGTATTATCAAGTGGAT
>CP045896.1:15581362-15658808 GCA_013387185.1 Caligus rogercresseyi
TTTCGATTAAAGAAATAAAAGAGACATCATAGTTACAAAAAGACAACTGTGCACCAGGACTGGATGCTTCCCAATGGAATTTTACAAAAAGTTTAGCGTTTGTTGAGCCCGCTTCTGCAGAAGGTGTATAAAGAGGCTAATGCTCTTGGTTTTCTTTGTAGTCATATCACTAGGGGAAGATTGATTTTGATTCCGAAAACAGGCAAAGATCCGAGACAAATAGGAAATTTGCGTCCATTAACACATGCTTAACACTAGTTATAAAATTTTATAGTGGCATATTAGCCTTGAGGATAAGGGATGTCCTTCCTTCTATTATTCATTCATCGCAGAAGGGCTTTTTGAGAGGTAGGTGGATGGATGACGTCATTAGGGGCATAAAAGACTCTATTTCTTCAGCAAAGCAAAATGTACAGGAAATCACAGCGGTGGCAATTGATTTTAAGAAAGCCTTTGATAGTGTGTCTCATGCTTGGATACTAAAAGCTTAGAGTTGCACGGACTAGGTGAAAAATTTAGATACATGATAGGGCTGTGTTTAAAAATATCCAACAAGCTACAAGGAGGACAGTTATAAATTCGATATAAAAAGAGGTTGTAGGCAGGGTGACCCGATTTCCCCATACTTGTTTATTATGGCATTGGATTGGCTTCTAGTGGAACTCAATGTAACCCAAAGTATAAAAGGCGTGAAAATCGGTACGGAAGAAATTAAAGTTGAAGCCTTTGCTGACGACTTAACGATGTTGTTCTCGGGCAGTGAAAAAGACATTAAAGAATCTGCAGAAATTACCTTTGGCACATTAAGGAATTTTTCAAAACTGTCTGGTCTAGAGATTAATGTGGAGAAATCTAAATATAGGATGTCAGTGCTGGGGTATTGGAAGTTATCGGTTTAGAAAAGGTCTCCGTGCTTAAGGTGTTGGGATCCTTCATTTCAATAGACGAAACAGACTGGACCGAGAACAAAAAAATGATCGAAGAAAAGTTAAGACGAGCAGCAGCACTCTACTCGAGTGTTCTGAGCCTCAATCTTCCTGCGAGAGTCTATGTTTGGAACACTTTAATATTGCCCAAGGCCACCCATCTGCTAAGATCTACAGCCTATAGTGAAGAACTGATATCGAGGGTTTTGGAATTAGAAACATTTTTCCTCTTTAAGACAAACCAAGTCGAATTTTCACTAGGAGAAGAATTGTTCTTGCCAAAAAGTGGGGAGGCCTAGGAATGATATGCTTCAAGAACTTTTGGAAATCCATTCTTTTCGGCTGGTTCAGGCGAATTTTGGATATAAATACAGTGTGGGGAAAATTATGATTGCGAAAATGAAGTTGTGTGGGGTCTCGCATGGGGATGTGGAAGGATGTGGACCGGGAAAAGTTTTAGATATTTCCGAAACAGTAGGTCATTTCTGGGAAATAAATAAAAAATTAACCTTGAGCTGTCGAAACAGGTCCTAGAAGAAATGGGTTGGCAAGACCGGTGAGGGATAACCCTAGACTTTTATTTTTAGCCAATACCTCGGTCAAAAAGAAATAGCCTTCTTGGGCGAGATTTTTAACAAAAGCCAAATATTCAATGCCAGTGAAGTTTTGGAGAGAGAAGGGATTAGAAGGAACGTCAATTTTAAAAGACGACAGTGTGGCCCGAGGGACTCCTTTTTTAATTACATCAGTAGGGTACAAAATACAAGGCTTAGGAGCTTTTTAGTGAAGGAGGGGGACAAAAAACATTTTTTGAATCAAATGGAGGGTAAAAGTGAGAGATTAGGGTTAAGTTTTACAGCGAAAGGTATTATAAAAACACTACAGAACGTTAGTTTTACTTTTTCTACTTATTGGACAAAATATAGGGTGGTGTCCAATACACTGAGCTTCGGAAGCATATATGGGAGAACGCAAGAGGAAAGGGTTTGTTATTTCTGTAAGACCGAGATTGAAACAGGAAGGCATTTTTTATTGGATTGTTTTACATTGAAAAAAGTATGGGATCTAGTCATTCAAAAAATTTATACAAGTTTTGGTCATATTTTAAGAATTGATAGCATTTGTTTTATATATAGGTCCTGATCAAACCAAAATAAATTTTATTGTCGCAAAAATTCAAAATCTTCTTTACAAACTCAGAAGCGCTAAAACCCCCCTATCAAAAAATGTTTTTAATTTTGTAAATAGATTATTTGATGATCTCTAGTTTTATATGTTAAATTGTTACGATTTATTTTTATTTATCTCAGATTTGGATATAACGATAATGTTATATTAGTTTAAAATAAATGTTGTACGGGTGTACAAAAAAAAAAAAAGTTATTGAAAGCATTGAGTAATCATGAACTACTTCGTATGTGTTCCTCAGGGACACTATTCATTAAATCTTTTTAAAGTTTCTTCATTTGCACCAAAATACGGAGGTGATATAATATTTTGCTGACCAGTAAAATATATTGTGATTTAGTTATCTGGTTTATCATCTACATGCACTCTGTTTTTTATCCTTACTTTGTTACACACAAAGAGATATAAAGATATAGAGAGCTGATTCCCCAATTGCAGAAAAAGCGTTCTATTGTTTCTGTATGTGAACAAGTAATTTTTACTACGTCATCGTAAGCTGATCATAGAGATAGATTCTATCTCTATGATCAGCTTACGATGACGTAGTACAAATTACTTTGTTCACATACAGAAACAATAGAACGCTGTTCTCTGCTATTGAAGGGAATCAGCTCTGCATATCTTTATATCTCTATGGTTACACAAGTAGAAAGAGTAGTACGATTACTGAATCTTAAGTGCTTTGGTGTGGTCAGTGATAGCACTGAATACAGATTTAATAGTCATTACCAAGCTTATATCTATTTTTTGCCTATATAATTCTATAGAATTACATTAGATATAAATAAAGATACTAGCGTGTAAATTAATCTATCAGACCTAAGATCTGTTCAATGAAATTGACCAAAATTGACCTTCCCCTCTCGGGAATCGAACCTGCGCCCTCAGCATTGAGAGTTGAACAATCCTTAACCCACTGAGCTATTGCACTCCCTTAAAGCTAGTATCTATTATGACCCGGGATAACATAGGCAGTTCTCGTAACTAACCAATAAACACATATTTTTATCCCTATTTCTATCTAATAATCAGTGTAATGATCTATTTAACGTCCGATATGATGAACAAGGTAAAATATCATTCTTTCCCTGCGTATGAGAGGTTACTTTAATATAAATAGATAATATAGGGGCTCGATAGCCGTGCGTGTTAAGGCGTGTTCAACTCTCAATGTTGGGGCGCAGGTTCGAATCCAGAGAGGGATTTTTGGTCTACCTCATTAATAAGATCCTAGTTTCGATAGACTAATTTTAATGCTTATTTATATCCTGTCAGATGCAATTCTATCGAACCATATAGTTGTTATAGATGTTTTGTATAGTCACGTTGACAAGTGCTGGTTTTTTTTTGTGATCTATAAAAAAAACTTAGCCGTTGTAGTGACTTTTGTAGTTTTGCTGGGATTCCACAGAAAGATATCGTTCCGGACATCAATGTTGGACATCTCAACCCCACTGGAGATACGCGGAAGTCGAGAAATCGTACAATTCCGATTCATGCGAAGGTGTTTTTTTTTCTTCTGGAGCGAAACGTCATTGGAGTCGGTCCAGTGAGGAGGAAAAATATCTAGAAGATTAAGGTAAGAAAGAGTCTTTTTTACTTAAAAAACATCAAGAACAACAACATTTAAAATAAATGACTATAGTATCCGCAGACTCTCAGTCTATCTCACGGATGTCAAACCTGGAGGGGGAGGCCCCTCCCCCACCTCTCGGGTCCAATACCCTTGAAAAACCCCATCATACGGACGACACGTCGTCCAAAGACAACCCATCCCCAAATAAAAAGAATACGAATGAGCTTCTCGATCACGGTGAGAGCCTAAATAACCCAGAACCCCCAAACAATCGTCCAGAATGCTCCAAAGATCTCGGAGTCTCTGACGTCATCGACGAAGACGAAATCATCACCTCCATTCAAAAAGGTAGGACATTGTGGTCTTTCTTCAAATTAAATATATCGAAGAAAGGTGAAGAAACCCCTCCCTCTGGAGAAGAATTCTCAGATTATGACGTGGCCGAGATTGCCATACATAAGCTTGGATTGCCTTCTTACGACATTTCTCACCTCAGCTCCGAAATGGGTCCTGGCAAGGCCATAATTGGAGTCAAAACGCCAATTGATATTCTCAAAAAATTTGCGAACATTGAGCTTCCTTTTGTCTACGAACAACGGCCGAGTAAGTCGGAGTTTATAATTGACATTCCAGGGCTGAGAAACTCTCTCCTGAAAAATATTGCAAGACCATTCACCCTTAGAGCTCTCAAGTTCCTGGGGAAAGCGTCTGAAAAAGAACTAACTAAAGCTTTGGGTACTTTTGCAGAAGAAGTTTCCTCTCTAGGCTACGACAGATCTGAGATCAATAGAACTAAATTAAACAGCCACCCGGCTTTTAAAGGAATGGCTCAAGAACTAGGTTCATGCAACTTACTCTTAAGAGTAAAAGCTGAAGCTGGAAAACTCCCAACTTTCTTACCAGTGAATGGTCATATAATAAAACTTGAATTCCAAAAAAGTCGTCGACAGTGCTCCAACTGCTTTGAATACTTTCATACAATATCCAAATGCAATAATGAAAAGGTCTCAATTAAGGACTACCAAAGATCCCTCTCTACAAATAATAAACCCTCTCTCTCAGATACCAAAACGACCAATGAAATAGAACCCCCAACCAACTTTGAACCTCTCGCTCCCTCAATCCTAGAATCCAATACTAAATCAGCCACGCTCGTGGATTGTGATTCATCCTCGCCAGAATCCCTAAAAACAGTTGTCAATGACTTCAAAGAAGCGGACATAAACGCTGCGACTAAGCTTCCTGAAACTGAAACAAAAATCCTTAAACTAGTAAAAAATGTCAGTTCACTAAAGAGACCTAGACATTATTCGTCTGAAAATGAACAGCCATTACAACTTCCCGTTGACAGTACAGTGGAATCACCTCACGAACTAACAGACACTCCACCAGCAAACTCGGTCGCCTCAGATGTCATTGATCCTTTAGGTGCAAATGAAAGAAGCATCACTGATGTGCTCATGTCTGCATCTCAAAGTATGAACCCTACAACACAAAAGATCTCCAACAAAAAACACAAAGCCAACAAAAAAAGATAATATGATATCTATTCTATCATACAACGTCAACTCAATAGCTTCTACTCATAGAACAAACAAAACTATCCAATACTTAAAATTGATAGGCTTTCCAGATGTGGCAGTCCTTGTGGACACACGCCTGGTCAATCCCCAAATTATTCTCGACATTATACCCTCCTCTCACATTTCTTTCGCGTCGAATGGTCAAACAAACAAAACACATCCTTCTAGAGGGGTAACAATAATTGTTAATAAATCATTAAACCCTTCATTGATAAGCACTGACGAAAGCGGAAACTATGTGATAATCGACATTGATCTTCTAAATACTAAAGCCAGGCTATATGGTATATATGGACCTAATAGGGACGTAGATCGTTTCTACACGAATATTGTCAGCCACGACCCTTCCCACCTAGAAACAATCGTTGTAGGAGATCTGAATATCACACGTGATCCCAAACGAGACTGTAACAATTACCCAGGTTCTAGAAACAAAAAAAATGGTCTGAATCTCGAAAAAGTAATTTCTAAGTACTTACTCGAAGACAGTGGTCTTATATTTCAACCGGAAAATCCTTTAATGACTTTTAAAGGCTCCGCAAAAGACAGCAAGACTTTCGAAAGTAGACTGGACTATATATTAGTGTCTTCTAAAATTGCTACTCGTCTTTCTGATTTTGATAAATTCCCCCCGCTCATATCTGACCATTGCCCAATAGTAGCGAGATTCCATACCGCTAAAAATCAACATGCATCCTATTGGAAGCTAAACATAAGCCATCTTAAATGTCAAGAAACACGTAAAAAAATAATAAGTACAATAACGAGCCTCACTCATAAAATGAACATTGGAATCTACTCGCCTTCCTTCACTCTTGAAAAAATAGAATCTTCGTCCAGGGGGATCTTCCTAAAAGCGGGATCTGATAAAGCTAAAGAACGAAGGGAAAAAATGGAAAAATTAAAATTAATGGCACATTCTTCGGAAGACCCGTCAGATATAAATGACCAAATCAATAAAATGATTGATTATGAAAATAAGGGCACTCTTATTCGACTGAAGTCAGCCTTAGCGGAGGATAATATAATGGGGAAGTCCTCTTTCAAGCATTTGGAGGGATATATAAGCAATATGGGTAAACTAAAAGCACTACGAAACAATGAGGGCATAATATCGAGTGACCTAGAGTTTATAAGAAACGAAGCTTCAACTTTTTTTGGAAGCCTGTATTCCTGTCAGGACTGCCAAAAATTCAGAAGATGTTCTTTCTGTAAATTGTGGAGAGACATGAGGCTTAATTACTCCTCGGAGCTTCAGGATGGATTGTCCCAATTATCTCCTCATAATCCCGACGAAAAGGAACCCATAAATCCGATCACGGAACAAGAAATTATGGACTTTATAAACAATTATAAAAAGAAATATAAATCTCCGGGTCCTTCTGGCCTTCCATTCGAGTTTTATGAATCCTTTGCTCCACAACTTGCACCTGTCTTGCGTCTAGTATTCAAAGAGATTTTCCAATGTGGCACAGTTCCTTCCTTCATGAATGAAGGTTACATAAAATTAATTCATAAAAAGGGAAAAACCAACATATAATCACAAACTACAGGCCAATCGCATTACTCAATACCTCTTTTAAGATCCTTACAGGTATATTGAACAAGAGGCTCATGCACTATGTCCCTGCGATTATAAACAAATCTCAAAAAGGCTTCATGAAGGGTAAAATGGCTGACGATATCCCACGTAACATACAGGACGCAATTACTGTCTCAAAAAAAGAAGATTTGGATTTCTCAGTAGTGCTGGTTGATTTTCAAAAAGCATTTGACTCAATATCGCATAAATTTATTGTAAGTCAGCTTGATAATAGTAATATCCCAAAGGATTTGACGCATAAAATTGCTTCCACTCTGAGGCAAGCCTCTTGTAAAATCGACATACCTGGTAAAAACCCAAGCTTCAGTATTGAAAAAGGAGTCCGGCAAGGGGACATTCTCGCGCCAACTTTATTCATTCTAGCCATCAATGTACTGTGTGAAGAAATTATTTCAAATAAAAGCATCATAGGACTACACACAGAAAAAAATGACCTTAAATGTCAACTTTATGCAGATGACCTGACTTTATTCTTAACAGGGAGCACAACAGTTCAACAAAAATCCATCAACGAGCTCTTTAGGGTTCTTGAAGTTTTTCGAAGCCGTTCCGGGCTCTCCATAAATGTAAATAAAACCGTCGTCGTCTCATCTATAGCATCCTTTCTAAAACCAATGTTCCCAGAATTGAAAGTCCAGAAGTCTTCTGGGTATCCACATCGCCCATAAGGAAAACGAAACCGTCCTAGAAAATGAAAAAAACATCATTAATAGCATTGAAAATGCAGTTTCCTTTTATAAAAAACTGAATCTTAATCTTCTGGACAAAATCAACGTATGGAATAAAAAGATTATTCCGCGAGTAGTTCACTTACTCAGATATGTCCCTTACTCGGCTCCTGTCAAATCCTCAGTTGACTACACACGAAGAGGTTTCCTATGGAACTCAAAACGACCATACATATCGGACATCAGACTTCACACTCGAGTTCACGACTGGGGGTTGGGCCTCGTTGATCTCGAATCATTTTGGAAGTCCTTGAACCTTTCTTGGCTGAGGAGACTGAGGACGAGTGAAGAATTCTGGGCTGTTAATATTAAAAGAAAATTTGCAGTTAAAAAAAGGTGTCTGTTCGAGCAACGAATCTTTATGGGCCCCGATGAACTATTTAGAATTGTGAAGAGCATTGATGTGTCATGGGCTAATATGGTATTATCGTGGGAGTCCGCCATGAGTGGAGTATTCGATTTATTAAAGGAGCATGAACCACTGAACTTTAATAAAATCATAGGAAGTACTGAGGAATTTTTCAAGTATGATAATCTCACATCAAGGGGCCAAGTCTCGCAGCTACGGGGAATATATAGCCCACAAACTTTTTTACTGGCATCAAAAATTTTACAAAAAGATTCACATTCCGTCCCCCTATATGGCCCATTTACACCCTTTTATATTGCACTGGAGGCACTCCCCAAAATAGAATTAAAAAGTAGCATAAACGTATACCTGAAAGCACATGACGCCAGGACCCTTGTGAAAAAAGAATGGTAAGACTCGCTGTAGAGGACCAAGGTCTTCTCGACTGTGGATGGAAGACAGTAATGAAAAATCCATTCACCAATTCTAGTCAAAAATGGGTGAGGTATCGGCTTGCTACGTCAAGCCTTTTCACTAATAAATCGAAGGAAAAAGTTGAGGAGCAGCTCTGCTCTTTTTGTAATGACAACACGGAGACCTCGGAGCATCTTTTCTACGAGTGCAGCGCGGTGATGCCCATTAGGAAAATAGTGGAACCTTTGTTGCTGGAGGAGTTTGGTATTTTCCTGAAGAAGAAAGATTGGCTGCTTGCAGTTCATCCGGAGAGTAAATGCGCTTTCCAAGCAGACGCCGTCCTCACCAAAGTCATCGGTATGATTTACGCCGCGAGAAGCAGGAACCGCCCCATCCCCACGCATATGGCTTCAATCATTTACAGAGAGGTGGAAGCCCTTCTCCAAGTCCGCGTTCCAAAGTGAGCTTTATCTTACTACTTTTTATTTGTTTACATTATTCCCCTCCTCCCCTCCCCTTCTTAATCAAATCAACTTGATCATCTCTTTTAAAGCCTTATCCGATCTTCTTTTCCGGTCTTTTTTAATTTATTTCAAATATTTATTATTGATATTAACACTGTTAGAATTGAATTGATTCCTGTTTTAAGAAATTCCTGTTTTTTTATATTAACTGTCGAATATCTTTTTATAATATTACTGCACTTACCTGTTTTTTTTAAAGAATCTATTAATACCCCCACCATTATTTTATTGTTAACTCCTTTCTAACTCGTATATTACATCATTGTCAATGAATATTTTTAGATGAGTGTCACGAAATACATATAAAAAAAAAAAAAAAATTGATATTATTATTCATATATATTAATCATGGTTTTTGATTACAGAGAAAAGAAAAACTATATATATTTGCATATAGATATATAATATTATATATATATATTAGTTTGCCAAATTATAGTCTCCTTTTTTTTGCATCGCATGCATAGTTGCGAACCAAGCTTTGCGAGGCATCATGGCAAGTGTTTATGGAGTTCCCTTTCATATGTACATATTAAACAGAAACTGAATACAATATATATTTTGTATTTGTTTGTAGCGTACGTTTCTTGCTGCCTCTTGGATCTTCTCTCTCCCTCCCCGCAACTAATGCATTCAATAAATGCACTTGTCTATGCATATAAACATGCCTCCAAAAGAAGATAACTTAAGTATACAGCAATCCCCTCACGAATACAAATATGAGCAACACATTTTAACTCCCTCATACTACTGCATTTACAATGTAGAAAGAAGTCTTTTTTCCTATTTCAAAAGCATTAATGCGGCTACAAAATTTAGAACTAATATAAGGTTATAATTACATAAAATGATGTAAAAAATGTTCGTTTTTGGGTTTTCTATATAAGAAAAGTAATAAAAAGATATTTGAGTGACAAATTACAAATATTTTTTTAGGTCCAACGTTTAATAAGCTTTAAATCTATATTAATTCACCTCAGACAATCGGCAGTGATTTAAGATATGCATGTAAATAAGATTATAATACTAAGCAGGAACCATAATTAGTGGAATCATACAGGAAATATTTTTTATACTGTTTTCCACATATTTTAACATGTTTTATGGAATTACGAATAATCATTGTTCGAGGTTTGGCTGATGGATGCGTTTCAATATGAGGGTTAATAAACAATCTCCGATGGTCAAGGGCCCGTGACCCCGTTCAATCATTCATGATTCATTATATCGCATTTATTCTCATAAATGATAATTATGAGAAAAGATTGGCCCTAAATGGTTCTTTGCCATTTCATGTGTGTTTGCAATACATAAAAGACGTACAAAACTAATGAATATTGTAAAATCATTAAACCTCCTTTAAAGTTTTTAGATGTCACTGTCTGAAGCAACTCTTTCTGCATAGAGATTTTGCTTTGTATTTGTGGAGCCCGCGTTCATTATGTTCAAGCCTTTTCCATGGCCTTTGAGCCTAAATCTAGCCCTTTTTAGCACAAAGCTGATCCTAATCGACCCCCCCCCCCCGCTCGATTACAACTAAGTATTGATAGTAAAAAAACTAAGAAAATTATAATTAATATAAAAAATAAAGTTAGGAAAAAATGAATAATTCATTTCAAAAAAATAAATTAGGAGAAAGTGTATAAATAGTTTATAAAATATAATTTATTTATGTTTTTATAAAACACACTTTTTACTTTATATATAACATATAGTGTACTTTTATATTATATTTGTATCCATAATTGGTTTCAATATAAACCTTGTCGATAAGATTTTTTTTAGAGAAACTTATTATATTATTATTATATATTTTTAACGAAGCACCTTTCATTAAAAACGTAATAAAAAATCAATGAAATTACAACCAACAGGGAGTTTAAATCTAAAGGTTTGGAGTTCTGGTAAACACTGACTTTGTTTAAAAAAAGGTTTAATTAATTATGAAACAAAGATACTTAAAAACAGCTAGATAACCACATACTATTTGTCATCAGATGGAGTACTAAGCACTTACCAGTAAATAATCGTGTAAAAAAGCATTCTAAATATATATTGCTTTCTATAGGTACATTCAAGGCTAAATAACTATTATTAGGTATTAGAACTTAAAAACATCAACTTGAGTACCCTCTTTTTCTTTTTCCTTCTTGAAACTATAAAGAACCCTAGTAGGAGCTGTTATTTAAAAAATGGTTGGTGCGTCAGCACTTATGTTCATTTATTGGCACTAAATATTATTTGACAAAAATTTGCAAAAAAAATTCCTAAGTTATAAATTGATCATAGCTAAATTTGGTAAAATATTTTTTCAAAATAAGTAATAACAAAAAAGTTTTGCTTCATAACGAAACCTTTGAACCCCGTGACGTCCGATTTCTAACAATGCTAGAAATTTTTAATTTAGATATTCGTTTTCAGCATCTAAAAACGAACCAGAATCGCTGGGTATATGTAAAATAACTAAAAAAGTGGGTTTTTGGGAGGTCTAATCTAGATTCTCTATTACAAAGACTCCTGATCGATTTGCATATTGCTATGGATGATAATGGATTATGCAAGGTTTTGAAAATATGCATTATAAAACATATTTAAAAAAGTTGTCTTCATCTGAAGCAAAGGACCTACAAATATCCATTATTCTCAATTATTTAATCGATTTCCCGATAAAAATAGAGATTGATCATATGTTTTGATCATTTTAAACCTACTCATTGTTACCCAATGGACTGTAGCTGCAATTAAAAAATGAATATATACATACATTACGTCATCATCTCTATTAAGATGTGAACATTCCCATCATTACATCCTGTATACTATAAAAAGTATCGTTCGAGGAAGCAAAATTAGTTATTGTTTGAAAATACAAGAAGTTAATTTTGAACCACTTATCTCCGACAATTTTAAACAAAAAAGGGTTACATATATAATTACATATATAACAAATAATATTTTTAGATGCTCAAAAGGATTGATACACAATTTTTTGAAAAGAAACCCACTTGTATTTCACGTAGAATGTTCTATAATATATAAATTCATACAAATACAATACAAGTAAAACTGTCGTAGGATTGAAATCGAAACATTTAAACATGAAGTAAAATTGAAGAAATACTGTTGAATTAACACAGCTGAAAACTTTGTCTTTTTATCTTTAAGAAAAATTCAAGACTAAAGTTTTATTCAATTTGTTTTTTTTTCACATGTATAATTAAAGACTTGGGATAATGAGGCATATATAAAATTCTATTAATGTTTACCATACATATGCATGCTAACAAAAAAATATGTTATTTTAAAGAAACGACTATGGAATCTGTATCCTAACGATAAAATGGATTTGTTTCTTAATTATATACAAAAACACGAACAAGAATACAGCTTTATTGAATGAGTTCTAGGGTCGACTGTCTAATTATTGCACTTGAATTTTTATTCTTATTCTCAACTTCATATAATAATATCGGCAAAAATCCTGATTATCTTTAAAAAAATGAAAGCTACGAGCTACTGAATCTCATCTATTAAGTCTATTTATTCGATTTCGCTGGCAAATGCAAACGATTAAATGTATACAGCAATAAAAACAAATATCAACAATTGCTCCAACTGAGCTATTAATCTTTCTATTTAATAAGAAAAACCAAAGTATTTGGTTATTAATATTTTTTCATTATAATATTTTTCTCAGCTTGCAAAACATACATTGTCTGTGGTGTGAAAAGTTTTGTCATTATTAGTCTGCAGAAATATGGCCATAAATTCAATGCATAAGCCTAGCTTATCTAATTCTCATATTGGGTTGGGGAATAAGTTTCATATAATAAATAGTCTAAAAATAAGTATGGGGAAATATTTTGTCAAACAATAAAATAAAGTAAAAGATTATGTAATAACACTTTTTGATATTAAAATAATATAATACTATGAACCAAATTAATCGTAGTTTCGTTGATTTCATATAATCAAATCAGCGCAACCCGTCACAAAAATACAATTTTTTGAGTAAATATAAAAAAATACTGAAAAGGATCCGAAGCCCTCAATTGATCCTCAAAAATCATCACTGGACAATTCTAATTGAGTTTATTTTAGATTTATCGAATTGTAAGTTATTAACCATATGGTCCTTATCCTAAATAAAGTACGTATTAAGTGCTATCATAATTTTATTTGTCGAATATTTTAAATTGTAAAAAAAAGAAGGAAAACATTTCATCGAGTTTTTCTTGGAAAATATACAAAGCTTTGATTTGTATATCAATATCCTATAAAAATATTTTTTTATTAACATTATATATATATATACATATATCGCAATAGAGTTGTTGACTCTCCTGGTAGAGATCACAATTGTAGACTCTCCTAGGATTGATCTTGTTCTTAATCATTATGTTATTATGTTGTACAAACTATTTTATCTTTTCCTAATTTTATCCTATATTTTGTGGGAAATTGGAAAATTTGGCCGAACAAGGACTCCATCATGAAGAGGAAATTGACTCCTTCATTGAATAAGGGAGTCTGTGGAAGTAGCAACACAACAAGGATTGCTTTTTGACTGGAAACCCTTTTCATTAAAATATAGGATAAAATTAGGAAATGATAAAAATAGTTTGTACAACATAGTAATATTATGATTAGGATCAATGCTAGGAGAGTCTACAATTGGGATCTCTACCAGGAGAGTCAACAACTCTACTGGATCTCCATCTCTACTGCGACATATATATATATATATATATATATATATATATATATATATATATATATATATATATATATATATATATATATATATATATATATATATATACAGGGGTGTGCAGGCGAATCTAGACTAACTTTGAGTACTTGTATCTCAGAAACCAGTTAGGGTAGAAGCTTAAAAATGTATGAACTGGTTAGTATATCCTATGAGCTTTGTTTGAAATGTCCTCGGAACTTGAGCGCAGGACGGCCATTATTATGGCGCTCCGTTGCGGCCGTGCGCCCAAGGAGATCATCGACTTCTTCAAATCTTCTGTGTTGATACGAAAATCAACCGTCAGAATGACAGATGGATTGCCAGTGACCCAGATGAGGTCCTTATCATTGGAAGAACCAAGTTCCAGGCCGGAGTTCATGTCTTGGAGGTCATGTCCAGCGGGGGAGACATCATGCCTCCTCACTTCTTTGCCAAGGGCCAAAATGTCAACAAGGAGGTCTACCTGGACGTCATGCAGACTGTGGTGAAGCCCTGGATGACCCAGATTGCTGCAGGTAGACCTTATCTCTACGAGCAAGATGGAGCTCCCGCCCACACGTCCAATTTGGTGCAAAACTGGTGCTTAGAGAATCTCGACATGTTCTGGTCAAAGGAGTTCTAGCCCCCCAGCAGCCCTGACCTCAACCCCTGCGACTACTACTTGTGGGGCGTCCTTGAGAGGGACACTAACAAGCGTGCTCACAACACTGTGGACTCCTTGAAAGCTGCCATCATCCAGGCAGTGGCCAACTTGTACAGGGAACAGGTGGCTCATGCCGTTGGGAGGTTCAGGCACCGTGTGGAGGCTGTTATTGTGAAAGGAGGAAGTTGGATTGAATGAACATTAAGAGAAAAGTCATTTAAAATTGTGTGATATGAAAAAAGTCAATTAAAAGGTCTTGTTCTTGGATTTGAGTATCTTGTTTCCGCGCTAAAAAAGTCTAAATTCGCCTGCACACCCTGTAAATATATGCCTATTTAGCTTAATAATTAATCATTTATTAAATTCCAATTGATTTTTTCATTGTTTGATTCTATATCTGCATATATTCGAGTGAAAGCTGTCGGATATCCCCATTTCAAAACAAACAATACTTTTGCAAATCCCATGCTCAAATAGCCTCGTCATTTTGCACGAGAAACAAAATTTCGGAGGAAGGTGATATCGATTCACTTTACGTCATTTGTCTAATGCTGAATAACAATCAAGGGCACAATCGATTATATCAATCAGACCTTTTTTCTTTTATATCCCACAAAATTAATAAGATATTTTAGCATCAACAAAATGTCCTACCAAACCGTTTCAACTCTCCAATAACTAAACTTCTAAATATTTGAGTTCAGTGCTCAAGGAGGTCGCTAGCTTTGTGGTAGTGTGCTCATATCTTAATATTCAAGGTATATAGGTTTATTTCTTGTTTTCATGGAAACGTTATAACTTTTATTATAAACTTCTATTATAATGTTGTTTTCCCACTTGCCGGTGTTTTTTTGACGTCAGTCCAACAAATGAGCAGTCAGCTACCTTGGCAATATGGACATACTTTGACAATATTCTGTCTGCCATTTTGACTCCCGAGAGTGGAAGATCAATTTTGATCAATCTAATTTAAATTGTACTTGGTTGGATGAACTAATTTCAATGCTACCTTTTCATAATCACACAGATATACTTATATTGAACCAAATACGCAACAAAAAAAAGCATGACTTTTTTTTGTGTCTCATTGGTTCGAAATAATTGCATCCGACGGGATAGAAATAAGTATTATAGCATTAAAATTAGTCTATCGAACCTATGATCTTATAAATGAGGTAGACCAAAAATAAACATACCCTCTCGAATTCGATGCATCCTTTTATATAAGGTTATTCTTTAGGGCAGTAAATGTGAACAAAATGTTTATTACTGTACTTTTGCAACTGCCCTGAATAGTTTTATTCTGTTCCTGTATATATGTATTTTATTTTAACACTATATTTTCGCAGATTATCGAATAAAATGTTTTTAACTAAAAAAACCATGACCTTCCAATCAAATTGTTTCTTTCAATTTCCTTAATGCAGCCAATGGCTTTCCCATACTGAATCCCAATTTATTTCAATGAATCCCCCCCCCCCCCCTCTTTCAAAAAGTCTGTTATCTCTCATACATATACATACCTTGTTCATTTATCTATAGAGAGAAAAGACTTCTTCATAAGAGACCCCCATAAACATGTGTAGAGTCAAAAAGACTTTTTGAATTCGTTTTTTTTCATATTCATCATTATTTTCTTAAAGTAGGAAAATGCATATGAAAGAATATTTTATATTTTATTTTACAAAGAAGTAGTTTGAAGTCATATTGAAAGAGAAGAAAAAAAGTCAAAGTATAATAATAATAAATTGAAGTAGGCAGTCAGGTTGGTGCATTGTTAAAGAGACATTAAGACAAGCAGTCATTGAGCTATAAAAAACTAATATTGACAAGGCTTTCTTTAGTTATCTTCTTGCTTCAAGACTTATATGCAAGGAGTATGTATACCCATTCTTATTATTATAGACATATTCTTAGGGCCTCCGGCTCTATATATTAAAAAGGGACGATGATTCTGCAATGATTAATCATGCAGAATATCCCGGGAATATTTATATAAAGAGATAGAGCAGGAATAAATAACTTGCTTAAGCGTTTCTTATAAAGAGAACGGCGCCATATATATGGGTGTTTCAAAGTGTGTTGACGCTCATTTTGATAATAGCTTCAGCCCGATGAAAGGAAACCATTTTTTGCTTATATGGTTTGACTGGATATAAATAAGCATTATAGCATAAAAAATTAGTCACTCGAACCTAGGATCTTAGCATGAACTTGACCAAAGATTACCATCCCCTCTCGAGATTCGAACCTGCGCCCCAACATTGAAAGTTGGACACTTTTTTTGTGCCTATTTGGATATATAAATTGCATCCGACTGGATATACATAATCATTATAACTTAAAATTAGTCACTCGAACCTAGGATCTTATCAATGAAGTTAACCAAAGATTACCATCTCCTCTCGGTATTCGAACCTGCACCCCCAACATTGAGAGTTGGCACTTTTTTATGCCTAATTGGTTCGATAGAGTTGTAATATTCGACTGCATATAGATAATCATTATAGATTAAAATTAGTCTATCCATGCTAGGATGCCAACAATGAGGTGGACCAAAAATGGGCCATCCCTCTCGGGATTCTAACCTGCACCCTCAACATTGAGAGTTTTTTTTTTAATATGTATTTCGTGACACTCTTCTAAAAATATTCATTGACAATGATGTAATATTCGAGTTAGAAGGGAGTTAACAATAAATATGGTGGGGGTATTAATAGATTCTTTAAAAAAACACAGGTAATGCAGTAATATTATAAAAAGATATTCGACAGTTATATACAAACAGGAATTTCTTAAAACAGTAATCAATTCAATTCTAACAGTGTTAATATCAATAATAATAATATTTGAAATAAATTAAAAAAGACCGGAAAAGAAGATCGTAAGGCTTTAAAAGAGAGGAATCAAGTTGATTTGATTAAGAAGGGGAGGGGAGGAGGGAATAATTAACAAAATCAAAAGTAGTAAGATAAAGCTCACTTTGGAACGCGGACTTGGAGAAGGGCTTCCACCTCTCTGTAAATGATTGAAGCCATATGCATGGTGATGGGGCGGTTCCAGCTTCTCGCGCGTAAATCATACCGATGACTTTGGTGAGGACGGCATCTGCTTGGAAAGCGCAATTACTCTCCGGATGAACTGCAAGCAGCCAATCTTTCTTCTTCAGGAAAATACCAAACTCCTCCAGCAATAAAGGTTCCACTATTTTCCAATGGGCACCACCGCGCTGCACCTCAACATTGAGAGTTGAAGGTGCCTTAAATATTAACTTCTTATGATAAAAAAAATATTTTTTGGACACAAGGTATATGTTATACCTCATAATGTTTCCTTACATAGTTTAAACAACATTATATATGTGCATATTTCGATTATGGGCTAAAGTCTTGGGGTAGTTTGCATTTGTTTCTACCTTGTAGTTGTCAACCTAAAATATATAATATACATACATAAATAATAATGCACCAAAAAAAATATTTTATTCCAAAATGTTTATTTAAAAAATTATTAAACAGAAATCAATACATAAAAAAGAAATTTAAAGAATCTTTAAAGCTTAACTTAAAATAGAGAACTACCATTTTCTAAGAATAATGTCACAAAAGTTGTCAGCATAAAATATTTGCTTGATAAAAAAAGCTTTATTTACCAAGTTAGAAATTATATTAGGTAAGCTCACAGTAAAACAACAGCAACTTATTCTATATAATTGGTTCTGGCCCTAAGGCGATACTTTATTGATTTCTAATAAGATGAATATAGACATAAAACAGATACCATAACAACTATTCAGTTAAAACCGGAATCAAACAACTGCAAAAAAGGACGAAGGAGAATAAATGTTGTAAAAACATTAAAATATTATAAAAGAACAATACTTTTTGTAAAACACGAATGTTGGAAAAGCTTAAAGCTATTTGGAGATTCTGAAAACATATCATTTTAGCAACATTCCCCAGGGGGCAACCTTTTGCTTAATCAGTCTACAAGGCTTACATCACAAAGCAATGTGCTTTTCTATGGTTATATTTTTACAATATTCGTAAAATACATTAAATACAATACGTAAAATATTCCATCAACACAACAACAAATCCTTTTTTTTTGTTTCCATGCACATTCACTTGCAATTTTTTAAAAACATCATTTTTTGCACCATTATCTACAAGGCATTCGACATCAACAAATCACTTGATTTTTTTTCAAACTATGCAAATTTTTGCATAACAGATTTAATCCGCTTTGTTATTCAAAGTATATACAAAAAATGTGCAATTTATTTACTGTCGTTAGAGATTTATAAAATCCTTTTAAATCATTTGTTATAATTCTCTTAATGTTGTATGCATATATAATAGTCATAAGCAATTCTTTATAATATTTAGGGGTTAAATATAAAATGGATTGTGGACAGTTTGACATCGGGCTTCATGTACTTTTATTTATTTATTGGTTATATCATACACAATTGTCGTAAAGTCAATTAATGAAATTGATATTACATCATCGCGACTATAAAAAAATCCTCGTTTGCTTCCATATACAATTACTTGAGATTTATCAAAGCGTCGATTTTGTTGCTCTATTATCTACAAAGCATTTCATTTATAAGAATTCTTCCTAAATATAAATTGTATAGTTGGACAGTTTTAGTGAATTAAAGCAGGCTTAGGGTATTCGGTATTCGTAGAATTAAGGTAGGAAAATTCCAAAAATGTCTGCCACCTGGAAAGGGATTGTTAAGTTATTCCTATGTCATTGGGAATAAATATAAAAAATTTCTTCCACTTTTTATATATATAAGTCTCTCTTATATATATATATATATATATATATATATATATATATATATATATATATATATATATATATATAGAAAACTGTCTCCAGTCCTTAAATCAAAGGGCAACATTTCCAATGTAAAAGTCTTGATTAGAAGAAAGATATGAGTTGAATCCTTAAGTGGACAGGTTGTAGCCTCCTTTACATTATATTCCAGTCGAAAGAAGGTCTCTTGTGTATGAAGTTCATTTAAAAATGCACCTTGCTCATCAGCATCATTGCCCTTGATGCATCCAAAATTGCATTTTTGTCCCCTATGGCAATCATCTTTATGTTAATATAAGTATCATTTTCTATTTCTTTTTTCTTCTTTGTCATATACGTTCGCAAAGAGCCGCCATCATATTTTGTATTGTCTTGATGCCAAGTTTTTATGGTTTAAAAAAATATCTTCATCAATTATATAAAGAAGATTTACTCAGTCTTAAATATCCCTTTTATCCCAATATTGGATTACCTACTTTTTTCTTTTAAAACAACTGTCCGTAGGAGTTAACGCATTGCTGGCATTAAAAGTTCGCTACATATTTTCATGCTTGAAAGCCAAAGGTGGAAAATGTTGGATTTTTCCGGAGTTCTGATAAAGATATTCTGTTAGACTTTAGACATCAGTAAAAGTTTTGGTGAGATGGGGAATATATTTAGGGGATAAGAAAACAAACAAATTAGTACTATTTCAAAAACCGGGAAGTGTATAGTTATTAAAAACCCTTCTTCCTTTTCCTTCATTGAGAGAGTTTTGATGTAATGGAGGGTGCTCTAGGTACATACATTGAGCCTGATGGTGACCATTGTATCTTTCCCCACCTCATGTAAAACTACTTTTCGCTAATTCTCCTTAGTACTTCCTTGGACAATGCATGTGATATGAACTATGGAGTAAGTCCTCGATTTATAGTTCAGAGCATGCAGTCTTATTTTTAACGATGACAGTGTCTTTGCTAAGCGCATACATTATCTTGAAATGAAGCATCTCTACTTATATTTTTATCTTGCCTATTATATTATTCTTAAACACATGATACTCTACTTTTTATAGCTTTTTATTGATATATATATATATATTGTTGTCATATAATATTATGTTGTTTAAATATAATATTTACCTCACTTTGAGATGATATATTAATATATATATATTATATATGCATCGTCATAGAGATCCTTGAGATATGTATGTGTTATTAAAAAACATTATCTCTCCTTTTGCTGTTATTCCTTTCATAGATTTCTCCATAAAATTTGTCCAGGTACATAGTAAACATTTTTGTATGAAAGCAATGATAGTTTTAATTTTTCTTCACAAAAATGTCCCTTATTTTAATATTCTAGTCATTATTTTGAATTATATGCGACTAAAAACATATAAAACAAACAGTAATCAAAGACGAAAGCCACAGTATCTCCATCAATAAAACAACCTTAAACACCCCATATATAGTATATGTTTAATTCAAATGCAAAAAAGATTCACAATTTGTCGGCACACAACGGTAACAAAAGCCCTAATTGATCACAAGAAATTATATCCATGATTTATCGATTAAGCATGAAGCAATATATATATATATATATATATATTGTTAAACGATAAACGAGTGAATCTTTTAACATTTATTAAATTAGATTCTTCAGGGTCTGCTTCAATCAACATGAAGAGAGAGAAAAGTGAAGGGAATTATTTGTAAGGAATTTTTTATATGTGACTTGATATTTGATTAAGATCCTTTGAAGCAATAATATAATAACAACGATAAATTAGGGACTGTTGTTATTCTTGTTATTATTATTAATAAATAAAGTGCACGTCCCCTCCCATTCAACCTAAAGGATCCTTATTGTGATGATTAATTGCAAGGGCTCCCTACAAAGCTCCCTAAAAAACTAAATAACACAATAAAAGAGAATGATTAAACGGCTTGGATGAGGCGTTTCAAAGAATAATACTCATGAGGCGTATAAGTAGTTGTTATAATAATAATAATAACACCATATAGAACCATGTTGTACATTAGCATCATCATGCAGAGTACTTACTCCCCCCCCCTCCCATTTATTGCTTTTTTCCCTTTATTGTTTTTGATACTTGCTAAAAGAAATCGAAGTGATTACGGTTATATCAAAATCAAATGTTTTTTTTTCTAACGATGCTCATTTGTCTTACTCTTTGTATGGATGTAGCGATATTTAAGGATCAATGCAGCTCCTTAGGGATGTCCTTTGGGAGATAATAAAGGTTTTTAGCTTATTCACAGTTCATAAATTTATACTTGTATAAACAAAATGTTAGAAAAAATCTTGTTAATTACTAAAAAAAACCGTATAAATTTTATAATTCAACTTCACAATTCAATCTCTACTAAAATAGAGTGCTGATAAAAAACTTTGGAGAATTAAATATATATCCTTTTCTATTTTAAATATATGAAGGCCATTTTTTTCTAAGCTATGAAATATGAGTATGGATCCTCATGTGGCGCTCAATTCCACATTCCATCGATGATGGAGGCTGTTGGAATCTGATTCTCTCACATATCCGTACATACAACGAATATTAATTAGATTGAAGCATGCATAGTTATTCTCCTCTTTAACAATAAGAGAGAGTTTTTTATATCTATTGCATGGCAACAAAAAAGCATTTCTTTATTATCTTTTTCCATTAACAAGGAGGGAGTCTTTTTAATTATTGTGCGATTCAAGAGTGTTTTTAGTGGGAATATCGTGGGTGCGATTTCTACTAGTCCTGCAGATTGAGAATGTTCATTTTTGGAATCCTATATTTTAGGTAAAAATAAAGAAGTTTTCCTTCTTCCTATCTTTTATTCAAAATACATACTCTGACGCCATTACACTAACTTATCTGTTATTTTCTTTATTCCTTTTAGGGTAATGAAGAGGAACTTTAAGCTTTTGTTATAAAAATATACTTTCACTTGAAGAGTCTTTGTTTGATAGTACATAATATTGCAGTCCACTTTATTTCATCATCCTTGGGTAATTTCGGGTAAACACTATTTTACAGGGGGGGGGGGGGGGGTTGAGATCCCGAGCCACGATTCTGCGCGGTATCAAGAATGAGTAACTGCCACGAATTAATAGCATAATGAGATGTTAACCTTTATAGCTACATGAGCTAAATAATAAAGGAAATTATTTAATTAAATATTTCTTTGGATACCACGGTACCACTTATTCATCTAATTTATGAAAATACTTTATAGCATACGCATAGCATAAAACTAACAAATAATTGAATATGATAATTCTATTGCTAATTAATACTTAAGGGAGGATAAAATAAATTGAAGTTTTTGTAAGTGGGGTTCACTTGCATCTCATTTATAACAAGCTTTATATTTTTGGTTGCTAAAATAATTATTTGGGATTGATAAGGGCTAATGTATATAGAAGAAAAATGTTGTTTTTATTAAATGATGTCATATTTTAGAAATGTTGTCATTGCTACATCTTCCCGAATGGTCCTGTGACTTCGCTTTTTTAACTTTTCAAAAGAAACTGAGTCTCTCTTCCGGTGTTTTCCCATATATATATATATATATATATATATATATATATATATATATATATATATATATATATATATATATATATATATATATATATATATATATATATATATATAGGTTGACAACTATGTGTTGAGTCACTTGAAATCAATAACAACTAATCAATTTCTTCTTAGATACAAAATATATTTTATCAAAAAATATTGGACATATTCAAAAACATATTTGAATTATATTTTTATTCAATATATCCATCTTTGTCGATCACCACAGGGCTGAGCCTCTTCTTAAATGACTGGCAGACGGTACGGATGACATCCGGATCAATTTATGTCCATGCCACCTTCAATGAGGCCTTCAACGTCCCCAATTTATAATGGCTCTTCGTACACACATTATTCTCAAGAATTGAGTAAATTGAAAAGTCCATAGGATTCAAGTCTGGTGAGGAAGGCGACCACATATCCTTTGACCAGAAGTGCTCAATGAACGATGACACCAGTCCTGATCTAATTTTGCTGTGTGAAACGTTGGAAGCAATAAGAATCCTCCCATTCCTGTTTTTTTGATCCAGGGAAGCATTTGCTTGCTTATCATATCGAGGTAAGCCTTTTTTTTATTAATCTTTACCCCTCTGGAATGAAGATAAGTCGAGTTTTTCTACCAAAGATGGTGATGCTAGCCACAACATGTCGCGAGCTATTATGCTGATATCACGAGGGATGATATTTGTGGCATGATTAAACCTCTCGTTGACTTTTGTAATGGACACAATAGGCCTCTTTTGATATGTGGGGACTTCAATGCTAGGAGTCTTTTGTGGATGGGCACTCTCACGAATCATGGTGGGGAAAAACTTGAAGAGTTCATGTCGTTGTATAATCTGAGTCTACAAAATGTCGGATGTACTCCGACTTTTGTGGGCGGAATGGGCCAGTCTATAATAGATCTGACATTAACAAACCATTGGAGTCACCACCTTGTTTCCGAATGGAGAACTGAAGAACAGTACTCAGGATCTGACCACAGGTTCTGTACCTTCAAAATCATTGCCAGCAGGACCTTTTCCGGAGGTTTGAATCTGAAGAGCATAGATTGGTGCAAGTTTGCCTCCATACTAGAGACTAAAACACTTTCCTTGGGAAGTAGCTGTTTGGACACATGTGCAATGGATCTAAAGGCTTCGAACATGGCTGGTGAAATCTCTGAATCTTTGAAGAATTCAAGTAGGGTGATGTCTGGTACTTTGAGAAAGGTAAACCCTTGGTGGAGCAATGAGCTTAGGGAACAACGACGCAAAGTCAAATTTCTGCAGCGTAAGAAGCAGTATGAAATGTACAAAGTTGAAAAACAATTGTATAAAACAATGATTATAAAAGCCAAGAGGGAGGCATTCAAAGCGTGGATTGGCACTTTGGATGGTCCAAAAGATATATCTCGGCTAATGAAAACCAAAATGAATCATACCAATGCTCGTGTAGGTATCTTGAACGGACTTTTGGACGAAAAAGAGAGCTTGAAGTCGCTTCTAAGAGAGCATTTCCTAATTCTAAGGACGTCAACGATACTAACCATGAAGACGGTACTTCCATTAACTTTGACCCCCATGTAAAATACTTTGACGAAGATCTTGTGAAGTGCGCCATTTCAAGTCTCAAGTCAAACAAAAAGCCAGGCCTTGATCAAATTCCTCCTCAAGCTTTTAAGAATCTACCCCATAGTTTTATAGTGAGATTAACGGATCTCTATAATTTAGTTTATAACTCGGGGTATACTCCCAAATGTTGGAGGATAACTAAAGTGATATTCATTCCCAAACCGGGTAAGGATAATTATTCCGAACCTCGAGCCTTCCGCCCCATTTCACTCACCAATGTGGCATAAAAAATCTTAGAGCGAATGTTACAATGGAAGATCTTTGAGAAATGTAGTTTGGCTCTACCGAACCAATTTGCATTTACAAGAGGAAGATCCACTGATACAGCCATCAGCAAACTCGTGGACTCAATTGAGAGCAGCTACCACCGGAATGAAGAAGCCCTTGTAGTATTTTTGGATATCGAGGGTGCTTTTGATCGGATTGGCTTTGATCATATCATAGATGGAATGAGGAAGTATGGAGTGGACAATAAGACAATCCGATGGTATGCCAACCTACTGAAGACTCGAACTGTTTTTGCAGAATTGGGTGGTGAACTTTTTTCAGTTTCACCAACCAAAGGTTGCCCACAAGGAGGAATCCTATCGTCCCTTGCATGGAACCTTGCTTTCCAAGAAGCTATAGACCAGCTCAAACCACCGGTTTATACAGTTGCTTACGCTGATGATCTGGCCTTGTGTGTTCGAGGTACGGATCGTCAAACTATTAGCAACTTGATGCAAGGTGCCCTCAATAGGCTTAAAAGTTGGGCAAACACTAGAGGCACTACCTTCAGTTCAACCAAAACAAAATATATGCTTTTTTCAAAAAGAAGAAAATGCAAGGATACTTCCCTCTAACTGAATGGAGCCAAGATTGAGGGAGTTCGAACATTTAAGTATCTTGGAGTAATAATTGACGATGGTCTAAACTGGAGAAAACACATAGAATATGCAATCTCTAAGGCTAAGAGAAGTCTATTTGCCCTCCGAACTTTTGTTGGATCCGACTGGGGGCTTAGCCCACGAAAGTCTAAATGGATCTACGAGACCTATGTTCGATCTATAGTGAGCTATGGCGCTATTGTCTTTGCACCTAAGCTTCTAGGCACTAGGTTCATCAAAAATGAACTCAGTAAGCTACAGAGACTTGGTCTGATGAGCATAACAAGAGCCATGAGGTCTACACCTACTGCGACTATGGAAGTACTATGTGGGCTCCTTCCACTTCATCTATTTGTAATGGAGCGTGCGTGTTTAGTTAGGCTTCGGACTAAAAAGGAAACTCCACTGAAATGGTTCGACCATTTACAAAGAGGACACTTGCAATATTTAGATAAATATTTGCAAGTAAAAAATATCCCAACTCCTTCACTTCGGGTCCCTTTCTGGTCCAATAATCTAGGCTACGACATAAAAAACAATTGGTGTATGAATGATTTTGATCTTGTCGGTTACACTGACGGGTCAAGAATCAAGGATCAAACTGGCGCTGGATGGGCTATAACGTGTGGGGACAAAGTACTTGATCAAAAGTTCTTAAGACTTGAAGACACAAACACAGTGTACCAAGCTGAAGTGGAAGCCATCAGAAACATATGTATTAATCTCAATGGGGATAAAATTGAACAAAAGAGAATAATAATCCTTTCCGACAGCATGTCGGCTATCAATAGTCTGGACATTAAACCAGGTGACTTCTTGAGTGCAGAAATTCTCGCGTGTAAAGACGCCATCAATAATTCTAACTGTAAAATCACGTTAGGATGGATCAGAGGACACAACGATAACACCGGGAATGAATACGCCGATATGTTAGCAAAGGATGGCGCCATGAGAGGTACACCAATCTCAGTACCAGTTTCTATGTGCCAATCAAAGAATGCTCTTCGACAAGAATCTTTGAAGGAATGGCGAATTGCATGGCAAAGTATGAAGTGTTGTCGACAAACAAAACTGTTCATCACTGAGCCCTATATCGGAAAAAAGATATTCAGTTTCAAGAGAAACCAAATCTCAGTCATTGTTGGAATGGTGAGCGGTCACATTTATCTAAATCGGCATCTCTTTAAGATGGGGAAGGTTGAGAGCCCAACTTGCCGGCTCTGTAACGACGACGAGGAAACTCCATATCACCTCATCTACAATTGTCCTCTCACACGACAGAAGATGAGACAACTCGAGGGAAATATCGGGGAACGAAGATTGTCTCTGGAGGATTATATTTTTAGAACATTTAAATGTTTATGCACTTTTAATAATATTTTTATTAATAAAGACGATAGCTACTAGATAGGTCACTACCGGCTGATACCGGATTAGGTTCCGGTGAGGTGGGTCTATTCTAGGAGCTAAACAAACAAACAAACAAACATGACGGAAGCTGGCTTTTGGCGCTTGAAGACGGTCTTGTCCTTCACAGGCACTTGCCGGATGTTTTTGCCCAGAATGCAGTCGTTTTGGCTGTTGAAAGAAAGGCTTCCATAATTGCTTTGTCCCTTTTGGTAGAGCTTTACGATGACTTCACGTTTCTCTATCTTGAGGATGACTGAAGAAGTACGCAATAAACAAGTAAAGTAAAATATATTAAACACGATCTTTTTCACAATATACTGGGATAGAGAGAGGAAAAATCTAGAATTGGATCCAATAAACACACAGATATGTACTGTCCCAAGACATAATTGTCACCCGATATATACTTCATGTGGTCAATGTATTAGTTAAAATATTTTTTGTTATCCAGTACAAAGACAATTCAAACATATTAATTTAATATATATTTCTTAAAATTTATTTCTTTTGGCGAAGTGGAAAGTATCTTAGATTATATACTTTAGAACAGTGTTTCCCAACCTTTTTTGAGCCAAGGCACAGTTTTTCCCTTGAAAAAATCTCGCGGCACACCACCAACCAAAAATGATGAAATAATGAAAACAAATAATACTCTGTAGCCGCCTATATTAGCAATATAGTCATTCTTATCAAAGTGTCTTGAATAGCAATCAAATAAACACAAAACTGTATTTTTTATTATCATATTTTATATTTCCTCTTTCAAATAAAAAGTGCACTTAACATGTTCACTTCTCAAAGAAGTGTAAACTTCAAAGTAGGCCCACTATTTACAAACTGTTATTCTGTCCAAAAGCATTCTACTAGCAGGAATACCGAAAATAATGCTAATTATTCTGACAGTAGCAGTGGTATTAGGAAAAGATTTCACTGTTACAATATGAAGATTCATGTACAAATATCAATCTCTGTATAATTTACTCACTTAATCTTAGTGTGAAACCTGTGCTTGTTTTGAGGAACACAGAGATAATATCCTGGCAGGAATTGAAGAAAGACACACCCGAAGCTCTTCCTCAACAGCTCTCAGTCTCTCTCTGTGTTTAGTTTTAATAGCAGTCAGGCTTGAGAAGCTCACTTCACAGAGATATGTTGTGGAAAAAGGGAGCAATGTCAAAATGGCTTTGTTTGCCACAATGGGGAACTGCTTGGCAGCAGTCAGCCAAAAACTGTCCAAAGGTAGATCAGCAAAGTTCAGCTTTAAACCACGATTTTGTCTCAGTTCAGTTAGTTCTTCCTGCTCCTGCAAAGACATGTCCATTCCAACAACTGCTGAGCTGTATGGGTCCCTAACCCAGTCAAGGCTTTCAGTGGAGACTGAAGAGAAATAAAAAGACATCTTCTCCTCGAGAGTTTTTAAATGGCTGGCTATTATTTCACACAGTGCAGCGGTGTGAACAGTTGCCCATGTATTGGTGAGTGGGAACATTTCAAGATTGCCACTTTCCACATGTTGTTGCCAGAGGTGCACCTTTGAGCGAAATCCATTGATTTTATCCGTACTGGTGAGCAGGTTTTCATTTCGGCCTTGCATTCGTGTGTTCAGTTCATTCAGATGGTGAAAAATATCCGCCAGGTATGCCAGCCTTGCACACCACTCATCACTTGCAAGCAGCTTCGCGTAATCGGACCCCTCATTGGTCAGAAACACTTTCAGTTCCTCGCGCAGCTCATACACACGGGCCAGCACCTTGCCGCGCGACAACCATCGGACCTCCGTATGGAAAAGCAAGGTCTTGTGCTCGGCTCCCATTTCCTCACACAAAGATGCAAATATAAGGCTTTTCACAGGACGTGTTTTCACAAAGTTCACTATGCGCACAACATCATTTAACACAGGGGCTAGGTCTGCTGGCAAAGTCTTGGCTACGAGGGCCTCGCGGTGTAAGAAACAGTGCGTAGTAATCACATTTGGGTTTATTTCCTTTACTCTGCTTACAAAGCCTTTGATGCGCCCGACCATGGCTGCAGCTCCATCGGTGCAGACACTCGCGCAGTTTTCCCACTTAAGTCCTCCTTGTTCGAGATATTCTGATGTGACCCGAAAGATTTCTTCTCCTGTTGTTTTTTCTGGCAATGTCTTGCAAAATAGAAAGTTTTCTCTGATTGCGTCTCCATCCACAAAACGCACATTGGCCAGGAGTTGAGCATGTCCACTAATATCAGTACACTCGTCAAGTTGCAAAGCAAATTTCTCACTGATACGGATCTTTTCCAAAACCACACTTTCGATGTCAGCAGACATGTCATCAATACGTCTGGAAATTGTGTTATTTGACAGAGGGACTTTTGCTATTTCTTTAACCGCTTCAGGTCCAAGCATCTCATTTACAATTAGCGTCTCTGCCACTGTGTGGGACTTTTTGGATTTAGCTACAAGTTCAGCTACGTGGTAGCTAGCTTTAAGGGCTCTCTCATTTACCTTTGTTTTTTTTCTCATGAATGTTGCCTGGTTCTCTGTCTGCTTACGCAGGCCAACGAAATAGTCCGCATTCTTGTTTTGAAGTGAAGGATGTTTGGTTTGGAGATGGCGTCTAAGCTTGCTTGGCACCATAGCACTGTTGGATAATTTTTCACCACATACCAAGCACAATGGAATCGGCGCTGATACATCTCCTGTACACGTAAATCCAAAAGAAATGTAACTGTCATTGTATTGCCTCGAGTTCACGGTATTTGCCTTCTTTTGACATCCACTGGTGCTAGGGCCTTCATCTGCGTCCGAATTTTGTCCAGGGCCTTGTCCAGGACCAAGATCAGAGTTTATTTTTCGTTTCAAAAACTTATCCATCACGTTTACATTTTTGCTATCCACACGAACTGATACCTGAATTTGTCACACAATCAAAGTCATGCATCACTAATTCTCTTATTATTACTACAATGCAATCGCTACCTGCTGCCACCTAGTGGTGAGGAATTATATTACATGATTAGGACGCCAGTCAACAGCAGACACTACTAGAATGACATAGGCAGTATTTGCTGATAATAATGAAATCGTTTTGTTTTTTTAAAATCAAAAAACAAGAATTTTCCACGGCACACCTGACGACCTCTCGCGGCACACTAGTGTGCCGCGGCACAGTGGTTGGGAAACACTGCTTTAGAAGACTAAAATAATATAAACTTTCTGTAGTTTTAGTCATTATTCATATGTATACTATTTAAAAGTATATAAACAATAAGTTCATATACTATTTAGAGGTCAATGTTAAGCCTATTTACTGAAGCCAAAAAGCAAGATATTTCTTAGGCTGCTTCAATCGGCTTTAGTATCTAATATTTGTACCTATTTCTTGTTCTCAAACATACTCATAAAAAATGGGTTTACTCATAATAAATGTTGAGTATCTGAGTAAATGAATAAAATGCAGAGTATGATATATAAAAGTTTTAGCTTATCCTCCTTTTAGACATTGCTTTTGCTTTTATTTGATTGAAATACACATTAATTTACAGCTAAAAAAATACATTACCTTTTTTAAATTATCGTCTTTCAATAAAGGTTTATGGCATCAAAACCAAACTATTTTATGCGAGGGATTAAATTAATTAAATTCTTTTATCTTTCGTTAGACAGCTTTATAAACCAAAATAACTTAATCTTGTCGTGTTAATTTAACTATGACTATTATTATATATATATCTTGTGGATTTTCTGTTAAAATAATATTACAACGAGGTTTTTTTAATACCCCTTGAGCGGAAATCAAGGCTACAGGATAATTTTAAGAACCCATTATTTTATTTATATTGCAATAGTTTTAATCATATAAATAGCGACCTTGGAATTTGACAGCAGTCAGGGAAACTATACTTGTATGTCTCATCTCGTCCTTCAATTTTTATTATTTATCTGCAGAGTTTTCTAAGAAAAAGTGTTATGTCATATATATATTTAAGTAGAATGAAGTAGTCAGATTTCATTAGAAATCATGGACCTTGAAAAATTAATGCTAGAATCTTATAATTAAAGTTTTAATGACAAAGAACAAAAACAAAACTTGATGATGAAAATAAATATAATTATTTCTACAAATTTGCCTATTTATCAACGTATAAAATGTATTTGGATGCTGTATAAGATCATATATTTAAACATATATCATCTCTATTTATGACAAATTCAACACGGTGAATGTACGTCCTTGATCTATTAATGAATCAATTTATTTTTTTCAAATTGTATTGAGATTATAAAATTATGCTAATTGTGATACATAAATTTTTACAGCTAAATTATATATTCATATTTAATACAATTATGGACTGAAGTGAAATAAACACTCAGATAACCGGTAGTAAGGCTTTATTTAACGTATTGTTGACTGAGCATTTGAGATACAACTGAAGCGTAAAAGACTAGAAGAAAGGGAGGGAGAGGGTGGACAAAAGAAGCAGCCATGCTCCTGCTAAATTTCACATCATTCTTCCCCGCTCAATTTGGATAGAATTTAGTGGTTTTACGCTCCCTTCCAGACCTCCGTGGTGCTGTTGATGGGGTGTCAGATTTTTCCTCCGATGAATCCACTCCAGGGAGCTCAGTTGTGGGATTGGGGGTATCCTGAAGTTCTTGAGTATCTGCAAGAGGGATTGATATATCACTATCTGGTGTTTCAAGTGGTATTATGCTCTCAGGACAAGGATTGCCCCCAATGGGTGCCAAATGCTTCAAGGAAACTGTTGACTCCCTCCCATTAGGGAATCTCACATGGGCATAATGAGGGTTAACTTCCATAAGCTCTGCTTCATCGACTAGAGGATCACTCTTAGAAGTCCTCACATGTCTTTTTACCAGAACCGGCCCTGGTGTTGTGAGCCAAGTTGGCAATGAAACTCCATTAGTTGTTTTTCTATCGTGACGGAACATGCGTTCATGAGGAGTTTCATTAGTTGAAGTGCATAGTAGTGAACGGATAGAGTGCAATGCATCATGGAGTACAGATTCCCAACTACTGATGTCGGCTCCATTAGTTTTAAGAGCTAACTGAACTGTTTTCCAAATTACTCCGTTATATTTTTCTATCTGCCCATTGCCCGATGGGTTATAGGGTGTTGAATGACTTATTGCAACTCCTTTTTTATGAAGGAATTCACTTAATTCCTTCGACATAAATCCTTTCCCTCTGTCAGTGTGTACAAGGCTAGGTAATCCAAAAATAGAAAACACCTCAAGTAGTCCACGTATGACACTTTGAGATGAAACATCAGGACATGGGTACGCAAAAGGGAATCTGGAATATTCATCCACCATGGTCAAGAGATATTTGTTCCTTGAGCATGATGGGAGTGGACCCTTAAAGTCAAGACTTAGTCTTTCCATTGGTTTTGTTGCTTTAATAAGCGGTTCATTAGATGGTTTGAAAAAGAGAGGTTTAAGTTCTCTACACTCCTTACAGCTAAAAATAGCTTTTCTAACCTCATCAATGGAAAAAGGCAAATTTTTGCTCTTGATAAAGTGAAAGAATCTTCTGATTCCTGGATGACACAGATCCTTATGAAGTTGAAGTAGTTGACCTGCACTATGAGTTGATCCACAAACGCGCGATAAGCCATCAGCGACTACGTTTGCTTTACCTGGTCGGTGAATAATTGTATAGCTAAAGCATGACAGTTCTAACCTCCATCTCATTATTTTTCGTTTTTGATTTTGCATGTATGCCGTTGGTTAAAAACGTATGATACAGACTCCTGATCCGTTATAAGGGTAAAATGACGACCAAGAAGGAAATGTCTCCACTTACGAATAGATTCGACAATTGCATAGGCTTCCTTTTCCACGGAGGGGTGTCGTTTTTCACTAGGCGAAAGGGTTCGTGAATAAAAGGCAACAGGTCTTCCTTCTTGTCCTAGGGTCGCTCCAATCGCATGCTCCGAGGCGTCAGTCTCTACCGTCATTGGCATTGATAGGTCTACCACAGTCATAGTAGACCTTGATATTTCCTTCTTCAAATTTTCAAAATGTTCTTCTGCTTGTGAGCCTAAAGGAAAATTACTTATATTAGAGAAAGGTTTTATCTTATAAGAAAATCTCGGTATCCACTTGGAGTAGTGTGAAAACATGCCTAAAGCCCGTTTAAGAGACTTTTTATCTTTAGGTAAGGGCATATCTAAAAGGGATTTCATTCTATCAGGATCTGGCTTGAGAGTTCCGTGGGCAATTTCACAGCCAAGCAATTTAATATTCGTTAATCTGAACTTGCTCTTGTTTTCGTTGATGGTGAGTCTGTATTTCTTGGCAGCATCCATAAATTTGTTTAGGTTCATTTCATGTTCGGCTAAATCTTTTCCACAAATAGTGACATCATCTATATAGGCGAAAGTATTTTTCAGGTTTTCCTTTTCGATAATAAAATCAATGATTCGTTGAAAACTAGCCACTCCATTAGTTACGCCAAAAGGTATTCTTTTGAATTGAAATAGTTTACCACAAGCCTCAAATGCGGTATAAAACCTTTCATCTTCGAGAATCTCTACCTGATGATAAGCACTTTTGAGATCTACAGTGCTAAATACCCTATTTTCGGCGACTTTTGAAATTAAATCATTAATTCTAGGTAGAGGGTAAGCGTCTAAGAGTGTGAATTTATTTATAGTCTGAGAATAATCAATCACTAACCTCTTTTTATTTGAGTTCGTCACTACAACGACTTGGGCTCTCCATGGGGATCTGCAAGGCTCAATTATGTCATCCAGTAACATTCTTTTCACCTCCGTGTCGATGAACTCTTCATCTTCTCTCGAATGACGTCTTGATTTTGTAGCGATCGGTTTGCAATCGGGAAGTAGATTTGAGAATAGTCTCGGTGAAGGCACTCCTCCTATGGAGGCGAGAGCACATGTAGATGTAAAGTCGGTATGAGCAACCTCCAAGGCCGGTAACATTCCTCCAAAGGTAATCCGGACATGAGAGTGTAGAGATAGGAAATCTTGACCCAGAAGCACCCCACAACAAAGATTCTCCAGAATAGATATCTTAAGAGGAGTATAATTAGTTTCCCCTATTTTTATAATTACCTCGCATTTTCCAAGGGTAGAAGAGGTTAAGTCAGTAGATGCCATTGAGACGGGACTACTTTCCGGGAAAACATTCCAACCATATTTTTTTATCAGGTCATGATTTAGAAAGATTTTGAGCTACCTGTGTCAACAAGAGCATCAATAGGCACTTCATTAAGAATTATTTTAATTGAAGCTCTTCTAAGGCAATACGGAGGTCCACTAATAAATCCTGGTTTCTTGATAGTACAGGGCTGTGCAGGTAAATTTGGAATCAGTTCACAGCCATCCAGATTAATAAGGAGAAGTTCTAGAGAAATATTTATTAATCAAAAAATACACATTTGACAATTATGGTCAACTTTTATTCAATGTGTCCTCCTCCAGCTTCTACCACAGTCTTCACACGGGACCTGATTGCCCTCACTTACCTGGACACCTCCGCAGCCTCCAAGGACATGGCCACAGACGTGGAACAAAAAGAGGAACAGGCAGAATGACAGGTGGATCTGTAGGGAGGCTTCTGAGGTCCCCATGGTCTTCAGGACAAAGAACCCGGCTGCAGTGATGGTCCTGGGTGTCATCAGCAGTGAGGGCCACGTCATGCCGCCACACTTCTTTGAGCCCAAGCAAAAGGTCAACCAGGAGGTATACTTGGAGGTCCTCAGTAACGTGGTCAAGCCTTGGATAGACACTGTGGCCTCTGGGAGGAAGTACACCTTTCAGCAGGACTCTGCCCCCGCCCACAAGGCCAAGACTGTGCAGGCATGGCTCAAGGAAAACGTGCCTCACTTCTGGGATCCTCAGATCTGGCCCTCCAACTCCCCAGATCTCAACCCTTGTGACTACTACCTATAGGTGAAGTTGGAGGGGGAGGCCTGTGCGACCCACCACAACTCTGTGGAGGCCCTTAAGTCGTCCATCACGTCTGTGGCCATGTCCTTGGAGGCTGCGGAGGTGTCCAGGTCAGTGAGGGCATTCAGGTCCCGTGTGGAGTCTGTGGTGGAAGCTGGAGGAGGACACATTAAATAAAAGTTGACCATAATTGTCTAATGTGTATTTTTTGTTTATTAAATATTTCTCTAGAACCTCTCCTTATTGATCCTGGAGGCCATAAACTTGTTCCAAATTTACCTGCACGGGGCTGTAGTAGTAGCTATGACAGATAAAGCTCTATCAATTCCTCGAGCCTTACAGGCTCGACTATAGTGACCTTTTTTTCACATTTTCTGCAGGTGACATTACGCGCAGGGCACTGTGCCCTCTGATGAAAAGCGTATCCGCAGAAGAAACATCTACTCCGAGTAAACGCGCACGCTTTTTCTTCTTCTAGAGGAGGGGATTTGTTTCCTTTTCATGTACAGTATTTACAGGGGGTGAATACGCCTGGGCGTATGAACTTGCTTGAAGCTCAGCCATCTCCATTGCCCTTGCCTGATCAAAAGCAGACTCAAGTGTTAGGGTATAGTTTTCAAGTAATCTTTGACGGATCGAACTGGACCTTAATCCACTGATAAAAGAATCCCTCAAAGAATCATTTCTAATCTGGTCTGACGAAGCGGCTTTAAAGTTGCAGTCCTTACTTAATAATTTCAGAGACTGTAAAAACTCTTCTAGAGATTCCCCTTCCTCCTGCTTTTTCGATGATAGTAGGTGGCGAGCATGTAAAAACATCATGGACAAAATAGAGAAAGGTAAAAAAAGAAAGAAAACTTCCTAAATTATAAGTTACTCATATTTATACAAATATTTATTTTCACGAAAAAAAATATTTTTTAACAAACATTTACGAGCCAAAATTTTGTTTATTGAATAAATAATGTTTTTCATATATATGTAAATATATTTTTGATTTTAGGAACCACGGTCTAATTCAAAATATTAATTACATATCGGGGTGTCGAACCCACTAACAGATTATTCCATTTAGATTAATGACGTTTGGGGATGTCAAAACCACAAATGGGACCTCGGATTAAGTTGTTTACAACTATGCCAATTTGGGTTCCAAATCAACTGCAAAATGGCCCTCAGGTTCTGTTGTTTCCAGCTACGGCATATTGGGTTTCAAACCTGCAACCTTGAGGACTTTGGGTTCCGTCAATCATAGTATGGAAATATTGGGACTTCAAATCCACTGCAAATGGTCCATGGGGTTCCACCAATCACAAGTATGACATAATTTAATTGTATTCAACGGGAAGAGTTTATTGAGGGGATGGGATTTTTTTGGGTTTGAATTCACCGGGGGTAGGATTTACCTAGAGTTGTATATTTTGTATGTTGCTGAAAATATTTTTGCCTCACCATCTCCCATTATTATACTCCTTTGCTCTTAATGACACCTAATTCACACAGCGAAGGAGTAAATATTATACAAAATCTACAATCTATAAAAGAGAAGAAATAATCTTTCAATTCGTCAAATCTCTCAATAATTCATATTTTTAATCTATTTTGAATTCATTGGGTTAATTATTGAAGCGTTTAAATATAAAGAAAATCATGGATTCTAAATAGTTTTAACAATATACAATAATAATAATCTGTATGAAGTCTAATAATATTTTTGTCCCATGATGGCTTGTGGTAGAGCTAATATTATCATCATCACATGGGAACTGAATATACAGAGATCGCATTACAGCATACTTCGTTTACAGCATTCATGTTGACACCGTTTGATTGTTGGTTGTGGTAGTATTATAGGTTCTGAATCCACCTTTCTTCCAAGAGCTGACTTTTGGCTTGCCGGACTTACGTCATTCAAAACCACCGTCAAGCTGGAAGAATAACATGTAAATAAATTTTTGATGAAGTCAAATGATAATAAAATGAAAATATGAAAAAAACAACCCTTGTCTTATAGGTTAGTAAACCCTTGGAATATTAAACAGCTGAAGCAACCAACGGTGTGATTAAAGGAGGTAAAATGAGCGCAACTAAACAATTTACCCATGAAAATATTTACAGTAGTGAGTCATGGTTCTCGTTTATATTATTAAAAGTCAAGCAACAGTTTCTATCTGTTATAAACAAAATTTATACATGAAAATAAATATACAAAATCGAGTAAGAAAATATAATCTCACAATGGGGTATCTGTGTTATAACAGTAATATTTATTTCATTATTACAAAAATTAGCACAATTAATTATATTATTTTTTATTGCTAAGTGTTTTTTTCTGTAACAATAATATATTGATTTAATGATGAAATTATCAATTTGTGTTTTTATTGTCTTTGATAACACTTTCCCTAAGTCTCACTGAACCACGAAGATTTTCAGCATCTTTTCCAATGTCTTTTGTCTTCTTCTTGACCAAAAATAGTATTTCATTGAATATTTGTCTTATTTTCTATTTATTTGTCTTTGCTACAATATTTATATTTTATTATTATTCTAGAACTGTAGTAAATGAATTAAAAAAACGTATGCAAAAATGTTATTGCTTTGGAAGTAAAACTTGATTTTGCAGCAAAATAATAATTTTTAGTTGTTTTTTATCGTTATATGATTTTATTATTATTTACAGTTTATTATTACATAATGTAAATACATTTATTATTCGCCCATTAAAAAGAAACATAAATAAACATTAAGTTTGAAATTTAGTATTGGACATGAACTAAGACAAATATTTACGACGAATATAACTTAGAACATAAGGTACATCATATTGACTTATTTAAAATATCGAACAAAATATTGCTTAAAAACACTCTGTTTATTTTCCTTCAACAATAAAAGTGTAAATACCATGGATATAAAAAGATATAGAGAGCTTATTCCCTTCATCTGCATTTTTGTGTCCAATATAAATAAAGTAATCTGTACTACGTCATCGTAAGCTGATCATAGAGATAGAATCTATCTCTATGATCAGCTTACGATGACGTAGTATAAATTACTTTGTTTATATTGGACACACAGAATACAGCTGAACGATGTTTCTCTGCTAATCACTTTTCTAATTTAATCACTTGTTTCTTTGGCATTTCCAACAGCTCCACAAAGTTTCATCCGAATCCGTTCCGTACTTTTTGAGTTATCCTGCTGACAAACAAACCAACCAACCAACGCCAGTGCAAACATTACCTCCTTAGGCGGAGGTAAAAATACACATTATAATTAGTTTTCATGGTGATAAATTGAACTCTTAAACTTTCTTATTATCATATTTCCCCCTTCACTGGCTCTAAAAACTCTTATATAAAACTCTTTATATTTTCTATTTCCTATGTTTTACTATTCTTCCTTCAAAACAATCCAAAAATCCTTTGTGTGTCTTTGCATTAGTGAAGTGTCACAAGTTTCATTCTTCTTTTTTATACTCCTTTGACTTTACTTTGTCACTATGATAGTTTGAGAAACTTTAAATTAGATATACAGAGAGAGGATTCACGTAAACATATATAATACGTAAATAGATAAAAAGGATCAATATTGAAAATAAAGCTGAAGGGTTTATTGACAACGAGGAAACCATTAGACGTTTTTGTTGACAAAATGTGTTATAATGAAGAAATGAGAGTTTATTGTATGCATTCATTCAAAAGTTGAATAAGGAATTCAATACATTCTTTAATGTAAATATGTGCGAAATTTTATATTGAAAAATCAATAATGTAAATGAAGGCTTCTCAAAGCTTTTTAAAAGTATTTGCTGATGATCTTTAGATAAACTTTTATATTTAGCGAAGAAGTATACAACATATTTATTATATTTCGTAAGATTTATTTCTCATTATCGTGGCCCTTTATACAATAAAAATGATACATCAAATAATTTAAAAAGAAAATGGTATTTGAAAACTCTTAAATCAACATTATTGGCGGAGATTTGTAGCTGTGCAGTGAACTTTTTACCATCATTTATGCCCATCAATGATCGCATTACTCTTTTCGCCCATTCCTTAGGTAATTTAAATTGTCTAAGTGCTTTTTGACAATCTCCATCGCGTCTCCCGATTTAGGTTCATTGGTGGAAATTTTCAAATGCCATGGAGTCAAGGAGGAATATGTTTTTTGGCTCCCCTCATAAGGGATAATAAACATTCCTGTTTGAAAAATAGTTGTTTGGTCCAGGGCTCTGTATGTTAAGATGTTTTTATCCAGGGCAATCTTTTCCAATTCTTCTGGTTGATATTGTAACGATTTAAAGAAAGGTTTTCTTTTACATTTTGCCGAATAATGTCCGTAGTGCTATTAGAGTCAAAAAGAGGCTGAATGCTCCATATTATTCTCTGAATAGCTCCCCATTCCTCCGAATATTTATATATTTCACTATTTGACAAATCTGTGCCAAACATAAGTTTAAAAAAAATAAAAGAGTCTGTAAAATATTCGCGCCAATCCATTTCAGGTTTTAAAACGAGGTCATAAAAAACTTTAAAAAAAAATTCTTGGTAAAACTTTTTACTACTAGACATCCACCAAGCTGTGATTTTTTTCTTTTTAACGTAGGTATGTACTTCCTGTCGAACAAAAGCATAACCATTTGTTTTCCATCTCCTCTATGAGCTTTTCTCCGACTGTTGGTAATGCAGTAGAGTGTAGATTTGTTTAAATATCCTATTATGACTTTATTGAATTTAGCGTAAATGTATATATAATATATATAAATAAACATTATAGTTAAAATTTATACACTAAATAAAGTCAATACAAAACATTAAACGCTCACATAAAAGTACAATAACTTCATAAAACAAAGTTGATATTAATTGGACAATAAAATAACATTAACGTGATTTGGAATAAAAAGGTGTCATTTAATTTAAAACTAGACTTTTTTTGTAAAATCGTATTAAAAACTTTAGATGATGAGAGTCCTCTCGGAACAGGAGGGGAAGTAACGAACGATGTCACTCGCAATCTCTCCAGCTTGAATCCTCTGGAATCTTGATGGAGAGAGCCATGTATCGAGCTGCTGCTGATATGACAATGGATTTAAGGTCTCCCTCTTGAATAGCTTCTCCCGAAGATAAACGCTCTGCGATGTAGCTTTTGCAACTCGAAAGCGCAAACTCAATTGCTTTTGTTTTCGGAGATGCTGTCCGTAGATTAGAATTTAATCCGAAGAAAATTATGGGAGCGATCAGTTTTCCAGTTATTCCAGGAACATTTAGAAGAACAAAGTCTCTTAAGATACGTAGAACAGGACAATGGGAGAAGGCATGGATGATTGAATTAAATAACCTTCCACAATCCTTGCACGGAGCAACAAAGAACATACATCTGGTAGAAATTTGAAATTGGGCAGTAAAGCGTTTGCCGTGAACTATTTTGGAGGTGGAGGACAAAATTCTCTTTTTCCACGATGAAGGCAATTCCAAGTCTTTTAAATACTTATCAACGATTTTTTCTGCCTCCATTTTTGTTGTTATTGCCAAAGTTCATTCAGAGGTGCCATGGGACAGGAACAAAATGTTTGTCTGCCGACCGTTTAAGAGAAACAGGAATCTTCCACACTTAAAAATGGACTCCGAAGATAGATCATGTATAGTAAGGGTGCCAGACGATAATGCTATCTGTTCCAATCTTTTTGGGAGCTCCAGGTCTTGGAAAAATAACTTTTTATTACTGTTCTGGCGTATAATGTCGATTGTGGTCGAACATTGGAATATAGGACTTCCCCCCAAATCAAACTATGTAAAATTCCTAAAGATGGAGAAAACTCTTTAATCATGTCGTTGGACAAGTCTGTTCCCATCATTAAACAGGTATACACGGGGCTGCTTGAGATATGAACCCTCCATTCAACCGCTGGTTTTGTGAGATGTCCGTTAAGACCTTTGAGTAAATCTTTGGGATTATATTGTGTAATAAAGACAATCCTCTTCCTAGATGCCGTTTGGACGCTTTAGAGCTGGGAGATACGTTCTGTGGAATATTATGCTTAGCCACTTGTCTTCTTCTATGACAGCCTTTTCAGCAATCCAGGGAACTGCAGTAGAACTGTAGAGGACTGCAGGGATAACAAGGAAATTGTACAAATCGATTCTTCTTTGAATATTGAATTTTCTCCAAAGAGAAATTTGTCTAATCACACGGTTTTGTAACGAAGTCCAATTGAGATTTGTAGGACCATTTCGAGTCCATGTTATACCTAACATTTCAACGGTATATTTACAATAGGTCAGCTCCCCTTTGACCATTGAATGGCATCCAATTCCCCAGCGGAACGATAACATATTTTTTATGATTTATGCGGAGATCGGATTTTTGCTAAATTTTTGAAGATATTTGATCACAACGTCAATGCGTTTTAAAAGTTGTGATTCTGACTTCGCTTCCAAGAAAAGGGTAATGTCATCTGCGTACATGCCAATAATATGTCTATCGGAGCCAAAATCAATGCCAAAACCTTTATATTTTTTACTATACCCTCACTAAGATCTTTTAGGCCTGCCACAAAAAGGAGGGGAGCAGTAAGGCACCCTTGGCGACAGCTCTTGTTTAACGTAATGGGATCACTGTTCATATTCCCCATACCTATCGTTGACGTTGGATTGAATAAAAGAGCTCTAATGGGATTGAATAACTTTTTTGGTAAAATTCTTTTTATTGTCTTTTATATATGGCCATGCATTATGGTGTCAAACGCCTTTGAAAAATCAATTGCTATTATCGCACCATAAGTCCCTTTCGCATTGCCCATTTCAGATTTTAGGTTTGAAGGAATGAAACCATCTTCAGGTCCTCCAATCTTCCTCTAATATCAATAGGGTACTTAGATAAAAACCGACTTGATTAAGTCCGAATCTCGGTTTGCTCCAGCTAGCTCATGCTCTTTGAACCCAAAGAGGAGAGCCATGTCATAGACATCGATATGTCTTACTTTTTCAACCCTAAAAGCTTCTTCTACCTTGCATTCACTCATAATGACGAACACTTCCCATTTGAAGCGTTCATACCAATCAATATTTTTTCCTCTGACATTATTTTTCTTCAGTCCTGCTTCACTGCACCTGAGTATCAGTGCCTTAGAGTAGGAGAGTCTGGACGAAAGACTGATGAGTCATAACATAAGCTGACAAAAATCCATAACAAACAATATAATATTATAAATAAGAGGTGTTCGGATTAAATAGCAAATTTAATGTTATTTGTATAAATCAAAAGGGGATAATTTTAATGTAAAAAGATGGCAATTGAGTTGAATTTGCTATGAATTGCATATATTTTTATGATTTCGCCACCTATTTTTATAGCAAATTCAACTCAATTATCATCTTTTTAGATTAAGATATATTCCCTTGATTTATACAATAACATTAAATTTGTTATTTAATCCGAACAGTCTTTCGTCCAGACCAAGGAGAATTAAATAAGGGAGTCAAAGGAGATCTTTGACTTAGCTCTTGTTAAAAAGGGATATTTTTGTGACGTCACGAATGCTACAATAAAAAACATCATTTTTAGTGCTATAAACTATTTATCAACTTTATCTTTCAATTGAAAATATTTCATAATAATAGTGTTTGTGCTAGTGTATGGGACCCATGTTGGATGAAAAAAATTGCTATGAAATTATGTATCATAAGTATTTTTTTTTTGAATAGTGCCAATATAATTACAAATCATAAAAGAACTTTAACAATCAAGATTTTAATTGATTTGAAGGAATTTAAAAATAACAATAATTGAATTTTTACATATATACATACAAAATGGGGAAAAATAAGAATATGAATATCATTACGCTAATTAGTAACCTGACCTATGTTTTCACTTGCATTTTCAGTTTAGTAGCTTATTAGAAAATGACTCAAATCCGTGTTCTTTTTTTTTATAAAAGCAATAATAATTTATTTTGACCAATTTGGTTATAAATGGATAGTGGCTTAAAAAGTTTTTGATAAACATAAGGTCTTTATCGATTGCATCTTGATGGAATATAGAAAAAAATGGAAATTATTTTCTAAGAGGTGGCAGAACTTCAAAATCGGGTGAAGGGGCGGTAATAACTCAATCCAAGGACTTCAATGCTAATGGTCTGTTTCCAAAATTTGGGTGGAGGCTCCTTCACACTTCCTGGATAAGTATCCACGATATAGGAGAGACCCTTGTTGGAACGCCATTGGAATTTTTTCTGTGTTTGTCGACTAGCCAGAGGAAGAAGTTTCCACGAGGAAAAGTATTCAATGGCCCGGATAAATATGCTCAGTAGGTGTGGGGCGGTAGTTACATCTTCATTTGAGTAACCACATTGAACTTTGTCGAGGATTCACTAAGCTGTTTGATCGTTATGTAATTTTTTCCAATGAGGTTTTAATTAAAGTTCCTAAGTTTGAGGAGCTAAGGTTGATGGGCACTTAGCTTTGTAGCAGGACAGCTTCATTTTCGTGAATGGGAGTTCTTCACCCTTCCTTCCCTGTCAATTCACATTTTTTTCGTTCACGGGGTTCTTGACGGACCTGCCTGATGGACTTGGACACATTGAGGAGGGATGATCCAGGGATGAAGAGTTAAGGAACAGCTTGAGAACTGGTAGCTTTCTTCCTGCCAAGAAACTCAGCCTGAATATCCTTGGAAGTCATCTGGAGTAAAAAATGACGATCGCACATCTTCGCATTCTTTAGGAATCTTCTGCATCGTTCGATCCACAGACGTTGGATATCGAGATCCTTCGTCGGAAGTTCAAAATATTGTACATCTCGAGGATTAGAGCAAGAGGGGATGGCACAAACACGATAACTTCGAGAATATGACATTTTCGCTTTACAATACCAACTGAACTAGAAATCAAGCGTAGGGAGGTGTGACATCACAACAAAATAGTCAGCTGTCGCACTACAATGCTTACGTCGATTCCCATTCACACCTTATTTAATTTTCCTTGGTCCAGACTCTCCTACTTTAAGGCACTGCTGAGTATAGCTGAGAGCCTTGGCTGGACCAACCCGGTCTCTTCTTTTTCTTCCTTCCACACGACCGTGTCATTTTCAATTCATCAGCATTCTTCTCCAGAAGAAGAAGCACCCTCTTCAAGTATGGAGCCCCCACATTATTATTATTATTATTTCTTCCCTGCCAGTCAGGAGGCCTATCAGGCGGGGAGCAACGACATGTGCACCACGTGAATTAACTTTAAAGGGGCCAAAAATTCACGACAGAAGAAGGGGATGATAAGAAGAAAAGGGGAAAAATAAAGATCACTTTTCTTACTAAAGATTCAAGATCACGGCGTCGATCCCCAAAAATACAGATCTCCGGTCCCAAATTCTCTTATATTCGAATATTTAGAGAGTTGCGCACTTATAACACTTTTTAAGATATTAAAGAGGGCCAAAAGGCACCTATTAAACCCACTAAGCAAAACTATTCACAGAGCAACACAAGAGACGTGTTACTCTATACTAGGTGGCAATCGAAGTGTTAGTACTTGGAGATATCAATTTGGTATTATAGAGGTCAATGCGTTTTTGTAGATTAAAACCTCCCCCGCTTGACACCACCTGTATGCCTGACCATTCAGGCTTTCAAAATTGCAGGGCGAAGGTCGATTGGATTCCCACTTAATTCCCAAAATATGAGTGTTTCAATACTCTGTACCCTCCGATCGTTAAGGATGGTAAAGGACGCCAAATGCCTATTGGAAGTATTGCCGTCTTGTTAATATTCACTTTCAATCCAGTAGTCCGTGACAATTTTTCATAAAAAGCAACAAAATTTCAACTCTCTTTGTGAGTGTTCCTCTGAATTTCCTTGTACCATTAAAGTAATATCGTCGGGCGTAGAGGTCGATAAGATGCTTTGTTTTGTTCAATAAAACGCCAAAGTCTCCATATTTGCGCTTTATTAATATGCTTTAAAAATTCATAGAAGCCACGAACAATAGAGGTGATACTGGGCATCCTTGGCCTACAGCTCCTTCAGGATTATAGGATCGCTTTGTTGGCCATCTATCACAATTGTGGACGAGCCATTATATGAAAATCTATTAAATTTCCACTTCCTTTTTGGGAATGAGCGAGATTCTACCACGAGTTATTCATTAGCAGGATAGACCCCTTGGTTTCCATTTCCTGTCCAAGTTTCAGTAAATAGGGAGTTACTTCATTTGCACAATATGTAAAAATTTGGCCTCTGATGCCGTCGGTCCAGAGACTTTGTGTGTCTCGATAAAACTTTTTAATATGTTGTAGAATATTTTCATGCGTAAAAAACAGATGCGCTGTAATTTTTTAGGACGAGGAAAGCTGTTTCTAGTACAACCTAGTAACAATTGGTAGGTGTTGTGAAAAAGTTTAAGAATTGATTTTTGTGTCCCTAATCCCTATTCCATTGTTTATTATTTATCTATTCCTTTGCATGAGATGTATTTTTCCAAATTCAAATCTTGTAATCTTCTAAAAGGGTTTCGTTCCTATTCAATTTTTCTTTTCATCTCCCCCTCCACTGTTTCAGCCACTCCAATGGTATTAAGGGTTTCAGAAGTTATCATTTTGCGAACCATGAGCCATTATCCATTATCTCTTCTATGTCCCCTCGAAGTTTCAATTGTTTTTGTTTTGGCGTAAAAAAGTTAGCGTCGTAGCTTATATTGCTTTATTAAATATTTTGATTATTTTTTGCATGTAGCCACTGGGTTATAATTTTCTATTAGTTTCTTTTTTTAATTGTAGTGGAAATTATTCACTCTGGATAAGCCAATTAGGGATACTAAAGGGCTTAGATGAGTGATTAAATAGTTCGATCTCTAATATTTTGTGATCTGAGATGGTTCGAATCAAAAACTTGCTTTTTTGTAATAGACAATATAGACCATGATATAAGGATATGATCAATTCTTGAGGTTCTGTTTCTGTTCCTCCAAGAGTAAAAACATTGACCTCTACTGAATTTCTCCATTACATCAAACAAGTGAGTGTCTTATTATAGTTTTAGAGCTATAGACTTATTTGGATGCAAGTCTCTTTCAAAGTCCACATTTAGATCTCCAGCCACAGTTCGTGGTAGTGGATCATTTATGAGGAGATTTAAAATTGATTCGAAGAATACCGGTGATTTCTTATTTGGTCTATATGCATTGATAATATTAAATTCACAGTTACTTGAACAGACTCGAATTTTGATTTTGTGCCAGTTACTGTCAATATCACTTTCGTGGACACATTTTGAGCTTGCTACAGACTTAGATACCATCGTAGCAAACCCCCACTGTACTCCGTTTCCAGTTAAAAAGACAACAAAATAATTGGAATACAAAAGGTACAAGAGCCTGAACATAAAAGAAGAAAACAAAGAACTTATATCCTGAAGACATCAATTATCAAATATTTATGAAAAGATAATACGAAAATTTATATTTTGTATTAATTTGTGTTCTACTTATAATTCTAATTATGTTATAAAGGAAAGTTAAGTGCTGTTGCGAGTTGGAATGAGTTGGACAGAAATGTCTTTTTGATGAGAATAACTTTTCGGAATTGCAAATTTGTTATCAACTCTTTTCGGCTACCCTTAAGGGATGATGATTTTAACTTTTCAAAGCCCAAGAATCCCTTATATTTGACTGTAAATACTATATTTATCAGTCTATTTATAAACTTAATCATATTGCCACATAAAATTAAATAATAAAAAATCCTTGACAGCAAATTGACAGATTCCTTAATGTTCTACCTATTTTGACAACAGGTTTCTTTATCGATAAAAAGTCAAAAAAATATCTTGACTTTTTTTATTATAACTCACCACCGAGTTATTTTTATATTATATAAAAAACGAAATTGATGATGTCAACTCCTGAATCTAGAGTATTTTAAATTTTGGTGATGGTATTTTCGCCTCCATGTTTTCCCCTTTATATAGAAGTATATTTGAAATCATTTCTTCATTTTTCTCATTTATAAAAAACAACTGAAAAAAATTATCTTTAGTTACATATTATTATTATCATTATTCTATCAGCAATATCTTTATTTATGACATAAAATCACAAAACAACGAATAAAAAAACTTTTACGTAAACGACCAAAAACTAAGCAACAAAGTTTTAAATTCAATAATTTTAAATACCAAAATATCTTTTGATTACTTCTGCAAAATGAACAATTGTATCAATGTATTAAATGTAATTTGATATTTAAAACATCTTCATTTGGTTAAGGTTAGCTAGGAAATGAGAAAGATGAATTAATTTCAAATACTGGTTCCAAAATCAAATTATATTAAGGACATTCCTATTCCAGATATTTTGCGTCATATCTGGCTAAGAGGTGTCTTTGTTGGGAATGGTCCTTCCTATTGTACAGAGAATAGATCCTATAGACAAAATAAAATGCCAATTCAAGCCAGATTCCATATATTCAAAATGATAGCCTAATATTAGTCGTGAATCTCTTTGTATTCAAATACAAATAATAACTGGTCATGGCTTTCTTAGAAATCACCAGTCATTGACGAGTAAATATCTCATTCGTGAGTGTTGTTTTGTCAGCAAAGAGTGATGAGACGTTTTATAACTGGTTGGCTGAGCCTGATCTTTTTCTCGAAAAGGAATAATGGCTTAAGGGAGTGCGATAGCCGTGTTCGTTAAGGCGTGTTCAACTCTCAATGTTGGGAGTGCAGGTTCGAATCTCGAGAGGGGATGGTCATTTTTGGGTGTACCTCATTGATAAGATCCTCGGTTCGAGTAACTAATTTTCATGCTATAATGCTTATTTATATCCTTTCAAAAATGTTTTTTTCGATTGAACTAACAGCTCCCGGAGCTAAAGCAGTTTCCAGTATTCTCAGGAATTTCAATATGGATGACCTTTTTCCCTTGTTTTGGTATGAAGATCTCCTTAAATCCCTCCAGGTCTTTGGAGTGTATCCAGTACTGTATTACTACGTGGCAGAGGTCCGTCAGACACTCTATCCTACAGTTAGGTAAGTTTTATAGTCTAAGATTGAAATAACATCCGTACCAGCCTTCTTCTTCATACTAAACAAGGAAAAATAGACTATAATGATACAAGATCCTATCGACCTATTATGCTGACTAATGTAGCTTTGAAAATTCTTGAACGTATGGTTCTAGGGAAAATACATGCAAAATGTTATAATTGATTCAAAACAATACAAAAAAATTGAACACTGGCTTTTGCAAATGCATCAAAAGTTAAAACACCGTTTTAAGTAGAGTGTTTAACACAATTTATATATATATATATATATATATATTTATAAGATTAGGTAGTATATTATTTTGTTATTTATATAATTTTGGTTTGCTCATTTTTTTATTTCTTTGATATATTGTACAAAATTCCGTTAAACCAATGTTTAGAGCATTATGTTTATTTATATATACTGTTAATACAACCACTCAAAATGAATAAAGTAAAAAAATGTGATATGTTTTGCCGAATCCATATGTATCCACAAAAGGTAAATCAACTAACACAGCTATCAGTAAATTAGTGGAATGATCTGAAAGTAGTTTCTTGATATTGAGGGTGCTTTCGATAAAGTTAATTTCTATCGTATCATTGATACCAATCGCAGGTATTGTTTTGAAGAAACAAAAACTCACTGGTATTATAATCTAATAAAAAGTCGTACTGTTTTTGCCTAACTAATTAACGAGCAAGTAACAGCAATACACCAAGAGGTTTTCTGCAAGGAGGGATTCTCTCCACTTTAGCTTGAAACCTTGCCTTTCAAAAGTGTTCAACTAACCTGATAAGCCAATTCATAGGATCGCATATGCAGATATGACCTAGCTCTATGCACTAGGAGTGTGGATGCCAAACTCTAATGCTTCTTATGAAAGAAAATCTAAAGAAACTTTCATGTCGGGCTGAAAGTAGTGATACTATCTGTAGTGGCAAAATCCAAGTTCATGTTGTTTACGAAAAAAAAGGAAAGACCCGAAAAATCACTCCTCATATGAATAGTACAGAGATCGAAAAATTTAAAACTTTGAAATATCTTGACGTTGTACTTGATGATAAATGAAATTGGAACGAACACATTAAATATGTGGCTGCCTTAAACGAAAAGAAGTCTTTTTATCTAAAGGCGTTCATTGGTCTCGATTGAGGACTTAGTCCTCTTAAGATCAAATGGATTTATGAGACTTAGTCCGCTCAGTTAGAAGCTACGGAGCGATTGCCTACTCGACTAAACTTCTTTCAAGCGAATCTATGAGCTTCGTAAAATGCAAAGACTAGGTCCGTTAAGTATCACCGGAGCCATAAGATCGACTCCGACAGCAACCATGGAGGTATTATGTGGGCTAATTCCACTGCATTTATGTTATGGAACATGCTTGCATAACAAGAGCTTACACGAAATTAGAAAATCCACTCAAATGGTTGGATCAATCAAATAAGGACATCTAAAATTCCTGGACACTTATATACAGAAGCATAAAATCCCAGCACCAAATTGTGGTACACCAGCTTGGTCACATAGTTCTGGGCATAAGGTGGCAAAGGTATGGACCCCAAATGATTATTACTGTATTAGATATACGGACAGTTCATAATAAACTATAGTACAGACGCCGGTTGGACCCTAACATGTCATGACAATGTAATAGATCAACGCTCACGTAAGCTTGATGTGCAAATACGGTGTATCAAGCGAAGTAGAAGCCATTAGAAATTTGGCAAGCAATCTACCAGCTAGGAAAATAGCAGGTAAAAGTTTTCTTATTTTGTCATATAGTCTATCTGCTATTGACAGCCTTAAACCTCGGCCTGTCGATATGCTTAGTGAAGAAATTAGAAATTGTAAATGTGCCCTTTAGAACTTTATCTGTGACATAACCATTGGCTGGATAAAGGGACACATCTTCGTGTTTTATATAACACTTTTTGTATTATTGAGAAATGCTTTAAATTATTTTTTATACCGTTGAGAAATATTTATTCTACATTTTACCTAAGCTCATTGGTCTTTTTATTCGTTGTTTGATTCCTGTTTTAACTGCTAAGTTGTTATGTTCTTTGTTTTATGCCTACCTATAATCTAATATAAATCAATAAAGTATCGCCTAATGATAAAACAATATAAAAAGTAACTACAAACGTAAGATATATTAAATTATTGGTATAAAAGTACAATTATTGGATTGCCGTTTCAAAAATCATTCAGTAAAAACTTTAATATTTACGTTAATAAGTACCTTTCGGAAAATGGATTACTGTGTCAAAAAAAAAATATGTAAATGTATATATATATATATATATTCACTTTTACTTTAGATTATAAAAGAAAGAATTGGGTCAATGAGGTTAATCGTATGACCATTTGATTTCTATTTATACTTAACTCTTTATCTTTATTTCATAATATTATATTCCAATGCGGTTCTTTGGAGAAAATAAGAGCTTTCATGTTTATTAGATTATAATGAAGTGGAGTCTTAGGCCTTTCATGGGTGTTGTTGTTCGAAACAATGTGTAATTTGGTCGAAAAATTTGTTAGCTTTTACTAAATGAACTTATTTGAAAAATAAAATAAGTAAGATACATATAAAAAAACCATTTATATGGTACATATTTCCTAGTTCTACAAAATTTTATATCAATGCCATTTCTCAAGATAATTTTTGCCATTCGATTGTTGAACTAAAAAATATTTACTGTAAAAATAAAATTTACCTTTTGTATAAGAGAAGAACTACTATTAATATACATCCCTTTTTAGGACCGTTATATATACATGTATATATATATATATATATATATATATATATAATTAGGGTGATTCTTATTTCATGTTTTTCGGATTTGAGAGTCGGGCTCCCCCTAGGATTGTACTTTAGCGATAGAGATCATCTTGTGAAAGTTTGAGCGAAATCGAATAATGGGAAGTATCCGCTCAACGGACCCAAAAGTTATGTTGTAAACTTATGTAGTAATTTTTTTTCGCCATTCGATCGCCTCTAATGTTCTTAAGGTCAATGCTATTTTAAAACAATTTGCCGCAAAATGTAGGTATGCTTGAAATAATTCTAAATCAGTTTTATTTTTATGTACATCCAAAATCAAACGAGATAATAACGTTTCTAAATGTTCATTTTTTGATTATTTTCCATAAAATGACTATTTCAAAACTTAATTTTTTTTGAACTTTGGATGTACATAAAAAAAAAACTGATCTAAAATCCTTGTGAGCATACCTACATTTTGCGGCAAAATAGCATTGAAATTAAAAACATTAGAGGGTGATCGAATGGCGAAAAAAAAAATTACTACATAAGTTTACGACATAACTTTTGGGCCCGTTGAGCGGATACTTCCATTATTTGATTTCGTTCAAACTTTCACAAGATTATCTCTATGCACTAAAGTAAAATTCTAGGGGGAGCCCGACTCTCAAATCTGAATAACGTGAAATAAGAATCACTATAATATTCATATATAATTACGATATATATTTGTATTTTAAATACTAGAATAAACTTTTATTGCACTAAATATCGTATTTTTACAAAGCAAATGAGCATCTCCGTGTTCCGTAAGGAATGACGGGCATTTTTAGCCCTACTTATTATTTTTTCATGATTTAAGGGATTTATCATCATCGTCGTCCAGATTTGGAGCGCTCTCGTCGAACTCGCAGCATCGTCCTTAAGGAAGGATCACTGGGGACTCTCTCATCAAGAAGGTTCTGTTGGATGCAAAAGGGAACTCATTACGTACTTTTCATGAAATGCAGAAGAGGTTTCTTGTCATTATTCGCAAAACTTTCCTAGACGTTAGGAATTGATTGTCCGTAGTGTGCTATGTTGGGTTAACGATGTGAAATATCTCACTAGACTCTTCGGGCTTCCTGGAGCTTTGGCTCTTGTACATGCGTAAAGGAGCATGTGTGTTTGGGAGAAGCAGATCCGCATGTATGATATTGTTAGCTACTCTATAATATAGAGGTGGGAGTTCCCGGACTCTTTCATGGATTGAAAGTTTTTTTTTGCCAATTTAATTAACTAGAATTGCATCCGACTTGATATAAATTAGCATTATAGCATTCAATTAGTCTATGGAAGGATTTCAGGGCAGATGGAGAAGATGGACTTGTCGCAGTCGACACTTTTTTACGTGGCTTAGAGGATTGATGGCTGTCCCCTTTGCAAAGCTCTGAAACTTGTTTTTAATATCTCGCTAAATGGAGATCATATCATAAACACTAAACATTATCTCACCATGTATTTATTTTGATCAGCATCAATATCGATACTGAGCGCACGCTTTCCCCCCTTAATTCTTCCTTTTTGTGCTTATACTGTATATGCTGTACACGACATCTACCTCTTAAAACAGCCAGAATCCATTTACTACAGAGTAGGAATACTGCCAATCTTATTTACGACGAAAACGGACACATTCAAATAGAAACAGCAATGCGTGCACAAGCAAGGCGCCTAGAACCAATTTGAAGAGTTTCAGCAATGTTAACTATATTAAACATATTAAAGCATATATTAATTCTTCCTTTTGTTGGACGGGTTTCTCACGTTCCATGATAGCTATCACATTTGTTTAAACATTCATTGAGAATTTATTGTAGATATGTCCCATCACACTGTGTAATGAAATATTTGACAATTACAATATATAACAAATTCTGTAGACTTGTAACATTAATTACATAGCATTGTTACGTAAAGCTTCATTTTAGAACAATGGTCGTACAATGGCGAGTATTTTGTTCTTTTAAACTGCAATACTTCATATCCAGTTGAAATAATGGTGGGTTTCCAAGAGCCATTATATCTACTTCATGATTGGCATATTTCTTAGCATACCATTTCAACCGAACCAAAGCTATAATTGCGAAGGCGAATTACTTCCAAGACCCCTGTGCAATAATCGGATATTAGGCCAGTACTCCTATCGGCAGCGGCAAGGCATGCTTCCCTGGACCTGAAGATCCCCTTCCTTTCGATTGACTCATGGACTGTGGCTTCGAAGGAATTAAATATTCCCTTCTCTTAACCTCCATACACAGAAGACTTTATTTATAACAACAAGAATTTTAAAATTGCAAGTAACGCCATTTTGAAGTTCAAAATTTTACGTTAAATATTTCAGTACCCAGGTCAATTGATTTTTTTTAGAATGGTATTGATTGAAACTAGTGCTTTTAGGTCAACCCCTATGATAATTGTAAATCAAAATATTACTTATGGTATTTTACATCCATTGTTTTAAGTTTTTATGTATTCTGCTTACATATGAAAAAAAGAACTCTTCTATAATAATAATTAAATAATTAAGTATCTACAACAACCCGTAGTCACTCTTACAATCGTAAACAATTGTCAAGATATATTCGAATTAGTTCATATTAAGACTACAGTTGGGATGTAATATTAAAGATTTATTATTATAATTTTTTTTTTGCTATTCTCTTATATATTTAATTTGGATGGCTTTATAATCCTAATTCCTCCTCAATATTCATGAAAACCCCTAATTTTATCCTTTAAACCCTTTTTTGAAAAACATACTTTCTCTTTATTTGATGAATGAATGTGCGCAAGGATAGCATACACGAATTAGTGCATCTTTTTACATAAACAAATTATAGATAATTACTGAATGTAGCTTTAAAATGAAGTTGTATAATTTTATTTTAATCATTTTCAATTTATTTTACATTAAATTCTTTAAATTACACATAATAAAAAACAATTATTAAACTTAGTGAAAATTAAATCATCGAATAATAAGATTTCCTAAAAATAGTTAATTATGTAACCTCTTTACAAAAATTGAAATTTAAGACACTAGAATAACCTGTCAATCATTTAATTTTTCATTAAAATGAACATGTCCAACATTATAGTAATTTCAAAATCGCGAGTAAACTTGTCGCCGATTTTAGCTTAATTTATAGACCGTTTGTTTTTTGTCACGGGTAAATACTCGCTAATGTCGCCTTTTATCTTTTTTGTCAAAGTCAGTCACATTTTGTAGTTCGTCTTTTTGTCGCGGGTAAATTTGTCGCCAAGCTTTTTTGTAGTGAGTAATTTTGTCGTTCTTCTTTTTTTCGGGGTAATTTTGTCGCCAAGCTTTTTTGTAGTGAAGCATTTTCCGCGCTGTTTATTTTTTACTTTGTGGACCTATTCATGGGGACTCTGTCTGGGGTCCCATGGGGTTTGAATCTACCGCTGACATTTTTGGAGAAAAGACACGCGGCTTAAGGGTTGTGCACACCTTAGCCTCGGGTGTTCCGCCACGAATTGAAATCTACGCAGGTTAACGTTGGATTTCAACATTATAGAACCCCCGGCTGAGACTGGCGTACCCCCCCCCCCCCCCCCCAGATTAGATTAACAAAACTCTTTGGCAAAATGCATACAAACCCACCACCAATGGGCCCTCGGTTCTGCCGAACACAATTGGGGTGTTTTTGGGGTTACAAATCCACCGCCAATGGCCCTCATGTTCCGCCGAACGCAATCGGGGTTTTTGGGATTACAAATCCCCCGCCAATGGGCCCTCATGTTCCGCCGAACGCAATCGGGGTTTTTGTGATTACAAATCCCCCGCCAATGGCCCTTGGGTTTTTTCCAAACCCAATCAGGGTGTTTTGGGGTTAAAATCCACCGCCAATGGGCCCTCATGTTCTGCCAAACACAATTGGACTGTTTTGGGGTTACCAATCCCCCCGCCAATGGGCCCTTGGGTTCCGCCAAACCCAATCGGGGTGTTTTGGGGTTAACAATCCCCACCAAGGACCCTCAGGTTCCGTCGACACAATCAGGGGTGTTTTGGGGTTACAAATCCCCGCCAATGGACCCTCAGTTCCGTCGAACACAATCAGGGTGTTTTGGGGTTACCAATCCCCTGCCAATGGGCCCTTGGGTTCCGCAAAACCTAATCGGGTGATTTGTAACCCCAAAAACAGCTCAATTGTGTTTGCGGAATCCGAGACGCCCTTGGCAGGAACTTTAACCCGAAAATATAATAATTGTGTTAGGCGGAACGTGAGGGCCCATTGGCGGGGGATTTGTAACCCCAAACACCCCGAGTGTGTTCGGCAGAATCCAATGGCCCATTGGCGGGGGATTTGTAACCCCAAAACACTCCGAATTGTGTTCGGCAGAACCCGAGGGCCCATTGGCAGGGGTTTGTAACCTAAAATATAATAATTGTGTTTGGCAGAACCGAGGGCCCATTGGCGGGGGATTTGTAACCCCAAAACACCCCGATTAGGTTTGGCGGAACCCGAGGTCCCATTGGCGGGAATTTGTAACCCCAAAACACCCTGCATGTGTTCGCGGAACCCGAGGGCCCATTGGCGGTGGGTTTGTAACCCCAAAACATCCCGAGTGTGTTCGGCAGAACCCGAAGGCCCATTGGCGGTTGGTTTGTACCCCAAAACACCCTTATTGTGTTCGGCGGAACCTGAGGGGCCATTGGCGGTGATTGTAACCCCAAAACACCCCGATTAGGTTTTTGCAGAACCCAAGGGCCCATTGGCAGGGATTTGTAACCCCAAAACACCCTGATTGTGTTCGACGGAACCTGAGGTCCATTGGCGGGGGATTGTAACCCCAAAACAACCCTGATTGTGTTCGACGGAACCTGAGGGTCCATTGGTGGTGGATTGTTAACCCCAAAACACCCCGATTGTTTGGCGAACCCAAGGGCCCATTGGCGGGGGATTGGTAACCCCAAACCGTCCATTGTGTTTGGCAGAACATGAGGGCCCATTGGCGGTGGATTTTTAACCCCAAAACCCCTGATTGGGTTTGGCGGAACCCAAGGGCCCATTGGCGGGGGATTTGTAATCCCAAAAACCCCGATTGCGTTCGGCGGAACATGAGGGCCCATTGGCGGTGGATTTGTAACCCCAAAACACCCCAATTGTGTTCGGCAGAACCCGAGGGCCCATTGGTGGTGGGTTTGTATGCATTTTGCCCAAGAGTTTTGTATAATCTAATCTTGGGGGGGGGGGGGGTACGCCAGTCTCAGCCGGGGGTTCTATAACGTTGAAATCCACCGTTAACCCTGCGTAGATTTCAATTCGTGGCGGAACACCCGAGGCTAAGGTGTGCACAACCCTTAAACCGCGTGTCTTTTCTCCCTAAAAATGTCAGTGGTAGATTCAACCCCCATGGACCCCAGACAGAGTCCCATGAATAGGTCCACAAAGTAAAAAATAAACAGCGTGGAAAATGCTTCACTACAAAAAAGCTTGGCGACAAAATTACCTACGAAAAAAAGAAGAACGACAAATTACCTACGAAAAAGAAGAACGACAAAATTACTTCACTACAAAAAAGCTTGGTGACAAATTTACCCGCGACAAAAAGACGAACTACAAAATTGACTGACTTTAAAAGAGCAAGCGATGTATTTACCCGTGACAAAAAACGGCTATAAAAAGCTCGGTGACAAATTTACTCGCGATGAATTACAGTAAGCCCATTAAACATCATCATCTAAATCATATAAAATGGAAGTGAATAAAACGAAAATAGAAATAAATTTAGTAAATAGTATATAAGAACATCTTTTTTTTGCAGAGCTCCCTCGATGATTTCATTTGAAGTCCTCTTAATCATTATTTTTTAGCTTTCACGTTATCTTTATACCTTTTTATTTCTTGAATGTTCTTAAATAGTCATTTATGTATCTTCGCAACTGCCCTGAATAGTTTACTCTGTTTGCTGCATGTAATTTTAATATATTTTATTTTACACTGTATAAAATTTTCGTAGATACCGAATAAAATGTTCTTAGCCGCAGAAAAATGAGTAATATTACGTTTGTAGATTTAAAAATTAAATTAAAAACAATATTGACACATTTTGAATGAAAAAATAATAAATTATTCTAAATAAAAAAGCTATTCAAAAGTATATTTTTTTTCAAAATATTAATTGCATGAGTCGTGACTATTATAGTAACCCCAATTGAAAATATAAACACTCAGAGAGTGCAAACCTCCGCCGTCATGAGCCTTCCGAGGCGGATTTTTCACGACTGGGGAGGCGTAGAGAGACGGGGGAGGGTTTCCCCTAGACGGAAATTCCGAGAGGAACACGCTCCCGGCACCCAATTTCACAGCACAGCGACATCTATTGGCAGAGTAGGCTAACTTGGAAAATTTAGTAGTATTTAGCTCATTTGGCGCCTTAATTCTGCACTCAGAGATGCCAAATTTAATCACTTCTTCCTTTGGCACTTCCAACACTCCACAAAATTTCATCCAAATCCGTTCAGTACTTTTTGAGTTATCCTGCTGACAAACCAACAAACCAACAAACTAACAAACCAACAAACCAACAAACTAACAAACCAACAAACCAACAAACGCCAGTGAAACAATACCTCCTTCGGCGGAGGTAATAATTGAATTCTAATTGAGCGGGAAAGTACTATGATGTTTATTTATGTTTTTACCGAATACAAATCTCCCCCTTTTTTATATCTATTTTTATTTTACATTATTATTTTATATGAATAGAATAAAGAACTTTGCCATAGAGAAAAAAAGTGATTTAACCATACCTTTCATTTGAAAGTATTGCTGACATTTTAATCTAGTTATTGAGAGAGAGATAATATATTTTCATGGATGACACAGTCTAAGCAAGGTATATTGAAGAAAAACAAGGCACGCCCTTGTTGCCAAGAGAGGTGACTACTCGCTTGCCAGCGGTTTTTAATGACGTCACATTGGCAAGCGGGAAAAATACTTTTGGTAATGTGCTTCTTCCAACTGTCGTCAAAATCCATTTACTGACGTTTCAATACAAATAAAACATGAAATAAGCGTACCTGGTATTATGTATACATATCTTGAGTCTGAAGTTTTGCAGCAAATGAGTGCGGCATTCGATGAAATACAGCGTATCTTGTCGTTACAAATACTAGTACGTTCTTATAAAAGATTCTAGGTGTGGTATGCTATTATGTAGTATGTATGATATTTTTTCAGCTCAACAAAATCCTAAATTAATTTCGTTAAAACAAAACATAAATAAACATTTAAGTCTAACGTTATAGCTTTGGAAAAGAACGACAACAATGATAACAAAGCCTACATATAATCAAACTATAAAATGTCACAATACCAACTTTAAAACATATATATATATATATATAGTTGGTACATTATTAGTTTTAAGCAGAAAACGACCGGGTACCCGGCCTGGGTCCCGGCTGTTTTTGAATGTCCCGGCCCGGTGTTTAAAAATCACCGGGCCGGGACTTTTATAACTAAAAAAAAACTTTTTTCGATATTTTTTTAAAGGAAAAACGTCGTCACTTTCTTTTTAGGAAATTATTTTCTAAAAAACGTAGTCACTTTGAGAATGACTAAGGAACGAAAATATATTAAAGTCCCAGCCCAGTTTTGGCCCGGCCCAGCTTGAAATTTTAACTCCCGGCCCGGGTCCCGGTCGTTTCCTGGTTTTAAGTGAGTTATTCATTAGTCACTAAACTCACTTTATTGATATCATGTATTTTATTAGTATTAATTGAAGCATTGTGGTCATTGTATTAATACAATATATTCAATGGTGTAGAAAAAGAGGTTTGCATGTTATAAGATCCATTAATGCTTCAATCCTTCGAATGATTAATTCCTATCGAGTTTTATTATACGATTTTCGTCAAACAGTAAAAATGAATATGATGAATAAAAACTTCGTCTCTGTTTTGATAACAACCAAAAAAATGCCTCCATGACTTTTGAAAAAGCCGTTAAAAATTATATATGTATATGTTATTTTTCTTACATGTCTTTATGAATTTCTTTTGTAAGTGAGACAAAAGGAAATTTGTTCCTATTTGAGTTCTTATTTTGATGTGTGAAATAAGTGAAACCAACTAAAATTCCTTTGTGACTTTTTTCCTTCCCCCATTGTTCTATCTTCATTAATACCCAAGGATATTCTGAATAATAATTTGTCTCCTTTTTTCTCTTCTGTGAAAGAATGTAAAGCTCATTAAATAACAAGAGCTCTGAGATAGAACTTTAAAAAATATATTTTTATTTTTATAACTATGCACGAATTGAGAGGATGAAATGATCTTTAAATTTCTATGTTGACAATTACTCAATTGATAAATGTGGCAAGAATCATATTATTAATTAATTCAAGGGAAATTAATAATTCTTTAAGAACGAATAATTACAAAAAAAGTCTTTATTTTTATACGTTTTTGTGACCAAAATGGTTTGATGCAATGCTGAATTAAAAAACTAATTTAGCAACTCAAATCTTTTCACTTCTTTTTTTAAAATCTATTCAACTTGGCCTTTTGTAGCTTTTAAATTCAATATTAAACTTTTTTATGATATAAGTACACTCATGAATACTTCATTATTATTTACTCTATAATTTAAGAACTGATTGCAAAATAAATATTTTCTATTTTGAGTTTATGAACAGAAAAAAGACATAAAAACAAAATTCTTATAATATCTACTAAAAACATGGAATAATGAATAGGCAATCATAAAACATGATTTGTTAGTGATTATTTGGTTCGATGGCATTGCATTCGAATTGACGAAAACATGTGTGTGTGTAATCAAGTATATTTTGCCATAAGGCATATTACATTTGTAACTAGTCTAAAATAAATATATAATAAAAACAGTAAAAATATGTTTAATAGAAAAAAATATCGTATTATAGAGTAAAAATATTCTGAGCAATCTTTTTCAATGAAATTAACCTTTCCTTTTTTATAATCAAACCTGCACCTTCTAACCCTCCATTCAAAATGTATATAGCATTGAATTATCCCTAAATAATCAAGGAATATCATTTTAGCGAAATATGTATTCAAATATTTAGCTAAACACTCTTTCTAACAAAATTTATTTTTATATTTTTGCTCTCCAGTCCCTCTAATATATATATTTCCCTTAAAATTTTTATTAGGGTCACAGACTTAAAAAAAAAAACCTCACAAATACTGGAGTAATAATATAATTTGTTCATTCGTGGAGAAAAAAAATTGATGCAATATTATCATATATTATGAAAAATATATTTTTGTCAATATGGTGATAACCAAAGTACTTTAGCATAATTTATATTTATAAATGTTTTTGTAATCACGTTGATTTGGTTGGCATTGAATGTTCCACAAACTTTTCTTGTCATAAGATTTGGATATTTTCTCAAACAATTATTTCCTATTTCATATAAGAATTCTCTATGCACAAAAAAATAATCAAGTTATATATTGTATCGATACATCCCATCTATGATTTGCATATTAAATGCATACTTGTCAAGAAAAGTGAGCATATAAATATAATCATATCATATTTTTCACGAAGGAAAATATAGTTGCAAGCCCCATCAGGAACAGGAGAGTTCCTGTAGAGGTGTCTTATTTTTTTGGCACGATCTCCAAAAGTAAATATGCTCCTGTTAAGAGAATCTTAAAATAAGTATATTTTATAGAAAAATCTGTTTTGAATGAATATTTATTTTACTTAAGCAAAGTTATTGGTTCTTTAATTACCTCCGCCGAAGGAGGTATTGTTTTCACTGGCGTTGGTTTGTTGGTTTGTTTGTTTGTTTGTCAGCAGGATAACTCAAAAAGTACTGAACGGATTTAGATGAAACTTTGTGAAGTCGTTGGAAATGCCAAAAGGAAAAAGTGATTAAATTTTGGCATCTCTGAGTGCAGAATTAAGATGCAAAACGAGCTAAATACTAATAAATATTTCAAGTTAGCCTACTCTGCCAATAGATGTCGCTGTGCTGTGAAATAGGGTGCCGGGAGCGTATTCCTCTCGGAATTTCCGTCGAGGGGAACCCTCCCCCGTCCCTCTACGCCGCCCCAGTCGTGAAAAATCTGCCTCGGAAGGCTCATAAGGACCCCGTGACGGCGGAGGTTTGCACTCTCTGAGTGTATATATGCCTCTAGTTTTGTTATATTTTTATTATCAAAAAGGTACTTTACTATCAACAATTTTTTTTTGGCAACTAGACATATAATCTGAGATATCTACAAGAATATTCCATGTTAAAACATCTAAGGATCATTATAACCATAGTCTTAGATTGCGAAATTATATTTTAAAACTGGTACGGAATGTGGTTGATTTAGGTGTTAATATATTTTGATCAATGTTATGACATTGCTTCAAAATTTAAATATAATCTGATATATATTGTACATACATATATATTATTTGTACAAATGAAATAATGAATGGTTTTTTAACCGAAAAAGTATCTGAAACAAAGAAACAGCAATAAAAGATGATTAATCATATTATGACAAAATAAAGAGTCTACTATGTCTACTGCACTTAGTCAATAAAAAAATATTGGAACAATAAATATTTATAGAATATTTTTGACTAATCATACAAAGAATGGTTAGAAAATACATCTTAACTTTTTGGCAATTCATGTGATAAAAGTTTATTACATTTTGTGCGAGTAGGCATTTTATATTTTGATATATGGCCATCTAGAAAATGTAGATGCCCTCTGATTGTATGACTGCGCCACTTAAGAGGGTTGATCATTTTTGTACGAATTCTAGATAAACAGGCACGTTCAATTAAATAGAAGTGCAGCGGGATGAACCCAGACATAACTTCCATTTTTGCAGTCATGTTTGACCTTATGGCTCCAGTAATGCTGGTCCTAGTCTCTGCACTTTTCGAAGTTTCGAAAAGTTAAAAAATCATAATACGCAGAATACGACTTCCATTAGAAGAAATTAACTAGATCTCTGAAGACTTAGCTAAGAATATGGATTTTTTTTTTACAGACATACAGTTTGTTCATACGTAAGATTGCAGGGAAAAGAACATGATATGCACTGGGCAGGTATTCATCTAAAGTACCATAAATAAAGTATGTATGATTGAATAGGGCCAGTAAGGATTTATAACAGTTATTTATAACTGCAATACAAGAATGTTCCCTTGATGATAATGAATATACAAGCAAAATGATTATTGTTGTCAAAATTTTAGGCATTGGATTTTTTTAGATGACTACTATTTCTATCCATTCATTTTTTCGTTTGTTATTCTCATTCCCCGGACTACTAAGAAAATATTTACTCTCTTTTGACAATGAAGTTTTGTTCGTTGGGGTCGAGTCCAAATGCCAAATGTTGTTGAAGATACGTCATCACACTCAGGGTCGTCACTCTCCTTAATTTTGTGATCTGTTTTTTAGATGGCAATTGTTCCGAAGGAGAACTTTCCGTAGCACACTCCATGGATATTTTCTTTTCTTCACAGGGCTTACTACAAAACTTAATTTTTATTTTTGGGCCGTGTAGTTTTTTTTTTGCCTATATTGTTCGACGGAATTGCATCCAACCTGATATAAATAAGCATTATAGCGTATAATTAGTTTATCGAACCTAGGATCTTATCAATGAGGAAGACCAAAAATGAGCATCCCCTCTCGGGATTCAAAACTACGCCCCCAACATTGAGAGTTGAACACGCCTTAACGCACACGGCTATCGCACTCCCTTCTAGGCCGTGTAGCAGGGTATGTAATGTTAAAAACCCCACAATAATAAAATCCGGGTTTTTTGTCGGGTTTTATTGGGGGTTTTCAAAAAAAATTGAAAAACCCCGCAACATTAGGGTTTTTTCAAACATCAGACTTTTTGCGTACTTTGTAAAATACATTACTCTTCCCATAGGCTAAGCAACTAGAAAGTATATATTTTTTCTGTCTATGACTGAATGGAGCCACCCACTAGACGCAAACACATTTCCCATGGAGCAAGTAGCAGCATTGAATTTTGAGAGGGGGGCATCAAATGTCTAGACTGAATTCTAGATGTTGGATAAATTATGAATTTGTCATCGAGGGTACGTAAATACGTGGCAATTTGAGTGCTTTTTTGTCTGATTTCACTTCGAGTTACCAATCAATTGCTAAAGAAAATGTCAGGAGGGAATAGGATCCTAGCAGGAAGGCGCCCTGACCCAATAAGAAACTACTTTGAAGCCATTAACTCGACTGAAAATTTTGGGAAACCTCTACGGGATCAGCTGCTACGATGCAAATCTTGTTTGACCCAAGTAAGAGGACGTCTCGAGAGAATGACGGAACATTGGAAAAAATGTTCCCTTAGACTCGGCTCAGCGTCTACTACATGTTCAAATGAACCTTCTTCAACATCGCCCTTTGTAGTTCCCTCAGGAGCGAGAGATAATCTTCCAGACAGCTCTAGTCCTCCGTTCAAGATAAAACGTTTGTCTAACATCATTGTGACATCAGAATCCGAGAAAGAAAAGCTTCAAGAGCAGTGGGCGAGAGTTTTTTTCAAAAATAGATTGCCATTTAAAACTGCAGAATTTCCAGAGTTTAAAAGGGCAATGGAAATGATGCGGCCCGGAATTGGGGCGCGGCTGGTGACAGAAAGAAATTTGGCTGGGCCTCTTTTGGACAAGGAACATGATAAAATTGATGGACAAATGAAGTCACTCTTACAGGTTAACTTTCTATCGTACGTAAGTGCAAATTTACGACTAATTTTCTACTTATTTAGGGGAAGTATGCTGTTGTATCTCAAGATGGATGGTCAAATGTGCACCGTGAATCCATCATTGCCACGTGTGTCCACATACCTGGGCATACGTTCCTTCTTGATGCAGTGGATGTAGGTGATGTTAGGAAAGATGCTTCATATTGCGCTGATTTAGCCAAATCTTCGATTTTAAATGCCGAAGAGAAGTATGGCTGTCAAATCGTTGGGTTTGTTAGCGACAATGAACCAAAAATGGTTCTTGTTCGCTCTCTTTTGGAGGAATGGAGAGGAAAATCATTCATCGCATATGGCTGCTCGGCACATTACCTTAACTTGATTCAAATAGATGCAACACCATCAGTGATTAAGAACCACTTAATTGAAGTCCAGAAATATTTCCGAAACCATCAACGCGTAGCAGCTAGGTTGAAACAGATGGGTGGGAAGATCCCACAATTGCCGAATGACACGAGGTGAGAAGGAAAGTTTATAAAAGGTGATAATTTCTTCTAAAAGTATGATTCATTTGTTTCTTTTAGATGGCTCAGTCATCGTGACTTCTTGGAGAGTTTCCTCTTCAATTACCAATTATATTTGGATATTTGCGATCAAGGAATTGTCCCTAGTAAGGTCAAAAATATTCTTGATAATCGCAAAATCAAAGAAGAAGCTATTCATTTGCAATCTCAGCTTGATGTTGTGACAAGAAGTCTAAATATTTTTCAATCTGATGATACCAATCTTGGGGAAGTAGTTGAATCATGGCTTACACTTTCATCAAGTTCTTGTCTCACCAGTGAGCTATATGAAGCTGTCCAGTTCAGAATGAAGAGTGCCATAACACCCCATCATACTCTGGCCAAAATGTTGATGAACAAAACTGGCCCTCAAATTCCAGTACAAATGAGAGAGGACGCAATGAAGCTTTTTGAAGATCTTGATCCATCCTTTCCTGGAATAATGGCTGCTTTTCAGATAGAAGACTCTTCTTTTTTCCAGCGTCTGCCTTTATCTCTAGTGTCAAGGATATTTTGGAGCCGATAAAGTATTGGAGATATGTTGCAAAGAACACTGAATTGATGCCACTTATGGAGTTCTGCCAACTGGCCATTAGGCTCTTTACCTGCCCATCTTCATCAGCAGGTAGCATTAAATTTAATTCAAAGTATTTCTTAATTTGACTTAGGACTTGAGAGAGCTTTTTCATCCTTCAGTCTTGTACACACGAAACTACGGAATCGGCTGAAGAACGAAAAGGTTATTAAGTTGGTTAGGATATATACCCATTTAAGAAGTCGTAACCACGATATTGACCAATCGGATAATCTAGATGCAGTTTCGTATTATCTAGAAGAAGTGTAACGATGTTATCACCAACAATCTTAATGTATTTTAAATATTATAGATATATATATATAGTTCATCATTAACGAGCTATTTTTTAGTTTAAATAGTGTAAATATAATTTTCATCAATACCAAGAATAGCTAATTAATGGTTCAATGAAAACCCCGAATTTCGAAAAACCCACGATAAAACCCGGGTTTTTTCAAAATTTTGGTTTTTTTTTGCATACCCTGCCGAGTAGTAAGTCTCTTCTAAAACGCACTCTTCTTCTCCACTTTCCTCTCCCATGCGCTCTTTTCTTTCACACTTCCCTCGCACCAAGATACATAGAGATAAGGTATATCCGAGAGAAGGAGTTCAGCCTGATGGGAGGAATGGGGAGTATGACGTCACTAATATACTCTTTTTGAATAATTTTTGATAAGAGTTATTCAATAAAGTCATATTTTTACTTAGTATTTATTTTCAAAAACACTAATATAAAACATAGATCGTAGAATTTTAAAAGTATATTTCAATGAAAACATATTTTTTCTACAAAATTACTTAATTAGAGGCAGGAATTGACATAACATCAACACAACCTCGTTAAATCATCCAATTCATGAAGCATATTTCGTTATACTTTATGAAGGATACCATTGACTTTTCATATAACATTTGGGCCCCTTCTAAAGATATTTTTTCCTTTGAAATTCATTAAATAAAATATTCAATTTCTTATTATTTTGGACGAATTCTTCAAAGGATAATCTCAAGACATTTGTGGAGAATCATTTAAGCGAGGGAGATACAAAATCCAAATTGATAAAATAACACATAAATGATTTCAAATTACGTGAGGACGGCATATTTTTATTTAATGTCTTTATTCTGATCAATGTCCTAAATCTTGCAAATTTTATTATTACATCCGAAGGAAGCTTCATATAAAAATCTTCGTAATTATATTTTTGAAGGACATCAATGAGCTGTTTTACCACATTTACCACATTCTAATGTCATTTTCACGCAGAAAATGACATAAAAAATAAATATAATTATATATTTATATAAGCTTCGCTCAAATATAATATTTTTTTTGTCAAATTGAGGACATTTATCAGAATAAAGACAATAAGATAAAAATAGGCTCTTCTCACGTAATTTAAAAAATATATTCAATTCATTCAAGTATAAATCCAAAAGTTATATATGTTATTTTATGTAAAAATAATATGTAGAATATATTAAATTAAATACCTCTATCATTTATGTGGTTATTTTATCAATTTGGATTATGTATTTCCATCGCTTTAATGAGTCCGAAATATTATATAAAAAGTCAATGGTATCCTTCATAAAGTATAACTTTATATGCTTCATGAATTGGATGATTTAACGAGGTTGCGTTGATGTTGTGTCTATTCCTGCCTCTAATTAAGCAATTCTTTAGATAAAATATGTTTTCATGAAAATAAGATCCTATTAATATTCTACGATCTATGTGATATATTAGTGCTTTTTAAATAAATACTAAGTAAAAATATGACTTTATTTTGTAACTCTTGTGAAAATTTATAACATAAGAGTATATTAGTGATGTTATAATCCCATTCTGTACTAGCAGGCTGAACTCCTTCTGTCTAATATACCTTATCTCTATGTATCTTGCCACGCACGATCTCTATCCCCGCGTATTTTTATTCCTATTCTTTTCTTGAGATGTGCTTAGTCAGACAACTTTGAGCTGGATGTGGCCGGTCAGGCGGTTTATCAGGAGGTAGCGCGGCCATGTTGTTGTTTTCATTTAATACAGAAGCTTTTTAGCGTGAGGGCAATTACGTATGTAATGCTACGTTATAACTCTCAGATCTTAGGGAGCCAGGCCTAAAGTAAAACCTAAAATATGCTTCTCCTGTGCCACTTGAAACTCCACTGGGTATCCTAGGAGGATATTCGTCCAATTTTTTTCCCTTGAATCTTATTAAATCGACTATAACATAGTTAAAATTATTAATTTTTATCACAATAATTTTTTTTTTTTTTTTTTTGGATGAACACGTAAAATTAATTTCACAATGTTCATCCAAATGAAACATTTATCTAGTACATTAAGTTTTTCAATTCAATTCTCAACTGCATGGTAAACTGCTTGTAACTCGATTCATATTAAAACAATTAATTACTGATTCGCGCACTAGAATGTCAAGCTGTCATATTTTGACTATTCAATATCTAATTTTAGTCAAAATTCATTCCGCGTATTATTCTTATCCTCAAAAATCTTTGATTATTTTCTTAATGGTAATTTTTTTTTTTCATCGACAAGGTATTTTACAAATCAAGTTATGCATACAAATAAGTACAACACTCAATGTTATGTAAATGGTACTTGTCTTAATATAAATAAATAAACATTTTGTTTAACAGTATGTTTTTTATGCAAATTCCTTTTTATATTGTATGTTTATAAATAACATTATAATTTATTGTATTCCATTTGTTTACATAATTTGTGTCAATAAATATAATATCTATGTGAAAATAACATCCGTTTCCCTTTTTATCCCTCACTGTTTTCTCTTTATCAATATATAAATATTGATTTAATATGTACTTTGTATGTGGGAAAAGGTATTGAATTTGATGCATTTTGTCAGTCGTTTAAATACATACACAATCTTCACATTAAGCCGAATAAGACAATGTTTTAGGTTTTCCTACACGTGGGAATGGGGTTAGCTCTCTCTCTCTCCATCTCTTTGCCAACTTGTACCCCCGTTTAACAATGATCAAGTATTTTCCAATGATGTTGCTCTGATGTGAAAACTAAAAAAAAGTTAAAAAATGATTTATGATATTATAAAACTGTATATACGTGGATTCTTAGCTAAAAAGCAGTCGAAGGAGTTTTTAGCTCAAATAAATTAAAGTATTATATATCGATGAACTAGCTTTTTTTGGTCTTATTTGTTTATAGATCCACGTACTTTTTTTTGTTATTGTGTAATTTATTATTAAATTGCGATGCAAGTCATATATCTAAGTGAAAGCCATCTATTACTTTTTTTCTCTAGGACGTAATAACGACCTAAATTGAACGAATTAACTTTTAATTTAAAAAAAAGAAGTGAAAGCAAAACACAAATCATTCTTAGATGAAATATGTCTATATGACTATATAATTATTATATAAGTGTAAAAAATAAGAGGATTTTAAGATCTTATTAGAATATATAGTTCATTTACAACTGTTTGAAAATGAATTCGATACCAACAGATAAGGAAATCTTATGTTTTTCGATCGTAATATTTGACTAAGAGAAAATGAGCCGTTGCAACGGCTCAATTTTCTCTTATTTTATATAAAAATGGGACTCAAATAAGAAATTTCAGCCTGGGAGCAAACAAAGACCTTAATTTTGTTACATAGTTTAATCAGTAAGCCTTCAACTTCCTTGAAAAGATTTTGTACATCTTTTGGTTTAGACTTCTTGAAGGCTTTTGAGGAAACAAGAGGATCCGACTTCACAAGCAACCAATTATATTGGTTTTTCATTACATTCATTCTTTAAACTTTCGCTGTGTGTTAAGCCTTGCTTTGCGAATCTCTTTGCTCATTGCTTTTTGGCTCTCTTCACTATATACTCCATTTGGGAGCTCCAAGTGAAGAGCACATCTGCTCCCATTTCAAGCATCTTGTGTCCAAAAAGACACACCAAATGACATTTCTTTTGTAAAAAATTGGATATATGCATACGTTATTATAAATGAATAATTCTACGTAATTTTCTGTTGAAGAGGGAGAAAACAGAAACATGCACATGCAGTTTTGAAAAGTAGACATGCAACATTCAAGAATATTCCTGCAGTTAATCGGTACAGGCGTGCAGAAAAGACAAGATTATTCCTGTACAAAAAACCGTTCTTTTAATGCTGGAGCAGCTTTGAGTAGCTGAAATGATTGAATATCTTTTATACATTATATTGTTATTCTATTCCTAGCTTAACTTTGATGGAATGTAGTGTAAGTTCTTAGATATACCTTTTAGTAAACAAATAATAAAAATCATGTGAAATTTGATCAATTTAAAATGTGGACATTTGTCAATTTAATTATATAAATATCTTCAAAATCATATCTTCAGGTCAGTCTTTTAAGTAATGTGTATAGTTATTTTTACTGTTGTCAGTTTTGGGTCTAAAATAGGTCTCATATGAATAAGATGTTTTTAATACATTTTAGACTTCTGGCGTACTTAATTTCTGTCAACATGCACCCGTTGCAGTAATGGGTATCTGTATAGTAATAAATAGACTCATTTCTACATGAATTATGTTTTTCTTGTAGTACATGATATAACAAAAGTATATTTAAATATCACACCTACGGAGAAAGAAAAAAATACCTTTTTTCGCTTTTTCAGTCCCCATGAGCCACTGTGCGGTGGTCTCAGGAGAGATTAGTGTGTTAGTGATCAATTTCAATATACAAAATATGGACTATGCAAAAATTCACACAATTCAATGGATGCAAACATTTTTTCGTAATTATGTATCCTAACACTTCCTATACGTAAAATCGTGATCAACTCTCAATATTTAATTCATAGGATCGCCTTTTCCCTTCAAGGAAAGATCTGTAATCAGCCTCATCTAAAAGAGTATTCTAAGATCGATGATCTAATCTGAACTAAAAAGTCAATAAATACATTATTATATTCTGAAACAAAACACGATGTCATTTGAATAAATGGGTTTTCATGGCGTGATTTAGGTTAAGAAACTTCTTGATTTTTATTTTATGATCTTCATTTTCATATAACTATTTTAATATATATTTATGTAAATAAGGCATCTATAGCGGCGAGAGTGGTGACAGATTGTCACCACTACTTTATAAAACTTGTCTAAGCTCACTCAACCCCTCCGAGTAAAAAACAAACGATGATAAAAATTATCATGCAATTGGAACACGTTACTTATCTTGTTTACTTTTTAAGAACACTTTATGGTACACACAATATATTCATGCTTCTTTATAACATTCATATTATTCTTACTTCCATTTGCATCTAATGTCATTATTATTGGATATATTTTAATTTCAAAAATTAAATTACTGTTTTCCCTTGAACCGGATCGAAAAAAAAAAATGTTAAGTAACTTGCATTTTGATTCTTCGAAAGAGAGTGTTTTTCTCATATTTAATGGTATAACAATCAACTTGTTTCTGGCTGAGTAGACACAGATATTGATGAGATAAATATGTTCTTCTTTTTCCTTGTCATACATCAGTCCAAATAGGAATATTTTTCTGCATGTAAAAATAGGCCTTTTGTATCCTTCTTGTTTTTTCTTCTTCTCCTACTGCTGTTGCTACTATTTTTTTTTTCATACATTTTTGTAATACAACAACAACTACACACATATAAGAGAGAGAGAGAGAGAGCGCAACTACATACACTGTGGAAGTGAAAGACTTAATGCGTATATTACAAACTTTTATGCTCCTCCCAAAAGTCTATTAAAATACATGCTGCTCGTGTTGTTGCTTCTTTTCTTTTTTTGACTAAATTTCTTTTATCTTTATATATATATTGGCTTGAGGCACATAATTTTTCAACATAGGATTTTTATATGCACTTTTTCTTAGTCCACATGGGTTCCCAAGCGGACATATCGAAATTTTAAAACTTTCTCAGATCACCTTCAAACATGTAAATATGAATAGTTCAGTCTCAGAACTATCAAAAATGGTCTCATTGTCCTCTAACTCCAATTACTTCTTAAGATATGCCCATTTGAAGTTTGCAAATTTCATATTCCGGAAACACTTCATTTTCTCGGAGAAAATTTGAGTAAATATTCAAAAAATGCTCAAAATTTCCACCAAAAACCCTCTAAATATGTCCCTTAGGCCCCTAATATAAGCCCAAATACCTATAATTTGATTCAGTATCATAAATAGGGCAGCTTTTTCACATAAATTCATGGTTTTTCCACAAAAATTACTGTGAAAATGGGCATTTTTCCATCAAAAAGACCCTAAAAATGACCCCCGCTGATAAATTTCACTGAAAAATTGCAGAAAAGCCCCAAGATGAAATTTTTCATGCTTCACATATGATAATCTTGACATTGAGGACTATCTTAATCCAAAAAATTGAAAAAATTGACTCTTGGGAACCATTTTAATATTTCATATTCTAAAAAATGAGCTTACCTAAATTTTTCCGTTACGCTTGAAATCTAGAAATCTGAACAACTTGTGTATTTTTTACTCAAATTTCATGATCCAGACCACTTTTCCTATGTTTTTTGGGGTGCTGAATCCAAATATGGCATCATAAAACCATCAAACTACATTGCATTCAAAGATTTTGCCGTGCAACGTACCTCCATGTAACCTCAATTCATTGGATCGAACTTACTCCAAGTTCACATGCTGTCTTGGGACACAGTGCTGAGTTGATCGAGGAAAATGGCAACAGAGGTCTCCACAACTTCACCGAGTCCGGTCTTGAGGCCAACAACAAGTTCCTGAGGCAGTACAGGATTAACAAAGCCAGGAAGACCAACCAGTACGACAATCTTTCCGACTGTATCAATCGACTGTGGGACAAGAGTGATCCAATAATAGTGATGAAGAACATGGAGCGATTGTCGTGCAAGCATTGTAAAAAAGCAGGGCACACTATTCGTAGTTGTGATGAATTAAAAGCTGTCATGTATGGCTGTAACAGCGAATATGAGTATTTGATAAGCATCCTCACTGACGAATAAATTGTGCTTAACTGTAGCTTTATGTTGTTTTTCATAGAGTCCAGACCAACAAAAATTGGATTTCTCAATTGAGACAGTAATTGAGATAGCTCTGTGTGTTCATCCACTTCCCTAGACGCTTCTAACGAGCCCTCAATTGGCCTCTATAGCATCATTATTTGTCAAGATATGCCGAAAAACGTGTTTTTGGGATATCCGTCCAATTCTCCTAAATTTGAGGTTTTTTGGCCCCAGACCCCCAAAATTCAGAAATTCTGAATTGAAATTGATTTCTATATATTTCACTTCTCCAGACGCTTCTAACGAGCCCTCAATGGGCTCTATAGCATCATTATTTGTCAAGATATTCCCAAAAACGTGTTTTCGGGATATCCGCCCAATTCTCCTAAATTTGAGGTTTTTGGCCCCAGACCCCCAAAATTCAGAAATTCTGAATTGAAATTGATTTCTATATATTCCACTTCTCCAGACGCTTCTAACGAGCCCTCAATGGGCTCTATAGCATCATTATTTGTCAAGATATTCCCAAAAACGTGTTTTCGGGATATCCGCCCAATTCTCCTAAATGGGGGCCCAGACCCCCCCAAAAAAAAATTCTATGTTAAATTGGTTTCTGTATATTCTATGACCTCATACGCTTCTAATGAGCCCTCAATGGCCAAAATTGGATCAAGGGTTCAAAAATTACAGGCAAATGTCCGCTTGACCCCCGTTCTAAGCCCACTGTGGGTAGTCTTTTCCTGTTTTTGGGGGATTTTACTGTTGTAATAAGCAATATAAAGGGTTCAGAGAAAAGTAAGAATATAAAGTATCATAAAGAGTACCTCTTAAGACAAGATAGATAGTAAGCGGTTGTAAATATTTTAATTCTAGCTGTGAGTTTTTGACTACATTAACAGTTTTTGGATCAAACAAAACAAGAAAAAAAGAAAAAAAACAATAACATCCCTTTTAAAGTTTAATGTTAACAAAAAAATGCAGTTTTGGTGCTTCCAATAAATAAAAAGTTATGGTTTTTCCCTTGAAATAAACATTATTTATATTGGTCTAAAAAGTTATATTATCAGTATTAGTTGCCTTACACAAACAATACAAGTTGCACTTTTACTGGACGGACCGACGTTGCATATCATCTAGTGGAAGTTTAGTCTGACTTTAAAGTTATATCAATAAACAAAAATAAGAAAGAGCAAATAAGAAATATATGGTTTTCGAAGTTAAAATGTAAAAAAAATGCGCGGTCTAACCCTATCCAAGAAAAGACGTATATAAGTATTTCTCCCAACACCAGCCATACGTATAGTGTATTTGTAAATAAATATAAAGTACTTTATAATGCCAACATATTGCTATTTAGAGGGATTTAAAAGGAAATAAGAAAGTATTTGAAAACCAAGTTATCTCCATATTGACATGAAAGCTCACCTTTTACTTGCATATTTGACGTATTAACACAATAAATATAAAAATAGATTTTTATCAAAAAATCTCGTAAAATTCTCATTTGTTAGTTGTTAAAATAACTTTATATGGATTAATAAAAAATATAATTAAAACAATACACAATAAATTCCATAACAGTTAAAGGTAATAGTTCTCGATAAATTATACGGTTATATTTTTTTGTTGCAAAATTATAGCCATACCAAAAGCGCGCAATGTGCAATGTAATTTTTTATATTAAAATTTATTAATATGGACCTCTGGAGTGGTCGAACATCCCTTTTAAACATCAATAGTCGAGCACACTTCCATCTGTATTTAAATACCATTAATAAGAATGATAGGAAGCTAAATGCCAAAAAATACATTATACTATCAAAAAGTAAACCCCTTTTTCTGTATCTATTTCTTATATTGTTCAGTCTCATACTCATCATAATACAAATACTGAATACAAAAGGAAATAGAAAAACAACCTAAAAAAATTCAAAAAAATGAATACTCAAAAAACAAAATATACAATTTTCACAAGAAAAATATATAAATTCGATTTCATAACAACACGAGCATTAATTTCCTTCACTTAGCGTAGAACTAAGTTTATTGGTATTAAACTTGTATATGGCAAAAGGGATATTCAACAAATTACTGCAAAAACTTGTAGGCAAGAAGTAAGTCTTTAGCTTTTTGCTACTCATAATGTCAATCTGAACATGATTTAGAATATCAAACAAAGCTTATTTGAGCTAATAAATTAAAATATAACATAAACATTAGTGTACATAACGCTATTCATTTGTGTGATTACGCTTCGGTATGATAAAGTATATTAATTTTTTTTTCAATATATCCAAAAAGCTCTAATAACCACTTACTTAAAAAACACAACTTTTTGTTTCAAATATCTGAAAAGTATTTTCCCTCTCAGGATTTCATCTTAGCTGAGGCCCATTTAATAAATAAAACCTGGATCTACTCTTCATACAAATATGCTCAACATAATGAATATTTTTAATGCCTCCGTGTGTTTCAAAGACTTTATATAATAATAAAGGCTAACCATATAAATATTTTACTCAACGTAAATTTAACGCATTCACTTCAGAAAGTTGTTAAAGTACATTAAATAATACTTAGAACTTCGTGTTTAATATACTTTATTATTTCATATAACTTATCTTTCATATTTGGTTCTTTTTAAGGTAAATATTATATAATATTCCTCAAGCACTGCCATATAGTAGCTGGATACTCAGTGGAGAAGAAAAATGATGCCCATTAAAGAACTCTTCATTGACACGAATGGCTTCCTCACTTGGCAACACTTTTTTCTGTCTGAGAATAGAAAAAGGAAATCCTGCAATCAATGCCAAATATGTCATATAATGTTACAAAAAAATGTATCCCTTTCAAATGACGTCAGTGGGTTTACTTTGTTCGTTTATTCCTCCTATTTAGAAACTCCTCCACGGGGAAACGGGGCGCCCCGAGGAATATTCAGCCCCCAAAACAAAACAAAAAAGTACCAAGAACCTTGGAAAAATGGAAAACCTGCGACTGCAGTCCGAGATTGCACTGCTTCGGTCGAAGCAGCAGCAAAGACCAACCAAAATGACCACGCCCTCCGTAACTTACGCAGATATCGCGGCGCCTGCACCACGGTCCCCCGTGCTGCAACCTCCCGTGCCTGTGGACCAAAATGTTGCTGTCCTTCTTGGAAAAATCGCCAGGCAAATGGCGGACCTGGCAGCAAGTTTCCAAGACTGAAGATCTGCACCTGGAACGTCGCAGGGCTCAGCGGCACCAAAGAGCTCCACCTCTCCTGCCTGCTCGACAGACAGGACATCGACGCGGCCGTAATCACAGAGACCGAAATGGCCCCCTCGGTTGACACCTTTAAAACAAAAGGACCTCTTGGGGGTTGAAAGAGGAGGATAGTCACTCTCGTGAAAACCGACCTGGCAATGCGTTCCAACGCCAAGCTACGACCCGACCTCATGTCCTCGGATGTTCAAACGGTGTGGATTGAGCTGACCCTCCCCACTTATAGTGTCCTTGTCGGTGGCGTCTACAGGGAATGGAACTCTTCCGAGCCCGGATCTGTGCTCACCGAGAGAGATCGCCTCGATGTCATCCTTGACCAAGCTAAATCCGCGACTGGAACGTCAAAGCGTGTCCTCATTCTCGGTGACTTCAATCTCGACACACTGAGGCACAACGATAGGAGCTACTCGCGGAGGAGCTTCCTGCAGATCCTTAGCGATGGCATGAAGGACGCGAGTCTCGACTACGCGACCACGAAGGCCACATGGAAGTCTTATGGTAAGTTTGAAGGTGAGCACCGAACATCTTGCCTCGACCACGTCTACTCTGCCGGATTAGACTGCAGCGTCAAAGTTCTAGAGGACGCCACTTCCGATCACCGCCCCGTTCTTGCCAATATATTGGTCCCAAGTGAGAGGAGCGGGACCAAATCAATCAAACGACGAAATTTTAAAGCAATCCGGCAAAGTGAACTAGAGACCGCACTCCAAAGATGGCCGTGGACGTCTATCTATAGCATTGAGGATGTCGAAAAAGTTCACAAATTCCTCCTCGATGGCATCACGGGTGCCCTCAACGAGGTTGCCCCTATCAAGACCATCAAAGTTAAGACGGGTAAAAATCTCTATCTAGCGCCGGACACGCTCAAGCTCATGAGAGAGAGAGACAAAGCCACAGGTAGTGAATACCGGCGAATTCGCAACCAAGTCTCATCTATGGTAAAACGCGACAAGGTGCGCACGAACGTCAATAAGTTACACCAGAGCCACAACGATCCCAAGGTCCTCTGGCGCCTCGCAAATGAGGCTATCGGCAATTCAAGTTCTCCCCTCCCAGCTTCTGTCGAGGTGGGCGGAATCCCCACGGTAAACAATGCAGAGACGGCAACTGCGATGAACGACTTTTACATTGGGAAAATAAAAAAACTCCGGGAAGGCCTTCCCCCCTCGCAGCCCCCTTTGTCGTCGTGGCCCAAGTTATCAGCGCCGTTCTCTTCTCCTTTGCAGGGGCCGGAAAGATCGCAAGGGTCATCAAAGGGATGAAGGCAACTGAGGCCCTGGGTGTCGACGGGATACCTGTCTCTGTTCTCAAGAAAGGCATTGAAGTGCTTGCCGGGCCAATCGCTCATCTTGTGAATAGATCGCTGGCGTCAGGAACCGTTCCGACTGCACTCAAAATGTCCAATGTGCTACCCGTTTTCAAGGGCAAGGGCAAGCCTGCGACTGACCCCGCATCGTACAGGCCAATTTGCATCCTCCCGGCTCTGTCCAAGGTCCTGGAGACCGTCGTAAAATCCGACCTCGAGGACCACTTAGCCAAGACGGAGGCTCTTCCAAACACCCAGTTTGGATTCAGGAAAAGCCGCTCGACCACAGCCGCGCTAGCCACCGCACATGCAAAGTGGCTGGAGGCCGAGCAGAGGGGAAAGGTTGTCGGTGTCCTCGGATTTGACCTCTCTGCTGCCTTTGACACCGTCAACCAGCTGCAGCTTTTACCAAAGCTGGAGAAGCTTGGGATTGCAGGTACACAGCTTAAGTGGTTCCATTCATACCTCACTGGCGGGTACCAGCGTGTAGTGTGGAACGGCACCGAATCTGTCTTCTTACCCGTCGAGTACGGAGTGAGACAAGGCTCCATTCTTGGACCTATTCTCTACCTTGTCCTGGTCGCGGACGTCACCTCCTGCGTTGGGGTTGGCAATGAAGATAATAGTGGCTACGCGGACGACTTCTTCCTGTGGGCCGTTGGTGACTCCCTGGAGGAAGTCGGGTCCCTCTTGGAGTCAAGGGCGGACGCTTTCTCCAGATTCGCGGGGGGGAACGGCCTTGTCCTTAACGCCACCAAAACTCAGCTCATGATCGGGGGAAACGTAAAAAAAGGATGTTGCGGTCTTCGCCGTCACCGTTGGGGGCGTCGAGGTGCACCCATCTGACGAAATTGAGTTTCTTGGGGTAAAATTTGATACCGGCTTCACTACAGCACCCCACAACATCAACGTCGCAAAGGCAGCAGCAAAACGGGCCGCACTCATCTCCAGGTTGGCAGTGCACTTACCAAGAGGTAAATACCTACGGCAGCTGGCCAAGGGATTGATGATTGGCAAGATTTCTTATGCTGCCGCAGCTGTGGCAATTCCTCGATTCGATAATGAGTGCAAGGGGCCAAATGCCGCACACAGGGCTGTGCAGGTCGCCATAAATGACGCCGCCAGGAGCATCGTTGGATGTAAGAGGCGGGATCACATCCACATCGGGGACCTCCTTGAGAGAGCAGGCCTTCCCTCCCTCAACGAGGTGGCCGCCAAGGCGGTGGCCATGGAGACTTGGAAATGTTTTTACTCCAGCGACGGGGGCGGCGGTGCCAGGAACCCGATTGGTGATTTCGTCTTCCCCATCCCGAGGAGGCCCATGAGGTCCACAACTTCAGTGGCGTACCCACTTGGGAGGGAGACAGCTACTTTTGCATGTCACGCAATATCTGTGTGGAACTTGTCTAAGGCCTTGAGGTCGGCCACTACCCTTCACACAGCCAGGACCGCAGCTAGGGCCATTGGACGCAGCGTCCCCATATAATCCATTCTGCATGGGCATTTTGTTTTTATTGTTTTATTATTTTATATTTTTATATAATTTTATTGTTTCTTTATTTATTTATATATTTTAGACTAGTTACAAATGTAACTAATATGCCCAATGGCAAGAAATATACTCGATTACACACTGACTCTTCGAGGG
>CP045896.1:15658908-15671899 GCA_013387185.1 Caligus rogercresseyi
AAAAATCTTTTAAATCCTAAAGAATTGGAACTTGTGCTCTTAAAAACAAAAATTTTATCATTACATCATTTGGAAGGCACCATTTTAATTGTGGGAAATTTTATTACCCTTGAAAAAATCAGCTTTAGAATATCAAGTACCACAGCCTTGGCACTTGAAATGTCATTTGAAAACAACTACAAAGTGAGGATGTGGAAATATGTAATAGATTTATTACAAAGCTAAACCTTCCATGCTCCTGGGAAAAAGAATTATGTTCTCTATGACAAAGAATAAGAACCCCAAGAATTCACAGCGCAATTATAAATTTGAATGACTGTATTTACTTCATTGCGCCATGCAAGGATTGCAGAAAATTAGATAACTCCGTTATTCACGCATTGCTGAATGCCAGGGACTTCGCTTCCTAAGGAAAATAATTACCCACATTGCAACGTGGGGTGAAAACTTTGGGACACCGGTCGATTCTGTTTGAGTTACTTCGAATTTTTTGAAAGCATCTCTGAAAAACGCGTGCCTGAAATGGAATATCAAATTGTAAAAAGCCGAATTGCAGAAAAACTGGCCATCGAATACCGGCCAGGTGGAAGAATTTCGGGCAATTCTAATATCAACAACGGCAAGATATTCGGCTTTTGGTATCAAAATTCCAAACGTAGGACGATTCATCGTGGGAAATATGCGGGTAATATTATCAAGTATTATCCCTCCAAACACTACAATAAATTTCAACGCTGGCTATTACGAATACACAAAAAGTTTTTAAGAAGTAAATATTCTTAATTAGTCTTTTAATACACACTGTTTTGTTATTCTGAAATTTTAAATTAGTTTTTTATTTATATAAAATTATAAAGGTATGTTATATATGATTTTGTTGTTTGTTTAATGTTTGGTTGTTCAGGTTTTTTATAGTGTGATACATTGTTAGGAATTTTGTTGGACTTTTGTTTAGAGTATTAATTTTAATCTATAATGTTTAATTATATATATGTTTATATAACTACTCTAAATATATAAAGTCAAAAAAAAATTCACATGATAAAAATAGAACATTAAATGCATATTATGAACATGCTTTTATCGAATTGTAGATTAACCACTCTATTGAACTTAAAAAAAGAATCACTTTAATAAAAAATATAATAATAATAAGTACATAAAACTAATAAAACATCAGAGAGCTTAAATTCGAACATTGGGATTTCATACAATGTAATATTTTTCATAGAGGCGGTAATAATTCACGTACAAGGAAATGTTAAGAAACGGAGAATGATGTTATCTCTATATATTAGTCATTTATTGTCATATATTGTGCATGATCACTATGCCCCTAGATCGAAATCTTATTACCACACCAACTGCCTCACATTGTTCAACACTACAGTTCCTGCCATTCTGGAGTTTGTACCGGTGAGTGAATAATTCTTTAGTACAAATATACGTTATTAGTATCGCATACTTTGGATAACCATTCTTGTCAACTATTATTTTGAGCATAGGCTTAAATGAGTTCAAACAGCTGTTGGTTTTAAAGTTGTATTACAATGATTTATCTTTCATATCAAGAGTATAGAAAAGAAAGAAAAATTAAAACTATAAGTTGTCCTTTTAATATGTATATATATATATGGTATAAGCTTTCAATACACATTAATAAAACAAATTCAGCTCACTCCAAGCAAAAGTATTAATGTGTATATATTTTATCTTTATAACCATATTTCGATACTGAATAGAATGTTCATTTATACTATAATTACCATTAAATGAAAAACTTCATAAACATATTAGAGCTTTTTACTTACATTGAGTAGAACATAGATGCCAAAATTTCACATCTTGGATAGAAATATACTTTCTTACATGACATTAGATTACAAGACTGCAATCATATTCCAGACGGGTTTCCCCTTAAAATTATGTTGTGAGACCAAAGAATAAAAAACAAGTTTTTTTAAATGTTTCTAGCTATGTACATCTTATATAGAATAAAACAATTGATCCTGTATGGTCTAAAAATATACAGATGCTTCATTTAAATAAATCACACTTATATTAATCCCCATTTAAATGTAATTGTGCAAAATGGCAGGAGCGAAGGAACAACATCATTGCACTTACAAAGTTGGAATGTCTCCTCTCGACTCTGAATCTAATAAGGACTCTTGAGAAGCTGAGGTGTAGTTCTTTTGAGATAAATCTCATAAAAGAAGAGAAGATTCAAGTATCTGTAGGCAAGATTAAAAGGATAATTCTGTCCTGGGCTTATGTTTATATATATATAGGTTTACATATATATATTAGGGTTGTTCTTATTTTTCAAATGTTTGAAATGTTAGAAACTTTGTGGATTTTCTGTTTCTTGGTGATAAAAGAAGACGACATACAAAGTTTGAACAAAATCGGTCAACATTACGAGGTCGCGCAACGAGGTCAAAGTTTTAAAAATTTAGTAAAAATATAGTTTTCCGCAAATTTCTTCAAAATGGTGGACGTTACAGACTTCAATAATAATTATTAATTTAAAGGAAATCTAATTTACTACCAGACGTATGTTTGATGTTTTTAATAAAACAAAGTTTTCAGTAAAAACAAAGCAAGAAAGGGAGTGTGTATTGTTAGCTTATTTCATGGCTTTTTGTATCAATTAACTTCACTCGCCTGTAGAAGATGACTTGTTCGCTTCAGAGTAAAATAGTACTTTAAAGTTTTTAGAAACTTGATGATAAATCCAAAAATGACCTTGGTTGCATTCTATCAATTCAGAATTCAGTACAATCTGAGTTTACATCATATGATTCAGAGCCTGTATTGACCTATAAGAAATCGATTATGAAAAAATAAATCATAATGTTTTCTCAGATGTGCGTCAAGGTATCCTTTCAAAATTTTACTTTGTCTCTGACGCATTTATAATCCATTATATGCGTCATTTTGTACGCGAGATAGGCTTTTTTAATGTGCATATAACTCTCTACTTATTAAATTGACATGATTTAGTATACCAAAATATTAAAGCTGGTTAACCAAGCTTTCATTGATATGTTTGGTGTTCTGAAAATCGCTATACTTTAAGAGATATAAGCAAATACGTACTCACCCCCAAAAATTGATCTTTTGATATGAGAATATACGATTACCATCTGGTAATGCTGTTAGTGTTACCTGGATAGAAGGAGAAAGAGAAGGGAGGGAGTATTTTGCCTAACTCTCCCTTCTTTTTTCTCCTATCCAGGTTACACTAACACCAAATGGTAATCGTATATTCTCATATCAAAAGATCAATTTTGGGGGAGAGTACGTATTTGCTTATATCTCTTAAAGTATAGCGATTTTTAGAACACAAAATATATCAAATGAAAGCTTGGTTAACCAGCTTTAATATTTTGGTATACTAAATCATGTCAATTTAATAAGTAGAGAGTTATATGTACATTAAAAAAGCCTATCTCGCGTACAAAATGACGCATATAATGGATTATAAATGCGTCAGAGACAAAGTAAAATTTTGAGAGGATACCTTGACGCAAATCTAAGAAACACATTATGATTTTTTTTTCATAATCGATTTCTTATAGGTCAATACAGGCTCTGAATCATATGATGTAAACTCAGATTGTACTGAATTCTGAATTGATAGAATGCAACCAAGGTCATTTTTGGATTTATCATCTAAAGTTTTACTAAACTTAAAAGTACTATTTTACTCTGAAGCGAACAAGTCTCTTCTACAGGCGAGTGAAGTTAATTGATACAAAAAAGCTATGAAATAAGCTAACAATACACACTCCCTTTCTTGCTTTGTTTTTACTGAAAACTTTGTTTTATTAAAAAACATCAAACATACGTCTGGTAGTAAATTAGATTTCCTTTAAATTAATAATTATTATTGAAGTCTGTAACGTCCACCATTGAAGAAATTTGCGGAAAAACTATATTTTACTAAATTTTTAAAACTTTGACCTCGTTGCGCGACCTCGTAATGTTGACCGATTTTGTTCAAACTTTGTATGTCGTCTTCTTTTATCACCAAGAAACAGAAAATCCACAAAGTTGCTAACATTTCAAACATTTGAAAAATAAGAACAACCCTATATCTATATATATATAGATATATATATATATATATATAATATATATATATATTATATATATATATATATATATATATATATATATTATTATAGATATATATATATATATAAGTATATATTAATCATTATCATTTAGGATTCCGAGGCTTAGAGTATTCACATAACCTTCTTATTGGAACCAAATTAGAAAGATGGAATGCTTGATTAAATACTGGGGTGTATATACCTACATACGTTCAAAAGACTCATCAAATGAACAAAAGTATGTATATGTACATAAATTTATATTCTATGGAGAACTGATAAAATCAAATGGCCACCAATACTTTAGTCTTCTTCGTCTTCTTTTACATATATAGATTTTACATCAAATGACTCAATGACTAAGAGAAAGCAAGAGACCATTCAAAGAATACATTTATTACTACTATAATCTTCTTGTTATTTTTATGAGACTACCCTGGCTACCTCTCTCTCTCTAGGATTTTTTAAAGCGTAACCAATCTAATTTCTATACATTAGAACTATTCCCTTGTGATTTTTCGTCTTCCTATCCTGACCAATAATGGCACACACACACACACACACATACATATATATATATATATATATATATATATATATATATATATATATATATATATATATATATATATATATATATAGATATATATACATACCATACACAAATATACAAATATGGTAATATAATATACATAAAAATACCCGCTATAGGGGCTACACTACAAATATTTTACAACTATAAAATAAATAGCTTAAGGAGTTCCCTAAAAATGCATTAATATAAGTTATATGGGCTTTGCTCTCCATATATGGCTACTTCTGTAATCAATATGTTGTATTTACTCCAGAAGAGTCGATTTGGACGCATATATTTTGTTTAACATATTATAGCACTAACTTTACTTATAACAATTAACTTAATTATAAAAATGTACCAAAATAAAGGAAGTTGAACAAATTAATAAACAAGCATATCTCTACAATATATTTTGAGATATTAGCTCCGAATAGGAGTCACATTTCTAATTTGAGTCATGTTAGTCAAATAGTTAGTAATATATATATATATATATATATATATATATATATATATATATATATATACGTCCTCTTGAATCTATCTATTGTAAAAGATTTATAAATATTAAATATGAAGTTTTTCAAAAAATATAGATAAACTTATCTTGTATTGTATGTTAGAGTTGAAATAAAGTATATTACAATATTTTTTCCATGTTAGATGCCTGTAATTAATTTACTAATGTACACCCAAAACATCAGTTTGTTTTCTGAACGATAGTTAAAGCGCATGTTTTCTTCTAATATAACTTGCACATCATTTTACAATTACTTAGGCTGTGTATGATTGTAGTATTATGAAGAGGAAACTTAATTTTGTTATTAGAAGGATCGAAATTTGCAGAAAAAAGGATAATGAATGAAAAATATATGTTTTAAATAAAATATAATATGCAGTTTCAAAATAGTTTTGATCAACAATTCAAAAAATATAATTATTGTTCCAGTAGGCTTTTTTGACTTATTTTGAATATAATTACTTTCCTCTACGGCATATTTTAACAATGGGGAAAGGTGACTTGTAGACTTTACCTTAAGTCCACGGACAATTGCCAAAGCTCAATACTATGCAAGCATCTAAAAGTGCTTGCAGCATTTGTTAAACAAAAGAATATCATGTTATACACTTATTTCGAAACCATTTCCACGCCTGCTCTGATGATATTTATTTTAATTACAAAATCTAACATTATTAACAACTATTTAGTTTTGGTAATTATAAGCTAATTTATTGAAGACCTATTATATATACTGAAATGCAATAATTGACTTATATATACAAACTTCAATGTTGGCAGGCCCATTTTTGTGTTTGTAATGATGGTTCCGATGATCTGTTTTTTTTTTTACTTTTTTAAAATCTGTCTAAAAAAGCATTCAACGGAGTGCGATAGCTCAGTACGTTAAGGCGTGTTTAAATCTCAATGAGGGGGCGCAGGTTCGAATCCGAGAGGGGAAAGTCAGTTTGACCAACTCTTCAATGATACGATCCTTTGTTCGAGTGACTAATTTTTAAAGCTTAATTATATCCAGTCGGATACAATTGCATGGAATAAAAGAGGCAAAAGATGGATGATGTGAGTAAAATATTATTTGAAGAATCACGTCTTGTTATAAGAACTAAACATCATGCCTCAGCAACAATCTTAATCAAATAGGGTTGAGAATAAGAGCTTCTGAACATCCATGCGGTTGTTTTTCGAGCTTATGAAGTTTGCTTTATATTTCTACATACATTGAAGACCTTTTACAGCAATTTAAAAAATATATATCTTACTGCTATATCGACTTATTTCATAAGGTCGAGGATAGTAAAGTGGATATCCAGACTTTATGACGAATCCATCAGCACCAACCATGACGAAGATGTTAATAGAAAGAAAATGAAGAAGCAGTTCACTTCCAACTATAAATGTAGCACGTGCAGGATGTGCATCTCCTTGTATATATTCGATGAGGTGTGGAAAAAAGCTTCATCACCATGACTAAATCAAAAGTAACATCCATTTCTTAAGCTTTCACCCAAGAAAACTATATATAGTATACAACATAAAGAGTTAATTCAATATTCCAATAAATATGAGAAAGGAGGCGCTACGAGATATATATATGTAATATCACCCAAAGAACAGTCTAAGAAGGATAAAAATATATTTAATGAATAACTTCTTCCTATGACGAATAAGAACAAAAACAACTGATTCACATACATGCAAAAAAGGAAGAAAAATAATAGAGTCGATGGTTTAGTTGAAATGAATTAGTTTGTTTTAAAAATATATAACTAATAACTATTCAGTTAAGTGCAAATTAATTATTGAATAAAGATAATAATATGAATGCAGGTGTGACTAACCATTTGGGCGTAAGCACAATGATTGAATTAGATTAGGACTTTATTGCTTGAATAAATAACTTAACTTATTAATCAGAGTTTATAAATATCTAAAAAAGTTTTGCTTGTACAGAAACAATCAGAAAAGAATTTTTTGAAGATCTTACCGAACCCATAGACACGATTACCATTTAGGACACGAGATTTCATTGCTCTCAGTAATCCTCTCCAAAGTAAGCCAATTACGAGAATTTTCAAAGGTCAAGAAACATTTTGATGTACAAAAACGAACATTGTTAACATTATCAAGATGTCCTGAAAGTAAATTATGAATACAATCAATTCGACAACCAAATATATGTCTTTGTAGTTAATTCGACTGCTGATGGTTCGACATACCTACATTTAAATCACTGAATATATATTTATTGCTTCATCTTTAAACATTTCTTGGGGATGTATCCAATCATTCACAAAGAGTAGCTCAGTCTACAAAAAGTCATTGTAGATAATATTTGATGCTTTATCATATCTCAATTCAAATCAATATTTTTCAATAAAGAAGTATAATATTGTCATTTCATCTATGTGTTTAAAAAGATATTTATTTCTATAAGTATTACAACAAGCTGTATCATTTTTAAAGATTATATATATGTTCTGTTCATCAATTCGCAAAAATACTATTTTTACATGCATTACATTATGTTTCTATCTCTCACTCGTAAATTCACTACTTAAATAAATATATTTTTCTTACTCTTCAAGAAAATGCTTTATAAGCAATTACTTACGCATCGAGACAACTTAGTTTCATATCAGACAATAAAGGAAAATTATTATTATTTCCATCCTTACACTACTTTTAATAGTGTAGCTATGTCTATCCAATTTAAGAAATTGTGCAATGGAACATAAAAATGTTTTTTTTGCTTGTCTTTAATTATGGGTTCTAAATATGTCTCAATTGTTTATAATAATAAAAGAACCCTTAAAAGTGCAATTCTCCGGCACTCACGAGAAAAAAAGGTATAATAAATTGATTATGGTTATTTAGAGGCAATCCAATCAACTTAGAGAGATATATAAGACAATGAGGGAAGCAACAACGCAAGGTGAGTCTTCTTCTTCGTGGGTAAATGAACTCTTTAAATCATAATGATATCTATACAATTGTATGTGTATACCTTCATTTGATTGATTAAATTTTCGGATTCAGGGAGGAGAGAAGTTTGAAGATATTTATTAAATAGATTCTTCTGTGGATTCAATGTTTATTCATTCTCTTCATGACATCATACAAACATATAAGCACATATTACCTAAAGGTTGGGTGAGGTCTACATAGAATGTTCCGTGACGCCACACTACTCCCCCCTCAAGCTAATATAAAATAATTAATTTATCAAAGCATATCATTAAAATGCAATAAAATAAAAGATATAAAAATAAAATAAGCATAAAAATGAAATAAATTCGCCAAAAAAAAATTATTAGATAAAGTACGCATATAAAAATAAGATAAAACAAAACAAAAACTCATCAATTTTTCCTTGTACAAACACGTCCTGAAGAAGAGATTGAATGTTCTACTAAATCTTTTAAAATGTCTTTATCGTATAAACACGGTTTTAGGCAATCGATAGAAACGGAGTCCTTCCTGTTTCCGAGGTCCAAAATGAAATAATCCTCATACTTAGAGATGACTTTGAATGGGCCTGAGTATGGTGCTGAGAGTGGTGACATGACCTTATCTTGACGAACGAACACATAAGTCGACGACTTTAATTTCTTATTAATTGTTCCTTGTTTTAAGCCATGTCTTCTGGGCTGTTGAAACGGTAACTTTTGAATTCTGTCAACCAATTGTTTGATCATGGGCTCTGATGCTGTGATTTTTTTTATTTGATGAAAAAAGAATCCTGGTAAATGTAAATTTTCACCATAAACTGCGGTTGCAGATGAGTACCCGAGATCTTCTTTGATTGAAGCCCGAAGTCCAAGCATCACGATCGGTAAATTCCTCGCCCAATGTCTGGTATTTTCACTCCTTGCCTTAAGAGCGTTCTTCATAGTACGATGAAATCTTTCCACCATTCCATTCGATGAAGGATGAAAACAGGTAGCAGGCTTTCGTTTGTAGCCAAGGAGTAATGATAATTGACTCCATAACAAGGAGGTAAATTGTCGTCCTCTATCCGAAGTGATGGATTCAGGAACTCCGAAGTCCTGAACCCACCTATTTATTAAAGTTTTTGCACAAGTCTCAGCCGTTATATCACTTATGGGCACAGCAATGGCCACCTTGTCCAACGCTCTACGATTGTAAATATTTTATTGATAGCCCTCTGATTGTGGTAGTGGACCAACTATATCATTATGGATATGACGAAAGCGCCCTCTCAGAGTCTCAAAATTTCGCACAGGATGCTTGGTATGTTTTGACACCTTAGATCTTTGGCAAGGTAAGCACTCTTGTGCATATTTTGTCATATCTCTCCTTGCGTTGGGCCAGACATACATAGCAAGTAGGGCTTTTGCTGAAGCTCTTGGACCTAAACGAGCAAATGATGAACTCTGTTCATAGCATCTTCTCTCCATCGTTTGGGCAGGAAGGGTCTCGGATTTTTATATCCAGAAGCACATAGAATTTTATACCCTTCGTAGTTTTCCCAGCGAAGATTAAGATTGGGATATTATCAATAGCTGTATTACATTCACTGTCTTGTTCCTAATCCGAAGCGAGTTGACAAAAATCCATAAAGTCCGCCGAAGTAGCCGCGACGCGCGACAATGCATCAGCCACTACATTATTTTTACCTTCTACGTGAATTATTGAAGAAGTAAATTGCGTTTTTTATCAATCATTCGGGTTTGCAAAGGTGTCCAGTCGGGATCCACTCTAAGTCCTATCCGAGTTAAGGGTTTATGATCTGTGAATACAGAAAATTCACGGCCTTCTAGCTGATGACAGAAATGCTTTATGGCTGATCTAATAGCTAGCAGTTCCCTATCAAAGGTACTGTAGCGCTTTTGAGATTGTTTAAGAGCTTTAGAATAAAATGCTAAGGGCTCCCAAATTTGTTGTTGGAGTTATATTGTTTAATGCAGCCCCTATACCTATTTCCGAAGCATCCGTTGACAGACCTATTTTTTAAGACTCATCCAAGTAAGTTAATGTAACTTTTTTTGATATTATCTTTTTAATGTTAGTGAACGCGTCTGTATACATTTTACTCCAAGGGAAGCAGCCTTTAGAACATTTTGGAAGAAGTTCGTATAACGGAATTGACATTTGGCTAAATTTGGCATAAAACGATGGTAATAGTTTGCCATACCAAGAAATCTCTCCAGCTCGTTTCGCTGTTTTGGTTGTGGGAATTCGAATATTGCTTTAACTTTAGACTCCAAAGGGGATATTCCTTCGGCTGAAAGACGATGTCCGAGGAATTCAATTGATGAAACGCCCAAAACTGACTTTTCAGGGCTAATTATCAATCCTGTACGTACCAATTTTTCAAAAAGGTGTCGTAAATGACGAAAATGTTCTTCTTCAGTTTTACTAGCAATTAGTATATCGTCTAAATATACGAAAACCCCTTCCAGTCCTTCGCAAACCTCGTCCATGAAACGCTGAAAAGTGTTACCAGCATTTTTTAATCCGAATGGCATTCGAGTGAATTCGAACAATCCGAAAGGTGTTATGACTGCAGTTTTTTCCTTATCGGCTTCGGACATAGGAATTTGGTAATATGCTTTGACTAAATCCACCTTCGAAAACAGTCGACATCCTACCAGATTGTCAGTAAAATCCTGAATATGAGGTAATGGATATGAATCAGAAACGTAACACTGTTGAGTCTTCTGTAATCGCCACAAGGTCTCCAATCCCCGGACTTTTTCTTAACCATGTGCAATGGAGATCCCCAAGGAGATTTTGATCTCTGTATAAATCCCATCGACAAAAGTTTCATAAACTCATCTTTCGCTACTTTGAGTTTTGTGGGAGAGAGACGTCGAAATTTTTGTTTTATTGGCCTCCCTAGAGTTTCGATAGAGTGCCGTACGGTATGTTTAATGAGGTGTGACTTATAAATAGGTTTTGTAAGATCTGGGAAAGAAAAAAGAAGTTTCTCAAAACGGTTGTGCCCAGTGAATGATGCTGCAACATTGAGAAATATTTCTTTATTAGTAGAAATCAACCCAACTGATCTATACTTTTGAGCGTGAAGAAGTCGACCATTATGTAGGTCAACCATGAGAGCAAAATGACGAAGAAAATCAGCTCCAATAATAGGACATGATACGTCCGCGACTGTAAAACTCCACGAAAAGCTTACTCCAATTCCAAAATCGAGTTTAAGTTTAGCAGTGCCAAATACTTTAATAGACGAACCATTAACAGCTGTCAAACGGACTTGAGTAGGAGAATCAATTTTCTTTACATAGTTCCGAGGAATTATAGTACTTTCACTCCCAGTATCCACGAGGAATTTAATACCACTAATTTTGTCTGTAGCCCAAAAGCGTGGTTTATTTCGATGGTTAAGTGAAGTGGACGCTACAGTACTAAAGTTTGATAGTCAATTACAGTCTGACTCGGAGTGGCACTCCGCCACTCGCTTGTGGAGTTTTTGACAAATACTCGGAGTTGTACATCTATGTGCATTTTCACCGAAGTTTTGATGATAGAAGCACAATCTTAATCCTTTCTTAGATTTATGTTTTCTCAATTTAGAGAAACTTGTAGGATTTTCTTTTGAAGCAAACACGGACGAAGAGGATATTGCTAAAGTATCAGCTAACTCTGCTAGCTCATGACAATTCAACTCCGCACGCTTGGAGAGTAATGAGTTATAGGCTGATTTGTCAGCAAACTTTATAACTAAATGTTTCATAAATTCAGACTGAAAGTTGGGCATGCTCGAAATTTGTCGTTCGATCTCATTGATAAACTGTGCTAATGGCATAGCGCCATTGCCCTCTTCAATCCTTTGAAAAATTGCAGGCGGTTTTGGCGTAAGTTTTTTAAGAATTTCCTCTTTTAAGAAAAAATAAGGATCCCTATCGTCCTTTGACGCAGACTGTAGATCTCTAACTTCATAAGAGAGTCTTTGAATAACTTCAAAGGGAAGGTTGGAAATAGTGTGCAAATATTTTTTTACTGACTTTGTGATATTATTCAATAGAAATTGATTCTCCAACGATGAAATCCAGAGCAGGGGTCGTCTTTATAAAAAGGAGGGGCCTTGAATAATGATGTTGAGCTAGCAGCTCCGACTTCCACGGAAGTATTAGTCATGATTATACTAATTAAACGATCACACACACAAAAAAATATCACGTCGGGGTCACCAATGTGGATTCAATGTTTATTCATCTCTTCATGACATCATACAAACATATATAAACAAATATTACTTAAAGGTTGGGTGAGGTCTACATGGAATGTTCCGTGACGCCACACTTCAAATTAAACTTCATAATATTAAAAGAATAAACAATATTTAATAAAAAATTGTTTTTCATTATTTATTTCTAGAGTAAGATTGAGACATTTGTTTCACGTGACAACTTCTTTGATTTTTTTTCTACATGCCCTTTATTAGGGTCCATTATAATAGCATTCATGAAAACAAGGATAGCCACAAACAAGAGCTTTGAAATATTTAAGACCAAGCTTCCAGTAATGAATCAATAAACATAAAATACTTAAAGTTAAAATGAAATACATAGAAATCCGTTTGTGTTTTGGATTTTGTTGTATATTTGATTGAATCCTCGCAGATTTGGCAGAGATCACAATGAGCAATAATACATCCAATTCCTCAAGGCATTTTTTCAAGCAATGTAATATAAGCGATATTTCTCTATCTAAGAATGGAACAATGTAACCTTGACCTTGGCAGTCAATCACGCATTTTTTACACCTTGTATTTAATTTGGGTTGTTT
>CP045896.1:15671999-15694389 GCA_013387185.1 Caligus rogercresseyi
CCACGGCAGTTAGTGTAACCTGGATAGGAAGAAAAAAAGAAGGGAGAGAAGGAGGCAAAATACTCCCTCCCTTCTCTTTCTCTTTCTATCCAGGTAACATAACAGAGTTACCAGATGGTAATCGTATATTCTCATATCAAAAGATCAATTTTGGGGGAGAGTACGTATTTGCTTATATCTCTTAAAGTATAGCGATTTTTAGAACACAAAATATATCAAATGAAAGCTTGGTTAACCAGCTTTAATATTTTGGTATACTAAATCATGTCAATTTAATAAGTAGAGAGTTATATGCACATTAAAAAAAGCCTATCTCGCGTACAAAATGACGCATATAATGGATTATAAATGCGTCAGAGATAAAGTAAAATTTTGAGAGGATACCTTGACAAACATCTAAGAAACACATTATGATTTATTTTTTTCATAATCGATTTCTTATAGGTCAATACAGGCTCTGAATCATATGATGTAAACTCAGATTGTACTGAATTCTGAATTGATAGAATGCAACCAAGGTCATTTTTGGATTTATCATCTAAAGTTTTACTAAACTTAAAAGTACTATTTTACTCTGAAGCGAACAAGTCATCTTCTACAGGCGAGTGAAGTTAATTGATACAAAAAAGCTATGAAATAAGCTAACAATACTCACTCCCTTTTTGCTTTGTTTTTACTGAAAACTTTGTTTTATTAAAAAACATCAAACCTACGTCTGGTAGTAAATTAGATTTCCTTTAAATTAATAATTATTATTGAAGTCTGTAACGTCCACCATTTTGAAGAAATTTGCGGAAAAACTATATTTTTACTAAATTTTTAAAACTTTGACCTCGTTGCGCGACCTCGTAATGTTGACCGATTTTGTTCAAACTTTGTATGTCGTCTTCTTTTATCACCAAGAAACAGAAAATGCTCAAAGTCGCTAACATTTCAAACATTTGAAAAATAAGAACAACCCTAATATATATACCACCTAATCAACAGATGCCCATCGCTTTGATATGAGAGATACCCAGTCATGCAAGAGGAGGATGAAGATTTCGTATTATTAAATTAATTAAATGTAAAAAGATGCAACAAATTATTGATTCTAACTTTAATTTACTGCTTCATAAGTAGATTAAAAAATAATTTCTATTAATGTAATACTCAATATCCATTTTGCTGTTGTACCACATATACCCCTTAGTGTGGTCGTTTTCTTTGCTTTATCAATGTATAATTGTTACACTTGTATGTACTATGGTAAGACAGCGATAAATTCTTAACTAACAAAATATATAATATATATTTATTATTTGTTTGGTTGGATATTTTGAGTTAAATTTTTATTTTAAACAGTACCACTTCGTTATCATTCAAATAAAATTGTAAATTTGTTAAAAGTTCTAAGTTACATTGAAAATTCTTAGTAATCATTGAATATGAAGGAGCTAAACTATAGGCTGAGTATATTCAGTATTACTTAGAACCTCAAAATATATTCTTAAGTATGCAATACTAAATACATTCTCTCATTTGGTCAAATACTGTCAAAACAGAATGTTAAAATGAAGAAATCATAATCTTGTAGATTGAACAAATAATAAACTTTATGTTTAATAATTTAATTTTTTAATGGCTTGTAACATATCTGGCGTAACTTAGGTAAAATAAAGTAACTTTATTTTTTTCCATTATATTATCTATTAATTTATATTAACTTTTGGGTTTATTTTTTGCAACTGAATAAATGATTTTAATAATGTTAAATCATAAACTAAATGTATGAAAGTCCAAATAGATTCTTAGCTGAAGCTATCAAAATTTTTAAATGTGATGGAATACTTTTGTTGAAAAGTAAATATATATATTGAGGAATTGCTTCATTTCAGCAACTAGTATATGAAGATATACAGGATCCGCGGGCTATATGGACACTTTGGGTTATTACTTGTAGCTGTCGCTAGATATCAGGTAGGAGGCCATCTAGACTTTTTTTTTGCTCCCTCAGTAGTAAAGAACAGCTGATAGCATCAACAATGGATTCTGATGATTTTAACCCACCCGAGCACTGGAAACGCACAACCGCGGTTATGATGATTCGTGCGGGTTTCAAGGATATGGGCACCAACAAACGCCTACGAGGATGTAGTTACCCGAAAAAAGGGTAAAATGCATTCTGATTCACTCAGGAGCCTGAACTTCATCGCCAAGCTCCAGAAGAAGGTACGTGGCGTTGATGAGGGACGTGGTGGCCCTTTGGATGAATATGGTGACCGTTAAATGCCCTACTTCTTTCAACAGGACTCAGCGCCCTGTCACACGTCCTGGTAACCCAAAAGTGGCTGTCAGAGAACCTGGACGACTACACAAGCCCCAACATCTGACCCCCTAACTCCCCTGACTACAATCCCTGACTTTTACTTATGAGGCGCAGTCTAAATGGATACCCACAGGACTGCATGGCCGAGTTGAAGAATCGGATTCAACAAGTTTCCCAAGCTCGCCTGCGCAGATTCAGGCCCAGGCTAGAGAAGGCCGTAGAAATTGAGGGCGCCCACTTCGAGTAGAACGAAAGCCAACATCAAGACAAGCAATGCTCTTTTTAAATGTTTGGATTTAATAAAGAATTAAAGATTTTATGCCTGGTTGAAGCTTTATTGGTTGGGAAAGTGTCCAATTTAGTGCGCGGACCCTGTATATGCTCCAGGGATTAGGTTATTGTTTAAGAAGGATCATAATATTTTGAAGTTCTAAAAATATACATATGTTTTTTTCCTCATTCACATCTACATTTGTATATGATGGCTGTTATAAATATTTTGACTATAAATAACTTTAGTTTTATTATGGTTGCTATGCGTTTCCATCACTAAAAGTTTTCTTCATTTGTGCTTCATAATTATGGACTGGTATATATTATATCCTTTAAAATTACAGCCAATTATATTTTTGCGCACAAATGTTGTAAGTTTAAAAAAATTAAAACAAGCTTTAATTACAACTTTGATATATTATTAGAAAATTATCAATCAATGTTATAATTGTTGTCGTTCTTCTTAATTTTAGACTAAATGTATATTTATTTATTTTTAACGCAATTACTTTGGAATTTTGGAAAATGAAATAAATTATATAAAAATACTCAATCATGTTGGAAAAAATGAGAACGAAAATCATCAAGTGAACAAGTTCCTCTTTGTAATATTTAACCAGTGGACTTTCAAAATCAAAAATATATTACTGCATGGTCAGTCAATTGAAAGAGAAGCATACATAGTACATAGCTAAAATTGATGAATATGATGTTTTTAAAATCAAACTGTCAATAAAGAAGTTGGGAGGGGCATGTTTGACGATGCGAAACATTTCCCATGTGTCAGTTTTTCCAAGTGAATGAGCGTAAAAGATCAGTTTGCCTGTCCTCCCCCTGATCCTTTAAAGGATTAAACCATCTGGAAAATACTAATATTTTACAAAATATTGTACAAAACACTTTGGCTATTTATAACTGATTTAAATTATTGTATATTTTAAAAGAGTTTACACAATAAAAGTATATTTGAGAAAAGGTAAGTGACATTTTTTAATCAATGTCTCATCTTCCAAGATGGAGTGATTTATTGATCAGACCATGTCAAGCATGAGGGATGCCATTTTATTTTCATTTGACTACATGATAAATAAATGAATGAGTGATTTTATCTCATGTATATTTGCATTTAAAATCCTTCGGAAGCTGTAGTTGAAGGGAGGAGTATCAATAAAAAAACCATTAGAGAAAGCAGTTAACCCATTAGACTAATGACAATAATGAAACATGATAATAGGGACATCCTTTTTCTTCAATAACAGAAAGTTACAAGTGTTTCTAGCCTTAGTTCAAGTACTTCCTTCAATTGCCAATGATATATTTTTATGGTCCATAAGTGTAGAACTGGGATGCCCCTTAAACAAATTACGTTTCAACTTACGGCATATACAAAGAAAACAAATAGGTACAGAAAAACCATTTTTAAGGTTTTTATTTCAACTGTTACTGGGTGATCCAAAATAAAAAAGGGCGGTAGACTTTTATGTAAAAATAATACACAAATAAAAGTTTTAGTTTAACATTATATTACCAACAAAAATATCTATTTACAACAAGGACATATCTTAGTACAAATAGAGTTTAACTATATATATATATTATATATAAATACCATTGTTGCTTTCTTGTATTATCAACTAAAACCAGTAAACGGCAAGTTTTATATAAAACTAGAAGTCACCATAAAATTATCATAAAAATCGATCCTCGTTTGCATGTTTAAGTTTTTATAAAGTAAAAGTATTTTAAATACATCTGATTTAAAGAAAATCCATTCATTAGCCATTTCTCCCTGTCTTCCGTATTAGACTACAAAGATAAAACTTTGTCCCCAACATGACAATTTGAAATATGTAAATCTCCTCAATGACATGAAGAGCCATGAAGGAAGAATCATCTTCTTCTCTAACTAGAAGAAATGGTCTGTCGACAGAAGATTCTAATTTCTGAATAACAAGTAGCTTGCCAAGAAGGGAGAAGAGGTCCCTGCAGTCTTCACCACAAAACTCTCGGTCTCTTTGATGACCCTAGTGATCATCTTCAGCACCAGTGAGAAGATACCTCTTTTTACTTTAATTCCAACGAAAGGGTTAACGCCAAAAGGTAATGAGAAGACATGGAGGAGTTTTTTATCCTCTGAATGAAGGATACAGCCACTGGGAGGGATTTTGTCATCACATCGTCATCAGGATTACTTACCTGGCCCCCGAACTCACTCGATATCAATCCGTTGATTACTACTGGTAAGGTAAGTTGGAGAGGGGGAGGGTGGAGGGGTGGGGTACAAAGTCAATCAGGGCATGCAAATCATTTGGGGAAAAGGATGGAGAATATTGTGGCTGCTGAGGTAGGGCATTTTGACCAAATTCATTCTTTGTGATAATGTCTAACTTCTTGATATTAACAAAAATACTTCAAATTTACTTTTTATCAACAAAAACAGTTGAATTTTAAGATAATTTCTATTTTTCTTTGACACATTGTACATTATGAAAGTTTGCTCACAATGCAATTAAAATAAGAATGGTGAATATTTCTTATATATTTTATTAACACGTTTGGTCAATATATTTTAAAACCTTACAGTCTATGAAAATGTAATATTTCATACCATGATTACCGAGTACACCACGATGATATGAGCAATTTACTGTTGAATCGTATAAAATAGTAATTAACTATTTTATTTATTTAACCAAAAGTGTTATCTTTATTTTATAACATAATCCTTAATTTCCCTTAAATCATTTTTTGTTTTGGCTTCGCAATTACGCTCTCAGAGAAAAAAATATTTTTAAAAGAAGTCTCAAATAATGATACTTTAAAAGTTTCAAGGAGGAACTTTTGAATATTTAGGTTGGATCTTCATAAGATAGCAGCAAAATTCAAGTACCAGGAATCGTTTATGGAGCATTATTTCTAAGAAGAGCAAGAAAAACCTCTTTTATTTTTAAAAAGCAATTTAAATTCATTTCAGAGTATATTATATCAAATATTTGTTCGGAGACATTATGTTTAAAAATTCTTCAGGGTTTCTTTATATCCTGTTTCTTAACAAAAAAAATATTACTTCCACAAAGATATATGTATAATCCTTACCTCACACAAAATTTAATTTCAAAGTTCAAGAGGTTCATTCTGTCTACAAGTGACTACAACATGACCCATTTGATACATATGTACAGAGTGATTTCCCTGCATTTCCTTTAGACATTTATTCTATAGGGGGAGCTTTTTTCTCAAGACACTGATATATGTATATAAACAATGAAAATATGTTTAACCTCCTTATTTCTATATAACATTCCCTATTAATAATAATAGCGTCTGCGGAGGGTCATTGTTTACCAGGGAAGGCTTTATATTCAATGGCCTTATTTAGTATAAAGGAAGGGTATAGCTGCAAAACCATATAGTTCATGATAAACACGTTAATGTATGCCTTATAATGATACAGCCTTAGATCAGTGATTCATTTGGCTTTCTAATTTTTGTAAAGTTAATAATACATATCAAATAACGAAAAATATTTTAAGGAAAAAAATCCACTTTTTATTCTGTATTGAAAACGTACACTTAAACCTCAGCGACATCGATATTGACCAAGCGATGATACTTAACCTAGAAAGGTATACAAGCATGTGATTCAAAATAAACCCGTGTGGTATGACTTCAAGACATGGTGCCTAAAAAGTGGAACCACCGGATATCTCGTCCGTTACGATATTTACCAGAGCACGAGCAGAAATATCTCGAAGTAAAAACACATTCAAGGATAAATCAAGTATTGTTGCACTCTCCTTTGGCCAGTCGGTGACATCTTAAAATTATATTAGGGCCCTTACACTCCAAATATAAATTGATAAGTTCATCACTGTGATCCTTTTCCTTGCGGAACTGCAATGGAATATTCTCTACAGAATGTTTAATTCTGATCAGCCGAGGAGAAAAAATAAACTGTTAGTGGATCAACCCTTCGTCTTCAAGCCGTACAATCGTGACATGGGTGATAAGAACTGAACTGACCATAGTGTCGGACTCTATCGTAACAATATTCCTTGTAAGAAGTGGTAGTAGCAGATATGAACTTGAATGTTAGACACTACTGTTTTCAACTCAATTTCTTTTTCCTGAACATCTCAGACATAATATAAAGTGAATCCCTTTTCAAAATAAAACTTTGGCAGATCCGGGTAAAAAACCTATTTAATAATTTGTTAAGTAAGAATAAGCGTTCAATTTAGTTTATATATTAAGTTTTGTAAGAAAAATGTACTCAATAAATTGAATGAAAAATGTGTCTGAAACAAAATATAATACTTTTGGGGGTTTTCGCAAAAGGATTTAAAAAACTTGAAAATTAAATGGAAGAAAAAATCAAAAATCTAAAAAAGTGTTAGCATTCTCAAATACTTTCTTCGTCAAGTAGTTTGATTCATTATTTCGCACGTGAAGCATTTAATGAATAAAACAACAAAGAAAATGTCGCATGCACAGTATGTTGTTGTTATTAATGATGTCTGGATATATTGTTGGATCCTACATAAATTGTATTACTTAATACAGCAAAGTTCGTGTACAAATGATTATTTCTTATTTTTATTCTTAACCTCAAAAAACCTCACGTTATATATATATATATATGATATATATTCTATATAAATATTATACAGGGGGTGCAGGTGAATCTAGACTACTTTGAGTACTTGTATCAGAAACCAGTCAGGGTAGAAGCTTAAAAATATATGCAATATATATATATATATATAGGGGTGTGCAGTGAATCTAGACTAACTTTGAGTACGTTATCACAGAAAACCAGTTAGGGTAAAGTGTTTAAATATGAACTGGTAGTATATCCTATGAGCTTTGTTTAGACAAAAAAGATTGAAAATTCCTGGGAAATGAGCAGCAGGACGCCATTATTGTGCCGCTCCGTTTGCGGCCGGGCAGGAAGCGTTTGCGGCATTTATAATGTGCTTCTCAGGTATTGTCCTAATCCTTGATATGGTGGCCTTCAGATAGTCAAGATTGAGTGAGGGTCCGTTGGTCTTGCTCTCATTGCGCCCACCAGAAAAAATCCAGTTGATTAGATCCGGGGATGACGGTGCCATAGTTTTCGCCAAAAATGGGCCATATTTTCCTTACATAACTTATGGTTCTTATCCGCCATAGTGAGTTGGTGCCCATCCTGCTGCCACACATAGTTTCCGGTGGGGTAGTTTTTTTAAACCATGGCAGAAAGTATAACGTCAGACTTTGTATAGGCCTGGTTATGATCTTCTCGTCCGGGCCTAAAGAAGAATGGATGCATCTCTTTCCGTCCGGACCTTAAACACCAATACATCAATTGTCTGGTATTCTTGTCCTGAACAACCTTGGACATCATCAGTTGTTAGCAAGCATCGATCATTTCGCGATTGTAAACTTGTCAACAATGGGAAGATTTTGATTATCAAAATATTTGATGATACACGGCTTCTTTTCACCAACTTAGGATGATCTTGCACAAATTCGGCCTCTTCCCATCGCTGTCAATAGCTGTCTGTGGGTCCAAACGCATGATGCAAGCCCAAATCTTCCTTGGCAGCCAGCTGATTTGTGGCCTGGACACGTTGAACCTTTTGAGAGACGTTTATGCTGATGGTGGGGTCGATTCACTTGGCCTAACTTCATATGGAGAAAGTCGTCTGTACCGCTTTTTTGTTATGGCACCAGATCCAGGAGCTCTGTTGAAGCCGGTTACCATCATTTTTGGCTTGCTGATACAGACGGACAGTACGGATATCAACGCAACGATCCGGGCAATCGACTGATTTATATTGCGCGTCAAGCAAAAATCGTGATCCGTTGTCTTTTCGCTTGCTGAAACACTCATTTTCGGTCTGAGAGATATTTTTATAGTTATACATTGTAGTTTTGTTTCAAAAGCTAGCTGATTTACTTGTTTTGAATTTTTACGTACGCTTCTGCCACAGAAACAAACTTATCAACCGACATTTTGCCATAATATCTATATTATATATATATACGAGGTATGATACAAAAAATATCCGACTTTTGGTTTTATTGGTCAACGAACAAAGCTATGGGGGCGGACTTGCTGTGTGGTTGGGAGCAGATACTGCGCATGCTATTTTTTCTACAGCTCCAATACAAGTCAGTCGCGTCACAAGTCATGATTGATACATGCAAGTGAGTGGTCGTCGGATTTTGTTTTCTTTAAAATGTCAGAAAAGTCGAACAGCAAAAATTGATTGAATGGAACCAAAACTAATATTCACCTCGTCTACAAGTTCTCTGATCGTGATTCGGCGGTTTCATCACCAGGTTCCACTGGAAGAATGATGGCATCGTTTTTCGATGTTGACACTCCCTGTTGTGGTTCAATTTCAACTGACAAGCGGCCATCTTTGAAGCGGTTGTAACCACTCCTTTATCTGTGTGGTGCCATGCTTCATTTCCAAAAGACTTTTTTAATCTTGCGAATTGTTTCCACTTGCGAATCACCAAGATTAAAACAAAATTTTATGCAATAACGCTGTCGACTTTTTCTGACATTTTAAAGAAATAAAATCCGACGACAATCACTTGCAAGTGTTCAATCATGAATGGCCTGACGCCGACTGACTTGTATTGGAGCTGTAGAAAAAAATGAGCATGCGCAGTGTCATGCTCCCAAACCACAGCAAGTCCCGCCGCCATAGCTGTGTTCGTTGACCAATAAACCAAAGTCGGATACTTTTTGATTTACCTTACTATAAATAATCTTATATATATATATATATATATATAAAAGTTAAGATCATATACAAAATTAACGATTCATCATGTTGGAGAATAATCATGTTTACATACATAGGTACATATTATTTTATTAATAAACTTACATATATTCCCATATCAAGGAAGTGCAAAATTATAAAGCAATTAAATATTTTTATATACAAAGAAGACCATGTATTCTGGATTAAATCGTCCTTAGATTGAGTAGTACTGAATTCGGTACTGAAACCCTGTGTTTGACAATAACCATTCAATACTTATATTCTTGTCACCTCAAAATTCTCACAGACAATACTTATGGTATCATTCGTAGACCATACCAGGTGAATGCATTACTATCCCCCTTTCTCGTATAATGCCTTCTAGTAGTTGATAAGAGTGCAATAAAATAAAATATATATATACTGGAATAGAAACATGGACCCAGATATAGGACTATGACGTCTGATCTTATCTTTATGTCATTACAAACGACCAGCTTATGTAATAATCAATTACAGTTGATGTACTATTTTGCCTGGGAGTATAATTTTATAGAACATGTCTATATAAATGTGTGTATGCACCTTTATATACTACATATATATTCATATGAGATACATTGTCCAGTTGTAATGATAAGAAAGAAGTTATACAGAGCTAAGTACCGTTAGAATTATCATACATGCATCGAAATATTTGCGTCAAAAGAGAAATTGGTTAGTTATTTTTGGGTATATAGAATATTTTCATGCTAAATGGGTAATTCCATATCAACTGTCCATAACTCTTTATACAAAATTTCAGGTATTTGTAACTCACAGAGGTCATTTTAGAGGCGATCAATTATCTGGAAAATGCTGAAAGCCTGGGTCCATATTATTCGTTAAAAACGATTACTCCCTTAAAAAGGATGGATGTTATTTTTAATTATTAAAATACTCAGTAAATATTCCGCTTTGTTTTTAGAATAATTATGGTACAATAATACAAAAAATTGATTCTTCGTCGAGTACTTCAAAAAAGACCCTGTAAAGCTGCAAATTTTATTGCCCGAATCTGTTTTGGAAGATAGCCCAATTTCTGCTTTCTACTCATTAAAAAGATTGAGATTGAGAGATCATCGCGTAAAGAGGCCTCCAAGTAAATAAATGATAGCATTAAGTCGGCATATAGTTGTTCATATGTTGCTGTCAACTTTGTTGGATTAACTTTCTGGGCCTGAGTAGTGATGTCCTGCAGGTATGCACTAAGAGACTTGTAAAACAAAAAACATGTGATTCCTCATGTTTTATAATTGAATATATCGTGCTGGGACTACCTACCAATGATTTGTTTGTTTATTTTATATCTAACAATATATCACTAAACGTTTGATGTTCATACTAAACTAAATAATTCAGTTTTTTGTATAAAACTAGGTGTATAGTTCAATATTAAAAAATCTAAAAATGTACGAGTATGTAGCCAAACTTTCCAGCACAAACGAATATATTTTTATCTAACAACACATTTTAATTCATTATACAAATTAAATAATTACATGTTTACACGCATAATGTTACTTTTTCAGTAAACAAAATTGAAAAAATATAGTTGCATTTAATCATAATAATATTTTTGCAATATTAATGAGAGCCATCATTTGTACAGAAAACAAAAAACATTTATTTTTATATAAAAACCTGGCAAACAAAAATATACATACATATTCTCGTTCTCGTTAAGTAATAAGTAAAGATATGCTGCTAGACTATGTGTTTTAATATATATATATATATATATATAATATATATTATTATATATGTAATATATTTTTATATATGTAACGCGAAGGAATGGTATTTTTTAAATTGAAAAAAAAAATATTTTCCTCCTTCATGGTAAACATGTTATTGCATTTTTATACTCAAAGGAAGAAAATTGTCTATTTTTAATACCTTTAAAAGTTTCAGCACTGCAAGGATTTATGTAGGATCCCTTTCCAATATACATATGTTTATTTTTTTATTTTTTTTTCAATATACATATGTTTATTTATATATATATAATGTGAAACCCAATGCCCGTTATTGATACATACGACCATGTCGAATAAACGATACGTAAGATACTATTATAAAAAATGTTACAAGTCTTTTTTTGAAATGCATCATAATGAAGGAGAAAGAGTCCTTTTTTGTTTGCCATCATGCAACACATGTCATATCTACATTATACACAATAGATGTTTATAGTATTGCATCTACAAATATCAGTATTTTTTTATTTTCAAATACATATCTACCATAATCAAACTCATATTAAATATTTTTCATTATTTTTCTGGATGCAGTATATGTGAAAAAAATATCATATATATTTGCACTCCATCTGCCTATATCTCCATACCCAGAGGAATTGCAGTGCGAAACTTATCCTAAAACTGAGAAAATTTCATATTATAGTACATTTTTTAAGAATTTGAGTATCTTTTTGCTTTTCTACGGATGAACATCTTTTATCTATTCATTCATCATCATAAGAATTTATTATAACTTAAAGAGAAAAACATATGACGTAAAAATATTAAGACCAAATATGGCGTTTTATGAATACATAAAATAAACATACCACGTATCCTAAATACAATGGCTTATTTTCAATACTATGACGTAATTGATCAACAAACAATATGGAAGTAAAATTAGAACATATAATATGTTCTTTGAGGTTGACCTCAAATGAACTCTTGAGTAGTCAAACCTGCGCAATTAACATTTAGAGTAGAGCACGCTTTCACTGAGCTAACATGATCCATTATAAAGAAAAAAGTAGATACTTAAAAAGATGAAAAAGTATATTATCATTGAGTGAATCCATTGAACTAATGTTCCATTTTCATACAAACAATCAAATGATCCTACTTACGATTGATATATATCTACATATAGTAAGGGTGAGAAAATAACTATTCAATGATGACTCAGGAATCAAGTACATATTTATCCTAAATACATAAGTTAATAGTAACTCCTACATACCCACAATTTATATTTTTTAAATTTCACAGTCAATAAATAAATAAATTTATTAGGCCAAAAAATCTCTTTATATGCAGCATAAAGATAGTATATATATATAAATATATATATTTATTTGCAGTGGCCTGTGCATCCATTCTGAAAAAAATGAATTTAATTAAAATCTTGGTTTTTTCTTTCAACATTTTAATGTTAGTAATAAGAACTCCAAAAACAAATGTAACATCATGCTTTAAATAAATATAATTAAAATAAATAGAAATATAACAGTTGTTAGATGTTTTAATTTATCCTTCTTTTCTGTAATAAGTAATTAAAGGATGGATGGTACATTGCTTTTCCAATTAAATTAAAATTTTCTGACAATTTTTTTAGAAAATCACCACCTCATTTTCTTTTAAATTTTATTTCATAATAGTTTAGTTTTTGCTATAAAAGAGTGTCCAGTTTTTTAAATAAATTTAAAAAAGGAAGTTTTGGTAAGTCAACATGTAGTGAGATTGGCTCGACTTAGACCATTGTTTACAATAAATGAGTAATCTGGAAATGAAAAGTTTTTTTCTAAGTGCTTTTGAAGTTTTGCTTTACCTGGACAATATTTGCATCGCTCAAGCATGCATATTTTGTATTTATAATTTCCATTCAATTTTATAATCATAAGGTCAAGGTTTTATGAATGGGGCAAATGCAAGGTTAAGGGTATCCTTATTGGCTGGAATACACCATTTGAGGCGAAGGGATGCAAATTCAGAAAAACTAATTTTCTCCAAAGGGCACTATTTAAAAAAAAAAAAATATATTTTTTTAAGTTAAAGAGAAGATTCTATTTAATTTGATTATTATTGTTATCAACAATAAAGTCATTTTCCCTGGTATATGCCCATAAAAATCTTCTTTAACAAAAAAGCGTCTGACTTTTTTTCGAGTTCAGTTATTTTCTGATTAATTGGGCAGATTTTCTTCTTCTTTGATTATATGATGTTGTATTTTGAGGATTCAAAATACTTTTCTGCCTTTGTTGCCGGCCACGATGGAGGGAATTAAGAAAATAAAAGGTATTTTCCACTGCCTTTAGCATGATGAAGACTTTTTCTTATTTCAAGTTATTGCCATAACTTGGTCGAAATCGTTTGCTTTTTTTTCTATAAGCGTATGTTTGGTTCATCTTGGTGATGCTCTGTATCATTTGAATATGTCATACACGATTCTTGAGCCAGCTTATTCACGGTGATTTCTCGTATATTACATTCCTTCATCGTTTTTGTTTTTTTGCAAGAGATGCAAAAAATTATCTAGGTATATTATTATTACCTTTTGAATAGAAAAGCATGGCCATAACCAAATTGATCTCTGTAAGAGAAACTAATAAAAAATGTTACTTTACTTTTCTAATACATATATCCATTGCTACTTACCTCTTACTTCTCTTTTGTGAGTCTGGCATGGACTACATCACCATTTATGATTATTAGAGTACTGAGGTCTTATTGCTTTAGATGATAATCACAAACTGTAGGATCAATATTGGCAATGGAGAGTTGGGACCTCAAAAATATTACTTCACAGTTGTTAAGTGAATGAATGTCGAATAATGCCTCCTAGAAGTATGAATTATCGGAATTCGGACAATTATGATTATTAATTATCCCGTAATTACAAATATTTGAGTATAAGTGAATAAATATTAAATAATAATAAAACGGCGATCCAAGCAAATGTTTCACAATGAGTTTGAGCTTATATAAATACCAGAAGATCTATTGTAAATATAACTTGAATTCTTTAAACCCCCTTAATCTTCTTTATTGGGACAGTAAAAAATAAATAAGCAGAATGTGCACGTTGAGAGAATTGCACTTTTTATTATTATAGCCCTATTTTATTTTATTACTATCTGATTCTTTTCATTATGCATTTTCAAATCAGAATTAAGTTACTTATCTGCTTATGCGATCAAAATAGTTTTTTTCTACCTGTCTTTCAATCCTAAAAGTTTTTATTAAAAACTATAAAATACCATATTATTATAAAGTACATTTAAACTACAGAATAAAAATTAAATAAAAATTATTCGAACAGTTTTGTACAAATCATACATCTAAGAACAATAACTTGCATGTTTACTTCAAAAGTAATGATAAATATAATGTGACAGGGCAATTATTTGGTTCTTTAAAAACCACGGTGTCTTCTTAAATCGTCTTGGAAGTTCTTAAAACTTTCGTTGATGTACGAGTCAAACAAAGCCTCAGTCTCATTTCCATGTATTTGATGTAGCGTTCGGGATCTTGATTGGCAGAGTTGAATAGCGGGCGCGACTCCGATGATTATCACCCGTAGGTCCTCGACCTCGATGATTAAGTTCTTCGTAATTGATTTTCCAATTAATGTTCTTATATTCAATAATGTTGAGTCTTTAACTTTATGGCCATGTATTTACGTTTATTGATACCAAAAACAGCATAGGCTTTTAAAAGATTTGAAGTAAGGATAATAAGCCATCCAATTCATGTGAATGATTCCGCATAGCCCCTAATGAGCATTCGTGAGGTTGCAGCTGAAGAATCCGTACCACACAACTATCGTCACGATTTTCAAAGAGGACTTTGGATTTATTAACGTCTTCAGTCGCTTAGTCCGTCATCAGTTATCAGAAGCCAATTAGAGGAAATGTGAAGTGCCATCAGACCATTTTTTGGTATAATGGGATTATGAGGACACATGACGTAAATGTTCATTTATGTTTTTCGCAACTGCCCTGAATACTTTTACTTTGAAATAATATAAAGCTATTTTTCATGCATAATTAAAGAATAATTGAGTCTTCTTGACTCCTCTTTACATCAAAGTTTCTTAAGAATACTTTTGATATATAGGACAATAAAAACAATTGAAAGTACTTGTAAAACTCTTATAAACACTCGTGAAATAATGCAAATAATTAAACACACACTTATGGTTAACAATTTGTTTAATTTATTCAATTACTATTTATCTCTCGAAACGTAGGAATAAACTTATAATAAATAAATATATTTTTTAAAGAAAAAGCTTCCTAACTATATATAACCTACACTTTATGCTTGATGATTAAATTTTACATTTTCTCTGAAGAAAAAAGAATTCCAACATATTAAAAAGCAATTTCTTAAAATTGGAATTTCTCTTCTTATACAACCGAAACTAAAAAAAGATCGTCAGGAGAGCCGAAATATATCTCAAATATATAGATTTGAAATCCTATATTGCCTAAAAACAATTTGAAAAGGTAATAGTATTTTCATATAAGCAAGACAGTTGAAAAGAGGTTCAGTATTCAGCTCTCAATGTTGAGGGCACATGTTCGAATTCCAATAGGAAAATGTCTATTTAGGTCAATCTCATTGATAAGGTCTTAGGTATGAGGGACTAATTTTAATGCTATGATGCTTATTAATATTAACAAGGATACAGCTATTCTATCGAACCAAAGAGGCAAAAAAATTAATGTTGTTTAAAAAAGCCAATTGGGCACCGAGATTGCTACTGTGACATTATGAAAAAAATAATGATAAATTACTGAATATGTGTCTTGTTGAAGAAGAGAAATATATTTATGTCTGTACAAAATACACTGATTGGATATAAAATGTTCACCTAAAGTTGTGTTTGGACTCTTGGAAGACAATCAGGTTTTAAAAAATAAGTAACTTATTTTTTTTTCAATCTTTTATTCTATAATCTATGAATGTTTTATATAGTGCAAAAATAAATACACTAAAATTACATACAGGAAACAGAGTGAAACTATTCTGGATAGTTGCGAAAATACATAAATCAAATTTACGTCATTCCCCTCAAAGTCTTCAATTTCATAAATTTCGTAGTCTATTTAAATGACAATGTTCCGAAGGAGAACTTTCCCATAACACACTCACTGGATATTTCTTTTAATCGCTTATTTCAAAACTATTTTTATTTCTGGGCCGTGTAAATTTTTTTCCTATATGGTTTGACAGAAACCAGGATCTTATCAATGAGGTAGACCAAAATTAGTCATCCCCTCTCGGGATTCGAACCTACGCCCCCAACATTGAGAGTATTTTTTTTTTTTTTGGCCTATATAGTTCGATAGAATTGCAACCGTTTTTAAACACGCCCAACGCACAAGGCTATCACACTCCCTTTTAAATTTATTTGTTTAATAAAACCTTTACAGCCATTCAACTAATAAGAATAATAAAGCTTAAAAATGCACGTGACAAACTTGGTGTTATCGAGTAATGCGATATTCCAACCTTTGTAACCTATTAATGAGTCTTCCTTTTAACAAATTCATTCGAGCAAACCCATATTTTGAAGAAGAAGAATTTTATGGAGTAAAAGAGAACTCTAATTTTTCATCGCGGATCAACGTATGTTGTAAAAAATTACAAGTAAGTTGATTTTGACCTTATAAAATAATTAATAATCTTTTTACAAATTCAAATTTATACATTTCCAATCATAGACATACTCAACTGTAGAATGAATAATTAAACATGCCCTAATTCATGTTTGAATTGTAAGAATAACCTTACACAACCCTTCAAAACACAATGGTATTGAATGTCTACAAAACAGACGCTACTTCTTTCTTTTTGATATATTTAAACAATATTCAAAGCATACGAAATATTGTTAACACATTCAATTTTTTTGTTTCAATCTCAAAGTTTTAGTGGAGGATGATATCCACGATCCAAAGAATTCTTTATCCATCCAGAACAAGTGAAAAATAGACTCCCCGTAGGTCTTCTAAGCCGCAGAAGATGACAATGTTTTAAAGCTAAGTTTTACACTCATGTTTTTATATGTCCATTTCGTCAATTTATTTACATGTTTAGTCCGATAAGCATGACTATGAAGTGGTTGTTTTATACATTCAACTTATCTGTATATTATGAAATATCCCTAATGTCGTAAACAATTCTATGTATAATAAAATTAACGTACCAAAGAAATAAAGATCCAATGGTTGATGGCACAAAGAATAAATATGAGCAGATGGAGGTTCCCTTGAATGGATTAACCCTTAAGAATAATATGGTGACATGAAGTTCATAACCCCTGAACCATCCAAAACCAATTGATTCCTAGGTCTTACAACTTATTTATTTACAGATATTTTTAAGTGGTGATTGCAATATAAGAAATGAAGTACGTCAAAAATACTTATATTTTTTTTAATACTAATTATTTTACTATTTTGGTATGCTGATATATACGAAATAATATTTACGAATTCCGCCTCATTTTAATTAAAATGATAAATGAAATAAGCCACAACCAAAATGGAGCACTAAAGGCAATATTTACTCTCTGAATTTTCTTTACTCAATTGTAAAATACTCTTATTTTAATTATAAAGTCTAATACTTATAAGGATATTTATCAATGTATAAAATTAGTTTTTCTATGCTTTTACACAAATCTATTTTAACCAAATAAACATTTCTCCCATAAATAGTGTTTTTGTGGTTTTGATATAAACGCATACATATTTTATTTTGTTGCTTGCATGGTATTTCCCAATTCTATGAATAGTTCATTATTGAGGAATATAAAATATTTATATATTTGCAGTTCCGAAAATATATATATTTTTAATTTGCAAGCTAAGAAAATTTTCCTGAATGTTATATTATAATCTCTTAAAATGACGTCAACTGAATATATATATTATGATTTATATATATATATATATATATATATATAGGGTTGTTCTTATTTTTCAAATGTTTGAAATGTTAGCAACATTGTGGATTTTCTGTTTCTTGGTGATAAAAGAAGACGACATACAAAGTTTGAACAAAATCGGTCAACATTACGAGGTCGCGCAACGAGGTCAAAGTTTTAAAAATTTAGTAAAAATATAGTTTTCCGCAAATTTCTTCAAAATGGTGGACGTTACAGACTTCAATAATAATTATTAATTTAAAGGAAATCTAATTTACTACCAGACGTATGTTTGATGTTTTTTAATAAAACAAAGTTTTCAGTAAAAACAAAGCAAAAAGGGAGTGTGTATTGTTAGCTTATTTCATAGCTTTTTTGTATCAATTAACTTCACTCGCCTGTAGAAGATGACTTGTTCGCTTCAGAGTAAAATAGTACTTTTAAGTTTAGTAAAACTTTAGATGATAAATCCAAAAATGACCTTGGTTGCATTCTATCAATTCAGAATTCAGTACAATCTGAGTTTACATCATATGATTCAGAGCCTGTATTGACCTATAAGAAATCGATTATGAAAAAAATAATAATGTGTTTCTTAGATTTGCGTCAAGGTATCCTCTCAAAATTTTACTTTGTCTCTGACGCATTTATAATCCATTATATGCGTCATTTTGTACGCGAGATAGGCTTTTTTAATGTACATATAACTCTCTACTTATTAAATTGACATGATTTAGTATACCAAAATATTAAAGCTGGTTAACCAAGCTTTCATTTGATATATTTTGTGTTCTAAAAATCGCTATACTTTAAGAGATATAAGCAAATACGTACTCTCCCCCAAAAATTGATCTTTTGATATGAGAATATACGATTACCATTGGTAACGGCTGTTAGTGTAACCTGGATAGGAAAGAAAAAAGAAGGGAGAGAAGTGAGGCAAAATACTCCCTCCCTTCTCTTTCTCTTTCTATCCAGGTAACACTAACAGCATTACCAGATGGTAATCGTATATTCTCATATCAAAAGATCAATTTTTGGGGAGAGTACGTATTTGCTTATATCTCTTAAAGTATAGCGATTTTTAGAACACCAAACATATCAAATGAAAGCTTGGTTAACCAGCTTTAATATTTTGGTATACTAAATCATGTCAATTTAATAAGTAGAGAGTTATATGTACATTAAAAAAGCCTATCTCGCGTACAAAATGACGCATATAATGGATTATAAATGCGTCAGAGACAAAGTAAAATTTTGAGAGGATACCTTGACGCAAATCTAAGAAACACATTATTATTTATTTTTTTCATAATCGATTTCTTATAGGTCAATACAGGCTCTGAATCATATGATGTAAACTCAGATTGTACTGAATTCTGAATTGATAGAATGCAACCAAGGTCATTTTTGGATTTATCATCTAAAGTTTTACTAAACTTAAAAGTACTATTTTACTCTGAAGCGAACAAGTCATCTTCTACAGGCGAGTGAAGTTAATTGATACAAAAAAGCTATGAAATAAGCTAACAATACACACTCCCTTTCTTGCTTTGTTTTTACTGAAAACTTTGTTTTATTAAAAAACATCAAACATACGTCTGGTAGTAAATTAGATTTCCTTTAAATTAATAATTATTATTGAAGTCTGTAACGTCCACCATTTTGAAGAAATTTGCGGAAAACTATATTTTTACTAAATTTTTAAAACTTTGACCTCGTTGCGCGACCTCGTAATGTTGACCGATTTTGTTCAAACTTTGTATGTCGTCTTCTTTTATCACCAAGAAACAGAAAATCCACAATGTTGCTAACATTTCAAACATTTGAAAAATAACAATATATATATATTAGACGTGTTCAAATTTAACACATTTCTTTAAAAACATTCAAATAGATGCTTTTCTGGTTCTCCAAGGCTTAAATAATCGACAGGAAAAATATTTTTAAATTTGGGCCGCCGGAATGCCTGCCGCATGGGCCATTTAGGGCGGCGCCAATGAAAGTTGAGTTTTATGATGATAGAGTAATCCAAATGAGATTTAAAGAAAAATTATTATGCAAAAGGGGTATGACAAACAAAACATATTTTATTACAAAAAGCAATTTGTTTTTTTAAATTTCAAGTTTATTTAGTAACCGACTACATACATAGAAACGCATGTTTTAAGAGAGCTATGCAAGTACGTCGTATTACATTATTTAACATTGGAAAGGAAGGAAAATTATTTTTAAAACTAAAATTAAACCTTTTTTCCTAAAATAATTATTACTTTAATAAAAATACGCTACAATATATAGGTATATATGATACCAACCGATATGCGAATTAAATAAAGAAAATATATTTATTTAATGAATGGAGTTTGTATACAAAACAGAGATAAATATTACATGGAAACTTGGAATGATGTGAGATGATTAATCAATACGACGTTACATAGGGAGGGGGGGTCTGAGGGATTACTTGAGAGGAAATGGCACAAACAAGCAAATTCTAATACAAAAATAAAATAATTTGAGCAAGAATGGAAGGAATTAAAGGCAAATACAACTGCAATTGAAAAAAATCCTTGACAAGACCAGTCCTAGAGCTGATTACAGAGAAGTGGTCGACTTGTGTCTTATACTGTTTGAGACAAAACCTCCTCGAGACGTCCATTGGACCAAATCAGGCGCTTTTCAACAAGCACAATGGACGGCGAGGAATATTTACTTTATGAAGATGTAGATTTTCTCTGAAAAAATGCAGTATTCCAACTACAATACTTCCAAGCTAAAGTGATTAAACAAAGTTTTGGCCTTGTTCTACACTAGATACTGGATAACCTCTATGTCAACAGTGGATGCTCCAATAAAGGATCTTCATCTTTTCAAAAACATGCTTCAATATTTTCGTCAAGACAGTAAAGTAGCAACTTCTGTTCTCAATAAGCTAAATAACAACCGTTGGTACCTAACCCAGAAAACAGTAGTAATTGTATTGTTTAGCTCATACTAACGTATAACCAAGACCGCTAAAGAAAAGGTCGCAGTAAAGTTATCAAAAACAGAGAAGCCTGAGCGGTACAGAATACGAAAACCAGTGATTACTTAGACAACAACCTTCTTTGACCTTACCGGACCTGAATCGCACTTTTTATTTGATGCTCTGTGAGTAAATTGTGATCGGCTAGCAATTCCTGCCGAGACTTGGGAACATTACTCCTCTTACCTAAAAGTATTGAAATTTAAAATCAGTAAAAGTGACAAATGATGAAAGAGGAGTAAAAATGATAAGTGACTTCGTTAAAAAGATAACAAGAGCTGAAGAGCCGAGACATCATTTATTACAAATTGTCAAATACAATAGGCGAAAATTCAATAATCTTAAGAAATCTAGAACGAATCAATGACCAAGGTATACATGTATGTATAAAAATCAGACTATCTAAAAAATAAATTAGTCTTCATTCAAACTATTTTACATTGCATTTGTATGTGTATATGTATTTTGAACTTTTGTATATATTGAAAATAAAATTTGCCGATCAATTAGTCTTATTCTATTTCTTAAAAATAAAAATACATCCAATAATGTCAATGAAAGAAACCAGAAAATATTTACTGCAGGACACGTTACATATAAACATACCACCAAATATGTATCCCTTCTATTGAATCAGTTTATTTGATTTTCCTTTGTTTATATGTATAAGTAAGTAATTTAGACTGCGCATTTCGATTGGTATCATATATATTGTAGCGTATTTTTATAAAATTAATAATTATTTCAGGAAAAAAGGTACAATTTTAGTTTTAAAAATAATTTTCCTTCCTTTCCAATGTTGAAATATATGCAATACGACGTACTTGCATAGCTCTCTTAAAACATGCGTTTCTATGTATGTAGTCGGTTACTAAATAAACTTGAAATTTAAAAAAACAAATTGCTTTTTGTAATAAAATATGTTTTGTTTGTCATACCCCTTTTGCATAATAATTTTTCTTTAAATCTCATTTGGACTACTATATCATCATAAAACTCGACTTTCATTGGCGCCGCCCTAAATGGCCCATGCGGCAGGCATTCCGGCGGCCCAAATTTAAAAATATTTTTCCTGTCGATTATTTAAGCCTTGGAGAACCAGAAAAGCATCTATTTGAATGTTTTTAAAGAAAGTGTTAAATTTGAACACGTCTAATATATATATATATATATATATATATATATATATATATTATATATATATATATATATATATTTATATAATATATATATATATCTAGTATATATATATATATTATATATATATATATATATTTATAATATATTTATATATATTAT
>CP045896.1:15694489-15757947 GCA_013387185.1 Caligus rogercresseyi
GATTCGATAGAATTACATCCGACAGGATATGAATAAGAATTATAGCATTAAAATGCTAAGCTTAACATTATGTACGCAAGGCGTTTGAATCTTAATCCCAATTATGACTAGCGCATATTCATAGAGATTCAAAAACTCCTCTAACAGACCTGCTTGACAAGCCTGGCCACAAAAGAAAGTTCAAGAGGTCAGCGACAAATGAGCTTCTGCGCTAGTGTTGTCCATCGGGCGCGATTTTCGAGCCCGAGCCCGCCCGAAAGACTAATAATTGAGCCCGAGCCCGGCCCGAGACAGTGCCCGATTAGTTTGATATGCGCCCGACTTGCGCCCGCCCGACCATTGGGTAAATATATTAATAGAAGAAAGAAATTCAATTCAACAGATCAAGAAAAAGTGAGGACGTTTTTTTTAAAGAGGTCTGAGGAAAAAGTGAAGACGTTTTCTTTTAGGAAGAGGTCATTTTTAAATTTTTTTTAGATACAATTAAAAAAGGCCGCCCGCATAGCCCGCCCGACTTTCATATTTTTTGCGCCCGACGCCCGGCCCGTCGGGCGGGCGGGCGGGCATGCCCGCCCGATGGACAACACTATTCTGCGCCCCACCTCCAGCCCACAAACATAAATAATGGCGGAAGAAAAAAAACTGGAAAAAGCGAAATTGGGGTCCAAGAAGATGTATTAAAAATATCCCTGTTACAAACTAATCTTTACTCAGGATGGTACATTTTAAGGAGAGTACAGACAACAGTATCAACATCAAAGGGATTTCTTACGCGTATCTTAATAAACGTGGGTTTGAAAGTACCAAACCTTTAAATGGCCATTGAGATAACAGATTCCGATGCAACAAAAAAGTACATTTGAAGAATGCTGAATACATGTTTGCACTCTTGGCGGAGGACTTAGTAAGCCCAGTATAACTTTAGTGTTCAATGTGTAGCTAGTAGGCTCCAATGTCTTGTACCATAGTACTTGTTTTAATTAAGTTCAGTTTTCTGAAATAAATATTTCAACCATCCATTAAATAAGCAAATCATGTGTTTCCGTACCTATTACATTGTATATAAATTGATCACTGAACGCTCAATGAGATTTTTTTTATTCAACAGTCCATAAAAGAATGTACAATCACAAATAAGTAAATGTTTAAACTTTTTTGTGTTTAAAAATCTAAAAAATCGACTTTTATTATAGATATAATTAACTTTTATTTACAGATATATTTTTTATATACTATTTTTTAGCTGAATTTATGGAATCTTTTATTTAGAATATTGCCCTTGAAACTAACACTTTAATGATCCATCCTATTACTTTTTAAAACATACCAATGCACTTATCAGCTGTTTATCCATTTAAGTAAAATGATTAATCATGATTTATAACTTGATGCAAACATTTACTTCAAAATATTGGCATTTTAATAGGAGATAATTAATCATATGGCAGTTATGAATCCCTATTAAGAAACACTCAATTGCAAACAAAGAAATTATCTGGTATGTTTGTATTTATACATATGGCTTTGACTTATTAGATTAACGGACTAAGACCAGAGGCCAAGAAGGCCTTGAAAAAATAAAGTAGGCTGGTTGACCCCTGATATATTACATCATGTAAATATTAGTGAGTGTTTTAAAATTGATGTTATCTTTTCATGATAAATGTTTATTATTATTTTTACAGAGTCCATAAAAAATTTACAAACACAAAAAATAATGAAATAAAATGATGATAATGCTTAAAAAGTAATTTAACTTTTTTTAATTTTTCATTTTTGTCCTCATTTAAAAACGCAGTGTTTTGGGTGTCTTGCGTTCTGAGTGATTATTCAATCAACAAATAGAAGTCTTCTTTCATAATCCTGCCATAAATATATTTTAGAGACTTAATGTCCATCCACTCATGCTTTCATATAATAGAAAAATGGAATGATTGGGGCAGCGGCTCGTTATTTCATCAAGGAAATGGTCCATATTTGACTTTCCCTTCACGTGAGTCGAACCTGAACCCTCAACATAGAACGATGAATGAACCTTAATACAATGAACAATGGCAAATCCCTTTTCTTGTTATTTTTTGACAAAACTTGGACACAAGAATAAAAGATATCTGGGTTTTTTCAGTTAATAAAGTCTTGATTGCCAATTTATGTTAATCAAGACGGACTTTAGATCCAAAATGATAATTACATAGGTTTAGGTTATGTCCAAAATGTTTTTAATCAAATATAAACTAATAATATTCAAATTATCAAAATGATTATGAAGCCTTTGTTGATAATAAAGAAACAAATAAGTTGACATTTCTTCGTTGTCTTCATCTAAGACAGATTTGGTCTATGACATCATTTAGTTTAATGAAAATCACATAACGTATACTATTTTGATTCATAAATTTAGCTCATCAATATTTAGAAAGTTTCAATCATGATTTCTCGGATACAAGAATTTCACGGTAGGTCAGTCACAACAAACTGTGTCACGGCTGCAATCATGACAAAAATCTTGGCTCCAGAATTCCGCAAGGTTGAGTCTCTAGGAGATGCCAAGAGAATGGCTTGAGAACTGACATCTGAAAATCATTTGTAATTGATGGAGAAGTTAATATTTTTTATTTTTATTAATTTATTTCATATGGATTATTATATATATATATATAAGATTTATAAAAAGCTAGTATATAAATATGTAAAACTCATATATATATATATATATATATATACATATATTATATAATAATATTATAATATTGATTTTATCTAACATTTAATTTGATTTTACTAACATTACATCAAATTAAACAAAAAACTTATTACTTTGTACAGATAAATTAATTATTTGTGCAATAAAGAAATGTTCATTGGGAAAAGATGATACTCTAAAACTTGAATTAGTGTACTGATGAAAACATTCAAAGAAACCAGCTACTTCAATTTATAACTGCAAAGTTCAACTCGAGAAGTCTTCAATTTAACTCGATCCATTGATTTGAATTATGTTTCTGTACGCATATAAATTACGAAATGTGGATCAAATCAGCTTAAAAAACAAGTCAATTTATGTTATTACGAAAGTAAAAAAATAATAGCCGAAGTTATGAATATTTCACATAGAATAAAAGGTAAGCTATAGAGACAATTTAATCACAGATCTTGATATTTTATTCTCATATATTTGGAAATGGTATTTGAAAGTTTTTATCTTCAAAAGTTTAGTACATGTACAAATGATTTAAAGAATAAATTTATAGCGAACTTCAAGAAATATAATATATTTTGAAAGTGTTGTGCGTATAAAGAAAAAGATAATATTTTTTTGTGAAATTTGGTTCACAGTTTTAAAATTTGTATTACTAAACAGTCTTTCAAAGAACCAAGCATTAATTTAGTATTTCTTACTTCGAAATTGACCTATGTACATTGAAACTTTATTCGTAATTATTGTAAGTCATGATCTCCTTCACTAACTTATATCGAATTTTATTTTACATCGTTTCCATGAAAATTACGACCTTTCGTTTGTCCTAATTTCCGTCATTAGGACATCTTCTTGATACATTCATTTAAATTAATCAATAGACGAATTTTAATGATTTCCATATGGGTAATCAGCAGAAAAGTCTTTAAAAAACCATGGTATAGATAGAAAAAGTATACCCCAGTTAAAATATATGGATAGCCAAGTAATTGAATGGAATACACCTAAAGATTTTCCAAATTCTAATAGCAAATAATTAGTTACATTTCAATACTCAATTTAAATGCAAAACATTATTAGGATGATATTTAGGTGTATTCACCACAAACACTTGCCCACCGTGTATTTTGATCATTTTCAGTTGGTCATTATTTTCTTCTTTTTAACTATTCTTTTTTTTGTTTTTTTCCCCCAAGAACACTTTTTCATAATATCGTCCTTAAAACGTATTTCAATCAAGATTCTTTAAAAGAACAATCTTTATATATAAACAAAAAAAAAGATGAAAAACCCTTGATTTTTAAACTTTTTCTTATATTTAAAAGTCAAGAGAATGAAAGAATCCATTGATGAACGCTTATTTGAGAAAACAGACTTCAAAAGTCGCAAGTATTTGATAAAGCCTAATTATTTACCTTGTAGAGAAGCGATAAAGTTAAATAAAACTCTTTGATTTTCTTAATGACCTTTCTACTTTCCCAATGTGCATACATAATAATGATTATATAAACAGAATAAATGCTTTTTAATACGCTTAATGATGTTTCTTATCGATTTTTTTAAAGTTTTGGGGGCTACAACTAAAAGATCGATAATTATAATAAGTAACCAAACAATTTTATATGCTCATAAATAACTCAATTTAAATTATTTTTAATGCATTAAAAAACTAGAAATAAAGACATTAACTCTATATTACACGCCTTTGCAGAGTGTCGATCTGTAGACATATTGGTGAGATTCATCAAACTAAATTTGAAAAAAGGGGAATGAATGCCCCTAACGCTGGAAAGTATTGCAAAGCCTCTATTTTATTTGAGGACAAAAGCGATCAACAAGGCTCTACTTAGCGCCAAAGCCCTAGTGGCAAGGAGCCTAACAATAGATGTCCCCTGCAGCGCTGGACATTAAGACAATCCACTCCACTCGATATGCTGCATTGGTCCTCCGGATCCCTTCAGTCACGGACAACTCATGGACGCTAGCTGGCGATTTGGTAAATATATCCCTCTCGTTCCGTCGTCTTAAGAGATGCCTTAAAATCACTTTAAAGAAATTTAAATGATTTTTACACTTCGTTTTTAGTGTTTATGTTTTAATAGTTTATTTATTTTTATTTTTTTATTTTTTTGCCTATATGGTTCGATATAATTGCATCCGATAGGATATAAATAAGCATTATAGCGTTAAAATTAGTCTATCGAACCTAGGATCTTATCAATGAGGTAGACCAAAAATGACCATCCCCTCTCGGAGTATTCGAACCTGCGCCCCCAACATTGAGAGTTGAACACGCCTTAACACGCACGGCTATCGAGCTCCCTTATTTAATATTAATTTTAGAGAAGTTAATGAGTATGTTCATGTAAGATGCTAAAATTATGAACTATAATGTTTATATGTTGTACTTTTTTACTTACTAGCATCTGTTTTGATTATCGTTTTGTATACATATTTAATCATGAACTGTTGAATAATAATAAAAACTATAAATAATATAAGCAACATTCTAATACTGTGATTAACATGAATTGTACTAAATTATAAAACTTAAGCATTATTTTTTTAGTAATAACTCTGAATATATAGTAGTTTTTTATAAAGTTACTTTTGTACAGTAGAACTATGTTAAGTTGATAATTTTAGGGGTTTTAACGAAATAATTTGCTTATGATATTATTAGAATTGTCAAAAAAGAATAAACAAATGATTATATAGCTATATTAAGAAATTAAAAGAATTCAATGTTATAAGATACTAATCAATAAATAAATACTTTAATTAAAGTTAGAAAATAGTTATTTCGGGGTATTTTTCAAAAAAACTTCTAGTTTTGTAACTGGACTGATTTAATTTGATTATTAAAGTTGTTTGTATTTTTATGCATTTTTTATTTTACACCGTTTTTAATTTTGTAGTAACAGAATAAAATTATTTTAACCATAAAAAGTTACTATTCAACACTTAAATGTCTCACGTATTTATTATGTATATAGAAAATATACACTCATTGGAATTCTTTAGATCCTATCTACATTTTACATCCAATTTTTTTAAATATCATTTATATTGAGAAAAATAAGAGTCGATTAAATAGCACAAAATACTACACATGTTTACTACATAACTTTGGGGTCCGTTAAGGAGACATATAATGTTGTTCGATTTCAATATAAATAGAGAATAATATTTTTTCTAAGTATTAATATTTTATTTAGTGAATCCAGAACGGATAAAAAACGCTGTTCATGTTGTCTATGGTAGAGTAATATGGAATACTCAATATTTGTTTGATCATCTCTGTTGTTAAATTGTAAACAACAATTAAAAGATATTTTTCTTCAAAGAGGTCTCTTTAGGTTCAGTAAGAATCTGATGTGTCTTCTATAATTCTTTTAAGTGAAAAAAACAAAACAACGAGCAATACGTATGCACTCTGAGATATTTTATATGGTTTATGACCAAACATACCCAAAATATATATTCACTACGAATAACCACATCGTTTCAATAGATTGATTTATAATATATTTTTTGTAATTCTTCAAAAGATATGTTTAGAAGCTACAAAGGAAATTGGATTGAATATACACTCCAATTGTTTATTTATTACAACATTAAAGGTGAACCAACAACTTATGGTAAAGGAGCTACATAATTTAAAACACAAACAAACGGCAACCATAATAAGAGTGCCTTGTTTATACATACTCTAACAAGAATTTATTGTTGTAGGTAATGACATTTTGTTGAGTATTGGAGTGTAATAAAATTAAGTGGACACCTTCATGCTTATATATGTATGTGTTCTACTACTCTCCTTTAAGTATTTTAATATTGTTTGAGCTTTCTTTTATGACTGCTTTGAAGAGAGCTTGACTAACATCAGAAATAGCACAAAAGATTTGCTGCCAATATGTTCTTTATTTATATATAGATTTTTATAAATTTTTGGGGTCCATTATATTTTGAAGGGTTCTCCTTTTGTCAGGGGTCAAAGTAAATTAATATATCAAATAATAACAATAACTACAGCCTTTCATTAGAGCATCAAATAGGTTTATAGTTATGAAAACGTTATAAAAGCATTATTTTTCATTCATTTTTGCGATTGTGCCTGAGAATGTGATATTTCTCTTACAAGACTAATTGAAATACGTAGAAATAATGACAAAACCATGTTTCCTTCAGATCATTCAATCAAATATATTTTTTTTCGCATTCCTTTTTATCACATTGACGAGATAACTTTTTAAAAAATTATGTCTTCCTTCTTTTACATTTCTTTACGTTTTCTTAAGTAAAATAGTGAACCTCAGGAAACCAATAATGCGTATTCTAATTATTCTATTATCCTGTAAAATAATAATAATTAGCTAAATGATATTCCTATGCATATAAAATACCTATTTTTAGATAACATATGTACATATATTAGGTAAAGTAAATTACTTATTTCAATAGGAGGAGGGTTAGTGACTAGGTCTTTTTATGGTTTTTGTGTGTGTGTGTGAAATAATGTTGTTCAGGCCCCAAAAAAAACAAGCTGTTTTATGCAGTTGTTGTAATGGAAGGGAAGGGTATGCATTTCTGTTGCACTAGGTAGCGTACAAACTTGCTTTCATTACTTCAAAGTCCTTTCGTAATTTAATTATTGTCGAAAACTTTTAAAACTGCATTTCCGCTCTGATAAGCAAAATTAAATTACTTTTATTTTCTTTATATAAGAACACATTGGAGATACAATCATTATGATACAATAATATTTGAAACAACATAACAAAAATATCTAATATGTACAGTAGGGGGTATTATAGAAACCTAATATTAAGCTATCAAAATTTATCCCCCCGCGAAAGTTGCATCATAAGAAACTAAATAATCGTAGAAAAATGGATTTTGGTTTGACCCCCCCTTACCCCCCCCCCCAATTGCGTTCAAAGGTTTCGTTATGAATCAAAACTTTTTTGTTATTACTTATTTTGAAAAAATTTAGTTTTACAAAATTTAGTTATGATCCATTAATGACTTTGTTATTTTTTGCAAATTTTCGTCAAATAATATTTAGAGCCAATAATGAACATAAGTGATGACGCACCAACCATTTTTTAATAACAGCTCCTACTAGAGTTCTTTTATAGTTTCAAGAAGGAAAACGAAAAAAGTGTACTCATGTTGATGTTTTTAAGTTATTTTTTAAATACGTTTGCTTTTCACATCTTAATTTTCATTCAGTAACTCCCTCACATGGTTGAGAATATAAATCTATGAGTTGATTAAATCCATAAGCTTTTGCAGATGCCTCCGTTTACAGTTTTACAGCTCTTTCCGCTGATTGTGAATGGCAAGGATACTTATTTTTTTAAAGGATGTTCTTTTGCTTTTATAAGATCTTCCTCAGGCACAATTGTAGAACATCCAAAGTTATATTTGATCAGTCGATCGATTTAAAAAATTCTTAGAATTACAACTGATAGTTTTGGGTAGTTGAAATTTCTTTGTTTTTAAATATTCTTTTTTGCAAACACCAAACTTTAGGTAGCTGTTATTAAAAAAATGGTTGGTGCGTCATCACTTAGTGTTCATTTATTGGCTCTAAATATTATTTGACGAAAATTTGCAAAAAAATAACAAAGTCCTGAATGATCTAACTAAATTTTGTAAAACTAGGAATTTTCCAAATATAAGTATAACAAAAAGTTTGCTTCATAACGAAACCTTTGAACGCATTTGGGGGGGGTAAGGGGGGGTCAAACCAAACCACTTTTCTACGATCATTTAGTTTCTTATGATGCACTTTCGTGGGGGATAAATTTTGATATCTTAATATTAGGTTTCTATAATACCCCCTAATGTACAGTTGCACAAAAAAACTTATTTATTTTTTTCCATCGAAAGATAAGCATCAACCAAGAAAGGTTGAATTTAAACAGCAAAAAAATATCATAACTGGCTTGTGGCCTTCACTCCTCCCCTTGTTTCTCACTTCAATGCGTTTACCCAACCGTCCCCTCGATCCGAAAAACTAACTTTTACCCACCATATTCGATGTGGCTCTTTGATATAACTTGGCTCTCATGTGACCCCGGTTATTACCCACCATTGAACAAAACAATTTAGCTTTATTTTAAGCTGTTAATTTTTTTAATCTTCAACTTAATATAATTCCCAATCACAAAAAGTGAGCCCTCTGTTCCAAATCTATATCGCCCCTCTCCTTGAAGACTCTTTGAGGCAGGTCTTAAATTGGCTGCTGTTTCCCATTCACTAAAGCTTTAAAGGAAAGTGGCGCATCAAGAGCTTTTTTCTGGTTTTTGATTATTTAGTTTAGTTTTATTTATCCGCTAGAGGATGATGATACAGCTAAGTAAATAAATACGATACATCTGCTGGGCAAAAAGAAATAATCGACTCAATTGAAATAAATCCAAGCTACCTGCCTGGATGCACCACTTTCCCTTAAAGCTTTACCTTCAACATCACCAACAACTCGAAATTTTTGGTTGTCAGGGGAGACCTTTATGAGCGGAGGATATTGCCAGGTGTGCTAAATAGCCTTTTCACTTCATCAGAACTTGGGAGGAATATATGTATTATCTTTTATAATAACTTTCCCCATTCGTCAAAGTGGCCGTCCAGAAAATGCTTTTTTGTGACCGCGTAATCCCCAACCCTGTCCCAGTTGATACCCTTCAGTTTTATGACTTCCTCCAGTGTATAATTATTACAAGTTTAATTATTACATGTACTCCGTTAAAGTCTGTACTTTAAAAATATCGAACTGAACCAGGCCCGGCAGCAGGCCCATGCTTTTGGGGGGGCCCTACAGTTGTTATGGGGGGGGGCACAGTTGGCAAATTCATAAAAATCGGGCCCATGTCACTCAGTGGATAGGCGGGCCTACGTCACTCGGTAGGCGGGCCTGCCCCCCCCCCTCAGGCCCGCCCATCCCGCCGAGCCTGAACTGAACCCATATTGGAAGATTTTTGTAATAAATATATATGATTTTCGCTCTTTAATCTACTCCTATAATTCACTGAAATCATACAATCCGTTGTGGTATTAGGTATTTTTGTGGCAGCAGTATTAGTAGAAACAATCAACCGCCGGTATTACTGATGTACCGAATATTAATGGTTAGGCCAGGCTATAAAAAAGAGTCAAAATTTATTTAAAAAAAATTAGTTCGACAAAACATTATTAAAATGTATAAACGACTTTCTTGGCAGGCCCGGCAGCAGGCCCAGGCTAATTTTTTTTGGGGGGGTCTACAGTTTGTTATGGGGGGAACAGTTGGCAATTCATAAAAAATCGGGCCTACGTCACTCAGTGGGTGGGCGGGCCTGGCCCCCCTCAGGCCCACCCATTCCGCCGGGCCTGTTACTTGGTGAAACTATTTGAGGTTTTCATATTTAATCATATCTCAAGATATAGCAATAATAATAATACATAGTTTATAAAGTTTGACCATAAATTAGAACTTTTAGATGAACCACAATATTTGAAGTGTAACTGTCATCAACATATTAATCACTGGAGGATCCTTATAGAATATCGAGAACTACAAAGTATTACGAGAATATACCTCTTATGGAAAAGATAAGTAAAAACAGGTTCATCCTATCAAATATATTAATAATAATCATAATAATCTAACACGAATGATGAGGTTGCGTTTGGCTGTTATATATCTTCCGACGTTTTATGAGTAAAAAGGAATAATCATTTCATTGAATATTTAAAAAAAAGTTCATCTCATTAATTAAATAAAAATTTTAACTTCAACACATTTTCCTATGATTAGTTATAAGCTAAATGCAAAATGTTTTCTACATAGGAGACTTTTACACGATGAAATATATTTCCGAAAAAATATAAAATTATGAATTTATCTAAAATCCTTTTGTAATTCATTGGCCTTATATAAATGCCTAATGTCGTTTTTAAGAATAATCTTATTGTTTCGTTATAACAAAATAAAGTTTTTTGCTACTGTTTATGTACGAAATAGTAATAATTAATACTGGGAAAAATAAGTGCTTCATAAAATAAGCTTTTTTGGTTGGTGTGCTAATTATTATTTAAATTCTTCTGCCAGCTTCATAATTTCTGCAATTTCTTTTTGTTGCATCATCAGGAAACGAAATTAATTTAATTATTTAAAAAACAAATTGTTATAAGATGATACAAGCTCATAATGTTTATGTGACATAATGTTTCCTAGGAAGAATTTCAGTAACCAATTCAATATCGATATGTGTGGTACGAACATTTTTCTTGTAAAAGTATTTTCGCAAAGAATCACTTCTTACATAATCGACAAACATTTATTTATTTGTTAGCTTATATATGAATATTTATCTATATTATATATATATATATATATATATATATATATATATAGATATATATATATATATATATATATATATATATATATATTATATAGGGTTGTTCTTATTTTTCAAATGTTTGAAATGTTAGCGACTTTGTGCATTTTCTGTTTCTTGGTGATAAAAGAAGACGACATACAAAGTTTGAACAAAATCGGTCAACATTACGAGGTCGCGCAACGAGGTCAAAGTTTTAAAAATTTAGTAAAAATATAGTTTTCCGCAATTTCTTCAAAATGGTGGACGTTACAGACTTCAATAATAATTATTAATTTAAAGGAAATCTAATTTACTACCAGACGTATGTTTGATGTTTTTTAATAAAACAAAGTTTTCAGTAAAAACAAAGCAAGAAAGGGAGTGTGTATTGTTAGCTTATTTCATAGCTTTTTTGTATCAATTAACTTCACTCGCCTGTAGAAGATGACTTGTTCGCTTCAGAGTAAAATAGTACTTTTAAGTTTAGTAAAACTTTAGATGATAAATCCAAAAATGACCTTGGTTGCATTCTATCAATTCAGAATTCAGTACAATCTGAGTTTACATAATATGATTCAGAGCCTGTATTGACCTATAAGAAATCGATTATGAAAAAAATAAATCATAATGTGTTTCTTAGATTTGCGTCAAGGTATCCTCTCAAAATTTTACTTTATCTCTGACGCATTTATAATCCATATATGCGTCATTTTGTACGCGAGATAGGCTTTTTTAATGTACATATAACTCTCTACTTATTAAATTGACATGATTTAGTATACCAAAATATTAAAGCTGGTTAACCAAGCTTTCATTTGATATATTTTGTGTTCTAAAAATCGCTATACTTTAAGAGATATAAGCAAATACGTACTCTCCCCAAAAATTGATCTTTTGATATGAGAATATACGATTACCATCTGGTAACTCTGTTAGTGTTACCTGGATAGAAAGAGAAGGGAGGGAGTATTTTTCCTCACTTCTCTCCCTTCTTTTTTTCTCTTATCCAGGTTACACTAACTGCCGTTACCAAATGGTAATCGTATATTCTCATATCAAAAGATCAATTTTTGGGGGAGAGTACGTATTTGCTTATATCTCTTAAGTATAGCGATTTTTAGAACACAAAATATATCAAATGAAAGCTTGGTTAACCACTTTAATATTTTGGTATACTAAATCATGTCAATTTAATAAGTAGAGAGTTATGCACATTAAAAAAGCCTATCTCGCGTACAAAATGACGCATATAATGGATTATAAATGCGTCAGAGATAAAGTAAAATTTTGAGAGGATACCTTGACGCAAATCTAAGAAACAATTATTATTTATTTTTTCATAATCGATTTTTTATAGGTCAATACAGGCTCTGAATCATATGATGTAAACTCAGATTGTACTGAATTCTGAATTGATAGAATGCTACCAAGGTCATTTTTGGATTTATCATCTAAAGTTTTACTAAACTTAAAAGTACTATTTTACTCTGAAGCGAACAAGTCATCTTCTACAGGCGAGTGAAGTTAATTGATACAAAAAAGCTATGAAATAAGCTAACAATACTCACTCCCTTTCTTGCTTTGTTTTACTGAAAACTTTGTTTTATTAAAAACATCAAACATACGTCTGGTAGTAAATTAGATTTCCTTTAAATTAATAATTATTATTGAAGTCTGTAACGTCCACCATTTTGAAGAAATTTGCGGAAAACTATATTTTTACTAAATTTTTAAAACTTTGACCTCGTTGCGCGACCTCGTAATGTTGACCGATTTTGTTCAAACTTTGTATGTCGTCTTCTTTTATCACCAAGAAACAGAAAATGCTCAAAGTCGCTAACATTTCAAACATTTGAAAAATAAGAACAACCCTTATGTATATATATATATATATATATCAGTAGTTTTCCGTTGTTTACTTTCATATGGTACATTTCTTAAAAATGATGTTTATTTTACATACTTGTTCGTAATAACCAGGTCCCTACATATGTACGTATTTCAACCATAAAGCTATTAAGACATAGAGAGCCTATTGGATTCTTCAGAGAAATACGTCATTGTGCCTAATATAAACAAATATTTCTATCTTTATAATCGTTACAGGACTACCACCCCAGACAATCACCTCCAGGCATTTACTGTTACTAATATTTATTATCCCTTAATGCCCACTTATGAAGTAAACTATGTTTTATTTTCCATTAGTATTTGAAAATTATGTTCCTAATATCGGTCATATAAAACAAATGACTGATATTAGAAACATAGGTTTCAGACACAATTGTAAACTTCATAAGTGGACTTTAAGAGATTATAAATATTAGTAACGGGGGGTAAATGACACGAGGGATGATTGTTGGGGGTTGCTAGTCCAGGAGATGATTGTCTTGGGGGGGGGGGGGGGGAGTCCTAAACTCATCTATGATCAACTTACGATAACGTAGTACAAATTAACTTGTTTGTATTGGGCACAGGCGACAGTTGAACAATGCTTCTCTGCTATTGAAGGGAATAAGTACATAGCCATAGAGAGTTTAAGCAAATATCGTAGAACTGATCAATGTCTTTCTTACAGTAATTTGGGGAGATCAACAACTAAAAATTCTGAAGGAGCAATTCTTCTGTTAGGTTAGTCTGGAAGGAAAAGCAATCATTAAAGTAAGTAGGCGTTAAATTTGTCATTTTTTCAATTCGACACATATAACCACATGAAATTAAAGCTATAACACTGGTTGCAGCGGCCAGGTGTACAACTTTTAAATTTAAGACACTGCAGGAGGATAATGCAAATAAGTCCATCGCCAATAACTAAATAAAAATCATTATAAAAAGTTATTACTTCAAATGATTCAAACTTGCAAAAACCTTCAAAACTCTCATTTTAACAATTTTTAATTGGTTTTGTTACTTCTTTATCTTATTGAATAGTTGCATTTTCTTATAATTTTATAGAGTCTGTTTTATACCCTATTTATATCGTCTTTTATTCATTTGTATAGATTTTTTTTTCAGTACCTTAGAGTATCATCAATCACGAAACCTTTTGTTTTTGTATCTCTGGGATCAATCAACAAAATAAGCTTCTTGTAATACTTTACTAACGATATAAGCATCAAATGGTCGTTCCCGAGTCCAAAAACACATTGGAAGCATCCCACGTACAGCCATCGGAGAAAACTTATATCTCAAGGTAATCCTATCATACATCGCACAATTCAAGAGTAGAATGAGGCTACTGCCAATAATTTCATTCTACTCTTTAAACTGATTGGACTCCAGAACGATCATTTGTTGCTTTTATTCTGGGTAAAGTATTACGAGAAACCTATTTTGATGATTGATCCTAGAGATAAAAACAAAAAGGTTTCATGATTGATGAAGGGCTGCCCACATTACGAATAGAATTAGAAAATGCAATAATATTGTTATTCAACATATAAATCATATTTCTGCTAAAAAATAGTTCAAAATCATAAAAATAATGCAATTTATAGAAAATTCAACTCAATAGCTATCTTTTTACATTAAAATATATCCCCTTTGATTAATAAAAGTAACATTAAATTTGTTATCAAATCCAAACGCCTATTAATTATGATATTAAATTTGTTTGTTATGTGTTTTTGTCAGCTTTTTGTATGATTCATCAGTCTTTTGTCCAGACTTTCCTATTCTAAGGCACTGGATTTTTTGTGACCGTTCAAGTGTTGATTTTACACATGTAATAATTTTATAGTATAATAATTATTATGTATATATTGCTATTAATTGTTTGGAACAAATGGACAGAAAAGTTTGACCTCATCTATGTTTTTGAAATAATGAATGCAAAGTTCTTTGTGTTGTCTGTATTTCTAAATAATACATTACTCAATTAATTACTATGTTGCTTCGACACTCTATATTCTTTAAGGTCAAAACTCCAAAAGTAAGGATAATTCTGTTGATCAGTCCATTGCAGTTATTTGCTTTCTTCTTCCCGTGGAAATGTTGTGAAACAAATTACCATTATTGTGCACTCAGTTTTATGCCTGTTTTTTTCTATTTGATTGATGTGTTCTCGTCAAATCATATGTTTCCAGAAAACAGTCCATTAGAGGAAAATAAAGAAAAGAAAACCTTACAAAGAATATTTACAATTTTAAACATGAAATAATCAAACTTATCAACATATACATAATCTTAACAATGATACTAAAAGATACAACAATATTATTAAAAACTTTTATAGAACTACAAAGTGATTGCATGCTAAATGGACTCAATAAAAGAAGGTATTGCGTTGATCCAATCATTTTAGTATAATATTATAATATAATTCATGTTGGCATCATTAATCAGTGCAAACTCTTACTTATAGCATTTCACATTAGCCAGAAGAGAACATGTCTGTTCTCTGGTATCCACATTTCCTGGAAAAAGAAGGAGCAGCCATTTGCATTCCAACTCCTACTTTCCCCCGTGTTTCATGTTCATTACTTACTTCATCCCCTTAGGGATGCTTGTCTATGGTGCTAGGAGGTGAGTGTATTTCCTTTTAAATATGAACATTACGCAGGAAAGAGTTATTGGTTATTATTTCTTTAAATCATTTCATGATCAATAAAGCAGCTTAAATCTTAAAAAGCAAGTAATACTATAAACTACATGGAAGGGTGAGTTTTTTCGCACTCCGGGAAATCAATACGGAAGAAGGCCATATAATTTATACTTATTATTATTATTATTATATATATATATCAGTGGTGGGCACTTCCACTCATTATTCCGCTCGTCCGCTATTCCGCTCGTCCGCTCTTCCGCTCAGAGCGGAGGAGCAATTGGTGAGCAGAATGCAAAGAGCGGATCATCTTTGTGAGAAGTGAGCGGAATGTGGTGAGCGGACCCTCTAAAATTAACTTCCGCTCATCCGCTCACATAAAAAAGTTTCCGTTATTAAAAAGGATTACTCATAGAAAAAGACTACTTTTTCTCGCTTTTTGCTCTAAATATAATGCCGCTAACGTGGCATGGACTAAAAAGGTGCGCCAGAAATTGTTTATTCTTGTCTAGACACGTGGCAGCAGTGTTGCCACGCGTAGCCACTCAGTTCACGTCGTGCAGTTATTGTGTATACGCAGATAGAATAAGTGACAATCAGTTCTTTCTTAATATATAAAATGTGTACCCCCGTCATAACAAAGAGGTTGCGTTCATGGTCCCATATAGAATTTCATTTTATATTCAGAGAAGAGAGAGAAAAGTTACATTATTATAATATAACTTTTCTCTTTCTTCTCTAAATATAAAAGAGATAAAATTATCTTTGTTATATTATTAAATAATTATTACATGTAGTATGATTAGAAATCCATCTGAAAAAATGACGTCATAACACATATGTTGATGATGTCATTAAATGGCTATATGGGACCCTACTTAGTACCAGCTTAGTACTTACTCGGCGTACAAGTTTTGTCTCTCTCTGGCACTCTCTTATTCTCTCTGTGTATACGTTTGTGTTCGTGTGTGTTCATTGTCTGACGGTCACTCTGAGTCAGTATACTTTACTTTTTCGTTTTTTTTTACGAATCACGAGTCATGGATAAGTTTGTGACCCGAACCCGACCTCTGAGCGGAGAGAGAAGCTACAGGTTAGTAATTGATTAATTTAATTGAGCTATTCATTTATTACCTGAGCGGAAGAGCGGAATGAAGTGAGCGGAACAGCAGTACTCAAAAATGAGTGGGAGCGGATCAGTTGCCCAAAGTGAGCGGATGAGCGGTGAGCGGAACCGTAAAAAAGTGAGCGGTGCCCACCACTGATATATATATATATATATATCTGTTAAAGTATTACATATTTTTACTAAATTAAGATATTTATTCAGTTAAATTTATTTATTCAGTTGAATGAACTCCTAAGGATATTTTAGCCATCTAAAGAAAATTATTAAGCAGTATTTTTACAAATTTAACCAAAAGTTTTTTAATTATTGTTTTTGTTTATATGTTATTTTATATTATGTCTTGTAACTTGTAACTAAATTTAGTATATATATTCTGAAACTTTTTTAACGCTTTGATTTGTCCTTATTGTAGCTAGGTCTTTTGGTAGTAGTCTAATTTTAAACTAAAATATTTATTTATGTATTATTTTTATATACAATTCAACCCACCTTTTAATTAGTATCTCCTGTTACAAAGACCTTATATTTAAAAAAGATATTTAATACTAAACTTCAGCTAATCTGAGCCAATTTAAACTTATTTGAGACCAATTTTGAGAAAAATAATTGATGTTGAAATACACCAAAAAACTGATGCTCAGCTACCTAACAGGAGGGCGACAGCAGGTGAATTGGAACGGCCAACGGTCCAATTTCCTGAACATAAAGTACGGCGTCAGACAGGGTTATGTGCTTGGCCCCTTACTTTTCATTCTTCTCACGGATGACCTACCTGATTACCTGAGAGTAGCTGTCAATCCAGAAGCTTAGCTTGAAGTACTCCTATATGCCGACGATATGCCGAGGATTTTAAACTATAACCAAATAAATAAAATGTAATGAATAGTATGAATTACTATAAACAAAATATTAATCTACATACATAGCTTTCTTCATTCGATTAGTTTTTCACCGATTTAACAGTTCTTGTTAAAATTCCGGCAAATTGAATGCTGCCCCCCCAAATCAAACATCTCCCCTACGCTTATGCTTCTCCCTACATTACTTTCGGGTTGATCATCAGTGTGTCTGATGGGTCTGATTGAGTTTATAGAGTCCACTTGTCTCGACAAAGGGGAAGGAAAACCTCCATGGCTGCCACCTACCGTAGCTTTCATGACGGAATCTTTATTTGCATAATGCCGATATACAACGCAGGAAAGGAAGGTATTTTTGTTATCCTTAGAGTAGTCAAAGTGTATATGAATAACAAGTCTTAAGAAAAGGATATGAGAGAAATTACAAAAGTAATACTCAGTGACGTCATTTTAAGAGACTCCTTTCGTATGAAATATAACATAACTGGACATTTTTTGAGGATTTCCCTTTTTCTATTCCATTAAATGGGGCAGCCATTTTAGGTGTTGATACATGTTATCAGAGAACTGTTTCTCTCAAGTGATTTTTTAAGCATTCAGTTATACTTATATATAATATTCGATGTCCAGAAGAAATGGAACCTATGGCCTAAGAAAAAATGCTCCACGAAATAATGAATCAGGAAGAAATGACTCAATACAGAAAAAAGGGAAAAATAACTCATGGAAAAATGGACCATGAATAAATGGGTAATCCAGTATTTGAGTAGAATAACACTAAGTATTGTACACATACTATTTCTTTTATAAATTGATTTAATAAAGGTAATAAATATTTGTATATTTGCAATTATAGACAAATGATATTTTATGTTATTATTAGACGGGGCAAATTTTTATTTGAACCATTTTTCCATGCATCATCTTTTTCTATTTTGGCTCATTTCTTCCTGGGCCACTTTTTGGGCCATTTCTTTCGAGACCGTATTTTCTTCAGCCATTTTTAATATTCTTTTCATAATATTTGTATTTTTGCTATCAACGTGAATGATTTCTCTATTGGTGTTATTAGAAGGGAAAAAATATTTAATAGGGCCACTTTTTCTTCAGCCAGGTCTCCCTAATATCCTCAAATTCACGTTCAAAAGAGTATATTTATAGCTTATTGTTTAACCCTTAAGTGATAACAGAGTCAAATTTGACCCGTTTGCGTATTTAAAAGCAGAAAAAATCATTCAATGTATTTTTTTTCACCTTGAAAATCTGTGACTTTTCCCAAAGTGGCCCCAATGTAATGAGTAAAAAAAACTTTGATATCAAATCTCATAAAAGTTGTATTAAAAAGTTACACTGGTCGTCTTAAGGTCAATTTTGACCCACTCCTAAGAAGGGACTAAATACTGTGAAAAGGGATACACTAAGCCATTTATGTGCTGTATAATGGACAACAAGTTTTCTTTCTCATTCAAAAATTTTTGGGTAAAAAACCAAAGAAACTGCCTTATTATAAAGATTACACAGAGGTAGGTCAATTTTGGTCCATAGGACAATTAGTGCGAACAAAATGGTAAAATCTCAGGAGAACTACGAAACAAATGTAAAAACTGTTTTTTAATGTATAATATTCGCCAAATAAAGTAAATATGTTATGATTATAGGAATGTTCTGTATATATGGTATTTATGCATCTTATCATTAGTATTTCTCTGTGTTTTTTAAGATAAGATAATAAAATATTTTGTTAAAATAAATAAATATCTATACATTTGAACATAGATATTTACAATGATAAGAATGAAAATAACTATTTCAAACCTCTATAAATGTGAATAAAACAATTACAACAAGTATTTTCAATTAAAATCATATGGTACTTGCAGACTAAATACAGTTCTCCTTTACTTTGAAAAGGGGAAAACGCAGCATTCATGTTATGTGCAAAGCGTAATAAGTTGTATTATGATCCAAAAATATTTTGGGGTAAAAAAACACACACAGAAGCTGCTTTATTTTAAAGCTTATTTAGAGGTAGGTCAATTTTGACCCGTAAGACAAACATTACGAACAAAAGACCACACAAGAGTTAATATCCAATCCGCAATGGCTAATGAAAAATATTAGTGGAGATAAGAGGGTATGTCTGGAATATTTATGTGGATTTTTTTTACATCTGAGTGGATCCCCTTGTCCCCTTTTCCTCTCTTTCACTTGTCTGAAGATGGATTTGATAAGGATTTTTTAATCAAATTTCCTGTATCAGCATTTGATAAGAGACAAGGAGAGAGAGAGAGAGCAGATATCTTGCCAATCAAATGTCAGACTCTCTTATATTATCATGATAACAATCAGAAACATGTTAGTATTAATATAAGTTATTACAACTAAATGATAGCATCGGGCTTTTTATTTACTTTATGCAATGATCATATATATATATATATATATATATATTATAGATCGAGATTATATATTACCATGGGTCAATAGTTATATTTTTCATGAGCAGAATCGGAATCCTGTCCGACATTGAATTTTGTGTTTGGTATTCATATGATAATTTAAAAAATACAACAATAACATTATTTTATTGTTTACATTTAATTCCGACCAGGATTAATAAAAATATTCCTTAAAAATCATATAAATAATATAACAAAAATCATAGGATTGTAACGAATACATCTGATTAAAAAAAACATGAATAAACATACAACAACAAAAATACATTTTTGGAGGTACGTAAATAATGATAATAATTAAAGGATATTAAAACAAAAAGTATTAACTCGAATAAATAGACTATTCACGTATTTATTAATATTTAAATTTATGAAGAAATAGAACATTACCAGATTGGCAATCGTTGCTTAAAGCTGTAACTATTAATATATATTATTATTAAATCAACCAATACAATCGATATTGATTCTAAAAAATATTTAAAAAATATAACATAGTTTTACAGAAAAACAAGAATACAAATTTCAATATACATTTGGATCATTGGAATTTTAGACAAATAGACAAAAATATGCTTTTAATTCATTATCAATATATACTAGTTTTTATGTGATATAGATAACTATTTATTCGTAATAACATTAAAATCTAAGCACACTACTCTAAGGGACATATTATAAGCAATAGTGTTATATATATATATATATATATATATCAGGAAACGACCGGGTACCCGGCCCGGGTTCCGGCTGTTTTTGAGCGTCCCGGCCCAGCCCGGTGTACCGTTTTTTTGAGACACGGGCCGGGACATCAATATTTTCTTTTGTTTGTCGTTCATAAATTAACATAAAAAGTGAGGACGTTTTTAATGAAGATTCTTTTCTATAAAAAAACGTCGTCACTTTTTTGAGATTCTTTCTAAAAAAATGTCATCACTTTTTTTGGGAAATTCTCCACTTCAGAATGTCCAAGGAACGAAAATATATATTATGTCCCGGCCCGGCTTGAAAAATTTAAGTTCTGGCACGGGTCCCGGAAAAAACGTCGTTTCCTGATATATATAATATATGACCTCCCAAAAAAACCACTTATTTAGTTCTTTTACATATACCCAGCGATTCTGGTTCATTTTTTGATGCTGAAAACGAGTATCTAAATAAAAAATTCTAGCATTGTTAGAAATCGGACGTCACTGGTGTCAAAGGTTTCGTTATGAAGCAAAACTTTTTTGTTATTACTTATTTTGAAAAAAACTAGTTTTACAAAATTTAGCTATGATCAATTGATGACTTTGTTATTTTTTGCAAATTTTCGTCAAATAATATTTAGTGCCAATAAATGAACATAAGTGCTGACGCACCAACCATTTTTTTAATAACAGCTCCTACTAGGGTTCTTTATAGTTTCAGGAAGGAAAAAGAAAAAGAGGGTACTCAAGTAATGTTTTTAAGTTATCTTTTAAATACAATACAATAACCATTTAATCTTATTTCATCAAAACCTGTTTTTATTTATAAACACGTGATTTAAACACCGTATCAGATTCAATTTCACTCTTTGATCTATCAGTCAAGTGCCTTTAACATAAAATGGACACTTGGACACTGAAGAAGTGCTTAAGCGAGGCACTGGGTATTGGTTATACTCTAGAAATTTTCAAACCAAGTCCATTCCCGTTAACCGAAGAGGTGATACGGCACTTTTACTTTCATCTTTGGGTAGACCGGACGCGCAGCTAGCTGCCCGTAGCACCGCCGATTTCCTACTTCGTCTCTGGGCACCGTCTTATTTGCCACTCATGGCGAGGAAAAATTAATTAAGAAGCTCCATCGCCTCCATGATCTATTTCGTGGGGTGGTGGATTCACTGCGACGGAAGCGAAAAAACGCCGAGGAGAAGAAGGAGCTCTTTCTCAAGGAATTGCAAACTCGTTTCGATGTCAGTGCCGAAAGTGCTTTGGACATCATCGAAGCCGACAAAACTCTTAGCCGGGTAAACATTCTTTAATAATTGTAATAAGCTATGATTAATTTACCAAAGAATAACAAGAATTTTTATACCCAATGCCACCACCTATATCTCATTGAGCGTTTCTACCTTCAGCTTACAAACATCCATCCAACCTTTTCACAAATGGGCTTCTGATTCAACATTCATTGAGTTAAGCGGCATCGTCACCTCTCTTCAAGTTGTCAATGACGCGGCAGAGAGGGCCGTCAAGTTCGGGTCTGACTTTACATAAGTGCTGACCAAGAGCGAGAAACAGCGTCAGAACATTCTTCAGGCTGTTGAACTTTCACGTCGTGCGTTTCCTCACGCAACCCGAAATTGTTTCAATCGTGTCAACGCTACCAGCTCTGTGATTGAGCTGAAGGTATCGTCTGGTTATGACGCCCGTTAGATTCATTTACGGAATTCATAGTTCAATCCATAATTTTTGATTGTCAATATGAGCATATATATATAATATTATATATATATATAATATATATTATATATGTATATATAATATTATATATATTTATATAGTAATAATAATTATATATATTGAACAAAATGTCGATTGGCGAATTCACGAGATTACCATAATGACATTTCCATTTAAAAACTGTATTTTGAGAAAAACAAAAATTAAAAGAATTGGTATCAATACTGATGAGAGGGATTCAGAGGGAGTAGATTGGGATTCGATGGGGAATTTACTATTATTAGTCGTTTAAAAACGTATTAAAAAGATAACTTAAAACATCAACATGAGTACCCTCTTTTTCTTTTTCCTTCTTGAAACATAAAGAACCCTAGTAGGAGCTGTTATTTAAAAATGGTTGGTGCGTCAGCACTTATGTTCATTTATTGGCACTAAATATTATTTGACGAAAATTTGCAACAAATAACAAAGACATCAATTGATCATAGCTAAATTTCGTAAAACTAGTTTTTTTTCAAAAAGTAATAACCAAAAGTTTTGCTTCATAACGAAACCTTTGACACCAAGTGACGTCCGATTTCTAACAATGCTAGAGATTTTTATTTAGATACTCGTTTTCAGCATCAAAAAATGAACCGAATCGCTGGGTATATGTAAAAGAACTAAAAAAGGTTTTTTTTTTGGGAGGTCTAATATATATATATACATATCAGACTTGTTAATTTTTCGTTCATTTGTAATCAAACAAAATATCCTATCGTCTGTTGTAACGTCATCATTTTTCAGAATGACGAACGACAAACAAACGACGAACAATTCCATCTTAATCTTAAAACGAGCGACGAACAACAATTTTTGGCGAACGTCAACAAGTCTGATATATATATATATATATGTTTTAACACTGACTCACAACAACCAAGGGTGTTATTAGCTGCTGCTGGTCAACCATATTACATAATAATCATAAAAAATGTCAAGGATTATTTTTATGCATGCCCAAACCATCATAATATAAATGTAGTTATAATAGTAGTAGTAATAAGAATGCATAATAAGCAGGGCTGTAGGAATCTGGTAAATAAACTTTTTGGGCATAAACGACCTTTTACGCATAAAACCATATTTGGCCTTTTTCTGCATATTTATAGCATATTTTGAACAATTTTGAGGATATATATATATATATATATATATCAGAAAACGACCGGGTACCAAGCCCGGTCCGAGTCCCGGCTGTTTTTTGAACGGCCCGGGCGATCATTTCAAGGGGATTGGACACTTCATAGAATATCTCAATGACGACAGCTTGGCAATCGTCAAAGCCAAGAAACTGTTCAAGGACCCAAACTACTGGGTCAGCTGGCATTCATCAAGGGCAGCTTTACTCAACTGGTACGCGCCATTTCATGCCTGCAAGAGCGCCTTCCACTGACGGAGAGCATTTAGAATCCTTGAAATGGTGCAAAGCAGCTGACCGTTGAGCCCTTTGCCAGTATTGTAACAGTGTCGTATAGAAAGAATCCAGAATTCTGAAGAGAGAGACATTAGGCCAAATATGATCCCAAATTGCCGTTCCTCTTCTCGTGCGCTCCAATTAACTCTGTGGACTGTGAAAGGGTCGTCTCCAAACTAAAGTCTCTTTTGTTTGACCAGCGAACAGTCTGACAGAGAGGCATATAAAAGATAGGCTCATTCTCAGTGGAACAATGATTACATAACTAATTTTTATTAATTAGAATATACTTATTTTTCAACATATAAAGGCTTTTTTTGCTTATTTAACCTTTTTTCGCATATTTTTTCGCATATTGTCTTTTTACCCGCATATTTCGGGCATATACGGCATTGTTTTTTGTTCCAAATTCCAACAGCCCTGATAATAAGAATACATTTCTTTTTTTTTCTCTCTCTTTGCCCATTTAACTACTTTCATTTAGTCCTTTATCTCCTTGCATAACGAAGATAAATCGTTTTTCATATGATAATGAGACAAAAACAATGACAATAATAAAATAACAAGAAACTTAAGAATAAATTAAAGTTGCAAAAAGATGACTTTTTGGGAGCCTCCACTGGAGGTGGGAGTTGTTTTTGTTGTGGAAGGCCTAAGCCTTCCTTTATTACTCACGCTGCTATAAATAAATTGCCTTAAAGTTTGAATCAGATTCTTCGAAGCTTTGTGAAATATTAATGTTCTTCTAAAGGTAATAATGATTTCCCTTTATATTCTGTGGATCAATTTAAAGTAATGGCACATCACGGGATAACCTAGTTAGTATATATTGATATTGACCTTCTTTCACTATAGTTGAAAAACCACCGACCCAAATACGACTGCATGCTCAAGGAGAAACTTTTTATTTATTTGTTAGAATAATTTTATTCTTTTCCGTTAAAACAAAAATATAAATATAAAAATTTACTAAAACATACAGATAAAACTGAAATCAAATCTATACAGTTACGTAAATAAACTTCAATGAACATCATAAAACATCAATAACCATCAATGAATATTAAAACATCAATCAATATGTGAAACATCAATGAACATTATATATTTTTTTACTTCACTTGAAGAATACTTAATAGCTTTTGCGACTATAATAGCTGTCTCATTTGGTGAAATAGTTTTGTAGGTTTGGAGAAGGAAGAAAGAAATCCAGATAAGTGTCCTGTGACGTCACCATATAGAAAGTATATAACAGTAATATAACATTCAAAAGGTTTTACTTTTTTTCATTTGCATTCCTTAAGACTGCTAAAAGGATAACAAAAAACCCTTTTTCCGGTGTGCTTCGATATATAAGAAATATATTTCGTCGTAAAAGCTACATAAGATGGCTGTAGAGTGTTATGATTCCTACGTATATTTCAAAACATAATACCCATTCAGCCAATATGATTTAAAGAAGATACTATCGTTTTTCAACGATTCATAAATTATCCTGTCATTTTTGAAGGGTTCATTGCATAGGTACAGTAAATTTGGTCAAACATGTTTATGTATTTAGTTTTACACAACTGTTCAGAAATGATTTTATTTCGTGTCATTCTATGTATATTTTAAATGCATTTATTTGATGGACACGGATGATTATACAGATTGCTAATAAAACTAATTTATGACCTTAAAAAATATACAATAGTGAACAAAATAGAGATATTATTTTTTAAACTAAAACCTTCAAATTAGATATTATAAGTAAGTTTTTTGTGCGTTAGTGAAGAGGCACTAAGTTTTTCCCTTGCTATATATCTTCTTTCTTTTCTTTACAGTAGGATATTAAAACTATAATGTCATTCCTTGTATTGGATCAAAAAGTTTTTTTTGTATGGTAAAGAATCATGCCTTTCACGAGGCCTGTACATTAAAAGAACTGCATGAATTGATTTATTATTTATATATATATCTATACTCGTATATATATATATATATAGATATATATATATTATATATATATATATAGGGTTGTTCTTATTTTTCAAATGTTTGAAATGTTAGCAACATTGTGGATTTTCTGTTTCTTGGTGATAAAAGAAGACGACATACAAAGTTTGAACAAAATCGGTCAACATTACGAGGTCGCACAACGAGGTCAAAGTTTTAAAAAATTAGTAAAAATATAGTTTTCCGCAAATTTCTTCAAAATGGTGGACGTTACAGACTTCAATAATAATTATTAATTTAAAGGAAATCTAATTTACTACCAGACGTATGTGTGATGTTTTTAATAAAACAAAGTTTTCAGTAAAAACAAAGAAAAAATGGAATGTGTATTGTTAGCATATTTCATAGCTTTTTTGTATCAATTAACTTCACTCGCCTGTAGAAGATGACTGTTCGCTTCAGAGTAAAATAGTAGTTTTAAGTTTAGTAAAACTTTGGATGATAAATCCAAAAATGACCTTGGTTGCATTCTATCAATTCAGAATTCAGTACAATCTGAGTTTACATCATATGATTCAGAGCCTGTATTGACCTATAAGAAATCGATTATGAAAAAAATAATAATTATGTGTTTCTTAGATTGCGTCAAGGTATCCTCTCAAAATTTACTTTGTCTCTGACGCATTTATAATCTATTATATGCGTCATTTTGTACGCGAGATAGGGTTTTTTAAATGTACATATAACTCTCTACTTATTAAATTGATATGATTTAGTATACCAAAATATTAAAGCTGGTTAACCAGCTTTCATTGATATGTTGGTGTTCTAAATATGGCTATACTTAAGAGATATAAGTAAATACATTTCCACGTACTCTCCCCCCAAAATTGATCTTTTGATATGAGAATATACAATACACTTGGTAACAGCTGTTAGTGTTACCTGGATAGAAAGAAAAAAAGAAGGGAGAGAGTGAGGCAAATACTCTCTCCTTCTCTTTCTAACATTAACAGCAGTTACCAAGTGTTAATTGTATATTCTCATATTAAAAGATCAATTTTTGGGGAGAGTACGTGCAAAAATGTATTTGCTTATATCTCTTAAAGTATAGCCATATTTAGAACACCAACATATCAAATGAAAGCTTGGTTAACCAGCTTATATATATATATATAGATATATAATGTATATATATATATATATATATATATGTATATATATATATATAATATATATATATCTATATATATATATATATATAATCGTTTCTGCCTTTTAGTACCTCCAACATCACACTTGAGGTCATAGGTCAATAATTAGGGGATGCTTTTACGATTTAAAATTTTAAATACTTTTTATAAGGCCTTCTTTATGACGTAATATACACTGTTGCCTCTGTTTTGGTCTCAAATGAAGTAATGAGATAAGTATAGTGTACGTGTCTTCAAGTCAGACATTCGTTATGTAATAAATAAAGTTCAGACAATTTTTAAACCATCAGTTATGTCGTTTGTTCGTGCATAGAATACGAACAGCCACAAATAATATCGATTCTGCCTTTTGTGAAACTAAGATCTACATATTCAGACATGCTCCTTAATTTAAAATCAAAATAGGATATGACACCTTTTTTAAAGATAAACAACCATTGTGACTTCTTTTTACCATCCAGTGACGTAGCATACTCACAATATTGTTTAGGAGAGAAGGAAGATACCTGGTAATTTTAAAGCAAATCGGTTTCCTCATCTTACTTTACATAGAAGACAACCGAAAAAATAATTAAGTTATAGGTACCTTCGAGCCTACTTTGAACTCTGTCGTCACTTTTGAGATCATCCGTTCACATTTTTGGGGAGTGCTCGACAGTATTAATTTTACAAAAAACTGTTGGCAGAAGGGCATCTTCATGACTAAACTGTGACATCTGTTTTGGCATCCACTAACGTAGGTAGATCAGCTATGTGAACAAAGCCCCAGGTCATAATGAAGATGGGACTCAATTACTATCTTTACAGCTAAAGAGTTATTTTTGCAAGACTCCGTTTAAAACGCACACGCAACCTATAATATACATAAGCATCAACAAAGAGAGAGAAAGAGTGAAAATCAGAGAGAGTATAATCAACAATCATCAAATAAGAAAGCCTCCAATGATCTCATTGGAGGCTCTCTTATTTTGATAACACTATGTAACAGGATTTTGCCCCAGGCTGAAATTCTTTCTTTGAGTCCCATTGTCTACGTAGATTCGAAAAATGCCACTTAAAATATCGTCCAAGAGACCTAATTTTGTTACATAGTGTTATTTGAGTACGCTCATTTATAATCCGTTCAGGCATTCGATTTCAAACGCACGTTCGTTAACGGCGTTCGTTTTTCATTTCAATCCATAGCCCTGCTTTAAAATAACTAACTTTAGGACAACATACAACTTCCTTAAAACATACACCAAATGGGAATATGTGAAGCTAACTTCAAGGACCTGCATGCATTGACCTCTTTCAAGGATCTCTATATACTATGATTCAACTTGTATCATTTTGCCCATTGTTCTCAAAAAATGTAACCCTTTAGGCAACAGAGAAAAGTCGACATGCTATAGGGGGGAAAGTAACTAATTATTTGAATGGGTCCGCCATCATTTTACTTTTTGATAGAGCCAAGACAAATACGACATAAAAATAAAAAAAGGAGCAAGAAACCCCATGTCTATATATTCAAAATATGTCCATATTTTTTCATAATTTTAAAAATTGTCTTGATTTTGAATGATAAAAAGTGATGACGTTCCCAGCAAGGACCATGAATCCTAGGTGTCTAAGGGCCATATGAGGGTGAGGGCGAGTATCGGGGCGGCAGCAAAGAGTATCCAGAGACCGAAGTATACGGTTTTATAATATTCTTTTTTGGTCAAACAACTCGCTACGTAGGCTTTGGAGGGTGACAGAGAATGTCCTTGCCTGACTTTTAGCGGAATTGGGTCCTTTTTTTGTCTTGAAGGAGACCGAAATTTTACCATTACTTTTGTGTATGTGTTGTCCTGGATTTAAATCCCTTCACTCCCATCATTGCCAATCCCAATGGTAATCCCCGTTTTCTTGGTGCGTGTGCTGCGTGCAAGCTATGTTAAACCATGCAGACGAATTCTCCCACCTGAAACGGATATTTGTAAGATGAGATAAGATGAGCCATTCGATTACTCGGAGTATTTCTCCAAATTCGTCCTTGATGCAATCTCGTTGTCAACCTCACTGGAGTAGCTACTCTGTCCAGTCTAAGAAACTAAGTTTGAAAGTTTCTTGACTCTAACCACAAATGATTTTTGTTAGTATCCTCTTCTCTTCTCATGAATTTTGAAGGAAAAGAGGTCGCCATCTTGTAGCTAAACCATTTCTCCGCCTGCTCCATAAAGGGTTTATAAAAAGAGTCATGGAACCTACGAAAACGTCCTCCATCGAGGTGCATTGAAAACTGATTCTTCATAAGAGATGACAAATAACTTGTTTGCAACACATCTAATATGGCTCTTTCTTTAATGACAACATAACATGCATTATGATTTTTTCGAAGAATTGTATTTTTTCCTTGCTTGTCTTCACTAGAGGGATATGATTGCCAGTACATCAAGATTGCAATGATATTAAAACACCCTACAAACTAGGGTTGGCTGCAAGCCCAGATAAAAATAACAGTGGTGTGTGTGTATTAACCATTTCTTAGAATGAAACATGCAGAGAAATTCTAACACATTAATAAAATGATATTTTCCAGAGCCACTTTAGTTATATTTTTTTCATCCTAAGGAGGAGCCCAATTTGCTTCATGGAAAGTGAGAAAAGAAAACAGAAGAGTAAGACGAAGGAAAGATTAAAAAAATAAACTTCCACGGTGTTCATAGGAAAGAAGATACAACATACGGTTTAAAAATAACATTTCCATAGCCTTTAAAAGCATTGCGGATCTCTCATAGAAAGAGAGAAACATACAATATTGTATTACGTCTTTGAGTACTGAGCTAGATGGTAGCTGGATAGAGTTTCTTTAGCATGTTTACATAAATACATAATACTTAACAAGAGCATAACAAATATTGTTATTATGCGTATTACCATTTAATATATTAATTAATCAATACACCGATGAATGGCTAAACAATGTATACATAAATTCTAAAAATTAATTAAGTTTGAGTGGGTTTTTCCATGAGCCTGATTTTTTATTTCTTTTATATATGGTTTATTACAGGCTTATATGTCTATCAATAGAACGATTGGGTAATTTTAAACAGCTTTTTAATAATGGCTTTCACTTTTTCCCTTGATGTCAGTTCTATTATATGTACCAGATAAGACAGTCAAAAATATCCACAGTCACTTCTTTTTTGTTTCCCTTGCCACCCTTTCAATTTTATAATTTCACAAAAAAAATTACAAAATTTTATAATATGATGTTAGATAGTACTGCTTTTAAAGAAAAGCTAAAAAGTAAATGATTTGTAAAAGCAAAACAGATGTGTATGGATGGGTATTTATATTACGGCTTTGATAGCCTTAAAAAGAGCTATGGAAGTCACATATATAAATTTGAGGTTTACTTTTTTAGTATCCAAATGATTTTAAAAAAATCATTATATATTACACATATAAAAATATAACAAAATAACATATAAAATCGGATCAAATGCATAATATAAAAATAATGTGATAAAAATTAAATATAAGTTTCTTCCACTTTAAAATTTCACATAATTCATAATGCAACAACTTTTTCATGTTTCAATATGTTTATATGTTTACACTTTATAGGATTTCAATGATTGTATTAAAATTATTATATAAAAATTATTGGCTTAATGGGATTTATTAGGGGTAATGGATCTATATAAAATAAAAACTTTTTATGAGCCTTCATATTAAATCCTTCAAAGTGACTGATTTTTACTTTGCAAATTATCATTTTTTTCTTGGATTTGATAAAATAATAAGCACATTTGACAAGAAAATATTTTTTTTGTCATAGAAGTATTAGTTAGGAATGTTTTGATTTTCTTGGTAAAATCTGACTACAGTTTTAATGATAAAACTGAAGGATTAATTAAAATATTTTCTCAGACACTTGAGAAATACAACTCAAAAATGATAATCGTGAGATATTATTCCATGCATGGAAAACCTGAATAAAAATCAGATGTTTTGTAAACCGTACGATATCATTTCAGATTTAAGGCTTAAGCTTTGTAATCATATCTATTGAGCACTATTTTTGGGTTCATCTTTTCAAATGCTTCAAAAATATTTCTAAATTTTATCTTTCACTTATATAATTAATTACGCTCATTTACAGAGCCCGATCTCTTATTTTGACTTTGACGGGATACAGGTATTTTAACCAGCGGATATTTTGTAGTTGTATTGAATGTATATATTTGATTTGTGAGTCAGATGTGGATTAACCAATCATTAGTCTACTTAAGTATATATTGCACATTAAAATCACAGCCGAAAATATGCTTCTGACCTTGGCATTGTTAATGTATTTCTAAGTTTTTGGCATTTGATGCCCCTGCAATAAGGGGCAATGACAATACATTTCTTATTTTGAGCGTTCTTTAATATTAGTGAACCTGATAATATCCCCCATGTGCGCGTATGTACTTGTTTACAAGTATTTGTCAAACTAAAGCATAACTTTTTCTTTAAACTTTTAAAACTTTCATGATTCCTGTGGAATAATGCATGGTATCTGACATAATACGTCGTTGTATTTAGGTACTAGATACATGCATTTTAATTATAAATGAGTTTTTATAAAAATGAAGATTTTTTACAGATTCCCGAATATTTTGAGGGTTTGCCATATAACATATGGTATAGTTATGAAAAACTTCACATTTATATAGTATGTATTTAGTTATTCTTTGTCAGTTTGGAGGAAGTTTTATATGACAGGGGTTGCATTTGCATGTGATTGCTTTGTTTATTTGTTTATGTAAAAGTAATGTAAAATAAACTTGACACATATGAGTAGTCATCAATATTATGCTTTTTTAAATGGATCAAAGCATGTTTAATTTAACAAACATGAAATGTTTCATCATTTATTATTTCCTTCAAATACCTATATTTGTGTATTGCTATTAATTTCAATTAATTTAATTTATAACTTATTTCTTTAACTGTATCAAAAATATAACTTCAAACCCAAAGCACCAAATAATATCCTCTTTATTCATAATCCACTATATACCTATATATATATATATATATATACATTAATAAATTAAAGCAACATTTTGCACATGTTTAAATATGCTCTATAACCAATATAAAGGACGGTATTCATATAATACTTATTTAGGAAAACAATAGCCAAATAACGACTTTTTCTTCAAAAAGAAAAGTTTGCATTAGTTCCAAATTTCTTTTTTCTTTACAATTAATTGACATTGTGATGGATAACATTAAGAAACTTTTTATTTTGTTTGTTTATGCATTGAGCCTTTCAGCAAACATGAATCGATATCTTAAGTATGCTGGGATATATGCACTTATAAATATCTTCTTCAACAAGCTATTTGTTTCAGTATTTATGATCATTTTTTTAGTATAAGGAAAGTGTAACATTATTATTTATCTTATATACCAATATAAGTCGATATTTCTGCACCAGCATAATAGCATTAGTATTCTTAAAACTCTCAAGTTCTTTTATAATTGTTTTGCCTTACTCCATCGCTCATTTCTGATACAATGCACAATATGGATACTTTCTACTTACTTTTTTTAAATTAAAAGTCAAATGTAATATCGGATATAAACAAAAAGTATATTAACAAAATTGGCAAGAATCCTTTCAGCAATTATAAGTCATTGATAAATATTTGTTTGTTGCACTCATATGGCCATCTACTTTTCAATGGATCAACCTATGGTCACCAATATGATCAACAACATTTTTTGTGCAATCAATAATAATTGGTATTTTCATATATCACAGAAATATTTTTATGCGACAAATATGAGCAATTACTAAAACTATAATTTTATTCATTTAACGTGAACTCAAAATCCAAAGAATTAATATCCAATCTTTAACCCGGAGGGAATAATTATATTCTACAGGAAAATGCCTGTGATCCGTAAGTACACCATTCTTCGAAAGGAGCACATTGTATAAAAATAATAAGAAAGGATATATTTATATACCAATAAATATATTTGATGATAATCTCTTAGCCTGTGTGCGCCTAATAAACGGTAAATCTTGTAAAGCACATTATTATAGTCTTCGACCTTGAGATAAATATACTCATTGCGTACAAAGATTAGGGCAAATACTTCTTCGACCTCTATAATTTATATACAGAAACAAATCAATTATCTAATTAACACTAGAATGGCCGAGGTGTCATTTTCGACACCAAAGCGTTTTTGATTCAATACTGTGTCGTTATTTGAAGGAGTTGAAATGTGATTTTTCGTGACTTTTAATATTTATCTACAAGCTTTGAAATGAGCAAATTCATTTTTTTATATCACCACTCATTGTTGCAAAATTCAAAAATACCCCTTTAATGGCCGAGGTGTCGATTTCGACACCTTTTTAACGTCTCAATATGTAATTATATTATATAAATCTTTAAATTTCTCGAGTATGGAACTTTATAAATACTCAAATAACTAAACAAAAAATATGATAATTTGATATAAAGAATGACATAAAAAATCAATGAAATATAATAGGTGTCGAAAACGACACCTCGGCCATTAAAGGGGTATTCATTTTCGGCCATCCTAGTGTTAATATAACGTCTCAATATATGTCATTATATTTATATAAATCTTTAAATTTCTCCAGTATGGTACTTTATAAATACTCAAATAACTTTAAACAGAAAATATGATAATTTGATATAAAGAATCAATGAAATATAATAGGTGTCGAAAACGACACCTCGGCCATTAAAGGGGTATTCATTTTCCGGCCATCCTAGTGTTAATAAAGTATATTTCCATCAACAGTTAACCCTCGTTCTTAACGAGTTAAGAGGACAGAAACCGTAATCCATAAAGTGTTTCGAAAGAATGAGTGAATACCAGTAGCATACGTAAATATATATATTTTTTACGGCTTATCTCAAAGTTACACTGTCATTTGATTCATATAGTCACAAATTAATATATACATATATCAGACTTATGACGTTCGCAAAAATTGTGGTTCGTCGATCGTTTGTCGTTCACCAAAATTTATTATTCGTCGTTCATCGTTATTTTTAAATTGAATCGTAAGTCGTTCATTGTTCGTTCGCCATTCGTCATTCTGAAAGAAATTGAAAATAAAATAAAAAGTCTTAGTCTTTTTTTGGCGCCAAAAACGAACGACAAAGAATTTCCTTATCGTTCGTCAAAAATTTGTCGTTCATCGTTCGCGAACGACAACAAATGAACGATAAATCTACTAGTCCGATATATATATAAATATATATATATGTTTATATGTATATAAATATATATATATATTATATATATTATATATATACAAGTCCTATTATTCTCAAAGTTCTATTATATTTAAATGAAATCACCTTAATTTCACAACATATTCACAAGAAATTCAACATTACCAACACAACCTGTAAAAACAAAACATCCGCTGTGTGCTGAGAAAACATGATAGGCCGAAATATGAAATACTGATGGTAGTACTCTGTATATATTAGGAAGAAATGCCCCAAGAAAAATGCACCATGAAGAAATGACCCAAATAAACCTTTGTCTCGTCTTAACACAACAACAAATAAATCATTTATTTACTTTGGTAAAAATATAATTTTTACTCAATTCATATGAGACAAAGGATTTGGCCCTACTTTGTTGTGTTTCACTCAAATACTTCTCTATTCATGCATTTGGGCAATTTTTTCCTTCTGTTATAAGTTCCTTTTCTATTTTGTATCTTTTCTTCCAAGTCCAATTTTCCTTGTGTCATTTCATCCTGAGCCTTATTTTCCTTGTCCATTTTTTATGGACACCATATTTTTCATATGCTTAGGGATAAGGAAATATATTATTTTTAAAACGTGATTGGTCATAATAAAAGGATCGGGAATAATAAAGAGAAGTTGGCATTATGAAAATATGTACTTCCCTCACGGTATCTGATGAAGGAACATCAATTCAGCTTAATATTATCAATAAAAAACAAATTATATATGTAGATGAGTCCATGAAATTTGCGATTCTGTTGAATGGACTACTACAATGTCACTTATTAATTTATTGAAGCTCCTACTCAGGTATATACTATTTGGCTTTTTTTATATCTGTCCATTGACTTATCTTCATTCTGATAGACTTAACATAGAAACAACTGTGGTGGCAAATAAAAAAACATATTTATTTTTATAGAGTGCTAGAAAACTTTTTCCCAAATCCTTTTGTATTTTATTACGTATTTTTTAATATTTTACATATACTTTTTTTTAAATTGTAGATAACTAGTAATCTAATATATGCCTCTTTAGCTCTATATGAGATTCTTTAAAACGTAGGAAGCTACCATGCCTAAGAAGAAGAAAAAAAATCTTCTTTTAGACAAACTTTAGAATTTTCTTTTATTTTTACCCCCTTTTCTTATTCGTAGACAGTTAAGGAAGAAAAAAATATATGTATGACTATTAAGTATAATTATCGTATTGAGACGTATTGATAAGGGAAAACATGAACATACATCCACACACACAAAAAAACTAATTATCAAGAAATAAAAATGTTGTAAAAAAGGGAATACTGGGAAACTTATTTTTTTCATTGTCTTCAAAAGAAAGATAAATTTTCAACTTCGTTTACTTTTTTCTATTTTTTATCTTTCCGCAAAATGAAAAAGAAAAGAAGAAAGAATTAAGCATTGACTAAACCAAGAAATATAATAGAAAAAAATGTAACTTCTTACTTGGTATACATACTTCTTCATCATTTTCTTGTGTGTGTGTATTTGTAGGTAGTGGAAAGGATTAATTGTGCGGCTTTTATTGAATTCTTGTAAAGAATTTCAAGTAAAGGAAATTAAATGGTACATTAAATACCAAGTCTTTAGAATTAAACTACACAAATGAATTAAATATATTTCTTGAAATGATTGCGCTTAACTTAAGTACTCTAAAGAAAATATTAAATCTTACAAAACGTGCATTTATTATGGCTTTGTCTAAACTTTAAAAATATATAGTCAGTAATAATTATCTACCCTGGGAAAAAGTAATTTCATATTGCTTTTTGAATCGCTGGAACTAGTCTTAAAAGTTTCAGTGTCATCGTTCGACTTTTAAAATTTAATTTGTATTATTCTTAGTATGATTTAAGAATTTAATTATAATTTAAAAATTTTTTTAAATTAGGTATTATTACGCAACATCTCCATTTTATATATAAGCATGTATGCATTGTTTTTAAAATAAAGAATGGAGTTCAAAAAGCATCTCCTCTAAGTCATACTACCATGAATTTATATAACAATATAGGGTTGTCATAAATATATAAAATAATTTTATACATACTTTAATAACTTTCTTGAGAATATTATGTTTCCATTGATAAATTGTAAAACTTTGTACAATTTATTGAAGCTTTAATTCTTAGAAAACTTTAAATAAGTATAATATTATATAATCCCCATGAAAAGTTCCTAGTGAACTCCTACCCTTTAAAGGCAGGGACGGGCCTCAATAAAATTGGACTGTATCTATGATTTTGGGAGACATCGGTCACCCTTCTATATTCAAAGGCATTCTAAACTGAACTAAAAAAAAAATAATGAACAAAACACGTGTAAAATTAAACATTAATACTACAAATATAAAAAATGATATTAAAAAGAATATAATATGACTAAGGAGACGCTTATGAATACAATAAACAAAGTTATATATACATTAATAATTTCCACCCCATATAAGTAGCAATGGATACATATATCTTTCGTCCATATTTTTTGGTTTTGTTGCCGAACAGATTTCCCAAAGTTGGTCATACTCTTAAGCAAGTACCCTTGGATATGTTACTAAAACCAATGACTCTATTACAATACAAAATCCTGCCAAATGTACTTTTTATAACTCAGTGTCTGCTGAATAAAAGCAAATAAACATAAGTAATGTAGGCATGTAAGTAACGCATTCCCTTAAACTATACGACCTCTTGTTAAGACACTCTTAAGAGTTGAGAATGGGGGGGGGGGCTCAATAAAATGTGATCCACCCGGGGCTTAAGGTGTTAAAAGCATCATTTTTTGTATCCTTTTCAATCCTTGTTTTATCCCTAGATAACTATTTAGTGATAGAAAAAGATAAGGAAAAAATGCCAACATACAGAGCAACGAGGTCATAGCATTAGAGTAATATGCTTTGAAATATCCTGAGTTGATATTTTTTTTTGTATATGTACATTCAGTCAGTCAACCCAGGGCATATAGTAGAGCATAACTACATATGGCCTAATGATTCTCATTTTCCAGATCATTAGCTTTACTTACATATGTTTGCATACAAAAAAGAGAGGGGGCTTTTACCATTCCTTTTTATGAATCAGGACAATGACGTACATATAAAATAATTCAAGTAATTCTTAATATAGGCTACCATAGACGTATTTGTATGAAATTCTTATGACATAGTTTTAGCATGCCCTTAATCCAGGACTTCTTTTCTATTGCATATACCTATTTTATTGGGGCTTTAAGTAATGAAGTAGTAGTTTATCAAATTCCTGGAATGGCAATTTTAAATTGATTTATATTCCTTTAAATACCAGTATTTTGGCATTTTTTTGCATATAATGTTTCATATTTTTTTTAATATTGAGGCTCAAAACATTTTACATCACATAATTATTTATGCATATATGTTTATATAAATCGTAGACGAAAAGGGATTAAGTACTTTGTCGTCATTAAATTTTTTAGTTTAAAATTATTCTTCGCCTGAAAATCCTTCAAGCACATATTAAAAATGAATAAACGGGTACAGAACACCTATAAGAAAAACAAATGAGGGCTATCATGACATAAACAAAGTATGCACAAATGGGATTGATAAAAAAATCTGAGCTACGCTTTCTTCTGTGGAAATGCAGAATGTAAGGAATTGGAAGAACCATCGTTTGCTGAAAAGAATCGATCTCTACGACTTGAAAGTAGTCCCATTTGTGTTATCCAAATAGCTTTTTCGACAAGCAAAGGAGAAGATGCCGCTTTGTATGAGACATAAGTGGTCATGCTCTTTGTTCCACCATTGTATCTGCCTACAATGAAAAGGAAGAGAGGACACCTTGGTGGGGGCCTTACTCAGCTAGCTCTTATTATCCCCAAAATGTATTTAAAGTTTTCGCTACTTCTTCAAAATATTTGGCTGAATGGAGGAAATGTATCACATCAAATAATAAGCTATACTCCTTGCTCATGCTCGGCTCAGAGTTAACTAATAAAATTACCTCTGATTTTTCGGTGTCTGGGGATGTGCGCAGAGAACTATTTGGAGAAACACTCCGATATATGACAACAATTCAACAGTGGATGGCATAAGACATAATTGTCATAAAAAACATTTCTTTAAAATTTGGGAATACCAGAAACACTGGAAGAATTGGCAATGACAAATGGAATTTTGATACTCCCCCGTAGTGATCTCCATCCCATTTTTAAGGAAGGGAAATTCAGATATCCTTTGTAGAGATCAGCAAATGAGCATTGCTTATTGAAGCCCTGGTTAATTAAAATGTCTGGTTCTCCGAAGTCTGATGGCAGGATATGTGATGACATTTGCATCAAATATATGAACCATCTCAAACTTCCAGAAAGTTGGAAAAGGAAAATCATGAAGTCCCTATGTGGAATAGTTGACGAGAAAAAGTTCACAGCTCAGCTGTTGATTTCTGTAGAGCTTATTAAGTTATATCTACCTTGTATTTGATAAAACTTCATAATTTATGCATTTATAGAGTGCCAGGCTGTTCAAATTATGATGCAATTTTTTAAACTAAATTTACGAGGAATGGATGGTGAAAATGCAAAGAAATACATTAAGGCTTAAATATTATTTAGAGTTGGAGGTCATGAGAATTCCTCAAGATTGAAAGGAATCAACTATGCCCTTCTTTCTGCCAAGGCTTTAATAGCCAAACGATTAACGACATATCATCCTCTGCAAGCTTCAGAGCTGAGGCCAATATTTCTTTCTGCTGCGGCGAGGTACGCCGCTTTGGACCTCACAATTCCTTCTGTCTTTGGTGATTCGTGGACACTAGCCGCCGATGAAATCCGATACTTCCCTTCCGGTCCCAGTTTTATTATGACACCATAAAGAAGCTTTTAAAGAAATTTAGAAACTACAAACATACTTTTTATATTTTTCCGTGTTTTGTAGTGTACTTTTGTCATTTCGGTTTTTATGCTTTTAATTGATACATATTTTTAAGATTGTTCAGCTAGGACGCTAAAAATCTGAACTATAATGTTTAATAATGCATTTTTACGCATTAGTATTTAATTATATAACTTATACTTTGGTATTGTATATGTTCCATGAACTATGAAATAAAGAATAAAAGGTATACAAATGTCAAAGTTATATCAAAAAGTAATTTTGTACTGTTTTGTGCCTAATTGGTTCAATAGAATTGTATCTGCCAGGATAAAAATAAACATAACAGCATTAAAACTAGTCACTCGAACCTAGGATCTTATCAATGAGGTAGACCAAAAATGGAAATCCAATCTCGGGATTCGAATTTGCCCCTCCATCATTGAGATTTGAACACTCCTTAACGCACACGGCTATCCGACTACATTTAGAATTGCATCCGTTTGGATATTAATATGTATTATAGTGTTAAAATTTGATCAACATCGACTTTAGTCTCTCAGGAGTCGATCATGTACCCTCGATATTGAGAATCGAGCACGCTTCCATTGAGCTTCCTTGATTATTTTTTAAACATAATGATTAAAAGTTCAAGTAGGAAGTGTCCTTAATCAAGGAATATTAGATACATGGATTACTCTCTCTCTTCTTTCCTCCTTTTTTTCATACGTAGGTAGGGAAACGTTTATGTATATAAATAGTGTTTGGTACCATAAAAATACTTTTTATCTTAATAATAATAATGTACTTGTTTTAATAAAAAACATTTACAATACAAATTTTATTCGAGCATAATTTTTTAATTTTTGTTTCACAAATTGACAACTTAGATTTATTAATTCTTCTTTTTTACAACGGATTTTATTGTTACAATCGCTAGCATAGTTTTTTGAAAATAAACTATAAAAAATTGTACATATTCTAACAAAATGGGTTCCAATGGCATGTTGGTTAGGACATAATATGTATCCCTATCTACGTATTAGCATAAAAACAGAACATATTCCGTGTATCTAGTATTCTTAGCCTTAATAAAACAATTAATGACATATCTGAGCAATATATTGAGCATTTGAGTTGAATACTTCAACTTTGAAATATCTAAAAAAGTACAATATCACAGTTAAAATCATACAAAACTTCCTGTCGAAAACTTAAAAGTATCAAAGTTTTATAGTTTAATCTAAACATCGTGACTGTAGTCAGACTCAAAATATATAATGAAGTAGAGGCTGTCTTTATTATAAGTCACATGTGTTTTTCAATGAGATACACGAGCCCTTGATTCGAATAAAGTATTTTGTTGAAACGAATTATATTTTAAAATATGTAAAACATAGGGATACCTCGTCAAAAATAATTGACAGAATATAATACAAAAATATAGACAGCTAGGAGTAGAACATGAAATTCAAACAAAGAAGTTTCTTGCAAATAAAATATATTCACAATTAGAAATAAAAACTGAATTTTCAGACGTTTCGGGATTATTTTTGTAGCTCAACTTCCGTTTACTTAATTGATATTGGAGGGATCAGACATTTAGGGTGATCCACGAAACTTTTTCCTTCTGATATGGCTATTTATAAAAAAACTTATGTACATTTTTCAATATGTTTATTACTATTTGAAAGCCTCAATATTCCGGATAAGCACTACTACATTCAGTTGGCCACAGTGGCTGGTCGTACAATGCCTATTCCGTCCACCCAATTTATTAATGCATTTTCAATAGTTCTTCAATAGCTGCAATGACGACTACAATTTTGTGCTTCAAAACGTCAATTGTCTTAGAATGTTTGATATAGCATTTATCGTTATAAAAAAATAGAAAAACGGAGCTAATTACAGCTGCGCGATGGTCAGATAACGTTAAAGTTTCGGTTCATGATACGATTGTCGAAAACAAAGCACAAAAGATCAACAATAACGTTAACTGTGTGGCATGTAGCGCCATTATGCTGGAACCAAATGTCCTCCATATGTTATTTTTATCGATAGAATTGCATCCGATTACATATAATTAAGCATACTAGCGTGTACATTAGGTTATCAAACCTAAGATCTTAGCAATGAGATTACACCAAAAATGATCTTCCTCTGTCCATTGAGAGTTGAAGACGCCTAAAATCTCTGAGCTATCGCAATTTCTTTTCCTATATTTTTTAACAGGTTTTAACCCTTTATTTATATAAACCTATAAAAATTAAAACATTTCTTAAACTATCTAATATATTGTAAGTAGTTATACGACAAATAAGGATAAATAAATTTTAGTACACGATGTAATAACAGCTTAAGTCAGCTGAATGGAGTGGAGTGCGATTGCTATATATAACTCTCTATGTTGTGGGCGCAGGTTTGAATCCGAGAGGGGAAGATCAGTTTTGTTCAACCTTATTGATAAGATCCTAGGTTCAAGTAACTAATTTACACGCTATAATGCTTATTTATATCCACACGATACAATTCTATCGGATCAAGTAAGCAAAAAAGGAAGTAAGATATTTATTACTTATTGTACTAAAATGGAGGTTTAATATCAATATAAATGCATGTGAACGTCTGCAACGTCTGGGGAAAAATTAAAGTTCATTACCCCGTATTGGATTTAATAAATTTATACATTTATAATATAATTGTCAGGTCAGTCGATGACACCTATGTTTTCCTTGTAAACGGTGATTGAATTCGGACTCTGTGTCGACAGTTCCTCACGGATCGCCTTGTTGCAACCCATCATTGATTGAATGGTTTATAAACAAAAATGGTTCAATTTGGTATTAACTGGCCCTCAGAATCATTCAAGTGTCTTTCTACCTTCTGTTTGACCATATGAACTCTTTTTGTATACCATTTCATATATCTCCTATTAGATCGTTAAAATGCTTTCAAACGCTCATCTATGGTTATATGCCCATTTATTTTATTAATAGTTCTCGTGAGATAAAAATATTTAAATGTTTTTAGTATGCAAAATAATTTAGAGTAAGTCCAACAGAAGCCGGCATAATAGATAGATATATATTTATATTTAATACTAAAGTCAAATTTCAAGTAATGTTATGGAATATATGAAAAAAATTAGTACAATAATAACAGAACTGTAAGGTAAATAATTGTTGCCTTGCACCCCAAGTCCATGCTTTGAAAATATGTAAAGTCTTTCATTAGTATTTTTAATTTGAAATAATATATGTTTTGTTTAGAAAACTTTGTAAATATGCCAAAATGAACAAACACATTATATATTTTAATTAAATCTTTATCCTATTGGAATACTACATTCTATGCAATTAAATAACATACGCATATGCAGCACCCAAAGCAAATATTTGTATTGCAAACAAAAACTTTGGACAAACTTTATGGTTATCTCCTTAAGGCAGAAGTAAACAAAGTTTTTAAATCTAAATATTATTTATCCGTGTGTACATCATTCATTGAATGGAGGGTTTGAAAATAAAGGGAAAATGTTAAAATTACTGTTCCTGCATTCTCCGGAAATAGACATAGTTTATATTGTCGAAGAAATATTTTCCGGACTACACTTTGAATCGTTATTTATATTAGATACAAAGTATCTATTGGTTATCTCAATGGTCATTCAGAAATTGGTTTTAGATTGGCGTATTAGATAATCTTTTCGAAAAAAGAAGATCCGACAGAAAAAAATATCAATTAATAAATACACAGCTCTGGACTTCAAAAATTCCCTCTGACTCTTCATGGACATTAGATATAATTCTTTAAAGTTTTTGTTTAAACTGGAATATGTGGAATTTGACTTCAAGAACTGGTCAAAAAGCTCTTAATTATATTATTTAAAATAATTTTTGTGCGTAAGGTTTTTTCATCAAATAAACTTAAAAATAGATTTTATTTAATCTATCATAAAAGTTCATCATATGATGACACAGGAATATGAGGTTGTAAAAAAGTTATCACCCTAATATATATATATATATATATGAACTGTGAAATAAAAAACAATATGACTTCGCGAAAAATACATAAGAAATACAATTTTACGTGAGTAAAGATATGTTCGTTTAGCTAAGACATACCTGCAATTGTAGGTTTAAGACTACTTAATTTTTCTTAGAGCATTTATCCTAAGCTGGGCCAACAATCTAACAACGACTGTCTTCAAAGAAACCTGTTGTGTAATTAAACATTTTATAATGATTAATATACAAATGAGGTTAATTATTAGATTCTTAAAACCCAGTATATATTAAAGAAAAGAAAATCTTTTATCATTATATATATATATATATATATATATATATACAGGTCGGCTGATAAGTCCCGAGACTAACTAAGAAGAATACATTTTCTTGACAAAATTCGATTTTATTATTCAACATAGTTGCCTTCGAGGGCGATACAGCGATTATAGCGATCTTTCAATTTCATAATCAAATTTCAGATTTTCCTCAGAATCATCAATTCGTTGTTGTTTTTGGTCGATTGTGAGCTCTCGCGGCACCCACTTTGCACAGAGCTTTTGCATGTCCAAATATTCATGCACAATATGTCCAACGCGCTCTTTCGATATCTACAGAGTCTCAGCTATCTGGATCAACTTCACTTTACGGTCATTTAAATTCATTTTGTGGATTATTTTTATGTTTTCTGGTGTAACCACCTCTTTTGGCCGTCCACTGCGTTTATCATCATTCGTGCTCACACGACCACGTTTGAATTCAGCAAACCATCGACATATGGTTGCTTTCGATGGAGCAGAGTCCGGATAACATTCTTCAGGGCAAGTTTTAGTTTCGAAGGTATTTTTTCCCATCAAAAAATATGTTTTATTAACACACGAAATTCGTCTTTTCCATTTTTTTCACAATAACAAAAGTAGCTTCACTTAAAACGCAAAATCTCACAAACTAGTTGTCAGACAGCTGTTATATTTATGCATGTATGTTTTGAAGGTTGGTACTAGCTGACAGTAATATGAAAAAAATCCATTGGCGCCATTATGTGTTAGTCTCGACTTATCAGCCGACCTTGTAGAGAGAGGGAGAGAATGGAGTAGAGATGACTGCCATCATACATCGCTTTTATGACTAAATATTTTTTAAAGTCGATGAAACAACGTGGAAAAGGAGACTTCTTTTTTAAAAGCTTAGCATGATTGCAGTTATTGCAGGATTTTTTTTTTTCTATAACGCAATAAATGGTGTTTTGTTCATCAAAATAAGCTGTTCAAAAATCATTTTTTCTAAAAATATATACATATATGTATATATGAAGTTATATCAAAGTATCAATTATATTATAAATGAAATGCGTTTGAAAGAAATCCTTATTTATATCCATGCACAAATTGAATCAAAGGATGATAATTAAGTCAAAATATGTTTGACTATATAAGCCATTGTATAAGTACATAATATCCTTTTCCATAGCAACATTATACAATTATAAAATGAAAGACTTTTTATTTGATGTAAAACCGAGAAGAAAAAAAATCTATCAAATACCATTTTGCCTGGGAAACAATCCTTTTACAATCTAGCACACATAGACAACAATGGTGAAAAATATGCTTCTCGTTTTTTGATAGATTACATTATATTATTGGGTTAATAAAGTATTTTTTTGTATCTTTTTTAAATATATTCCTTGATAGTAGCAACACATTCAAAAGACTAATAATTAATTATTCCTGTCACTTTCATGTCATGTCACGAATTAAAATCCAAAAAACTGGTTTTCAAGTATAGATTTTATTTTTTTTATGAGTGAAAGATTTATATTTGTAATCCAAAGATAAATTGAAGCAAATGGAAGTGGATTTTTTTTGGGAAAAAAACGAAAGTGATGACTATAATTTAATTTATTTACAAGATATAAGTAGATTCATTCCTCTTCCTTATTTCTTTATTGAATATGCGATTACATATATATTTCAAAACATAAAATCCATTATAAAAAATCCAATTTCTCGTATTGCGTCTTTTTCTTCCTCTCTCTACTTGGAACTGACAGAAGACTTGCAGTTGATAAAGAAAATAAAAATTGCCCTCATCCAATCTTATTTACTAGTAGATACAACCCACTCAATACATTTTAAATAATTGTCAGAATGATGAATTGTCAAATAGTTCTAAATCGACATCTTTTTAATATTTTGAAAGGTGGAAGCCTAATATACCGGCTTGACACCATCGATGAGGCCATACCACATCATTTACGATTAGTAAGAATATAAATCTGGAGCTTAACCTTAATGCTTACAGATTCTATGACTGTTTTTGGCCGTGAAAAAGAGAGAGGGGTAAAGAGAGGGATAGAGAGAGAAACAGGGGGAAAGAGAGGGAGAAAGAAAAAGTGAGAGAGAAACTGTCTCTCTCTCTTTCCTTCCATCCCTCTGTTTACCCTTTTTTCACGGCCTAAAACAGTCATAGAATCTGTAAGCACCAAGGCTAAGCTCCAGATTTCCATTTCTAACGATTAGGTTCAAGGAGGGGGATATGGCAACTCAATGGATATGTTTAGGAGACTAAGATTGTCCTTAAAAGGATTATATATTTTAAAACATTTCAACTTTCATGTTCTTTTAGTATTTTTTAAATTAATAAAAACAATAGTTTACAGATAAGTAACACCCGGCTGATACCGGATTAAGTTCCGGTGAGATGAGTCTATACTAGGAACTTAATAAACAAACAAACTAATTCGCAATAAAAAAGTTCATTTCGCCACTCTGTCTCTCTGATAGATCTGTATCTCTTTTGATTAACCTCAATTGTTAAATCAATGGAAGGAGTACACCATTTACTGCTTCCTTCTTCATACAATGCCTACCTTTGAAATGATACAATACAGATAATAATAATATATCCTTGAAAAGTAGCAACACATTCAAAAGACTAATAATTATTATTCCTGTCACTTTCATGAGAGTTTATATATAACATATTCTATCTTCTCCTTTCTCATTCTTTCACACACACACACACAACATCAAGTAAAGGTTCATATAAATTGCAACCATTTTAAAAAGCCTTTTTTTCTTTTTTCTGCATGCGAATGCAATTTAAAAAGCCTCTTGCATGCAATTCATAAGATGATACAAAAGAGTCACCTGAAGTTACGAGTTAGGTACCCTGGGAAATCCATTCATACACTTTTTTGTGTAAGGGAGAAAACAAAAAAATAATTGCTTCATTTAATTGACTAAAAAAGTAATGCAAGGCGTGAGTAATCGGGGGTTTGCAACCATCGACAAAGGATATAACTAAATGCACAACTAAAAAAAGAAGAACTATATAAGCTATAGGGAGCAATATTGTGGGGGAATTTAATATAAGGAACCTAAAGTTATATGTTTAATCTTAATAATTATTTATTTTAAAATTATTATGTGCAAATTTTTAATAACAACTAAATACTTACAAACGCATCCTCTTTTATGTTTTTAAGCAATATTAAAATGAACTATAGATAAAAGCGATAAGTAATGGAATCTATTAAAAAACATATTTGAGTTATTTATTTCACTCTTTATTGAAGTTGTGACATCCATATAACCAAATAAAACGATATTATAGAATGAAAAACCTTTGGTACTCTTCGAGGACATATTTCCCCACGTCCACAAAACAATTAATCCATTTTGGTTCAGCGTGATAAATTACTACAAATATTATATGTACATCGCAGTAATAAACATTCATTTCCATATCCTCATTATTTGATAAAGTATTATCATCCTCTGTCATCAATCCGTCCTTTCTCAATGCGTATAGTCATAAGTTAAATCATAGGAAACTAAAATCAATCAATAATTATCAAACTTTTTGAAGGCATTTTATCAAATTTTGAAGGCATTATTTTATTTTGAGAACATTTTTTTAAAGTACATTTTAAAGTAAGTCCAGAGTTTGAAAATATGTACATATATAGATTGATATATAAGCCTTTGTTTATTTCCTATACCAAAGTTGTATTTTTCCTTAGTTTCATTACAAAATTATTATGAACCAATTACACAGGTCAACAAAAATCAACTTAAAAATTTAGGTCGGACTAATTTTCACTAATTCTTATAGAGTTTATCTACTGATTCCGAATATGGTATTCATTTTTCAAAGTTAGTGATAAATTCAGAGCAAAATGGATTTCAAATTTTTCAGCACTTTTTCGATTCAGAGCCATTATTGACATACAAGGACTGAAGTATAGAAAAATAAATAGGAATGATTTGATAGAACTTAAATCAAAGTACTCATTTCAATTTTTACTTCGTCTCTGGCACATTTAGACTTTAAAATATATGTCATTTTGTACGAAAAATGAAGGGTTTTACTTAGAGACTCACTGTTCCTCACTAAAAGGTTTACATGATTAAAATTCATATGAATATGAAGAAAAAATATCAAGCTTTAATTTGATATGCTTAGTGTTCCCTAAAATGCCTTATTTTAATAAAAATTTGCTAATGAATATTTTTTAAGTCCTCTCAATTTGCCCTTTTTAGAGAAATTTATAAGTCACCCAGTGAGATAGAAGGAGAGGTAAAAAACTGACGTCACAACGTAGGTAAACAATAAAGAGGAATTTTACCCCCTCCATTGGAATTTGAGTGTTTTTTCCACGGAAATCTTCCGAGGATCCAGGATTCCTAATGCCTGGCCTGCCGGCTGTGCCGTCGTACACAACATTTGTGACAAGAATTCACCGTGACACAGCCTCGGATCAAGCAAGGAGTGGAACCTTACGAGGACATGACTCCCCAGAGGGTGCTCAGCCTATTCTTTTGCATCAAAGAGATGATGCGTCGGAGACAGACAGACAGACCCTGAAGGACATTACCCCCCCCCCCCCCCCCCCCTAAATGCTGGTTGCCTGGCTTATTCCGTCTGCATCAAAGAAGATGACGTGTCAGACATCCCGGAGGGAGGGATGAATGGACTCCCGTGAGAGAGAGAGAGTCATTGCCCTTGTCCTGTCTACCTACTAGCCTATTCTATCGGGGAGTCTCCTATTCAAGTGAATCCATCGTTTTTTGGAGCAGAAAAATGAATTATTTATGTTTTCGTTTGCAAAATTCACCTTTTATTAAGTATGGAAAAGATGCAGCGGGACGACCTCCCTTCCAGCACCCACCCACGTCCTTCAAACTCATAGCCGCCGCCCCGAGGAGCCCGGAGCGTACTGCCAAGACAAAGACAAGACATCCAACAACACAATCCTTTCACCAGCCACAAATCACAATGATACACATCATTCATTTATGAGACACGCAGTTGTCTACCCACCGATCGCCGCCGTCCTCTATTCCGGGGGAGGGGGGGCACCTGCCCTACATCCACTCATCCTGAAACCATTTCAACAGTAGCCGCCGGGCATACCATGAAGATACCACACAAGCGACCCTGCATGGAACTGGGGAGAGACTCCCATCCCCCACACACTCAAGAAGGCGGACCGAACACCACCACGCCCTCGCCTGCATTGGCCTCACTCTTCACGTCACTCTAAATCCATACTTGGGAACTAAGCAAAGACTTTCCAACACCCTCAGGTGGAAGCCATCTCCCCCATGGGGCCCCGAGTCCTCTACGGAGCGCTATGGCATCCGCTCCACCAAGGACGACCTCCTCCAGATAAATTCAAAGTGAGGGAGTTGGAAAGTCTTTGCTTAGTTCCCATGTATGGATTTAGAGTGACGTGAAAAAATATAATTAACATCAATTATACAATATAATAACATACACTTTAATCAATGCAAGGATTATATTGAAAAGACAGTGGCTTGAACTAATAATGAATAAAATGAAGTATGTTCCATCAAATATGTAATTTTTTAAATTGTGAATTAGAAGTACTTAAGAATTCAAATCATATTTTGGATACGCCATTTGTTTATAAAAAGGATATTTTTATCATTATATAAAATTGGTATTGATAATTAACCATCCGCTTTCTGAAAATTGTTTTCTGAATTAGAGAAGAAATGGATTTTCCTGCAGTTTGGCAAAACACCATTTTCTTCCACAGTACGCCGGAATTTATACTTCACTTCAAGATCAAGGGAGACGTAATTTTACTAGCTGATCCAGTTCAATGAAACTCATAAAACCCCCAAATGAAAAAAAAGCAGTGATTCTGGAGGTGAAGAGTTTCTTTGAAGAAACCCCCAGATGCTCACTTAGAAAAGCTTCTCAGCAAATTCACCCAACAAAACAATGTTGTGGAGGATTGTTAGACATGATTTTCGATTCCGTTTTTATCATACACTTCAGTTCAACCATTAACTGATGCCCACAAAGCGCAAGGAAGGTAATTTGTCAGTGGATTCTGCAGCAACCATCCAAAATTGTCGATACAATCATTTGGACTGACAAAAACCTCATCGAAAAAATGACGGACTGTGAACAAATGAAATCCTCTTAATATCTGCGAATAAATTATAGGAATGATGTTAAGTAATGATCTTCGTTGTCATTATTAATGGAATGTTTACAATCGTTCATACATTCCTTTTGATAATGGCCATTTGTCGACCATTTGTCGTCGTTAATGGTGTTTCATAATTTAAATGCTTCTGGACATTATTTGGCTCAGGTTGTGTCATTCTACAACTCGTTCTTCACTTTGGTGGATGCAAGATGGAGCTCCACCAAATTGCACAAATGCAGCTTTAGCATTTCTAAATGAAAAGTTTTGAAGCTAAGTCATTAGCTGAAGGATGGAAAATTCCTGGCCAGTTCACAGTCCAAATCTCAACCCTTGGGCTTCCACTTCTGGGCTGCAGCACAAACTCGAGTTTATAAGAAAAACCAGATTCCATTGAGTCTCTCATACAATGTATCCAATCCTTCGCTTAAAAATACAGTCAGGAGACGATTATTGTTGGAGGGGGTCATTTCCAGCAACTTTTTAGGTTTTATAAGGTGTGCCTTTTACGATATAGCCATAAATGATAGAATTTTCTTTAGCAATTAGCAATTTAAAAATAACATCAATGATGAAATACACTGTTTATCCCCAATTTTTGGCAAACACAAATTCCCGGCTATTGGACCGAATTTTCACTCTGATGTCTTCCCTTTTACAACTCTGCTCTTTTTAATGATCTGAACATGCCTAACTGGATGAAAAATTTATAACTATCATTCTTAAACCTGAATAAGTACTTCATAGATTTTTCTAATCCACAGACTTTCGCAACATGCGTAAGTATTATCAGGGTTGCATAGAAAAACCTCTCTTAGAAGTTGACCCTTGTTGATTGATAGCCACCCATGTGGAATGTAGATTGATTCATCATTTTTAAATAAACATATGGAGCATTTTTGTAATATATTAAGTGAGAATACTACACCGAAAAAATCTTTCACTCTTCTCTTCACTCAATGACTTTTAGATAAAGATTACGTCAGTCAACTATGAGGGGTCCAAAAAGTATGGTGATCTATTTTAGTTTATGTTTAGATTTTGCATTAAGGATATATATTAGGGGGTATTATAGAAACCTAATATTAAGATATCAAAATTTATCCCCCCGCGAAAGTTGCGTCATAAGAAACTAAATGATCGTAGAAAAATGGATTTTTGGTTTAACCCCCCCTTACCCCCCCCCCAAATTGCGTTCAAAGGTTTCGTTATGAAGCAAAACTTTTTTATTATTATTTATTTCGAAAAAATTTAGTTAAACAAAATTTAGCTATGATCAATTTATGACTTTGTTATTTTTTCCAATTTTCGTCAAATAATATTTAGTGCAATAAATGAACATAAGTGCTGACGCACCAACCATTCTTTAAATAACAGCTCCTACTAGGGTTCTTTTATAGTTTCAAGAAGGAAAAAGAAAAAGAGGGTACTCATGTTGATGTTTTTAGGTTATTTTTTAAATACGTTTGCTTTTCACATCTTAATTTTCATACAATAACTCCTCACATGGTTGAGAATATAAATCTATGACGTTGATTATATCCATAAACTTTTGCAGATAATAATATAATGACGAAAAATGTTTTCTCAACTGATAAAAAAAGGTTATTGTTAAGGTAACTTGTTATTTTAAAACTTAATTCTTATTTCTTAAAAAAATATTCTTAGAATTCCACCATGAATACATTGATCACGTATTACTAAAAAGTGGCATAGCGGAAGATCAAGCGAAATAACTACTTCAGTAGTCGAAGAACATTAAAGACTTGACACTTTGGTCACTGTTGTGTGTTACGGATGCAACACCAATGTCAGAATATGGTAAGGAGTAATAAAAAGACTCGAGTTATGTCTTAAAAGACCACTTCAGTGGATTATTTGTCTTCTACACATGAATGAGTTACCTTTTAGAGAAGTTTTTAAACATTTAGATGGCGCACAAAAAGGACCTCGGACTTATGAAGGTACCATAGGAAAATTAATTAATACAGACTTTACCAAAAATTCAATAAAAAGTTTTTAAATACTTGTAGGAAAAGTAAAATACTTAAATCAAAGTTTACTGTATTCTTTGATAAGATAAAATATTTATACGAAATTACATTAGGAATACAAACAGGAAAATTTTCGAATTCAAGCTTTTGCTACAGGTCTCCAGGAGCATTACATGAGGCAAAATGTCTTACCAAAGCCAACAGAATTTTAAGATCCTATATTTCACAAAAAAGTCCATGTGAGTCACAAAAAACTTGTAAAATTTATACTAAATTTTTACGCTCCTATATGGTTTCAAACCAAGTTAAATCCTCTTTTTATTGAAGGCTCAAAGCATTATCAATTCGCCATAACTTTATTACAAGAGATTGATGAAAATTAGCCCCTACAATAGAAAAAGTACTCAAGAGAAACGCTTTTTTGCCCACCCTGAAAATATATTGCTAAAAGGCCTAACCGTAAATAAATGGAAACAAGAATATTTGCCCTGGAATAAGTTTTGTTTACAAAAAAGAATATTAAAAAACAAAGAAATTTTCAACTAACAAAACTATCAGTTGTAATTCTAAGAATTTTTTAAATCTTATCGACTGGTCAAATATAAATTTGTCTGTTCCTCCAATCGTGCCTGAGGAAGATCTTATAAAAGCAAAAGAACATCCTTTAAAAATTAATAAGTAGCCTTGCCATTCACAGTCAGTGGAAAGAGCTGTAAAACTAGTAACGGAGGCATCTGCAAAAGTTTATATAGATTATATTCTCAACTATGTGAGGGAGTTTCTGTATGAAAATTAAGATGTGAAAAGCAAACGTATTTAAAAAATAACCTAAAAACATCAACATGAGTACCCTCTTTTCTTTTTCCTTCTTGAAACTATAAAAGAATCCTAGTAGGAGCTGTTATTAAAAAAATGGTTGGTGCGTCAGCACTTATGTTCATTTATTGACACTAAATATTATTTGACGAAAATTTGCAAAAATAACAAAGTCATATTGATCATAGCTAAGTTTTGTTAAACTAAATTTTCCAAAATAAGTAATAACAAAAAAGTTTTGCTTCATAACGAAACCTTTGAACGTAATTTGGGGGGGGGGGTAAGGGGGGGGTCAAACCAAAATCCATTTTTCTACGATCATTTAGTTTCTTATGACGCAACTTTTTCGGGGGGATAAATTTGGTATCTTAATATTAGGTTTCTATAATACCCCCTAATATATATATATATATATATATAATATATATATATATATATATATATATATTATATATGATATTATATATATTATATATATATAATACAGGGTTAGAACCAAATTTTGAAGTAAACTGTACAGGGAACAAAATGAAAATATATTTACTAATAAAAAGCGAATTACAAAAATGTTAAAACTAAGAGTTAAATGACCCATTGGGCATCATGTTTACTCATATGTACACCATTATTGTCGATAACTGCCTCGACACGGTGACGGATGCTGGTGCAGCTGTTGCGGATATACTCCTCGCTCATGTCGTCCCATGCCTCGCGGATGGCTTGCTATAAGGCCTTCAAATTTGGATGAGACGTCTTATTGGTGGTCCTTTCCAAGACCTCCACACAGAGAAGTCCAACGGTTCAGTTCTGGGCTTGAAGCTGGGCCACATGTTGGCTGGCCAGAAGTTGGACTTGTGGGCGCGGCAGAAATCCTGGACCTTCTTGGACTATGGCATGGAGCACCATCTTGGGTCCATGTATAGTTTCCGTTAGGGTACGTGTCCTCAGCCAATGCATACCGTCCACCTCAAGACCTTGTAGTAGGCAGGGTGTTCACTTTCTCACCGGGCTTGAAAAATTACTGTGGCATCTTCTTGCCATCGCTCGACACAACTCCTAGCCTCATTATCTGTTGCGGGGCTTTGTTCGGTGGTTGCCCTCGACCTGGTCTAATGATTTGGCAATATACCAATCATTTAGCCTGTTGAAAACGGCGTCCAGGGTGAAGATCTTCTTATCGGAGAAAATCTTCACTCAAACGCTGGACTTCTTGTAGTAGTTGAGCACCTCTTGCAACATTCAAGGCGCCTTTGCTTCAAGTGATCGGCGAGCAGGTTTCTAGGAGTCCTGTATCCTACTTCATTCCCAAATCCTTGTTAAACAGCCCGTCTGATGGTCTTAGGGTCCACGCTCATCTCATAGGCCATGGATTCAACGACGATTTAGTATCCTCAGCAATCTTGGCCTGATGTCGTCCAGGAGATCTCGAGTTCTTTTTTTTATTATGCCCTCCACTTCCTTCAGCCCGAGAGGTTCCCTGACCAGCATTGACATCCCTTCTACCGTAGTAAAGCAGTGCGGACAGAGACGCCAATGGTCCCGGCAGCCTTTTCTTGGGTGACTCCCTCTCGGAGCAAAGCTGAACAACTTCTCTCTATTTGACTCCTGCTTCGACATCTTTGAATCATCATCTCAAACTATTTTATAAAAGTTGTTTGTCTTAATCTAAACTACCAACTGAGACCAATAAAAAACAGTCTTAGTCAAGTAGGGAGGTGAAAGGGGGATGAAGCTTTAATGCAAAATTTGGTTCCTAACCTTGTATATATATATATATATATAATAGGTAGAGATTATATATATATATATATATATATATATATATAATATATACTAGTATTCTTCCCTTTCATTCGCAAATTTTGTTTTTTAAGCTGAAAGGATAACTAAAAAAATATATTTTATTTTCACTTTATATATTTCAAGCTAAAAGGATAACAGAAAGGTGCTGCTTGTTAATTAAGGTTCCCGTTTATGGGAAATCCTTGTGAATTAACCCACCAACCTTTTTAATAACTGGATACTGAGGAAAGATGAAGCATCATTCCACTTAAAGAATTGATTAAGCTCCTGCCCCATTTGGCGAAAAAAACAAATGTGTTGTTTTAAGAATATGGTATGACTTGTTGAAAATCGTTATATTGGTTAGTGACTCAATAACAAAACAAATATGTTTTAATCTAATATTTAAAAAATACATGGATATTCTTAATTCTCGAAGAAGAAAATTAAATAAATGACCTGTAAGTTGGCAATCTAGTTCTTTGAAGTAATTGCCGGCACAGTTGATATTTATACTCGAACGGAATTGAAGAATTTCGACCCTACTCGCGATTGTTAGCGAAAGGAACACATACATCATTCCATGTATGTACATCATTGTTATTTATAAATTGATTAAACTTATTTAAAGAAATGTCAAAACATGCAATATTTCACACATTTTTTATAGAAATATTTTGATTGAATTAGAATATGCAACATGGGCCGTGGAAATACCATTGCGTAATTGAAAACAAAAAAAAATGAGTTTGCATAAAATAATAAATTATTATAATCAATCATTCGTCACGCTGAGGAATGCTTCAAATCATTTATTTGTATAAATATCAAATAAATCCAATATATATTTTTGGTGTTTTGAAAAATTACATTTTATGTATCATATATTAGTTTGTCTGAAATATCCAAACTTTTTTTAAGTATGAACTAAAGTTTATGAATATTTTAAATTTATTCAAGGAATTGTGCACACCCCTTAGGAACAATTGAAATATTCCTCTTCAACAATGATGAAAAAGTCATCGTGAGTATATTGTCAACATGAAAAAAGAATTAAATTAAAATGTAGATTTTTTAAATACTGGTTCATTTATTATGCTACTTTAAATCCAGATAAATTTTGTAGTTAATTACTTTTATGTTTGAACGAAATATATATGAAATTACAAAATATTTCTTATATTGAAAGAAATTATAGTTTAGTTAAAATAATAAACCGAACATTTGATACAATTGAATAATATGTGTTGAGTAATCGAGATTCCCATTAAATTTATTGTTGCTAAATCTTTGTAAATTTGGAAAAATATTAACAAAGATTTAACAACTGTAACATGAGTTCAAATTTAAAATTGTGAGTTATAAACAATAAATTGATTTTTTTGTCTTATTTTTTAGTAAAACCTTTATTATTAAACACAATTTAGTAATAATAAGCAATCACTATTTCAGCAAGGAATTCATATCTTTAAATGATCTTACTAAAAAATAAACCCATCCAACAGAATGTCTATAACGTGAAATAAAAACAACAACTCATAACTGAACTCTGGCATCTGAGCGCAAATTTAAAGTTCGTGTTGCTGCAGTTAATATTTCTTTGTTGGCTTTCGACCTTTTTAAAACAGATATATTCTTTAAATGTCAAATGATGGCTATGGCCATAGAAACCAGTAAACTTAAAGATGTCTTTCTTTATCGACTTATTTGAGTATATAAACAAGGAAGATTGCATTGCATTGATTGCAATACCAATAAAAGGGAGAGAAGCATACGTATTGGATTTGTTTTAAGCTATACTGCCATTGTGTGCTATTTTTTCAAGCATATTGTTCAATATATATATATATATAGTAGTAAACAAACCGGGCCGGGACATAATATATATGTTCTTTCCTTCGACATTCTGAGATAACGACGTTTTTTTAGAAAGATCTCCAAAAAAAGTGACACGTTTTTTTTTAGAAAAGAGTATCCAAAAAAGTGAGGACCTTTTTTTAGGAATAATCTCCAAAAAAAAATTGAGGACGTTTTTTTAGAAAGAAACAAAAAAATTCTCAGAAAAAGTGATGACAAGTTTTAGGAAAGAATATTTCGAAAATTCCTTTCTAAAAAACTTTATAAATTGCAAACAAAAGAAAATATTTAAGTCCAGGCCTGTATCTAAAAAACGGGATACCGGCTGGGACACTCAAAAAAACAGCCGGGACACGGGCCGGTACCCGGTCGTTTCCAGATATATATATATATATATAAACTGTAAATAAACACGTATTATTATTATCTTAGGAGGAATGTTTTTTTTTTTCATAGAAGTCTTATATTGCTCAAATCATAAGACAATTCCTTTTATATTTCTTTCATATGTTTATGACATCTCATAATCCATAAATCTTGGCATATTATTTTATTAAGAATTACTTTCTTATGCAGATACGCAATATGCTACATTAAATCAACGTAGGTGCATGTTCTAAACTGTGCTTTAGATGAAATAAAGGATGAATAAAAATAAAAGTAACATCGTATGTTATTTTTCAACACTATCCACTTAAAAATAATATAAATATATTGCTCAAGAGATGAAATTATAATTTAAAATACTATATGTATATTTTTGAACTTATAAACATGTTTAAAATGTCTTTATACCTAAACAGCCATAGTCAGGGAAAATAAGTTACACTTTAATTAGTGTTTAAATTTTTGATTTTTATGAATAAAACATAGAAAAATATTTTTTTATTTTCTATGTTTGTTGCAATGTTCATATAAGTATTTTGTATAATAGTTGAAACTACTGCCAGAGATAAATTAAAGCTTAATCACAATTAAGTGATAAAGAAATAATATGCAAAAATAAAAATATTTTTCGATATATTAATATTTATTTTAAAAAAAATCGGATATAAACATTTTATTCCGTAATCTGGGAAAATATAGTGTAAAAATAAAATATATTAAAATGATATACAGAGAACAGAGTAAACTATTCAGGCGGCAGATGTGAGAATCCATAAATGAACATTTTAGCTCACATTTACAGCCCTGAAGAATAATCTTATATAAAAGTAGTCTTCATTTATTATATTGTTGTAAAAACTGGCGATGTCTTTCTTTATCAAATTGATTAAAATGGGCATTATATGCGAAGATTTAATTTAAAAATCCAAGTGGATAAAATTCATTCGAAAAGAAGAATGTTACATCAATTTGGAAAGTTATGCGTAATTTTAATAATCAAAAGAACATTATTATTGAATAATCTAATATTACGCGTATCAATTTAGCTTATTATCTATTTATAAATATGGATGCTTTATAATATACCTATTTGTTTGTTTGTTTGTTTAGCTCCTAGAATAGACCCACCTCACTGGAACCTAATCCGGTATCAGCCGATAGTGACCTATCTAGTATCTATTGCTTTATTAATAATAATTTCATTAAAAGTGCATAAACGTATAACTGTCCTAAAATATAATCCTCCAGAGACAATCTTCGTTCCCCGATATTTCCCTCGAGTTGTCTCATCTTCTGTCATTACTTACTTTTACTATCTACACCATAAAAACGAATAAAAATGTTATATGTATAATGATTCTTATAAGCCGGAATGAAATCTGTTCTTGGCATAATTCCCTTGACCTTTTCATACAAAGATAAGCAACAAAATCACAATGGAGAACTAGGCATTTCTTAAAAGATACCTGGGATGGTATTGGCACCTTCCAAAACGCCGCGGTCACCGCTTCTCCTACAATAAAATACTTAAGAAAGCGAAAATTAATCAACAAAGTGACTACATAAAAGACAACCTTATTTGGATGGACAATTCTCCAATTGAAAACCAGATATGATAATTTACACTGATGGATCCAAAGATGAAAAGGGTAATACTGGTGCTGGATGGCAATCACTATTGGTGATATCTGCATTCATCACTCAATGGTGTCTTTGAATAGAGACATCAGTATTTCAAGCTGAGGTTTTTGCCATCAAGCAAGCAGTCGAAGATCTCAGAAAATTGAAAAACATGGGAAAAAGTTTTAATTCAATCTGAGTCCCAATCTGCAATAGCTTCTGTTCTCAATCCACTTACCTCAAGTGCTGAAGTCAGGGAGTGTAAATAAATGCAGAGGAAAGACGAGGAAACATATAGGTACATTGAATGGTGCAGAGGACACATTGACATCACAGGAAATGAATTTGCAGACTACCTTGCAAAAAGTGGCGCACAAAGCAACAACCGAAAATTTGTTGGTGTGCCCCCGAGTTATGCCAAGAAAACAATAAATGATTATTTTTATAAAACGATGGTGTGATCGATATAAAGATAGTCCTCACATGAAACACACACATCTTATGTTAAAAACCCCAGATCGAAGGTTGTCAAACTTCACCGTGAAGGCCTGAAACAACTTAGGTATTCAAGCCTACACAGGACATGGACCATTTCTCTCCCACCTAAGTAAATGGAAAAACAAAAGTGCAACCTGTGATCTTTGCAAGGAAGAGCCACTGAGCGCAGACCACCTGATTAACAGATGCCCTGCTCTGTTCCTCGAAAGGTATGAAGTGTCTCAAGAAGAAGACGCGGACATCCAAATTCTAAAAAATTAAATGTAAAAAAATGAAAAATATTACTGTAAATAATTTTAGTATTTAAGAAGGAATTCATTTTGATGTTGTAACACAGATACCCCATTGTTTGGTTGTGTTCTTTACCTTAGTGTCTATTGTTTGTATGTACTTTGTAATCGGCAATAATTTCTAACTAACTAAAAAATGATTTCTTATAAGTGACCACACAATGTCTTTTGGATGTGGCGACTATGGAAATATCTCTATATCTTGTCTAAGTATTATTTCTTTTCTTTTTCCACCGTAAGAATCCACAAAAATTAATGAAACCAAAGAATGGTGATCATGCCTGTGTAAACAATGAGACTCGTTCAAATTATTTTCCATTACATACACTTGTAATTTACTTTTTCCCCTGTTATGCTGAAATTAATTGGAGCTTCATTAAAGTACTTGGGTGTATTTCTAAGCACTTACGATGAGCAAAAAGGTAGATAATTTGAATGGACTTCCTAAATGTATGTAAAAGTTTATGTATTATTTATAATTGAATTGTTTTATATGATGGAATGGTCTAAATCAAAAAAAGATTATGACTTTGATTCACATACCACTTATTCTCTTTCTTGTTGTCTATTAAATTTTCATGGTGTATGATAAAGGTTAAAGTGAAACATTTCTGCAAAACGTGACGTCATGTATAAAAATCAACTTTCCAAAAAAATATTTTTGTTTATTTTCAAACATCTAATAAAATGCATATTTAATAAAATCGCCAAATAAAAAAATATTATTACCTCCGCCGAAGGAGGTATTATTGTTTTCACTGGCGTTTGTTGTTTGTTTGTCAGCAGGATAACTCAAAAAGTACTGAACGGATTCGAATGAAACTTTGTGGAGTTGTTGGAAATGCCAAAAGAAACAAGTGATTAAATTTTGGCATCTCTAAGTGCTTTTTTAATATGCAAAATGAGCAAAATACTACTAATAATAATAATGAAATGGGGTCTCTATTCAGGGAGTAGGAAAGAACAAACGCTAAAAAATATTCATTGACGTATTATTGTTCATATATCAGCTCAGGACTATGTTAACCCAGTGACGTAGCTTAAACTTCTCCCTCTTCCCGTCTCTGAGTGCTTTTTTAATATGCAAAATGAGCTAACAGAGAGGAAACAATGATTAGAGATAGAAAATCGGGCGTGTGAAAGGGAGAATGTTTGAATGGGAATGTTGTGGGGATCGGCGGAGGTACACACTCTCTGAGTGTATATATGCCTCTAGTTACCTCCGCCGAAGGAGGTATTGTTTTCACTGGCGTTTGTTGGTTTGTTTGGTCAGCAGGATAACTCAAAAAGTACTTAACGGATTCGAATGAAACTTTGTGGAGTTGTTGGAAAGGCCAAAAGAAACAAGTGATTAAATTTTGGCATCTCTAAGTGCTTTTTTAATATGCAAAATGAGCAAAATACTAAATGAAATGGGGTCTCTATTCAGGGAGTAGGAAAGAACAAAACGCTAAAAAAATATTCATTGACGTATATGTTCATATATCAGCTCAGGACTATGTTAACCCAGTGACGTAGCTTAAACTTCTTTCTTCCTCTCCTTGCTCTGAGTGCTTTTTTAATATGCAAAATGAGCTAACAGAGAGGAAAAAATGATTAGAGATAGAAAATCGGGCGTGTGAAAGGGAGAATGTTTGAATGGGAATGTTGTGGGGATCGGCGGAGGTACACACTCTCTGAGTGTATATATGCCTCTAGTTTTCACTGGCGTTGGTTTGTTGGTTTTTTGTCAGCAGGATAACTCAAAAAGTACGGAACGGATTCGGATGAAACTTGGTGGAGTTGTTGGAAATGTCAAAAATAACAAGTGATTAAATTTTGGCATCTCTGAGTGCAGAATTAAGATGCAAAACGAGCTAAATACTAATAATATTTCAAGTTAGCCTACTCTGCCAATAGATGTCGCTGTGCTGTAAAATCGGGTGCCGGGAGCGTCTTCCTCTCGGAATTTCCGTCGAGGGGAACCCTCCCCCGTCCCTCTACGCCGCCCCAGTCGTGAAAAATCTGCCTCGGAAGGTTAACAATGACCCCGTGACGGTGGAGGTTTGCACTCTCTGAGTGTATATGTATATGCCTCTAGTTGAATATCTTTTCGCTATATAAAACATGGGAGAAACCATAACTCTGGTTGAAGGATCACATTTATTTCATAAATTATGATTTTCCTTAATAAATAAGGACGGGTGGGTTCAAGTATGTATTTAACTCTTCTTACCTCCTTTTGTCTTTTTTATATTAAAACGACAGAAATTACGCACTTTATATTTACTTGCAAAGCAAATACTGGGTAAATGGGTACATAGCTGAGCAAGAAGATGAAGAAGGAATATAATAATAATAATAGGTAAAGAAATAATAATGGGAACATCTAGTAGGTTCTTGCAAAAGCAGAAAAATTCCTTTTTCTCCTAGTCATTAATTATATTTCCCTACATGAGGTGTACTATATTTTGGGAAGAATATTTTTGAACGATTACAAGGAGTAATCACAAGGAGTTCTTATATTAAGAACGGATGAAAAGGGCTTTGAAGATATAAAAATCTCAGGATTACTTAATCAATTCCATTGATGTGAAAGGAATTTATTTTATACATTGTATTTCCAATTCATTCGTCATTTATTAAAATATATATTTATTTACTTTTCACATATCACAAAATAAACATGTAACTAAAAGAATGTACATAAATTATTTGAAGATTATTTTTCTTTGAAAATCTCGTCTCTTTGCAAATATTCGTGGATCATTGCTTCTGAGGAGGTCAAATATTTCCCATCAAGCTCCCTATCTCATTTAAATACTTTACATTGAATTATGAATATTTCCATAAGATGTATTTTTTCAAATAATCGACAACCGTTTTTTTAATTTTGATTTTTTACAGTTATTTTTTATTGTGTTGATTATTTTTATAAGTCTCGTCATTCTCTCCGACGTAATCATTTTACATAAGAATGTCTAATTATGTTTTCCTCTTTTGCAATATCTTAAGGAATATGTAATAATTGAGATTGATGGAATTTCTATGAAGACTTAACGTAAAAACATTATTTTATTCGTTTAGAAGAATATAGTGCAATAAGTAAAACTATGTACTTATTCCGTTGTTTTTGCCTTATTATTTCTTGTTTTGAAAATATCTGTACCCTCATAACAGATATTAAAATATAACAAAAATTACAGTGTTAGTTAAGCGAGGGAAAGTATATGATCAACCGTTATAAAAATATTTAGTATTTGGGCTATAATATAATTCCTGAGGTTTATTTTTTATTTGATACTCATTCCTATGGGGACCCATTTTATATAGATGTAGTGTTCTTTGATTATTTGGCCTGTGAAAGCCAGTAGTGATACTATCAGTATATACTGTACTATAAGTATAACACATGACTGAAAAGTCCGGGGCCTAATAAAGAAAACACGTTTTTTTGGTTCAAAATTAGCTTTATTCATCAACGTAATCTCCATCAAGAGCAACGCAATCATCCCGCCGCGCTCTATCATTTCAATACCACTTTTGCAGAACGATCTATCTTTTGCTCTAAATAGGCCCAGTTTCAGAGACAACCCCTTCATTCGTGCAAAATTTCTTACCGGCGATCATTTTTTTCAGGTTTGCAAACAGCCAGTAGTCGTTGGGAGTCAAATCTGGGGCGAATACTGTGTATGTAGGAGCAACTCGAAGTTAAATTCACGCCATTGTTTGGATTGACTTGTGACAGGGTGCGTTGTCTTGATGAAAACAAAACAAAAATTTGCAGCCAATTGTTGTGCTTTCGGGTGCTTTGAACGAGGCTCACCAGTTGCTTCCCACTCAGATGACAATCGTTTTGATTCCGGAGTGAATTGATGGGTCCATGTTTCATAATTGTCACATATCGACGCAAAAATTCCGGTTTGTTACGTTTAAACATGGCCAAACACTGCTCAGAAACCATCAACACGTTCCTGTTTTTGGTCAACAATGAGCAAACGCGGCACCCACTTTGAACAGAGCTTTCTCATTGTCAAATGCTCATGCAATATAAAGCCAACCTTGCTTTTGATATCTTTACGATGTCACCTAACTCACACAACTTCATTTTTGGATCATTCAAAACGATTTTGTGGATATTTTTTTTATTTTCTGGTACTACCGCCTCATTTGGACGCTCCACTGCGTTCTGCGTCATTGATATCTCTACGACACGTTTGAAGTCAGCAAACCAACGTTTTATTGTTGTTTCTGATGAGCAGAGTCCCCATAACACTTTTCAAGCCCTTGCTTCGCCTGAACGGTATTTTTTCCAATGAAGAAATGAGTAAAATTTAAACACGAAATTGTTTTTGATCCATTGTTTTAAAAATAAAGCAGTAGCGTCACACTCTTTAGCGCACACTAACTTAAAAACTAATTATATAATATCATGAAATTTTAACAGCTGTCTTTTGAAGGTTAGTATTACTGATAAAAAGGTGATTGTAATAAAATACCGCCATATATGTG
>CP045896.1:15758047-15771299 GCA_013387185.1 Caligus rogercresseyi
ATTGTTTTTATTGAACGGTTGTGATAGTTTGTTTAAGAAGTGATCCTTGAAATTAGGTGATTTTTGTGTAAAGTACATTATTCGTTTTCTTAATAAAGTTATCTCGTGCGAGAAAAAAAAAAAAAACGGTTTAATGTGAAGAAATAAATATTTATGAATTAATTTTTATTCTTCTCTATCTAAGTCAGAGATGCCAGGGTGAGATCAGTCAGGGGGCGGACTGTTTTCAAGGGGACCTCGGGGGGCCAAATTACCGGTAATTTTGGCCTTGCAACACTAAACACTAAACAAAGTAGATTGAAATTTGTGATATTGTATCATAATATGATTTATTTATAAAAACACTTCTCAACCACTAACGTAACGGGCCAAATGAGATGTCCATTCGGCCGGTTCCGGCCCGCGGGCCGCCACCATGGCACCACTGATCTAAATACTTATATGAATTGTAGCTCACTAGTTCATTTCGTTTTCATATTAACAGTATGGAGAAGGCAAAATATTCATTTATGTATGGTTAGTTTAGTTCAAATTTATACTTTAAAAAAAGATTATTTTCTGGTTCACCAAAGTTTAACCACCTCGATAACGCATATTGGTGGTTTTATATAATTGATAATTATTTTAAGAAATTAGATAAAATTTTGATTTGAAAAATATATTTTATTCCTTTGTAATGTTGAAACATTGACGTGCATGATGTTTCATAACAAAATACTCATCTACATATGTAGTTGGTTACAAAATAAACTTGAAATTTAAAAAAACTATTTGATTACTTAATAATTTTTTCTTATACCGTGTTTTGCATTTTTTTTACAAATCTCATTTCGATTACAATATCATCATAAACTCAATTTCATTTGCTAAACGGCCCATGCAGGAGGCATCCAGGGTTCCAAATTTAAAAATTTTTTTCCGTCGATAATTTAAACCATTGAGAACCAAAAAAGCATCTATTTGATGTTTTGAAGAAAAGTGTTAAATTTAATCTGTCTAATGTTTGGTGAATAAAAATATAAATATCAGAAACTAAAATATGTTTCTTTAGTAAATGGAACTCTCAATGTGTGCAAATACAAACAAAAGAAGGTCATCGATAAGCTAAGCTAGGATTGTGTCCTAATATAGTCAAATATAGGAAAAAATTTTTTTAATGGTTTATTCATGTAATTATTTTTATCAAATGAAAACGGATATGTATGTTTAGGCTTAACGATTATCAAATTTAGAGTACAAATAAAATTCACATTGTACATGAAAGTACAAATAAAATACTTGCTCTCATACGTATATACAATCTAAATGAATGATAAACGTATGACAACAGGACATTTAAAAATATATATACAAAGGACGTAATATGACTCAACAATACTTATCTTAGATTTTAGTATCTTTCCAAAGCTAATATAATTAAATGCCATTTATAATCATGAAACGATTCATAAAAATCACTTAAACATTTACATTCCTGTGTTAGGTTATGATATCCCAGTAGAACCAAAGAGGAAGGGTATGTTTTGGGGCCTTCCTTCCTAAACATATAAAGAAAACAAGGTCTATTTACTTCATGTTTTCATGGATAGTGAAACGTCAGGTGTCTTTATTCTTTTTAAGTCCTCAAAATCTATTGCAAACTTTTATGATGACATGAGCGGGATGAATAACATAAGTACTGTTATTTTCCTCGCTTATCCGTGTAACGTCACAAAAGACCTCTTTTGGTAAATGGGCATAACTTTTAAATCAATATATCTTTATGTTAATAAGCTCTCATGGTTTATTTACTCTATATTTTTGGACAAATGATATTTACCTCCTGTCTTCTTTTTTGGACATTATATATAATTAAATGTAGAATTTAAATTGCTTTAATATTTGAAGTAAACATCGTTTCGAATATGTGTTCAAAAATAAATTAAAGGAACTTCCCTTACACAAAAAAATATATGTGACATAAATCAAATGTGGTTGCTTCCATAAAAAACATACACATTTCACTTCAAATAAGATTTTCTCCCTTATGTTCCACCCATGACATTTCATACATTTTTTAAAAGAAAAAAGCTGACATCTTTGAGGGAAAAATAGTCTAAGGTTTGGACTTCCCAAGTTAGAGAAAAGTAGATAGAGAGGAAATGGTTGTTTTTTAAGGACTCTCAAGTTGACTTGGTGAAATTACGCTTTGAGAAATATATATCAAAAATATTGAAATGACTTCACGTGGAGGATATATATAGATAGTATATATATATATATATATATATATATATATATATATATATATTATATATATATATATATATATATAAATATAATATATATATATATATATATATAATTAGATTATATATATATATATATAATATATATATATTATACTATATATATATATATATATATATATTATACGGTTTTACTCTGAAGCGAACAAGTCATCTTCTACAGGCGAGTGAAGTTAATTGATACAAAAAAGCTATGAAATATGCTAACATTACACACTCCATTTTTTCTTTGTTTTTAAATGAAAACTTTGTTTATTAAAAAACATCAAACATACGTCTGGTAGTAAATTAGATTCCTTTAAATTAATAATAACTATTAAAGTCTGTAACGTCCACCATTTCAAGAAATTTGCGGGAAAACTATATTTTTAAAAATTTTTAAACTTTGACCTCGTTGCGCGACCTCGTAATGTTGACCGATTTTGTTCAAACTTTGTATGTCGTCTTCTTTTATCAACAAGAAACAGAAAATCCACAATGTTGCTAACATTTTTAAACATTTGAAAAAATAAGAACAAGCCCTAATAATATATATATATATCCATTGAGGCCTCGATTGGGATACATACAAGGACTCAAAATGATACTGATCATCATTCAATCATAATATGGAGCTAACTAACAACAATTTTTTATTAAGTTAAGGTATTATGAATAAGGTTTTCAATAACAGATCCATGACGAATTTCAAGCAAATCTTGGAGTCCCATGAAGCTTACTCTTAAAACATTGATCCTGAAAGTAATCACGCATGCAAAATCAAGTAATTCTAAATATCGAACTTTTGCAGGCTTGATTTAGTTTGTTATATAAAAATCTAAATCCTCTATTTGTTATTTTTCATGACTTTTAAATATATTTTTCTCATTATAGTAGCACATATATAGTCACAAGTGGCTACGGGACTATTCAAAGCTGACTAATTAGTCAACAAATGTATTTTTCAAAATATTTAAGCAAAAAAACATGTTCAAACTGTACAGTAATTCCAAAAAAGCAATTTCAATTTTTTTTTTCTTTTGAAATGTTAAAAAAATAACAACTATACATAGTGCTTAATTTAGGATGAGTTTTGTCTAAAGTATTACTTCCTTCATTAGTATTAATTATATTTGGCGCCTACGGCGCCCACATGTTCATATTACATAAGTTTCTTAAAATTTGTATCATGGATTTTGTGGAGATAAAATAGGTTTTCTAAATGTCAAATGAATAACAATAATTTTCTGTTTTGTACAAACATTCCTTTAAAAAAGTTTGACTTTGTACAAAGAATATGTTTTAAGTCACATGAGATGCTTTTTTTTTTTTTTCCTCTCTTTACCCTGAAAAGTAGGTAGTAAAATCATAAAGGGTGATTTTTCTGTTTCCTTTCGGGTCCCCTCACTTAACAATAGTTTTATTAGGTCCGCCTTGACCCAGGATTCCATAGGTACCTTCAAAGTTCAAATCTGACCCTAAATGTGGGAGGAGATAGCGTGCGGACATACAGACGGACGGACAGAGATTGGTGAATTATTATATAGATTTTTGTTAATAAAAATTGTCAACTTGCAAATCCGATGTCTCAGAAGCCCATTTTTAAGATATATTCATGTTCCAAGCCACTTGTCTAAAAATCTGTGGAAAACATTTAATAGTTATATTCTGAAGGCCACCCCTAATACCAACGTTATTTTCACTTTTAATAATAAATAAATAATTTTATATTTTGATAGAAGAGCACATAACAGAACGTTTGTTTTATTCCTATATAAGCCTCACCACACCAGAACTTAATCTGATATCAGCCAGTAGTGGTCTATCTAAGAGCAATTAGCTTTATTAATAAATAATTCATATCTAAATAAAAGGTTACATATTTTCATCCATTGGTCCTCCATGTATACCTTTCTTTCTTTGCCGGTCGCCGCCAATTCAGCCATTTCCTGCATTGTGCAGCCACAATTGTTAATCAAGTGCTGTGGCGTTTCCTCATCTTCTTCACAAAATCTGCATGTTGAGACAAGTGATTTCCTCATAATAAATTGATGTTTCATTAAATTAATATGACTACTTACCATTGCGACGATTATGGATACTTGATGTCTTTTGTATTTGTAGATTTTTCTACCGATGTAGGATGTACAGATGAATTGCTTCAATTGTCGCTAGCTTCCCAAGCTGTTCCAAAGAGATCTTCAAGCTGACATACATGTTTTATTAATAGCCACTTTTGCCTGACAGATTTGTGTACCTTAGCCAGGTAGTCGGCAAGTTCATTTCTGTATTATTATTGTGTCCCTTGATCCAACCAATGGTGAGCCGAAAATAAAGTTCTCAAGGGCACTTTTACAATATATAAATTCTCTAATTCTCTAAGCATATTGCCATGCCGAGGTTTTGGCTGTCAATAGTAAATATACTATTAGAACGAATAAACAAACTTTTACCTGCTGTTTTCCTAGCCGGTAGAGGGCTTGCTAAATTTATAATGGCTTCTATTTCACCTTGATTCTGGAAGCATCCATACATATGATCATAATCATTTGGAGTACATATCTTTGCCGCCTTATACGCTGAACTATATGACCAAGCTAGTGCATCCTGACTCACAGGAACCGAAAAAGCGAAAAAAGATTTTTACCTCTGAAAAGTGTGTTCTTTACATAATACTTTTTTATATCATATACATTCTAACAAGAAAAACATAATTCAGAGTCTATTTATTACTATAAATATACCCATTACTTTAACGGGTGCATGTTTCCAGAAAATAAGTACGCCGAAAGTTTAAAATGTATTGACAAATTTCCTCAACTTTAAAATGATAAAATTTTGCAGGAATTTTGTTTTACAAAGAGATGTTACTTTTTAAAATCTTAAAAGGTTTACTTACTCTTCATTACCTACGATTCATTTGCATATACAAATAACGACTATTTAAATTATATAATATATATATTTAAAAAAATATATATAAGAAAACTCTTTCAGATGATTTTTAACTTTTTTATGTAACTTCAGTGTACTCAAAATAGAAAGATGTCTTGTTCCCACATCAACAAATAATAAGTAAGTTTGTTTGATACTTATAAAGGCTATCAACTGTTTATTGGTTGTATAAAGGACATATTTTAAATAACTTAAATCCTACTTAATTCTAGAAAAGTGAACTCAAAATGTTGTCTTGTTTCTATGTGAAAGTTTAATTAAAGAAGTTAAAAAATGATTTTTATCTTTAGTTCTTTTAACATTATTGAGAACTACAGCATCTTTCAACATTTTTAAATTATTTTTTACATAGTTCATAGCAACGTGCAGTGAGGCGGTATTTTACTTTGTACGTTTTATCATCAACTAGAAAAATGATTGTTAATTGAAAGCTTATCCTTTTAATAAATTAGGAATCATTATTCAAAACATAGTAATAAATAGTCAAATGTAAATTAAGGCTGATGTTTTATGAATATAAAATACTGTTTTTTCTTTTTTCTTTGCATATTCGTTCATGCATTACACAACATATTTCGATTCCATTTTATTCCAGTTAAGAAAGAGCTATCGATGTTCCACCTGGTGGGGAAATAAATAAACTTTCCTCTACAATGAAAAAAATTAACAATACCGTTAACTTCAATTATACTTTGTGACATTTCTCACAACTGAAGCTGACATTCAATAATGAATGAAGATAACCAAAATAATCTTTTTTTCCTTCAAAAACTCAAGCAATTCTTCTTTTTGCACATGTTTCAAATGTACTTAGACCATATTTCATATATTTATTCATTGATTTATAACTTTGCAGATAGTAATCTATTGAATGGAATTAAGTATTATATCGTAAATGATTAAAACCCAGATCTATGTACTACAGTACGACGCTCAAAAATCTAATTCAATAAACATATAGGTCATTCAAAGGAAGAGGAAATAAAAATATATGTTTCCGTTTATCTTATCATTCTACTAATAAAATCGAAGGGATTTTCTCCGCATGCCGTCTATTTTAAGATTTATGTCTATTCCATCCATAAATAAATAACCAATTTTTTCTATATCTATGTATAAGAAGTTGCTAAAATCACAGATTGGGTTCAATAAAAAAAATATTTTTGTGGTGCAGCGCAGATATATTATATATATATATATATATATATATTTCACCTACTTATGTGCATTATACATTTTTTACGATCGTATATGTCATTCAGATTATTTTAACTATTTTATCATAACAGGAACAAGGATATCACCTCGTAAAGTCAACAATTGTGGAGCCAAAAATGGTTCAGGAGGAATGGTTACGCCAGCGAGACTTTTGGTAAAAGTATAACGACTCTTTCTCCATTATTTAAATTTTAATTATATATATATATAGTTTTTATTATAGAAAATCATTCAAATAATTACTTTATTTTAACTGAACTAGCTTCTTAATTTGACAAATTTTAAGGTTAACGGTATTTCATAGATGGAAAAGTTTAGCCTTCTACTTAGGAAATTATGTCTTATGTTATTTTATTCATAGTAAGCAGAATATTGAATAGAGGGAGCTCTGCGAAAAAACTATTTTTAAATACCGTTTTTATAATTGTTTTTGTTCTCGTTTGACTCACTTCAATTTAATATGATTAAGACTATGATGTTTTAATGTTGTGATGGATCTTGCTTTAGAGTGTAAATTTTAAACTAAAATGTATATTTATGATTTATGGTCACAACCCCTGTTGCTATTTCTTTATTAATGTAAATATGTGATATGTATTTTTTTCAAATAAATGATTCATTATTATCCGGCAAGACCAACGTTTTGAGTCGGCGAGGTAACATATATTCTTATTTTTATTTGAAATAAATCATAACTTATCTACAGTTCAAGTTTTACTTCGTTTTTATAATCAAAAGTAGGTTTTTACTGTAGGAATTTTTCCTTTCCTTTAAAAAAGGCTGTATTGAGACATCAAGTTCCATTCCCATGGCACTCAAGGATGTCTTAGGCATCCAATTCCAAAAAAGAAGCCGAATTTTTTCGTAATAAGTGTCTACAGGAATTACATCTCCCAACAATTTGCAAACCTAGAATAATTCGCTCTGTTTAAAAAAATCACGATGGAAAAAGATTCAACCACATTTTCAAGTATCCTCAGGCACTATTTTCTTTATTGTTTCTTGCAAAGAGTGTAGACTTTTGTTCAATAAAATTTATCATGCTTTTACAAAGTGTCCTACTCTGAGCATCTTTTATCTCTTTAAATATCAAAGGGGTTACTAAAAATAACATTCCTGATATCCTTCTCTTTGGGTTAAACTCCAATCCAGAAGTTCATCAAAAAGCGTGCTATGGGAATTTCGCTTTTGAGCTAGGCTAGCTAGCAAGTGATGACTTCTTTTGTAATGAGGATTAGTGAGCCATTTTGATATCAATCACTGCTCTTAAAATTAAAATTCCAAACTCAAATAATGACACATGGAATAATACAGGTCAATTAGTTCGACTGATCCTTCTTGTGCCGTCAAACACATGAAATTTGTAAAACATATAATAAAATATCGTCAAAAAAAATTCTCTTTAAAGTGGGTCCTGGGATTTATCTTAAATTATCTTTTGTCTGGGCTGTAAATTGACTCTCAAATTATTATTGCCATGTCCTTTATATGTATCATGTTATATTGTCGATTTATAATGTTTTGAATAAGTTTTGTACTTAATGTATTTTAATTTAACGTTTTAATGTATATTACAAGAAAAAGTCCTTTTTTTCATCCATGTTTATAATATTCATCGTTGGTTTTTCCCTTTTAACCTTTGTTTAGAGATCTTATTTTAACTAATATGTTTATTTATATATTTCTACGTATATAATTTTTTTCAATCAATAAAGTTTCTTCATATTAAATAAACATATAACCGGAAATAGAAAGCTCATGACCCAAAAGGTCATAGGAATCAAATCTGAAAGATAAAAGTAGCCACACAACTATTTAATATGAATGTTGAATGTAAATAATACTTATAATTTGTAAGTAAAACTCCAAGTTTTTCCGGGCAATCAATAACCTGTGCAAAATGTTACGATAAAGGACACTTTGCGAGGGACTGTCCAAATAAGTTTATTAAATGGACTGATTATTGGAACTCTTTAAAGGCTTCATTTAGTAAAGCAACGGACAATGCTTCCGTAAATGATAACGAGACGGCACGTTTGAATGAAGATACTCAGACAATGATGGCACTTCCTACAATTGTAAATGGTGAAGATACTCCCTCGCAAATAAATGATGGAGAGAATGCGCCTAATAGTGAGGAAGGAGAATCCCAGGATACAGCCCTTAGAACCATAGAACCTATGACAGGGGCGGAAGAGGTGAATGGACCCAACAATATGCCGTCTGAGATCATTCATGATGATAATGCGGAGACGGAAGAGAGCAACATCCCACATGCTGGGCCTTCAGAGATGCATCAGGACAACGCTACTCCCTCACAGGAGGACACTGAATCAATGATGAACAAAGATAACGGAGAAGGTAGAAGGACAAAATCTTCTATATCACATTTGAATGCTCAAAACATTGTTAATCATCGTACTCGCTCCCAATCAAATAGTAAAAGGAATAAGCCCGAAACTGAACATTCTCCTGATAAAGACTCGCAGGCAAAACAACCTAAGATTACCACATAGACTTTGCTTCAATAACCTATGTCTGTACACAAAAGTATAGTAGGTTTAAAAAGAATTGTGTCATTGAATACTAGAGGTGGAAAAGATAAAAGAACAAGCCATGCCTTGATGAAAAGGATCCAGGCTCTACATCCGGACATCATCTGCCTTCAAGATATTAGGGCTTTATGTGCCTCCTCTTGTACTAGATTATGTCCTCATTGTATACCACCCAATTTCACTGTGTATTTCACTGGGAATGGCGTAACTCGTGGTGTCATTACTATGGTGTCTAAATCAGTGGCGTTATCAAGAAATATTTATGAAAGCCAAATCGACAGTGACTTCCACAAGATTAACATTCATGTCCCATCTAGTAACTTTGAATTCAGCATCATAAATGCATATGGTCCAAACCAGCGATCAGAATCTTTTTTTACTTCTATTCGTAATTGCCTTACAAATGACCCTCTCCCAAGGATCTTAGTTGGAGATCTCAATGTCGATCTTCAGAAGAACTCTCATCCAAATAAATGTTTTCTTGAAAGTATAATCGATGAGACATACCTATTTGATATTATTGACAAATTTATGGACCACAAAGATGCATATTCCTGGAAGAGCGGAAACAAATGTTCAAGAATAGATCATATACTCGTTTCATGGTCTATATCTACGATTACAAAAAAAGCAAATTTTAGATATGAGCCCTCCTCAGATCATAAGTTATTAGAAATGGAGTTTATATCAAATTCTTGTAAGCCTTTCCGAATTCCTAATTGGCTAGTCCGTAGCGAAAAATATCAAACGAAACTACAAAGTAATCTCCAGGAAAATTTTAACTCAACATATTCGTGCCGAAAAATTTTAAGAACCCTAAATAAAACGATCAAAAATACAACGATAATGTTTTTACGAAAAAAGCGAATAACAACAAAACAACTACAAAAAGATATTGAAGAAATCATGGATGAAGGCTCACTATTTACGCGGACGATAACCTCTGATACTCTCAATACCATTGGATTAGCGGAAATAGAGGAGGAAGAAATGGACAGAAAATTACAATTAGAGCAGAACTCATTTTTTAGATTTAAACAAATGGGACTTAAAAAAGAACTAGCGTTCAGAAGAATTGAAAAAATCAATATAGACGGAGCCTTTACGTCAGATAAAAAAGAAATTCTTCAATTATTTCATAGAACTTACCAAAGAATTCTTGGATGCTCAAGAATTGGTTTTCCCAGACCCAAAAATTCAACAGGGTCGGTTTTTAGTCATAGTATTGTAATGAATCATATTCAAAAGTTTTATAAAAATAATAAAGCCTCTGGGCCAGACGGTATTAGAGGTTCAATCTTCAGTTATTGTGCAAATGAAGTCACCCCATACTTACTCCGGATTGGCAAGGAAATGGAAACTAAAGGCGCCCTTCCAGCGCCTCTTACTCACGGCAGAATTTCACTCATCCCCAAGAAGGGCAGCGGAAACCTAGTTAGTCACTGGAGGCCTTTGACAATAATGAATGAGGCATACCGTATATTGGCAGGTATTTTAGCGCGACAAATAGAACCCATTTTAAACAAATGTCTTGGGCAAGAGCAAAAAGGATTCCTAAAAAGAAGAAATATCGCTGATGTGTCAAGAAATATCAGGACTGCCATGGACTCCACTTGCCGGAGACAAAAATTTGGAGCCATAATCGCAATCGATTTTAGCAAAGCGTTCGATACTATTAGCCATAATTTTATTTTAAAAGCTGTGAAAAAGTTTCTTCCAAAAAAGTATTTTAACCCCATACGCTCTCTTCTTTTTAACGGTAGCTCTACTATTGTTTTAGATGGCCTCCAAGGTGACCCTATAATTTTAGGAAAAAGCTGTAGACAAGGATGTCCAGTATCACCCCTCTTGTTTGTCGCTTCGATGGAACAATTAAACACTTTAATTAACCGCAAATATCATGGTTTTGGAGTGCAAATGGAAAATAAAAAGCACTTAATTGACCTCTACGCCGACGATATAACCTTAATGGTGCAAGGGAATTCGGAGGAACAGCTTATAAGGAGAATTGAGATTCTAGTTGCCTTTTTTGGAAAATTTTCAAAGATAAGTGGACTTAACGTAAACGTGGAGAAGACCTCCATTCTTCCTATTGGCATTTGGCATCCTGCACTTTCTTCGATTATAGGGGGGTGCAAGGTTGTTGGATCAGTGAATATTTTAGGTATTATGTGGGAAATAAACCGCCCTTCACTTTTAAATTTTGAAGGCCTAAATAGTCAAGCTTATAAATGGTGTCAGGCATGGAGAAGTTTTTGTATACAAAAGCGTATTGACCTATACAATACAAAATTGATATCTCAAATTATTTACGTATCTACTGCGATTCCATCAATAGGGGAAAAATTCATAGAAGAAGAAGATAATTGGTTGAATAAATTATTTGACCAGAAATACATTCCCACCTTAAAAAGAAGAAGGTCTCAACTTGGTGGAGGCCTGGTTTTACTACAAAATATTTTACCTAAAATATATTTAAAAGTTTTTTACAACCTCACTCTGCACCCTGACGTGGAATGGCGCGACTATTTTAGTGACCCTATTATTTTTAAAACACTCATGTTTGGAACTGACTTGTCCAACTACAGGATAGCTCTATATTCAAAGGAATTGGCAACTATGCAAAGGGTAATATGGAGAAATTCACCCATATTTGACTCTAACAGCATTACTGATATTATTCGTCAAAATATTAAACGAAGACCCTTTTTTAAAGGGATAAACGAATCACCAGAGGAATTGGAAAGGATTGCGCTGATAGAAAACAGGCTAACGTTTGGCGACTTGGATGGTTTATCATCATTCAAAACCGGAAGATTTTATTTTCCTCTTCTGAGAGGAGCTAAACAACATATACCATTGACTCCTTGGCATTGCAAGTTCCTCGTTAAAGAGCCCCACTCAGAAAGAGCAGATGAAATAGTCAAAACCCATTTATCCTCACTGGGTTTACCTGGCGGATGGAGGAAAAAAATATTGGTGTCACTTGTGGGAATTAATGATCCACGGAAATTTACTGCCCAATTACAAATATCCGCTAATCTAATCAGATTTTCGGAGCACTGCAAGGATTGTGGATACATGTATGTGGACATCAAACACGCCTTCTGTGATTGTCCTGCTCTAACAATTGTTAGAAATTTCATTACTCTAAATTCTGAGTTCATCCCAAATTTCAAAGAGGAAAATATGAGGGGCACTGTTCTTTTCGGCGGTTTCAACACCGGGAAACGCTGCAAAGAGGAAAATACCGTTAGGGCGTCGCTACTTAATTGTAAGGCCTACATAGCGAAAAAGCTGATGGGAGGGGAAACCATCAATGCGAGAGATCTCCGGTCAATCATGATTTCGGCCGCCGCTCGTTACGCGGCATTTTCCTTGAGGATCCCAATGGTACAAAGTTCGGCCTGGAATCATGCTTCGGAAGTCATCAAATATTTCCCTTCTACTTCTCCCCTGCACACCAAATCCCTGGAAATAATCATCAGACAATTCAAGAAATTCAAGAACAATCAATGATATTTTATCCATATACTTATATTATTCTCTGTTTTTTGATGTTTTTAAAATATTTTATCACAAGAATTTTATGTTAAAATTATTTGATATTTACGTTTATATTCGTTAGATACTATATCGTAAGAATTTTATGTTAAGAATTTAGGTGATATATACATACGTTTGTGTTTAAGGTTTCTAAAAGGAAAATAATTTTAAACTATAATGTTTATTTATGTTTTGTATTGAACACAATTTTCCTTTTATAACTATTATATATGTATATATTTATGCACGTTATAATAAAAAAACCTTGCTGATGGAAAAAAAAAACTCCATTAAAGGATAATTTTCCCCAACATGCGAAACTAATTTTAGTTTAGGGACAAAATGATAATCTCACATAAAAAAATTCATAAATTAAGATTAAATTAAGGCACATTAAATAATCTATGAAAAAATAAACAAAATATTGTAGAGAACATAGATGTGTAAATCGATAAAATACCCGCGACATCAAAGTCTCCGAACAATATCAATGAACATACATATTAACCTGAATTAAACAATATAATATTCATCCATAAACATGGAAGTCTCAATTGAATTTTGTAAATTCAGATAATACTGCACTTATAAATACTCAAATAGAAATTTGATTATACTAAACGTGAAATAGTTTTGATGTTAAAAGTTAAATTTATTTTCACCTTTACAAAAAGATAATCACATTCGTAAAAACAAATTACTAAAAGACAT
>CP045896.1:15771399-15796330 GCA_013387185.1 Caligus rogercresseyi
ATCAAATATGAACAAACACTAAATACAATTATAATACAATAACTTGACAAAATAAAACAAAACATTTTATAAACGATCAACCTTTCTGCTTTAAATCCTTGAATTGGCGTAAAAGTTTTTTAATAATTTTTTTCCATAGGCAGGGAACACGCAAACATTTTATTAGGTAATCTGACAAAATTCACACTTTGCAAAAAACCAATAACTAATTATATACAGGAAGAGAGTAAAACTATTCGTTGGCATTGCCAAAATACATAAATGACATATTAGTGCACATTATCTGCCCTGAGAAGAATATCTATATATAAAAGGACGCATCATTTATTACCTTTGTTTAAAAACTTGGAGATGTCTTTTTAAAATCTTTTTTTTTTAGTTTTCCTGTTTCGATCTTGCTGGCACATATTTTAACCTTTACACGCCAACGTTCCCATTTTTGGAACATACTTTTCAAGTGTTCTGCATCGCGCGTCATATTCAATAAAACCAAAATTGAATGAGTTTATATTATAAATTAAAGGCTTAGAAAACAAATATTTTATTTGTAAATAAACGAAAAACTTTTTAAAATACTAGTTTGAGGGCTTTGAAAAAACCGAGTTTATCAAGTTTTGGACTTATCTTTTGATAATAAGAAAAATATGGTTAAAAACTGGTATTAATACTATTTTATAACTATTTTGATAGGAAATATACTAAAGATTTACATTGAACAATTTTTTAAAATAATATATATATTTTAGTAGACTAAAATCGACTTTTAAAATGATGTTCCCAAAAGGGAACGTTGGCGCCTATTGGTACTCATTTTCATGTCTCTACGTTTTTGCGTATATTCTTTGTTTCCTTTCAGTTTACGTACGTTAGAACACATATACTAAAAGACAAATGTGTGTTATATTTATTTTTTATAATGGATGATTGACAGAGGTATAGTAAGTTATTAATATTTATAATTTATTTCGATTATTTTCTGATTCAAATGATTTAGAGAATCTATTAAAATATCCCCCATGACTTCCTCAGTTGTGCTATAGAGGAGATCGAAACCATCAAAGTAAGGAAATCGAGATTGTGGTTCTAGGTTTTGCAACGAAGTGAGCAGGATATACCTATGACGAAGAAAATGACGACGAATATCATATCAAGCAAACTTCCTTCTTGTTGAAGTAACTGAAGACATTGACAATTATATGGCAACTCCAATTAGACAAATATAAAGTTTTGAAATCTTACCCTTGACATGGTAAAAGAAAATTGTTTCCAGTGTGGTGATTTACGAAAGACTTAGCGTGGATAATCCATGATCCCATATCGTGGATTACTAGGTGCAAAACATTATATGAGGAACAATCAGTAAGATTTGGCTATAAATTTGGATGATGTGTAGCTCCGATGGATAATCCATAGAATTTCGATATTAATCCGGAAAACACAAAACCAGGAAGACAATTAGAGTGTATATTTCTGAAATGGGTGGGGTAAATATTTGCAACTAGTTATATGCTCAAAACGGTGGTGGAATCTTTTTATTCTTCCACACTCAATTTGTCGGTTGTGGGAGTATTTAAGTGTTATTCGTTGGCCACCAAAACGATAAAATGAACCATCGACAATTTAGGAGGGATATTGACTCTGATACAACGTCAAAGTTGATCGAGTGCCTCTTGGAGGACGTACTTCTAAGTCCACCAGAGTTATAAGACTTGACAGAATAAATTGTTTTTTGTAATCATGTACTCAAAAAGGTTGTCTTATATCAGAAAATACTATAATCAATGTACAAAGTGTATTAAAAGATTGCACAAGGCATGTAGTCCTATTTATTACAACAATTAAAAGTTCCATTGTCGATGAAAAATGTTGAAAAAGACATATATAAAGGAAATTAAGAACAATATTAAAATGTACAAAATTGTAGTACTAGAAGCGCCAACGTTCCCAAATGGGAACATACCAAAAACATGACTTAGAATTTAGTCAGCTAAATTTCGTTTGGGGTACATTCAATCGGTTAAGGATGATTATATTTCAAATTTGAAGAAAATCGGATAACAATTCACGGAGCCGCGGTTTTTTCCATGATGTTCATGAAACGACAATTAACCTAGAGGCATATATACACTCGAGAGTGTGTACTCCGCCGATCCCCACAACACATTCCGATTCAAACATTCTCCCTTTCACACGCCCGATTTTCTATCTCTAATCATTGTGTTCCTCTCTGTTAACTCATTTTGCATATTAAAAAAGCACTCAGAGACGGGAAGAGGAAGAAGTTTAAGTTACGTCCCTGGGTTACCATAGTCCTGTCAGCTGATATATGAGACAATAATACGTCCAATGAATATTTTTTTAGCGTTTGTTCTTTCCTCCTACTCCCTGAACTAAAGACCCCATTTCATCTTAGTATCTTTGCTCATTTTGCATATTAAAAAAGCACTCAGAGATGGGAAGACGGAAGAAGTTAAGCTACGTCACTGGGTTAACATAGTCCTGAGCTGATATATGAACAATAATACGTCAATGAATATTTTTTTAGCGTTTGTTTTTTCCTACTCCCTGAATAGAGACCCCATTTCATTTAGTATTTTGCTCATTTGCATATTAAAAAAGCACTCAGAGATGGGAAGACGAAGAAGTTTAAGCTACGTCACTGGGTTAACATAGTCCTGAGCTGATATATGAACAATAATACGTCAATGAATATTTTTTTAGCGTTTGTTCTTTCCTACTCCCTGAATAGAGACCCCATTTCATTATTATTTTGCTCATTTTGCATATTAAAAAGCACTTAGAGATGCCAAAATTTAATCACTTGTTCCTTTTGGCATTTCCAACAACTCCACTAAGTTTCATTTGAATTTGTTCAGTACTTTTGAGTTATCCTGCTGACAAACAACCAACAAACCAACAAACGCCAGTGAAAACAATACCTCCTTCGGCGGAGGTAATTATGTCCCATGCCCTTTTCCACGCTAGCGCTCCATAATCTGGTATCGTTTTTTATCACGCCTTTACACACTGAGCTATAGCACTTCCTTTTACAGTTGTCCTTGGTTATACAATAGGTGAAATGTAAGGAATAAAGAAACACATGACAAATAACAAATCCACAACTGTAACATTTCCACAGCAGGGCCTTTGAATCCAAGAAATGATATTCATTGATACCAAAATATAAAAGCATAAAAAATATTTTTTGATGTATTCAAATTTATTTCAAAACATTCAGTGCCTTAGAGTAGGAGAGTCTGGACGCATGACTGATGAGGCATGACATAAAGCTGACAAAAACCCATAACAAACAAATTGCGTATCGTAAATTAATAGGTGTTTGGGTTTTATAGCCAAATATATGTTATTTTTATAAATCAAAGGGGATATATTTTATTGTAAAAAGATGGCAATTGAGTTGAATTTGCTATAAATTGCATTAATTTTATGATTTTGCTACTATTTTTAACATAAATAGGACTTATATGTTGAATAACAATGTTATTGCATTTCTAATTCTATTCGTAATGTGGGCAGACTCTCCTACTCTAAGGCACTGAAAATATTTACCTGGTTAAATTGAATATATCATAATAAATTCTGTTGTACAAAATTTGATTCTTAAGTGAGCTCGATAGTTCAGTGCGTTAAGGCAGTTCATCTCTCAATGTTGAGGGCGCAAGTTCGAGTCTCCAGAGGGGAAGGTCAATTTTGGTCAACTCATTTACACGGTATAATGCGCATTTATATACACAGTCATATAGGCAAAAAAATTATTATCATAATTCCATATAGCAATTATGTTATGAGCAGACCCAGCGGATTGGGCGGGCCTGAGGGGCCAGGCCCGCCCACGCACTGAGTGACGTGGGCCTGATTTTTTTAATGAATATGCCAACTGTGCCCCCATAACAACAGTAGAGCCCCACAAAAGCCTGGGCCTGCTGCCAGGCCTGGTTATGAGAATATCATTTCATCAAATTTTGCAGAGATATAATTCTCATAATTTAATAGGAAGTACTAAATATATTTAGACATGATCAAAGAAAATAACTGCATTTTTTTGTAGAATATATTTGAATTCACAATATAGAGAGGAAGATAAAACCTTTGTTGCATATAACAAATTTAAAGTTCTTTATAGTTGGAAGATTTTAATTTTAAGTATTAAAGGTGAATTTGAGTCTATCTGAGTTAAGAGTTGGATTGAAAGAATGAAGGGGCATTATGGAACAAAGCTTCAGTATATCAAATACTACATATTTTAAACTCTATTTGACTTGATCCATCATTATACTACTTTTTTTAGTGGTGGAGAGGATTATATATATATATAATTATTGATAATAATTTAAAAATATAAAGACATGTAACTCAAAAGCCACACAACAGCCATTTATTATAATATTAACAGAATTATTCGTGAACAAATAACAATAATAACATTAATTATTGTTATCATTATTAAACTGAAAGATGTAATATATGATTTGTTAGTATATTATATATTTTCTTAAAGGAGCGGAGCTCACTATATATATATATATATATATATATATATATATATATATATATATATATATATGTATTTTCTTAAATGACGCTTGAGAAAAAAAGGAGGAGAAGAGAAAAACGCCTTTTTCTATTTCTAGCTATTTTTACTTCATAAAAAATGACCATATAGAAATTATTTCTCAAAATTTGACCTCTTATCAACAACTGACAAAATGAATCACAACACCGAACTATAAAAAAATGCTTACATTTTCATATTAACCCTTTGAATAATGACAAAATTGCTTCAGAAAATGCGCAATTAGCCCCTAAAGTTTTGAAATATTGTATTTAGCCGTATATGATGAGCAATTACTGATGTTGGTCACTGTGCATATCAACCGGTTCAAACATCTTCTTACTGTTATCCAAAGCAGAGCAGGGCTCTGATCCAAAGACAACAATATCTTCTTTGCTCCTCCTTTTATTCTTAATTTTTTTTTGTGTATGAAATGCTTAAGCTATGGATACCAACTATTGTAGCTAGATATATTTTAATGGGATTTTTAAGGATGATTAAATGTCCGTAAGTGCATTTTCCAGAGAATTAATCGAAAAGTTGAAATCATAAAAAATGTAGAGTATCTCTCATAGAATAGCAAACACTTGTTTTTCGTATTTTGTAATAATTTGCCCATGCTTCATTTAAGAAAATACATCATATATATAAATATATATATATTTTTTTTTTATATTTATATAATACGCTAATAGCTTTATTTTTTGTATAATTTTTTTTTGTTAATACGAGGGATGAAGAAGAAGTTTAAAACAATGGATTTTGTTCATCTTATACTACTTGAAGTTCATGATTGTTACCAACACTCTTTGGAAAGTATATTTTGAAAATATGAGATGAAGAATTTGTTTTGTAAGGACCCCTTGGACACGTTGGATCATTCTTTTTGTTTGTTCGTCCCGTTGTGGAGAATATTTGAAACTAATCAAAATGATGTTTTATATTAATTTAAACTCAATGGAATTTGTTCATTTACATTTGAATATTAATTTTCATTGTACTTTAAAAAATATATGTTATGGTACATTATTGGTTTGAATGAATGATTTTGCAATATATTATCTTGATGTATGGATGGATGTATTTTTTTGAAGATTAAAGATAAAAAAGTCTTTTTTTTTCATGAAAGCTCAACGAGATGATGTTATACAGGGTGAGCAAGAGAAAAATACTTATTTAAAATGTCTATAAAAACAAAAGTACTTAAGTTATTGTTTTACTTTTCTTCTATTTGATAATACAATATCCCAATGTTTATTTTTCATGCAATTTTGAAAATGACATTAAATAAATGGCGACCATCCTTGTGCATGAACTGATTAAATCGATTTTTGAAATTAGTGTCAACTCTTTGCAGTATATAGATGGGTATGTTGGCAATTTACATATTTGGCTATAATTAAATAAAATTCGGCAAAAATTTAATACAATTTATTTATAATACTTGACTTCATAAAATAGAGTCGATTTTTTAAATCTATCCCAATAACTCACTTATTTTCCTTTCCTTCACAGATTAAATGATTGCATTCATATTGCGAGATGCATTTGATGTTTATCTATTTAAAAAAATCATTTTTAAGGGATACCAATTCTTTTGTTAAATATTGACTCCATTCCCTGTGACAAAATTCAATAGAACTGATTGAGAACGGTGATCATTCTCCAATCTTTACAATTTCGTTTAAAATTTAGTTCTAGTTCTAAAACATGACGAGCCCAGAAACTGGTCTATAAGATGATTGTTTTATTTGTTGATAAAAATGCATAGAGATCATCTTGTGAAAATTTGAACGAAATCGAATTATGGGAAGTGTCTTCTCAACGGACCCAAAAGTTATGTTGTAAACATATGCAGTAAAAAAATTGCCATTCGATCGCCTCTAATGTCTTCAATATAAATATATTTCAAACAATTGGTACCAAATGCACCAAATTGTTTGAGAATAGCATTTATTTTGAAGATATAAGAGGCCATCGAATGTTGAAACAAAATTTACAACATAAGTTTACTTTCGGGGAGCCCGACTCTCAAATCCGAATTACTTGAAATAAGAATCACCCATATATATATATATATATATATATATATATATATATATATATATATATATATATATATATATATATATATATATATATATATACAATATACTAAAACGATCAGGAATGGTAAAGTCGCGCAACCTTTCAAAACACAAATACAAAGTGGGATCGACTAATTTATTTATTTACCGCGTGAATGAAGTAGTGGAAGTGTGTAGAGGAATCGTTTTAGAACTACCTATTTATCTTCAAACTAGACGACGGGTTGCAAGAGTGGCTACAAACCAAAGGGCAATGAGGGGAAAAAGAGACGGTTTCATATGTTCCCCAAGGATGAGTCCCTACGCCAACTCTGGACAAAGGCTGTTCCGCGAAAAAATTAGATACCTTCAAGACATTCTGCGTTGTGTGACGTACATTTCATGCCCTCCGATTATAAGCCAGAGTCTACTGACTCTAATCCATCACGTTCAGACAGATCTGGAATAACTCTTTGTCTTAAGATATTAAAAAAGATGCCGTCCCTTCCAATTTCCAAATCTTTCTCACTACTATTCAAAAAGCCTCCTCCAAAGCGTTCTTCCACCTCAACCTCCTGCTCACGACTCCTTAATGAAAACGAGCGAATTTTAAAAAAGATTAAGGCTTTTGAAGAGGCCAACTCATTTTTAACACTCGAAGAGCTTCAAATTAAAATGGATAGGACTTGCCTTCCGAGCGGCGTTCAAGAACATTATTATGATAAAGATAAAGAGCTGGTGTTCTTCAAGATGAACTTTAGTCATGGAGGACCGTCAATAGACTTCAGTCTAAAGATTAATGAAGAAATGATGGGCTGCAGATGGGGTGTAGTGAGGTGGACGACGGTCACGCGCGCGCTGGCTTCATGAATAGGAAATTCGGCAACGGGGAAGGAAAAGAAAAACGGATGGGTGCTATTGGAAGGAAAGAAAGCGGACAAGACAACACGAAGGAAGTTCAAAACTGCATCACCCAGGGAAGTGGAGCAAAGAGAGGAAGATCATAAATGAAGGGGACAAACATAAGAAGGATGAAAGAGATTCTTACTCATACAGAACAAAAAGGAAGAATCTACATCCAAGAACTATTAATGACAACCCGTTCTGGTCAAAAATTGTCATTGACTGGAAAAATGAAGAAGGGGAAAGCGTAAAGGGCTTCCGTCCAGAGATTGAACACTACATGCAATTATGTAGCCTGTTAGATATAAAGGGAGAAGATATTTCAACACTAAATGATTGTCAAAGTGGTGCCGGTTACATAATAATTTCTCTTAAAGGTCCTATTAACATGATAGAGAAATTTAAAAAGAAGAAGAACTCATTCAAAATGGATAATGACTTGTTCTTTGAGTTGAGAGGGCTTAATAAGCTCAGACTAATTCAGGAACCAATTGAAGTAACAATAAAAAATGGAACAGAAACTAACCTTGCGGCTCTGAGAGAAATTATGGAGAAATATGGGTCCCTTGTGGGGAAAATTGAATCAGTTCCCCACAACTTCACGCCACGGAACGAAAAAGAGATTGAATTTGCCAAAAAGTTCAACAAAATAATGACTGGAAAACTGAAGTTTAAAATTAGGCCAAAAAAACTACTTCCCGCAATAGTACCACTGGGGGGGAAGAGAGTAGAATTGCTGGCGGGCTACCAACAAAAGCAATGCTACAAGTGTTTCCAAAGTGGACACTTTAAAGGAAACTGTCCAACACAGGGGAAGAAATCTCTTCGAGAACATGAAATTGAATTTCGAGAGGCTTTGGGTCTTCCTAGGAGAGTTGCAAGCGAGATGGACTCGGGAAGAGAGGATGAAGACCAAGAGGACGATGGAGAAGAATACAACTCAGGAAAAGAGCTACCTTCTGAATCACAGCAACGGAGGGAATCAGGGCTACCGTTGAGAAATGGTAAAGCGGCGGAACAGCAAGGAACGGAGGATACTGCTCGTCTAGGCGAGTGTGGGGAAGAAGAGGAAATACACCACAACCGAACGATAGCAACAGAGCAAAAATCGCAGAAAGTGGTGCCAGAAGGTGAAGGAAGAAATGATGTGGAAACAACAACTGATCAAAGTACAGAAAAGCTCCAGGCAAAGAGAGGAGAACTGAGAGAAGAATGGAAAATGGTTCTACGTAAAAGATCAAAATCGCCGAAAAAAAAGCCGAAAAATTCAAAAAGAAACTTAGATAATCCTGGAGAAGAAAAAAGAAAAGATCTCGTGAAAAAAGTTTTTATGAATAGGAGTGGCCTACTAAAAAACATAAATGATTGCCGTTCTAATAGAAAAACATCAAAAAAGACACTACCTTGATGATGCCGACCCCGTACACCTACTCCGAGGAGACATGTATGCATTCTTATTTTATTATATTTATCTCCCCCCCTTTTTCGGACGGTTTAATTTTGACAGTAGGTCCCATACCCTCTCCTTTTGGACTTTTTATTATATTATTTGAATATGGAACTTAAAATTATATCAGCAAACGCCAATTCAATTTTTAACAAAACTAAAAGGAGGGATTTTATTGATTATTTAATTACGTACTCACCACATATAATATCAATTTGCGACTCCAGAATAAGTAATTTAAGCCCTGATTTTATCTTCCCTGAAGGATATGATGTCTTAATAGTACCCGCTGTCAATAAAAAGGCAAATCACCCCTCTAGGGGAATTCTGCTGCTCATAAAGAAAGAACTAAATTATAAAAGTTTGGCAAATGATGCTGGGGGTAATTACTCTGTATTTACGATAGTCTGGAAGAGTAGATGTATAAAGTTTTTATCAATATATGGACCGAACAAGGATGATCCATCCTTTTTTAGCTTTTTAGAAGAAAAATTTGTTAATAAAAGTATTAGTAAAAACGAAGATTTTATATTATTAGGGGATTTCAATGTAGCTCTGGAGCAATCTAGAGATACTTTTAATTACAAAAATGTAAATAATTGTAAAGCAAAAAAAGTTTTAAAACATATTTTGAATAGGAACACATTCTCAGACGTAGCCATCAAATTTAGTAAAACTCCAGTTCATACTTTTTCCGTGAAAGTAAGTAATACGGTGACAAAAAGTTCTCGTTTAGATTATTTTTTTGTATCTGAGAACCTCTTCCCTCTCATATCAGATTACCGCACAATTCCCAGTCGGATGTCTGACCACAATCCAATATTTATGACTTTAACATTTCCAAAAAGATATTCTAAGAAACATTGGAAATTAAATACAGATTTATTAAATGATAAAACCACCAAAGCTAAGATTGAAAAAATAATTGAAGATGTATTATATAAATTGAAAAATGGAATAATAAAATCATCTTCTCATGGTTTAAAATTGATTCTAGATTGTTGCAAAAGAGAATACATTAAATTGGGTGTGAGATTGAGTGAGGAAAGAAAACGTAGATATACAGAATTATGCATGAAAAAAGAATTGGGTATAATAAATTTAGCGGAGGATGAGGAATTAATTGAAATAACTCATACTCTTTCTAGAGGTCACCTCATTAGGACCAGATTACAATCAATTTCAGAGGAACATGTACTTATTGAAAAAATTAAACAAACTGAACGTTTAAATGGAAGTAATAAAGAAGTTGGGGCATTATTTAATAAATTGGGCATATTGGATAATAACACTGATAAAATTGTCATGGACTTTTATGAAAATTTGTATGCATGCAGAGACTGCCAAAATCAAGATATATGCCTTAAGTGCACCTTTAGCTCTACACGTTTCATATGTCGCGATGTAGGTGGATCTAAGACTTTAGTATCTCATTTAAGTGAGTGCCAAAGTAGATCACTAGAAAGAGACATTGATAGTAAAGAAATTGAGAGTTATATTAAATCATATAATAAGAAAAACAAGTCACCAGGATCCGATGGCTTCCCTATGGAATTTTACGCTATGTTTAATAGACTTTTATCCCCGCTTTTAGAACAAGTTTACAAGGAGGCTCATATAAATGGTTCCTTTGAGGAACATATTTCGATGGGCAAACTCATTTTAATTCCCAAAGTAGGAAAAGATACCAGATTTGTGGAAAATCTAAGACCCCTAACCATGCTTAACACAGTTTTTAAAATTCATAGAGGTATCCTAGCGGGGAGATTGAGAGGTTTTTTAAATGAAATAATAAACCCGGCTCAAAAAGGTTTTGTGCCCGGTAGGGTAATGGAAGATGTGGGAAGAAGCATCAAAGATGCTTTAGCCCATATTGAGGGAACACAATCTAGGGCAGCAGTAATGAGTGTTGATTTTAAGAAAGCGTTCGACAGTGTATCGCACAAATGGATTTTAAAAAGTTTAAAGGATCATGGTGTAGGGGATAATTTTATCAAAATGGTAGGAGTTGGTCTATGCAATTTATATACGTTTTACGATAAAAAAGATAATAGAATTAAGGTCAACAGAGGTTGCCGTCAAGGAGACCCTTTGTCCCCCACTTTGTTTGTTCTGGCATTGAATTCTATTATTGAGGAAATCATTGCGTGTAGGGATATAAATGGTATTAAAGTAGGCAAAAGCATGTCTAAAGTTTTAGCCTTTGCAGATGATGTGAATATTATTTTTTCTGGGAGCATCGATGATATTCACCGTTCGATTAGGAAAACATTAAATATTTTAAAACAATATAGGGATAATTCTGGGTTAGAGATTAATCTTAAGAAAAGTACCGTAATGACAAATTTTGAGTTTGCATTGGATCTGGGGGGCTTGAGAGTGACTTCTATGATGAAAGTGTTGGGTACCTTTATATCATTGAACGATCAGGATATTATAGAAAACGCCAAGGTCATAGAGGATAAAGTCCAAAAAACAACAAATAGATACGCAAAATTTCTTAAGAAGAATACTGTGACAAGAATTTTTATATGGAATACATTTATTTTACCCAAAACTATTCATATTTTAAGACTAACACCTTTTTCTCAGATTTTATGTAAAAAAATCAATGATTTGTGCGAAGAGTTTTTATTTCCGGAAGGTCGCCCTAAAATAATATCATGGAGACGTGTCAAAACACCAAAAAAATTCGGTGGTTTGGGTCTGTTGGAGCTTGAAAGCTTCTGGAAAGTAATACTCTTCAAATGGTTGAAAAGACTTTTGGAGAGTGGTTCAGTTTGGACGGAAGCATTAAGGGGACTATATTTGAAAAAGGTAGGACGTCCCTTGGAGGGAGAAGAGGGTAATGGACCACACTCTGTGCTAGATTTAGCCGCAAACATTAGTCCTTTTTGGTATCAGAATAGTGCGATCAATAAAGAGGTGGCAGTTTTATTATTACAAAAAATGAAATGGCAGGAACCAGTTGTTGGAAATGGGAGGTTATCTTTTTTTAAATACTTCTATTGGGAAAAAAATAGTTTGCCTTGGGGATGTTTTTAATGAAATAAATATTTTACAGCAAATGAAAGACTGGAGAGGATGAATGTTTTAAAATGGGTTAATTTTAAGAAAAGAGAGTTCGGTCCAAGAAATAGTTTTTACAATTTTATAAAACTAATTAGTAATAAGGAACTCCGACATTTTTTAGTGGATAAAAATTCAAAAAGTCATTTTTTAAATCAAATTGAGAGGAGGAAAGAAGATTACGGGCTGAGAACACCAGTAAATATATTAATTCATGGTTTAAAATCAAAAATGTTAAATCACTCTCTCTATTGGTTTAAATACAGAGTACTTACCAACACATTGACATTTGGTAGTATATATGGGACTACAGCGGAGGAAAGATTATGCTTTTTTTGCGGGGATTCGCTGGAGACATCAAAACATTTTTTATTAGAGTGCATATATGTGGTAGAAATTTTAGAATATCTAAAATTGTTATTTGATGATTTTTTAATATACAATTACGGAGTAAGGATTTTATTTACTTTTATAATGGACCGTACCAAGAAGAAATTAATTTTATTACCACTAAAACCCAATATTTTATGTATAAAATGAGATCTACTCGAGTTCCTTTACCTAAAAATTTTACTTCTCTGGTTGATCATATTGTTAATAACACGACGTTTTAATGTATTTTTATGAATATTATAAGATATAATCTCATGTGAATAAAGTTTTACCTTGGTAAAAAAAAAAAAAAAAAAAAAGAACAATCCATATACGGTAAGCCAAACTTCATTCCTTAACCTTCTTTATTTATATATTGTTTTTCAGATATCAAAACTTGACTATTCCTCAGTATTTTCTTATTAATACTGATTCATACAACTATGATGACTTTATTCCCTGCTATGTTGTATTTTTCAGGGTGAAAGATAGAGATCTATCTTTTAATCATCTCAAACATATCAACAAGAACAATCATAATACGAAATGTGACACCCTTCTTGGCTGAATTGGCTGAAGATTTGCTCGAAGAAACTGATGTCAATTACGTTCTTCTTGGCCACTTCAATTCAGATTGTATTGAAACTCGGTTTGGACTCTACAAGATAAGATGTGGGACGAACATTGAATTAAGCGTGCGCCAATATTTGGATTCAGAAAAATGCTTTCGAATGAAGAATATGATAAGTTTAGGCAAAATTTCACTGAAAGATCTGGAATATCATTTTTCTGAGGATATAAATTCAACAAATGAAAAGATTAAGTCTTCTTCTTTAAATATATTTTCCAATTTAAAACATTTTACTTTTAAAGATTCATTTAAATATATTAATGACGTATGTATAGTTTACTTTTGTTCTGGTTATATCGCGCATTCCTTATGTAAAACTATAGCTTGTCATTCTTGCCACACTTTATTGACAGTTTAAAAAAAAAATTCGTTGTAAAATTATTCTCCTTAGAAAATATTGATGATGAAAGTAAACTTTAAGATCAAATTAATCGAGGTGGGCTAACTCGTCCTTCTGATGTTCTTTTTTTAACATATTCCTTTGTTTATGCATTTTTTTCAGAAATTCAAAATTCAAAAAGTATCTTCAAAGGGTTGATTTCTTCCCCTTCTTCAAAAATATTTTTGTTCTTTCGTTTATTAAACTTTTGGAAAATGATACTTACGCTTTGGAAATTATTTTAGCAGAATGCGAAGAAGACCATTCCTTTGAAAAATTTATTCCACAAATCGCTGCTAAATTTTTTAATTGTATGTCCAAAAATTATGTTTCGGAAATCAATGATCAAATTCACAAAAACAAAAGAAAAACAAGCTGTCAAAATATGGCAAATAATTCTAAGAGATTGAAAAAACTTAAAGGAGAATAAACAAAATGTATGTATGTTATTATAATTTTGCAGAATGCCTTAAATGTATCTATGTTTCTTTAATATATGTCCATAAAATTGGTAAATAGTAAAAAATATATATTTCGTTCTCAAAATCATAATTTGTTATGAAATAAATAAGGAAAGGGGAGAATGTACGCGTATTCTCCTTTTTCCTTTTTAGATCCCTCATCGTATTTTCCTCGCGAGCCTTCTTTTCCTTGTTGTTTTAGTATTCATTGATATATATATGTCTCTATATATATATATATATATCTTCTCTATATATATAAAATTATATATGTGTGTATGTCCCTATGCATCGTATACACGGCCACAGTTTTTGTCTGAGAGCCACCAAACTTGGCACATGGTATGCTGACAGTACAGTGGTGGTCAAGGTAAAAAAATAAAGGCCTTTAAGGCCACACTGGGCTAGAAATGGCATTTTTTGAATAATAAAGCGATTTTTTTCATAACATATGTTTTGAAGAACTTTTTTTTCTAAGAATTTTTCTCGCTGCATGTTGGTATGCATCTTCAAAATTGATGAATTGTCGAAAATAAAAAGGGAGAAAGAATAAATGAATCCAGGTAGACATTAACCCGAGCAAGGCAGAGTCCCACAGAGAGCGATCAAAGTTAAACAAACAGGTTTCCTCTCTCCCTTCCTATTGTCAGCAAACCAGATCAAATTTTATGAAGCGTCGAAAATAAATGCTACAGTTTAACAAAAATATTAACCGGTTTGTAAATAAGAGGATTGATGAGGATGCATTGTGCAGTTAAACAAACAGGTTTCCTCACTCTCTTCCAGATCAAATTTTATGAAGCGTCGAAAATAAATGCTACAGTTTAACCATGGGATTAACTGGTTTGTAAAAGAGGATTGAGGAGGATGCATTGTGCACTTAAACAAACAGGTTTCCTCACTCTCTTCCAGATCAAATTTTATGAAGTGTCGAAAATATATGCTACAGTTTAACAAAAATATTACCCGGTTTGTAAATAACAGGATTTAGGAGGATGCACTGAGCAGTTGAGAAAGAAAGAAAAAATATTATTAAGTTTGTCTGTCATTTTTAATAGTTCATTTGCTCAATGCTCCAACATTTAGTCGTATTCTTCTCCCTCCTATTACAAAGTTAGCTTTATACGTCTTCTGCCAATGTTTATGGACCTATCGGAATAACACAGAATTACCAATGTAAGTGATTACCACTATGGTGTGATCAAGGTAGTTAAAAGTAAGGTAGAGCCATTTTAACCAATGAAAGTAAAAAATACACCGCCACGCAACCTACCTCATGAGCATGACGTCACATATGCCAAAAGAGGGTCTATTTTATAAGTAAAATGTGTTAAATATAATCGAATTTAGCCTTTAATTAGATCATAGAAGAATTAACTATCACAATTCTATTAGAAAATGGGGAAAAATAAATTTTGTGCGTACTCATAAATTTTTGATTATTTAAATTTGCTGAAACTATCCAAAATATTTCATGAAAAAGCAAACTCTTCAACGAAATAAATGATAAAAAATACTGTTTATAATCATATATTAAACAAATATTATTACAAGATTTATTTAGAAAAAAGTATAAATTTATAAACTATTAAAAACAAAATACTGTTTAAAATCATATATTACATAAATATTATTACAAAGACATATTTAGAAAAAAGTATATAATTCATAAATTATAACAAAACAAAATACTGCTTATAATCATAAACTATATACTATTACAAAGACATATTTAGAATTAGAAAAAAGTATATAATTTATTGGAGCATTCAATTAATCCACTGTTTTATTTTTCGTCTCTCTCTTAAACTTTTTCTATGACTAGCTTTTTGCTCTTGAAGGCGATTTTTTCATATTTTATTTGGAGAAATACACAAATTTTAGCAAATTTATTAATAGCTTCCAATGGAACCGACGGTACATTTGACAATGATTTAAAACTCTTTTTAAAAGGTTGTCGTTCCTATCAACCCTTCCATTTACTATAAATTATTTGAAAAAAATTTGTTCACATTTCCTCATAGCCTCTTAAAAAATCTTTTTGCTTTTTTAATTAATTGAAGCCATTTATTGTAAGAATAAGATGCACTAATGATAATTTGAGTAGGGGTTTAATACTTATTATATATAGTAAAAGTGATTTGTTTATGTTTTCTGGCAGACGTGACGTCACACGAAAAAAAAATTCGGAACCTAAGTTTATACATTATGAAACGGCGGGGTGTTGGGTGTGATTATGATATACACACTCATTTCTTTTCACATTAAATTAATACTTTCCAAACTGGCTCGCGATGTACACATTCTCTGTACGTCTCTCCCTCCATCAATCAATCCATGTCTCTCTTTATCTAACTGTAAGTCGATCAGTCTCTGTAATTGAGCGTGGGCTGCTCATTGTCAATAGTTTGTCAGCAGATGCTGTTACTTCTGTGTGTGTGGGGGAGAGAGAGACAGGATCAATGGAAGACAAATGTGTATAATGTTTCTCTTTTTCCTCGAAGTTACACCAAAATGCCGCCTAAAAGCGACCACGCCTTTCACGGAAAACAGATTTAGCTGCAAGAGCATCAACAAATCGATCGGGTGAAACTCATGAAGATAGATAGACCAGATTGTTGGCGAATCGAGAACGACATCTACAAACACATGCGGTAGAAACGCGTGAACAGCGTCAAGGTAGATTAGCAGCAGATGCCTCCAGGAATCAACAAACCCGATTGGCGGAATCGGCGGAAAGTTGGTCAAGACGCAACTCAGCAAATACCGCCAGGAATCGACAAACCCGATCCAGGAATCGGCGGAAAGTTGGTCAAGACGCAACTCAGCAAATGCCGCCCGGAATCGACAAACCCGATCGGCGGAATCACCAGAAAGTTTGTCAAGACGCAATTCAGCAAATGCCGCCAGGAATCACCAAACCGATCGGCGGAATCACCGGAAAGTCGGTCTAGACGCAACTCAGTAAATGCCGCCAGGACTGCATCCAGTAGACGAGCCGAAACGCCTTTGCTACGATAACAACGTTTGTGGAATAATGGAGAAAGGCATGCCCAAAATATTGGGTTATCAAGACCCTCGGTTGCATTATGGAATTGTGAAGGGTTCCAGTACCATCCGGAGGTCGATTATACTCTACGCCCGTACACTGCCATTGGAAAAATGAACATCAATTGCCGATATTGCAATGCAATGAAATATCGAGCTGAAATGTCATTTGCATCGCAGCAACACTGCTGTCAGGAGGGAGAACAGCGCACTCGGCGTTTAAGCTTCCACTCAACCTGTGTCATCAAGAAAATCCAGTGTGTAGCATCATAAAGGGCACCGACGAAGCGAATGTCCTCAAAGAGACCCGTCTGATTGTGTGGGACGAAGCCACCATGGCCCACAAGAATACCCTCTACGCGCTGGACAAATCACTGAAGGACATTAGGTCTAACGATTCTCTTTTTGGAGGTTTAGTGCTGCCACTTGCTGGTGACTCTCCTCATTATACCGAGGGGAACTCTGGCTGATGAAATCAACGCATGTCTGAAATCGTCCCATCTGTGGCGCTTTGTGGAATGTATGCAACTGACAACCAACATGCGTTCCCGCCTGCTGGGAGCAACCACAGCGGATACATTCCCTTCAACTTTACTCCAGATAGGAAATGGGCAGCTGCCCCAAGATCAAGATGGACACATCAGCATGGCAGGCATTGGCAACTTCGTTTCTACTCCTCAACAATTATGTCACACTGTGTATCCAGTGGCTCTGTGAGCGTGCGATCCTGGCACCAACTAACGAGACGGTGGGCAACATCAACAATAACCTGCTGAAGCAGATTCCAGGCGAAGAGAGATCCTACCGCTCGGTGGATAGTGTCACCGAGACCGACCAGGTGACACATTATCCCACCGAATTTCTCAACTCGCTTGACCCTTCAGGCCTCCCTCCACATGTATTAACCCTCAAACATGGCTGCCATATCATGTTACTCAGGAACCTAGACGCACCAAGACTGTGTAATGGAACGCGCCTCATCGTGAAGCAGATGATGGCTTATATCATCGAAGCCACCATCATTACTGGACAGGGAAAAGGGCAAACTTTAAATTTGCTATTAAATCCAAACACCTATTAGTATATGATTAGAAATTTGTTTGTTATGGGGTTTGTCAGCTTTATGTTTATGACTCATCAGTCATACGTCCAGACTCTCCTACTCTAAAGCACTTATATTACACTGCCAAGCCTCTTTACTGTGACAGTTTCATTCGAAAGGTGGGTTTGCTATCTCATGATAAAAGCTATATAAAAGTATACTGATTATAATTATTTACAAAAGTTATCGGACTTCCACAACATATAAAATGGCCCGAGCAACGCCGGTACATCCATCTAGTATTTATATAATTATGTTACTAATCATCTTTCCTGGCCATTTATCGTACAAAGTCTTAAGGAAGAATTAAGAACAAATAGGTAAAAGTAGTTATATATATAATAGACACGAATAAAAATTATTTAAGGACAATTTAACGATATGATTATATAAATGTTCAAACTTTCTCCATAAATATTATTTTTTGACGTATAAAGACTTAATGAACATAAAAACTTGATTATTCTTTGTCTATCTTTAGGTAATGTGAATGATAATGAAAATGAAAGTACTAGTATTCTTTCCTATAATAATATGAACATTATTGGATTTACAATATTTGACTAACAGAATGCCAATATTTGGTTGAAGGTCTACAAAAGAATGATTGTAAAGTAAATTAACAGACCATTCGTTTCTTACATGTTCAAAGGAGGGACTCTAATAGAAAATATGGTCTTATGCGAGTAAAATATAAATATGTAATACGTCAAACACAATAAACACTATCAGATTTTTAAAGTACATCGTTACTTTCATATCTACCATACACAATATTTAAAGTTGGAAGTGAGACATAGCGTCATTACTGATAAAAAATTCAGGAACCACACGGCGTTCCACTAAAGGAAGAGGATATAAGTCGTGCAGAACTTAAAGTTGATTCTGCACAACAATTAATTACATTCCAAATACTTGTCATAAAATATTTATATATATTATAGTCAATAATTTAATTAAATTATGTATATATATATATATACATATATATATATGTATATATATATATATTTACATATATGTATATGTAAATAAATATATATATATATTTATGTAAATATATATATAATTTAATATAAATTATGGAATATATATATATATATATATAAATGCATATATACACATACATATATATATATTGGTGTTTTCATTCGTCATACTTCATATATATGATTTCTAAATCAAGAAATATTTTTTGATTTGTGTGTTTAATGTCTTGATATTTGGATAAATAGAAATTTCAAACAGCAATTTTCATAAATTAATTTATAAAAGAAATACTTGAAGACTTGAATTTTTTCTTCATTACTAAATATATTTTGCACCAACAATGTATTATGCATATTAATAAAAAGAAATGTATAATTTAATTATGTTTAGTGACAAATACGCGATAAATTTAGTGCCAATAAGACATTCCAATAATTTACTTGTAACCCTTGGCCTAATAACAAATTTTGTTTCATGATCTCAATATTTTATGTCATAATGTTTTGGACCCAATTAATGCGGTCTTCCAACACTTATTTCATCACTTACTGATGAATACATCTATAAGTGGACATCAATGTGTTGTTTGGTGAATTTGTTTATATACCTATATATATGTATATAATACTAATATTTATTTATTTTGACCTTTTAAAAAATAAAAATAAATCGTCTTACCGTAGCTTTTTGGAGGTGTTGTGGATATCCAGAAATAGATATTGTTTCGAATATCTTCGTCGAATAGCCAACGGACTCCCAGGATACCCAGCTAGCCGGAATTTTCGGGTTTTATGTGGGATTTGGAGTCCTCCTTGTCTTTTGACGTCACTAAAACGTCATAGTTTCAACACATCCCAGACAAAACTTACATAGTCATCTCTTGTGGTAAGTCTTTACTTACTTATTTAAAAGGCTTATGTCAGCTCTCCCGCCTGATAAACAGCCTGACCGGCTAATAGTTGATGGGCGGGCGATGAAAAATAAAGAGAAGTCATTTGAAGAAGAAGAAGAGAGTAAAGGAAAACGTCAGATGAGCAAGCATCAAGGAGAAGAACAGATAGTAACAAAAGAAAATCCTTCCATGGGGAGTTCTACCGGTAAAGGCGGACTCCCAACCTACTCCAGTATTGCAAAGAAAAAGGAATATAAAGCATTTCACATCACTCCCTCTGGAATAAAAAATTTATAGACTGGAGGGATATGGATGGAAAAGGCCTTAGGGGATTTTCGCCTGAAATGGTTCATTATAAGCAATTATTTGAAATCCTCAAGTTAAATGGGGAGAACGTACTGAGAATAAACGACTGCAAAAGTGCAGCAGGATACATCATTATAGAGTTTAAAAACCCTTAAACGTTATTTCCCAATTTGAAACCATGAATGGGTTCACTCTACTTAAGGATGGCGTAAAATTTAACATCAGGAGTCTCGAAAATGCTCGAGCTGCGCAAAACCCTATTGACGTTATCGTGAAAAATGGTTCCGAAACAAACCTACAGGAATTAAAGGAAATCATTGAAGAATATGGAGAAATTGTAGGAGGTTTTGAAAGCGTCTCCCACTCTGTTTCAGCTGAAAATGAAGCAGATGTGCATTTTTCTAAAAATTCCGCACCATTATGTCAGTAAAAATCAAATTCTGCATTAAGCCCCGTAGACGATTACCAATGGTCGTACCTGTTGGAGGCCGGAAGGTTGAATTGATATCCACTCTGCAGCTTGTACAATGCTATAAATGTCTCAGGTTTGGACATACCAAAGTTAAATGTCCTTCTCTTCATAAAGTCACCTACCATGAGTTTAACAAAAACTTTAGGTTAGGGCTTGGACTTCCCACGAAAATATCGGGTGTTGATGAGAGAAGAATTGTAGAGGAGGTAACTCGGCAAGAAGAAGAAGAAGAGCAACCGGAAGATATGGACCGAGCAAATGAAGAAGAACTAACGGAGATCTTCGGACAACATGAAGAAGGTGGACCATCGGATGGAAAACAAGAAGAGGAATGGTCTTTGGAAAAACAAGACAAATCGATTGCTGACAGTGACAAATCTAAGACTGATGCATGTGATTTAATAACTCCTGCCGTTGATGAACCGGGGTACTTAAAGAACCAGGGAATGAGAGATGACTGGGTCCGGGTTATGCATAGGGGCTCTTCCATCCCAATGAAGAAAAATAACTCTGATCATGAACTTAAGAAAAACAAGCGGTCATTTAACAGTCCAGAAACAGAATGCAAAAAACGTACGCGAGACTGTGTTTCAAAAGCCCTTGAAGCTGTGCCATCACATAAGTAAAATTATCTGCCCTTCTCGTTTTTTACTACAAACATATGAATGATTACGCTCCCTCAAAAAATAACTTAACGACAACACCATCTAATGGACAGGACTGCAGATCTATAACATGTATTCAAATAAATATGGGGAAACGTGTTACCTGCGCAGAAGAGCTTAACCTTAGACTTTTAGGAAAACATAGTTGCTTGGTTTTTATAACAGAACCCCATTTAGTACGAGGTGGTGGTACTCCCTCTGGCTCTTCTGGTTTGTCTCTTTTCACATACGGCCGACCTCGTCCTAGAGCATCGATTTTGGCGTCGAAAGACTTAATAATAACTCAAATTCCAAAGTTCTGTTCTCAGGACTTGGTTGTTTGTACAATGAAAACTTCAAGCAACAAAAGTTTAGTTATCGCAAGTTATTATGCCGATATCACAAAGGACGATGTTTGCGGGCCAATTAAGCCCCTTGTTGACTACTGCGACAGACACCACAAGCCTCTTTTGATATGCGGGGACTTCAATGCCAGGAGCCTATTATGGATGGACAATCTGACAAACTCTCGAGGGGAAAAGTTGGAGGAGTTCATGGCCACCTATAACTTGAGTTTACAAAATGTTGGATGTATTCCTACTTTTGTTGGAGGAATGGGTCAATCGATTATTGATCTAACACTAACAAACCGTTGGAGTTATCATCTTGTATCGAATTGGAGGACGGATATAGAGTTTTCAGGGTCCGATCACAGGTTCTGTAACTTTGAAATTTATGGAAGAAGAACTATTTCTGGTGCACTGAATCTGAAGAATACAAACTGGAGCAAATTTACATCTATTTTGGAATCTACTCTATTTCCCTCGGAAAATGGTGCCTTGGATTCAGATTACATAGATTTAGAAGCTTCGGACATTGCGTATAAAATTATTGAATCCTTGAAAAGTTCCTGCAAAACAATGTCTGGAACCATAAGAAAGGTAAACCCATGGTGGAGTGATGAACTCAGGGAGCAACGGCGAAAAGTTAAACTTCTTCAGCGCAAGCGGCAAATAGACATGTACAGAGTGGAAAAGCAATCATATAAGACCATGATAATTAAAGCAAAGAGACATGCCTTTAAAGAGTGGGTTAACGCCCTTGAAGGTCCTAAGGATATTTCTAGGTTGATGAAGGCCCGATCAAACCATACCAGTGCCCGTGTGGGTATTTTGGGCGAATCCTTTGGAGAAAAAGACAGCTTGGAATTACTTCTTCGTGAACATTTCCCTAATTCAAAAGAAGTCGACACCACAAGTAAGTCTCCAAAAAGAGGTATGAAAAAAATGGAGTCTCGACCTTATTACTTCAGTGAGGAACTTGTTAGGAGAGCTATTTATAGCTTAAAGTCAAGCAAGAAACCAGGTCCTGACCAAATTCCTCCTCTGGCTTATAAAAACCTGCCTCACTCTTTTATTGTTCGCCTGACCAATCTGTACAATTTAGTTTTCTCGTCTAGTTATACTCCGAAGTGTTGGAGAACATCAAAGGTTATATTTATACCGAAGCCGGGAAAAGTAATTATTTAGAGCCACGAGCCTTCAGACCAATAACGCTAACCAATGTAGCTCTGAAAATACTAGAACGAATGATACAGTGGAAGACCTATAGTGAATGCAATTTGGTTTTACCAAATCAGTTTGCATTTACGAAAGGCATGTCTACTGATACGGCTATCAGTAGATTGGTTGATTCCTGCGAAAGTAGCTACCATAGACACGAAGAAGCCCTCGTTGTCTTCTTGGATATTGAGGGCGCTTTCGACAGAATTGGCTTTGACCATATCCTTGACGCCATGAATAAATACCACATCCATGAAAAAACCATTCATTGGTACAAAAATCTACTTGAGGGTAGAATTGTTGTAGCTGAGCTTGGAGGGGAGAGTGTATCCGTAACTCCCACCAGAGGGTGTCCTCAAGGGGGGATTTTATCTACTCTGGCATGGAACCTAGCCTTCCAAGAGTGTATGGACCAACTCAAAAAACCAATTAAAATGGTTGCTTATGCAGATGATCTGGCTCTATGTGTAAGAGGCTCTGATCGGCAAACTCTTGCCAGTTTAATGCAAGGTGCTCTGAATAAACTGACGGATTGGGCAAGCAAGAGAGATACCATCTTCAGCATTAGCAAGACTAAATATATGCTTTTTTCCAAACGAAGAAAAAACACTGACGTTTCCCTGCACCTGTCTGGAACTCAAATCGAAAGAGTTCGTACTTTCAGATATCTCGGTTTAATTATTGATGATAATTTGCAGTGGAAAAAGCATTTAGAATATGTCATTTCCAAGGCCAAAAGGAACCTTTTTGCTCTCAGAGCTTTTGTTGGATCGGATTGGGGACTTAGCCCACTTAAGTCTAAATGGATCTACGTAGCGTACGTAAGGTCTATTGTGAGCTACGGTGCTATTGTTTTTGCACCAAAACTTCAAACAAATGGATATCTAAAAAGGGAGCTCAGCAAACTACAGCGACTCGGTCTCATGAGCATTACTGGGGCAATTAGGTCTACACCAACGGCAACAATGGAGGTACTCTGTGGGTTAATGCCACTACATCTCTATATAATGGAACGTGCATGTCTGGTCAGGATTCAAACTAAAATTGAAAACCCATTGAAATGGTTTGACCATTTGAGTAGAGGACATCAACAATATCTTGACAAATATTTAAAAGTCAATGATATCCCAACTCCTCCTCCTCGTATACCTTTCTGGTCAGAAAATCTAAGTTACGAAGTCAAATACGTATGGTGCATCCATGACTTCGATCTCGTAGGCTACACTGATGGCTCAAAAATCGATGGTCAAACAGGTGCTGGTTGGGCTCTGACTAGAGGTGATATTGTGCTTGATCAAAAGACCTTGAGGCTCAAGGGAACAGACACCGTTTACCAAGCCGAGGTGGAGGCTATAAGAAATCTCTCCATTAATCTCCAAGGAGATAAAATAGAGGGACAAAGATTATTAATCTTATCGGACAGCCTATCCGCTATAATAGTCTGGACATGAGACCAGGTGAACTCGTGTCAGCTCAAATTATCGCTTGCAAAAACGCCATAAGCAGGTCTACATGCACGATCACAGTCGGATGGGTAAAGGGACACAACAACAGTACTGGGAACGAGTATGCAGACGCTTTGGCTAAAGACGGTGCGAGGAAGGGAACTCCTGTTTCTGTTCCTATATCCATTAGCCAAACAAAAAATGCCCTCAGACAAGCGACTTTAAAGGAATGGCGGGCCGCTTGGCGTGCAATGAGCACTTGCCGCCAGTCTAAACTCTTCGTACCAAATCCCTATCTCGGGAGCAAGATTTTTAAGTATAAACGAGCCCAAATCTGCGTCATCGTTGGAATGGTCACCGGTCATATCGGCCTCAACAGGCATCTTTACAAGATGGGAAAGGCCATACTCCAATCTGCCGACTCTGCGAAGAAAGAAGAAACTCCGTATCATCTCATTTTTGGTTGTCCGCCATTAAGACAAAAAATGATGGCACTTGAGGGAGAGATCGGAGAGCAACGTTTATCCCTCGAGGATTTCATAAACATTTAAATGCTTAAAAATATCTTA